>JAQFVV010006246.1:7075065-7755684 GCA_028023455.1 Epiperipatus broadwayi
ATCAGTGTATGTTTACATTTAAAATATTTTAACTCAGCTGAATTCAAACCTTTATCCTTATCAAACTCACTTTTCTACAGTTATTCTTTCCGAGGGTGAATTGTTACAGTGACGCATGTATTACTAATGGTCCTTCCCATATGAAGTTTTCCCGAAAACAAATCGAGTCATTCACCCCTTATAAAAAGTATTCCCGAACTTTGGTTCATTCAAAGGGGTAAGTGAAGCAACCGACAGCCGAACACATACATATGAGGTAATGAAATTGAATCCTCCCAGCTTTAACGTAACTTTTAATTAGACCTCTACATTTATGGACAACGTATATATATTTTTTTGTTTGTTGCCAAGCACCAATCTCGTTATATACAAGAATCATAGGGCCTATTAAATATTTATTTGATTCAGCCTTTTAATTAGTTGCCTGTCTTAATGCTCAGGAGTGGTAGCACCTTGCGTCGGAGAACAAACGAAGGTGAACGAAATTTCAGATCAATTCTATCTATATCTTTCTATTCTCTTTTATTCCCATAAAGTTTAAACTAAACCTTTTTACAATCTTCATATATCTTACTATCTAATTTGTCTCGCTATAAATTATCGTTCAATTCACACCAGCATGCACATGTATAAGATTGTGGAACATATAAATTCTATAACATGTATCGCACTAAATCAATAATTTAATTACAGATCTACTAGTACTTATTCAAAAAACACAATCAATAAATGGCACACATATACATATAATAAATATTTTTAATGAATTATTATTAAGGAGAAGACAATAAAAAAAATTAATAATACAGGTATATTACGAAATATTCTCGCAATTAGGTTGGATTAACTTTAAAAATTTTAAATGGCATAATAAGTGTATATTTACCGGTATAGTATAATTTGAATAACTGGCGTATGTGTTTCCGAGTGCACTCACGAAACAATTCCGGGATCCTACCTAGGCAAATATGGCATCCAATGCTTCCACTTAACATTTCATTTCTTTAGTCCCTCTAAAGTGGCATCTTCAATCTTCAGTTCCTTATTCTTTTGGCTTAATTCTGGAATGGCAGACGATTTACACTAGATTCAAATAGCTTTAGTTATATAGGGCAATTAGAGATGTTAACTGTGGACTATATTTACGTGGCATATTAAAATGGCTGGAGTCCGAACACCGACCAAACATGATGGTGATTCTACCCCATGCGGTCCATGAGGTCACTCATATATGTAGTTTAGTTCACACAACTTACTGCTCCAACTTTCCACTTTTCAGCTAATGTCTCAGATTTTCCTAATAAATTTTCTTCAATAAAAATTTAGAATATCTGCACTCCTTACATGTCAGACTAGCAGAGCTCAACTGTCCGTTTCTTTCAAATTAATTAATTAATCAATCCCAGTTGCCTCCCTCCTGATCGCTGGTATTTCTTTTGTTTCAAAAATAGATTTTCTTATAAAAATGTCAAACAAAAGGAAAACCACTTAGCGATCTTGACTTTTACTTATCTCTCTTTTTTCTTTTAAATTCCTGAACTTTTAATTACAAATCCTTTTGTCAACTTTAACCAAACAAAAGAGATCGAAAATAGTTCAATAACTAATGGCATTCCATGT
Organism: Epiperipatus broadwayi; assembly: GCA_028023455.1. Taxonomy (NCBI): domain Eukaryota; kingdom Metazoa; phylum Onychophora; class Udeonychophora; order Euonychophora; family Peripatidae; genus Epiperipatus; species Epiperipatus broadwayi. The sequence continues at coordinate 7,076,686 of JAQFVV010006246.1, forward strand.
TCATATTTCTTTCTTTCTTTTTTTTTTAATCAAAATTATTTCTGAAAATCCATTTGATTAAAACAAACACACAAAAAAAATATATTCATTCAAGCAGTTGAATTTTGCTTTCTTTATTTTTCTTTCTTTTTATTGAACAATGCGATCCGTTTGGCCAATTCATTCAGGAAGTATACACTTACAAAAGAAATTTTTCTTTTACCTGCTTTAAAGTCTTCTAAATTTCTACTTTCTTGTTCTCAACAATAATATTTACTTACATATATGTATGCCACTCATAATATATGCCCACACCCCTCATTCCAGCAAATACAGGTGCGCTTGATATGTGTGACTTTTACAAATAATTATATAATACTAATAATATATAAATAAATAAAAAAAATTATCTACAAACTACATTTTCATTCCCTTTTTGTAACAGGATTTGAACCTAGTTCCTGTTACAATTACCCCCTGTTGGAAAGACTTCAAAATGAGGTTTATTTCATTTTGAAGGCTACCAAAAAAAAAACAACAACTCTGACCCTAACCCTTTCCTATATGTACATCTTTTCCCTTCCCTTCTGTTCCCCATAAACTTCATTTTACTATTTGCTATGGCTTTTGGTGGTTAGAATCCTTTCCCTGATCATCGTTTCTCCATTTGCCTCGATCTATAGGTTTATCCTGTTCACTTTCACTCATATCTATAGCGCTTAACATCTCAGTCACCTCTTCAATCGATGATCGCCCATTTCCTATCAGCATCTGTTCGATCCTTGTTGGCAAATTGTGCCTGATGATTCTAATTATGTGCCACTCTGTCATATTGCATTCGTCCAAGGTTTGCAATTTAACCACTTGTCACCGAAAAAATTGCGTGTAGTTCTCTTACCCACTTACTCTATATTTTTCCTGCATTATACGGTAGCTAACGAACTCTTGCCGCTCTTCCGACCAAAACTTTTCACACACAGCTTCCGTATACTCTTTAAACTTTCGAGGTTGGCAAAATAGAGACTCCCACCATGACAACGCACTCCCCGCCAAGTTGCTACACACTATTATTATCTTGTTCCCTTCCGACATTTCGTTTACGTTAAAGTACATATAGGCTCTTGAGGTGCTCTACTGGCGCCTCTTCTATTTGACCGGAGAATGAACGGATCTCAAAGAATTAGTTAACATTTGTCTGGCTACCTATCCCTTTCTCCACGATTTGCTGCTCTTCACTTATCTTCTCTCCTATTATGACTCGGTCCGTCTTAATTTTATTTTCCTCTACTTCTAATTTATCTGTCGCTTGCTTTTCACTCTCCCCCACCTCTGCCTTACTGCTTCCTATTTCTTCACGCAACTTTTTCTCCAATTCTGCCAAACCCTTTTCATTTTCTATCTGCATCTCTGATAACCTTTCGTTCATTTCTACCTTTACCTCCCTTATTTCTTTTCGTAACCTTTCTTCCATTTCTCGTAACATTACCATGATCTGTTTAAACATGTCCATTTTCTTTCCCTTGTCCGACGTTTCTGAATCCATGTTGCTCTGTGACCTAGTTTTCATCCGATTTTAATTTTATATTATTTTTGTTTAATGCGATTAACAATACATGCCGGGTTCAATGTCCCAGCCTCCAAACCATTTATCCATGTAGTTTTTATTATTTTTCCCTTTTTTGTTTTTACCCTATTTGTCTATCTACCATTAAATTCGATTATTATTTTTCTGTTCCCAGAAAAAAATATTCAACTGAACAGCACTAATTTTTACAATTAAAAAAAAAAGCAACAACTATATTTCCTCTCTTTTTTTTTTTTTTAAAAAAAAATGTTTTCTCCCTTTGATTTATGCGCCCTCTAAATCCTTCAGCTGCATTCACCCTATCCCTCTCCATTCTTCAAAAGCCCCATCGTTGGGAGACCAATGAAACCTTTTACACCATCATCAGTGTATGTTTATGTTTAAAATATTTTTAACTCAGCTGAATCCAAACCTTTATCTTTATCAAATCCACTTTTCTACAGTTATTCTTTCCGAGGGTGAATTGTTACAGTGACGCATGTATTACTAACGGTCCTTCCCATATGAAGTTTTCCCGAAAACAAATTGAGTCATTCACCCCTTATAAAAAGTTTTCCTGAACTTTGGGTCATTCAAAGGGGTAAGTGAAGCAATCAACAGCCGAACACATACATATCAGGTAATGAAATTGAACCCTCCCAGCTTTAATGTAACTTTTAACTAGACCTCTACATTTATGGACAACATATATTTTTTTTGTTAGTTGCCAAGCGCCAATCTCATTATATCCAAGAATTGTAGGGCCTATTAAATATTTATTTGATTCAGCCTTTTAATTAGTTGCTCGTCTTAATGCTCAGGAGTGGTAGCACCTTGCGTCGGAGAACAAACGAAGGTGAACGAAATTTCAGATCAATTCTATCTATATCTTTCTATTCTCTTTTATTCCCATTAAAGTTTAAACTAAACCTTTTTACAATCCTCATATACCTTACTATCTAATCTGTCTTGCTATAAATTATCATTCAATTCACACCAGCATGCACATGTATAAAATTGTGGAACATATAAATTCTATAACGTGTATCGCACTAAATCAATAATTTAATTACAGACCTACTATTACTTATTCAAAAAAAACAATCAATAAATGGCACACATATACATATAATAAATATTTTTCATGAATTATTATTGAGAAGACAATATAAAAAAATTAATAATACAGGTATATTACGACATATTCTCGCAATTAGGTTGGATTAACTTTAAAAATTTAAAATGGCATAATAAGTGTATATTTACCGGTATAGTATAATTTGAATAACTGGTGTATGTGTTTCTGAGTGCACTCGCGAAACGATTCCAGGATCCTACCTAGGCAAATATGGCGTCCAACGCTTCCACTTAACATTTCATTCCTTTAGTTCCTCTAAAGTGGCATCTTCAATCTTCGGTTCCTTATTCTTTCAGCTTAATTCCGGAATGGCAGACAATTTACACTAGATTCAAATAGCTTTAGTTATATAGGGCAATTAGAGATGTTAACTGTGGACTATATTTACATGGCATATTAAAATGGCTGGAGTCCGAACACCGACCAAGCATGATGGTGATTCTACCCCATGCGATCCATGAGGTCACTCGTATATGTAGTTCAGTTCGCACAACTTACTGCTCCAACTTTCCACTTTTCAGCTAATGTCTCAGATTTTCCTAATAAATTTTCTTCAATAAAAATTTAGAATATCTGCACTCCTTACATGTCAGACTAGCAGAGCTCAACTGTCCGTATCTTTCAAATTAATTAATTAATCAATCCCAGTTGCCTCCCTCCTGATCTCTGGTATTTCCTTTGTTTCAAAAATAGATTTTCTTATAAAAATGTCAAACAAAAGGAAAACCACTTAGCGATCTTGACTTTTACTTATCTCTCTTTTTTCTTTTAAATTCCTGAACTTTTAATTACAAATCCTTTTGTCAACTTTAAGCAAACAAAAGAGATCGAAAATAGTTCAATAACTAATGGCATTTCATGTTCATATTTCCTTTTTTTTTTTAAATCAAAATTATTTCTGAAAAATCCATTTGATTAAAACAAACACACAAAAAAAATATATCCATTCAAACAGTTGGATTTTGCTTTCTTTATTTTTCTTTCTTTTTATTGAACAATGCAATCCGTTTGGCCAATTCATTCAGGAAGTTTATACTTACAAAAGGAATTTTTCTTTTACCTGCTTTAAAGTCTTCTAAATTTCTACTTTCTTGTTCTCAACAATAATATTTACCTACATATACGTATGCCACTCATAATATATGCCCACACCCCTCGTTCCAGCAAATACACGTGCGCTTGGTATGTGCGACTTTTACAAATAATTATATAATACTAATAATATATAAATAAATAAAAAAAATTATCTACAAACTACATTTTCATTCCCTTTTTGTAACAGGGTTTGAACCCAGTTTCTGTTACAATATATATATACATATATATGAGTTTCAGTATGAGATAAAATATCAGTTATAACAAAAAAAAAACTTTTTTGTTTGATTTTGATCAACCTATGAAGCATTGAAATGTGTTGTTATGATGATAATAATATTGGTATAAAATTGTTTATCATTAACTGTGTACAAGATTGTGAAGTGACTTTATTCATTTTAAAAACTGAATATATAAATAATAAAACATATAGTTAGGATAAAATTACTATTATTTTGTTATTATATGTTTCTTCATTATTGCACTCACAATAGTAAATTACAAACAATACCCACTAAATGTTTAATATTTCAAATATATTTATTTTATTTATATAATATTATATTGGAAAGATATATATGTAAAAATATATTTCCAGTGTGGTATGGTGAGAATATATTATCCATTGTTTAATTTAATTAGAATGAAAGAATGATATTTGTATTATGAAATGGCAATGTTTGTCATATAAAATAATTCTAAAATATTTATTTTGCTTGCTGTATTTCTTGCATAATAAAATTTTTATTAGAGAAATACTGATTAAAATGACCAAAGAGTTAATAAATGGTATTGCTATAGTTATTCTGATGTCATTTGAAAAAGTTATAAATGGAGATGAATAGAAAAAAATCTCTTATCTTAGCTTCAATAGAAGCAAATTTAAGTTCCTTCATATAATTTTTATTGCTTTTTTTTAAAAAAGTATATGATTATAAAAAATGGACAGAATGCTGGAGTGAAAGCAATAATGTTTATCCATTGGCTTGTCAGGATGGTTGAATTGTGAGAAGTGATAATTTATTAAAAATATGAAAATTAATTATTAGCATTTTTAAAAACCATGAACTGTTTCTTTGCTTTAAAAAACAGATGTATGAAGTCTAAATTCTAACAACAGAAAAATGTACACATAGATTGTTCATCTACTGATACAATTTTATGAGTTTAATGGATTATTTATACACAAAGATAGAAATTTTCAATTTCCATAGCATTACCATGGATAGCAATAACATCTATTTACTTGTAATGTTTTATGAATTAATTATCTGCTAAATGAAAGGATATCTACACTACATCATTATGGATATAAATAAGTGTTTGCACTCTTATATAGAGATCAAATATCTGCTGAATGAAAAAATAATTAGGATATATAGCAAATATTAGAATTGATAAAATGTGTTTCAAATTTAATAGCTTCTCATATTTCTCTGTTTTCTGGAATAACAAAACTATCAGATTGTGGTTTAAAAAAATAGACATTAGAAACATTGATACTATTTTGGGAATATTGTATTTAAAAACTATTATTCAGGGTTGCTTTCTTATATTTATCATTATTATTAGCATATATTTTTTTCTCTTCATTTAAAATGTACAGTATTTATACATATAAATAATAATGAAACATTTTTAGTTTAAGTAGGTATCTATTTATATATCTAAATACAAGACAATTATGTTTTCCTAAGTTTGAATTTATATTTTGCAACATAGTATGTTTAATTTAAAATATTTATTTTTATTCATTTATTGATTATAAATTAACTTTAGGTGTATCACTTATATTAGGAGTTCAAAAGTATTATATTATAATAAATATTTATTTTATTTTGTTCTCTTAAATTTAGATTAATAAATAAGTAGATTCACTTTTATGTATATATATATATTTCAATTAATTATATTTTTATATGAAGTATAAAGATATATTTTGAATACTCTTATATTACAGAAAGTATAAACATTCTACAACATATGTGTTTTGTATTTAGTATCCAATAGATGGAGATTGATATGCAATCACCTAGTTAAATATAGTTAATATCAGTTGAAAACCTATTGCATTAAGCAGAATCAGATCATATGTATAAATTTTAAATGTTTATTTTCCATATATGTATTTTTGATTTTAATTTATATCCATTTGTTAATAAATTTTGAATTAATTTAAAACAAGTAAATTTGCTTGGTTGTCATTCATTTTTACAATGCAAATTTATTGGATAATCGTATTTGAAATGAGACAATATTCACTAATTGATTATACCACATAATTCATTAGAAGCAGTTACAAAATAATTCAGAAATCAAAACCTAGGATGGGTAAATGAGAATAATTACATATTTTCTTTGTATTGAATTTAATGTTTATTATCTGACTCAATGTAGATTTTTATACAGTAATAAATTAACTGATTTGATACTGTTAAATATTTAATACATAATTAGAAACTTATGGTAATTATTTTGTTAGTATCAAGTAATAATTATATTACAATAGAAATTATATACAAATTGAACTAATGATTGATAAAAATACAAATATGATAATTATTGAAGATAAGTAAAAGTAATTTGATTTAAAATCATTATTGATTAGGGTGAATATTATATTAAATCAATATACAGTCATAAAGGTTGTAATCTTATTCAATTTATAAATCTGGTAATATATTTTATTCTATTATGAATTTGAGTAATCTGCTTTAATTATATTTAAAATTCATCAATGTGAATTGTAAATTCAGTTTAAATATTACATTTTAATATTAATATTTGATTATATAAACATTAACAATCCTTCATATGTTTTGACAGTTATAGTCTAAAGTTTTAAGAACCTAGTTTTATTAAACTGAAGAGTAATTGAATATTTGTCAACTAGGTTTGAGTAAGCATCAAATAAGAATCTATCAATTATTTTATATATTAAAACAAAGCAAAACTCTCCATATAGTATTGCCACTCTGTGCCAACCAGAGTAATCAATGAATGCTAGAAGGCTTGTGCATAAAATCCCTATCTAATGCCTACTCATCCAATATCCTTTTCTGGCTTGTGAGGAGCTTTGGATCTGAGAGCACTGCATCTAGATCTTAGGATCTAATGCAACCCTCTAGCACCCACCTTTTTATCTCTACTTAACTACAAAACTATGAGAATGAAATTGAAAACACAAAAATATTTTCAATCTAAGCTCAATAGCTTATATAGTCATATGGGTCTGAACTCAGAGATAGTGATCATGTGATGCTTAATGGTTTAACGCCAATCCTGCCTAATAGGATAATGGTGGCTATGGTTGTTAAAGAGCCAAAGACACCAAAATATATGGGTGCTGAACTGAGTTCAGACCCATATAACTATATAAGCTATTGAGCTTAGATTGAAAATATTTTTGTGTTTTCAATTTCATTCTCATAGTTTTGTAGTTAAGTAGAGATAAAAGGTGGGTGCTGGAGGGTTGCATTAGATCCTAAGATCTAGATGCAGTGCTCTCAGATCCAAAGCTCCTCACTGACGATGGCCACAAGCCAGAAACTAGTCTGGGGATATTGGATGAGTAGGCATTAGATAGGGATTTTATGCACAAGCCTTCTGGCATTTCATTGATTACTCTGGTTGGCACAGAGTGGCAATACTGTATGGAGAGTTTTGCTTTGTTTATAAACAAATATGTGCTAGTATAAGAGATAGTGATCATGTGATGCTTAATATTTTATATATTGTTGTGATTGGACACTGAAAATCTTAAGGCTATTTAATAGGATGGTTTTATTTTATATTTTAAGTTGGTGAAAGTAAAATTGATTTTGTATTATTATTAAGTATTTAATCTTATTATAATTGACTTAGTTAATAAGAGTATATTTATATTAATGGAATAATATAGTTGCAAAAGTATTACATTTAATTTTATTTGGTTGTAATTGGAAATCAATTGAATTATTTATTTATTTAGATATCATTGATATTTTAGATTTCTAGACTAGTTCTAGAATTTTTAATCCCTAACACCTCATTGACGATGCTAGATGCAGAAACCGTGGTCTGGGGTTGAGGGTATTTTTGAAGCTTGTTAAGAGTTTGTTTTTTACGTACTCTATATATAACATTTGTAAATACGAGCTTTATTAAAATTAGGTATATATATATATATATAATACATGTAATCTTATAATTGAATATTTATAAATACAGTAATTAGATATATGTAAAGTATAACTTTAAAAATTTTATCCACTTAGGAGTGCTTTTGACTATCCTCGTAGTCTTATTATATATACAAAGACAAATGAAAAATAGAATTGAATTGATTGTTCTGTGTGGTTATACTTGATATTAATAAATATATAACTTTACTTAAAGTATATTACCATTATTATCATTATTTTGTATCATCCCAAATTTAATCAAATCACTCCAATATTAATAAATATATAACTTTACTTAAAGTATATTACCATTATTATCATTATTTTGTATCATTACTGATTTGCTGCATGCAGGATAGTTTCCCAAATTTAATCAAATCACTCCAATGCCTAGTTTCTCTTCTCCATAATATACTAGAAAACTTTCTTATCTCACCCATCCACCTCACATGTAGTCTCTTTCTAAGTTTTTAAAATTTTTTGGAATCCAGTTGACAACTTCAACTGTCCATCTATTATCATTAATGTCTCTTCTAGCAATATGTCCAGCCTAGTTCCATTGCAGTCTTTTAATTGTTTCAATGATATCATCTCTTTATTCTCTTAACCATGTATTTAATGTTAGATCTCTTCTTGTTACTCATAATGTACATTTTTGCATACTTCATTGAGTCATCTGAAGTCTCTGTATTACTCTTCATTTAAGTCTAAAAGTGATAAAACACATCTATTAAAAGCCTTCTTATTAAACAGATATATTTCCTTTTAGTATTAAATTATTTCTACTAAAAATTCTCCATCCAATTTTAATTTTAAGATAAATTCCATTTGTCATGTTTCCAGCTGTGTTAATAATCTGACCAAGATATCAGTAGCTTCTCCATCCAATTTTAATTCTAAGATAAATTCCATTTGTCATGTTTCCAGCTGTGTTAATAATCTGACTAAGATATCTGTAGCTGTTGACTTCTAATTCATGGTTATCAATTTTTATTTTCTTCTAAAAAAATAATAATTGAATGATACTTTCATCTTTTTAGCACTTACCTTTAATCCTATTTTCCACTTCCTTCAATACTTCCTGAAACCTTGAAACATTATTTTTCAAAAACAACTGCATCATCTGAAAAATCTATATCTGGGCTACAAATGCTATGGTAATTTTTAGCCTGAAAGATAGTTAATAATAATCATTAAGATATTTATCTGAGGATGGTGTCACAATTGTATAGGCAGAAAATTGTTATTCTCAAATGTATTCATATTTTCAATATCTCTCCCCCTAAGTTCATTCTCCCTCATATCTCCCATTTAAAATATTCAACACAAAGATAAAACATTTTCTGTTTTTTAATTTTTCAAAATTATTTATTTATAAATTTATTGTCATGATTATGAACCAATAAAGTAGTATAATCTTTTCTCACTTGCCCTATGATTGTAGAACAAAATCTTTTCATAAATGTTTATCATCATATTTATATAAAGTTCCCTGGTTGAAGACAAGTAGAATAATTAAGCAATGAAAGATTGAGATTAAATGATAACTGTTAATGTAGTTTGCTATTGCAAGCATTCCTCATGATGTAATTTATTCTAGAATCTTAATCAGGCCAATGTATTTTACTTGTAAATGTTCATTTTTTATTCGTTTTTTTTTTTTTTTAGATATTTGTATTCTGTGTACTTGTTTTTTTTTAAAAAAACTTCTTTGACAAATCATTATTATTTTCCTTTGAAGCCAGTAGCAGTAAATTATTGGGCAATTGCAGACAAAGTTTAATCATTTTTACCCAAAACAAGATTACTTTCAAATTTAAAATTCTTTACTGAAATAGTTGCAGAAGAAAATGTTCTGTATTTAACAATTCATACTGTTCAATTTCTTAATCTTATGCAACATGTCACTTTCACTGTAGCCAGCAATTGTTGAGCAGTAAATGGCTTTCATATGTGAGTATTTTATTTCAGTTCATTTTTTGTTGCTTTTCTGAAATTTAATTTTAAATTTTCATTTCATTTTTATAAATATGAAAAAAAAACCACCAACATAAATGAAATATTCCAAACTATGTATTCAATTAAATATTACATTATTAAAAAATTAGTTATATTTATTATTTACTTAATCCTAGCCACAATTTATTTTTTATAATTTTTTTTTAAAAAGCATTGGTGGATGTTGATAGAGGTTCTAAAATGACAAATACAAGTCAAGTAAACAAGCACAATCCATCTGAAAAATTAATATTTTATTTAAAAATTGAAATCAGTTATTTATGTTAATAAGATATTAAATTTATTAAGCATAATGAATAAAATAGCAAAACATATTTATATATAAAGAAAGATATACTTATTTCTAAGTGCCATTTTGAATGTCCTATTTGGGAGTGGGGTGCTTTAGAGTTTTTAATAAATAAATATTAAAAAAGAGTAAAAATTCAGATAACTTTTTTATAATAAATATTTCCCAAATAGTTTTATTCACAAAAACACTATTAGATGTAAGCAATCTTAATAAAGATAAAATCACTTTAATTCTGTATGTAGATAAAAAAACGTAAATCTTTAAAGTAAGACTTCATCTTCAGTTTTTAATATTTTTTTTTTTTTAATTTAAAAAATTACCAAGATTTTATTAAAACCTATAATGATTGCAAAAACAACTCTAGAGATCAAGGTTTAGGAAATGTGGTCCAGTTCTAATATTTCTGGTCTTGAATTTCTTATGAACTCTTGAGCAATAAACTATTTCATTATTATTTTTTTAACTCAAATTTTAAAATAGGATTATATATTAACATAAAAATGATTTGTGAATAACTGCCTCAGCATAGCATTTGGCCACTTGATCTTTATTTATTAAAATTAAAACTTTGCAAAAAATTATATGATCCATTATATCAGGGGTCCCCAACCCTATGCCCGCGGACACCATGGTTCCCGCAGACCATTTTATGTGTGCCCGCCGCTATCCAAACATGATAAAAAAATTATTTATCTGATACAAATAAATTTAATTTTTAAAATTTCTTATAAATTATTGTATTATATTGTAATCAAATTATAGGGCATACTATACTTTTACAGCGTAAAAATATAAACATTAATTATATGTTAAAATTTTATTTTTGAAATAAATATTTTTTTGTACATTATGTGTATTAACAATATTCAACTATAAATTTACATTGAAAAAATAAATGGTGCCCGCCAACTGGCTGGTATTATAGAATGTGCTCTTAAGTGCAAAAAGGTTGGGGACCCCTGCATTATATGAATACTTAATATTTAAATGCATGTATACTACCTATACTAAATTCAATGTAATTATAAGGGAACTTGAACTATAGCTTTCAAGCTCTTTACAGCTATCCAATTCATCTTATTACAACCAATTCACATGATCACATACATGTAAAAAAGATAAATGTATTGAACATTTAAGAATTTAAGTCTGTTTAATAATATATACTAGTAAGTTTTCTTTAATGTATGTTTATTAAAATTGAAATATTTTGGTTGTAATGGTATAAAATATAGTTTTATAATTATTATTAAGTTTAAGAGAAAGTACTGTTTTTTACTATTATATCCTAAATCTATACTTTTCAATCATCATAAATAAATTTTTTTCTTTTTTTACACTTTTTAAAGTGCAGAATTAATGAAAATAATACTTTGTATTTTAAAATATTTGCCATTTTTTATTCTTTCATTCATAGTTTTATAGAACTTGGATTGTAACAGCAATGATATAAACAATAGCAAAGCCAATAACTTCATTTTCATTCTAAAAAACAATGTAATTGTAGTTTTAAAACTAATATTTGATAAATACACATCATGTTAAAATAACAATTTTTAAAAATTCTAAAACGTGTTATTCAATGACCAGATGCCAAAATTCTTTTTTTTTTATAGAAAAGGTGTACATATATATGTAAAATAATATATTGTATCTGCAATGACTGAATTATTTTCTTAATTACAGATAACATACATTTTTGATGAGAAAAAAAAAGATTATAAAATATTATTTTAAAGCTAATCTAAATTAATAATTATTTTTTATGCTTTGTTTATGCTTCTATAATAATAATAAAAAGAGACAGCAAAAAAAAGATACAAGTAATATATAATTACTTACAAAACAATCTTTAATAGTCTACAAAAGGAAGTCAATTGAACATAATGAAACAATGAATGCTTCTGATATAATCATAAATAAAATGAGAAAAGACAATTTCCCAAAAAAAAAAAAAATAAACAATTAATGTTGAGAGAAAATAATAAGAAATATTTTATTTTTTTAAAAGTAAAAAAAAAAAAATTTGACAACAAAAAAACTTATTTATGCAATATATTCAAAATATATTCTCTATCTGAAATAAACAGCAGTGTAATAAATCAATGAAGGGCTTTGTATTGTGCAATTTTAAAGAGCATTAAATATTTTTAATACACATTTATCATCTCTTATTCAAACTATACAAACTTTAGATAGATAAGTAAAGGATCAATTAAAGTTTAGAATATAAATGCTAGTAATAACTAATTTATAAATAAGTAATGGTACTATTCAGTTTTTTTTTATTTTTTTAATTTTTTTTATTAATCAATGTAATAAATTGAGTTTGCACATTTGTTTTTGTTGATTACAAGATAGTACAGTAAAAAAAAATGAAAAATTTAAGACATTTTGTTTACTAGTTGAATAAAATGTATCTGCAACTAATGTTGCCTAAAGAAAATTAATTCTCTCACTTATAATTTTCTAAAAAGAATATAAAAACATAAAGATTCACAGGCATTTTCTTCATTGAAAGATAGCTATTTAAATAATATATCACTTAAAAACTTTTTTTAAAAAAATAATAAACTATTTAATTATAAAGATATATAGAATTATTTGTTATTTAGATCATTTTTATTTTATTACCAATAGTTACATTAATCTAATTCGAGTGATTACCAATTTCTTATGAAGATTCGTGGATTTTGAAAATTTAATGTGCACAAAATTGATGCAGCATTTGTTCAAGTTACATCTGTTCTACTTTGAATAAATGATTATGGTTTTTATTTTTACAATTCACATATTTTAAATAAACATGTAAATTAAACAAAAATCATTATTTTTTTAATGAAATTGAATACCTACAACTTTTAATACTATTATACACTGGTGAACAAATTTACTCTTAAGATATTTGAATTAACTGATGCATATATATAATTGTGATATTTCTTTTCATATAAAGAAATTGTCAAACAGATATAGCAAAATTTAAAATCTGCAACTATTTGCCAAAATTTTCCCCAGATACTTTTAATGGAAAAGACTACAATATTTTACAATAAATAAATTAATTAATTCTAGATTTCTGGTTAAAGTTAATCATTGTGAGCCAAGATTTAAAAAAAATGAAGCTTAATGAATATCACAATTTAGAAGTTTAATTTATTTCCAGAGAAAGTATGAAATTATAAACACAATGCAGATATTGGCTTTTATAACATTGGTTGACATATATATTTATTTGTAATATGTTATTGTATCACATGAATGGTTTGAATTATCTAAATTACATTTAAAATTTTAAAAAAACATTCTCAAAAATGAGTAGAAACAGTGATTAAAAAAAATCTACTGAATACAATTGTTGACTTTAAAATTTGACAATTTTGATTGGTTATTACTAATAAATTATTTCTAAAGTCTTTTCTAATTGGATATTGGTCTCAATTGGATTAATCATACTTTCTGTAATGATTGTCATAAATATGTGGCTTTAAAATTAAAAAATATTTCTAGAAACAAAACCTAGCCTACCATACAATATATTAATAGTTATTTTGTAAGAAATAAAATTACCAAAAGACTTTCCATTCTATCATATACCAATATTTTTATTGAATATTTTAAAAAAACAAGTTGTTAAGACAGTTCTTGGGTTATGATGTATTAATGAAAGTTTCGTGATTTGGCCTTGTAATCTCCATAAAATAAATCATTTTTTCTTCATTTAAATAACATTCCATTCAGTATTAATTTCATTATGAAAATAGAAAATAAAGATAAATTACCTTCATTAGATATTCTTAATTTAAAAAGTATAGATTAAAAAATATATACAATGTATAGCAAATCTATACAATCAAACATATTTTATACAACCATTCTCACTTCACAAGCAAGTGCCAATTAGCTATTTCATTAGAGCTACAGACATTGTAATACTTTTTTTTTTTTTAAAAAGCAAACAAACCTTTAATTAAGATGATAACAATTTCAAAATATTTCTTCATAAAAATATTGTAATAAATTTGGCAACAAACTACTTCCTGAAAGCTGACCCAAGCTAAATTATAAATTAACTCTAATATAGTTCTATAAGCATTACTGATAAAATTTAAAAAATATATCAGCTTTACATCTTGAAGGCAACAAGCTATGATTATATGGCTAGTTTGGTGGCTACAATTTAATTGCAATTGCCTGGCAACATCAATTGCTGATCACTTTTCTCATGGTTTCTACCTAATTATTTATATTTGTTTACATGAACAAACATATTTTAAGAAGTATATATAAAAAAAGCTCAAAAGAAATATTATATTGAAATAAACTGACAAATTAGATATTGCTCAATATGTATATAAATACGTTGCCAAAAGTTTTTGGGTAAATTAAAAATTAGAAAAAATTATATATGAAAAACATTTCTATATATACAAAAAAAAATATCAACAATTTTAATAAAGATGAATCCATGCCTTTTCTAACATTTATTCCTTAATTTTAAAACTTAATCATTTATCAAAACATTATAAACTGAATGATTAATTTAATTTCTAATATCAACCAATCAAAACAATTTTAAACCATGACAACTAACAATAATATATATTAAGTTTTCTTCTTCTCATAGTCAGCTGCTTACCTTTGAGAATGTACTGCAAAAAGTTCAGAACAAAATATAGGATCATTTATACTCTAACATTTGATAAGAAAACCTGTCAATAATATACATATATGTCAATTTAAAACAGTTACAATCCTAACCATTACATGTGAATCACTTCAATATATACATAGTATGAAAAACTCAATCAAAATGCATTTGTCAAAATTTATGGAATACTATTTTAAAAAATATTACTAGATGGGTGTAACTAAATTATGAAAATAAAAAAAAAAAATTGTACAAATTTCTAATATAGAAAAGAAATAAAAATAAAATAAATTATTTGTATATTATATAAACTGTTGTTTATTTTAATAATGTAAGAATAATTTATTATATTGCTCTATGTTTAAAATGTTTTAAAATTTTTATATTGGGCAAGGGACAAGCAATAATAAACAACAATTAATAATGAATGCATAATACTAATATTTTGGACACATACAGAGTGAACTAATAATAATTTATTACAAACTAAAAGCTTGATGATTTAAAAAAAAAAAACAGTGGGAAGGGGGATGTTAATATGACCACATCAAAGATGAGATGAGATTGTAAAATACAAAGAATAAAGTTAGAAAAATAATTGCTAATCAGAAAAATGTGACAAAAACTACTAATTAAGCTACAGATTTATATAAAGTAGTATTTATATTAATTATTTTATTATTTGTTACCTAAAAATAAATTTTAAACTCATTTTCTGTTTATGTAACCAGAAAACAATTTTTAATAACTATGAAAATAATATAATAAATGAGCATAATTTTAAGATAATAAATAGTTGTCCATTCATTGAATTTAATGGATGGAAGTTTTTGGTACTAGAGAGAGGTATATAAAAATTGTTGTACCTGTGGACTGAAGCTTTTGGCACTAAAGAAGGATATATAAAAATTGTTGTACATTGTACAGACATACTCATTAAATACTGGATAAAAACATTGGTGATAGAAAAGTAAACTGGATAATTATTGAAGAAAAATCCCAAAACTTTTCTTTATAAAGAAAAAAATGCAAGGCAAAAGGTTTCAATAAATTACATTTCTAAAGCATTATGGAAGCCATAAAAATAATTATGGTTTCTAAAAACATTTAGAATACTGATAATGTGTCAAAAAATGCTATAGTTATAATGTGAATTTCAAGTTTCTTGTCAAAGAGTTTCAATAATATAGATATTAGGTTACTGATGATCCAGTCAGTTAAATATTAATCGTTATCATTGCTAGTGTTATACTATATGCCAAATTTTAATTCAATTTAATCTAAAATCTAGTATTTGCAGTATTATCATAAGCTCCAATGTTTAGAATTTAATAAAACTCCTTTTACAACTAAAATGCAGTAACTGAATTATTTTAATGAAAAACATTTTTATATGTGGATTATTTATATGGGCGTTCTATATATTATATGATTTGATAATATTCAAATTTTCTTCTTTTTTTTTCTTTTGCTGAAAAATCAGATCTAGAATGTTTAATTAAATACTTGGAAACAATATACACCAACGTCTATTATCCTCCCATAAAACTGGCCTTTGGTTTTATCAGCCAGCTTATATTTCACTGACCCAAATACTTAATAGTAATTATTGAATTATTTTGAAATCAGGTATTTCACAAAATGAAAGTCATTTTTAATAATACTATAAACAAACATTTCATTTATGAGTAAACATAATAATAAAAATCCCTGAAAATTTTGAAAATAAATTTCAATCGACTATTTCTATTACATACATTATAAATAAATTAGCTTGCTGATATGTACACATTAAATTAACTATATTTTTAATTCTAAAATATGCGTAAAATCATCGATTAAAGCTATAGACAGAAAAATATAAAGAATACAATTTTAATAAGAAACAGAAGATTTTGAGTTTTATTTATATTGTTTAAAATATTAATCCTCCATTTGGGACAATACATTAATATGAATCCATCAATATTTATAATAAACAACGTTGTTGGAATAGTTCGTATATAAGCTAAAGAGAAGTGGATCGAGTCTTCAGAACAGAGGGGAGGGGAATATATGATCAATTAAATGAGGCTGTTATACTTTGTCTGCCACTTTAAAACTGTGAGCAATTCCCAGACTAACATAAAAAATAAATTAAATGCTTAATTTTCCGGTCAGATTTCATATTATCGAAAAGCATAACTGATTTCCGAGACATTTCTTAATAATATTAAGTCACAGAAATTTGAATCGTTCGGTTAAAAATAAATAGTAATTCAAAAGTCATTTTTTCTTGTAAGAGAGCGTAACTGGCTCCTACAAAGCAATCAGTATATATATTACATCACTAAATAAAATATATATACATAAAAGTAAATAAATAACCAAGATCCTTTGCTATATTTATAATAAAAAAAATGACACGCTAAATTTCTTATCTGTTTTTTTTTTTTTTAAATTTCAATTCAACCGATTCTAAAAATTAATAAACGCTTAACAATAACAAATGTACAATAATTGTTCTTTTATTTCATTATCACCCAGAAATATAAAAACAAAGTAGTTTTATAATTTTATTACGACTACATAGCTATTCCAATCTTGATCATTTACCTACAGCTCATCCGCATTACCTCTTAGATACATTTTGTAATAAAAGATAAATATATATACTTGGACTCTACCACACATTGTTCTGGCTTTAAAATTTGAACTGTTAAATTTGTTAATATGCAAGCAAGCTATCTTTCTCTGGGAACAACAGCCAGTATTAAAAACGTGGTTTGCTTGCTCATCTTCAATTACAACCTCCTACCCTTTCTGTGATAATAAAACAGTCCTCCATTTACAAGTGAAGGAGACAAGAAGAGTGTGGATGCAGGTGTTTGTTGTTTAATATATATTGAAATGATGGAAGATAGAAATGTCTTAGTTGCTAAATATTTTCTCTGTGACATCAATTTAAATTTAGGCATATTATCAGTGGAGGAGGGAGGAAAATGGTGTCAACTCCTATCCAACACTTTTCTTTCCCAAAGCATCATGCTGCTGGCTCCACCACAGGTTGCAGGATGGACTGGTGTTCTCCGGTATCCCTAAA
This sequence comes from Epiperipatus broadwayi, assembly GCA_028023455.1. NCBI lineage: Eukaryota > Metazoa > Onychophora > Udeonychophora > Euonychophora > Peripatidae > Epiperipatus > Epiperipatus broadwayi. Next base: position 7,094,669 of record JAQFVV010006246.1, read on the forward strand.
AAAACACAGCCATCACTGGATAGCTCTAAGAATAAAAACAGACAGTTGAACAATACTTGAATTAATATGCTTCCTAAAAAAAAGATAAAACTGATGAATTAACAACGGGCCAACATTCTTCATTTTATTCATTAAATAAATATGAAATAAGATTTACGTAAAAATGGAATCAACTAATTTAAACTTGTGAAAATGACAAGTCAACAGAAGCATCAGCTTAATCTTATTACTGGGCCAACTAATAGTTTTGGTAAGATATAATTTTCACATAACTTTTAAATTCTAAGAGGTAAAAAGATGAATAGAGCATAAAGAGCAAGTTTTTTTTTCTACCCATTTTACTCTTTTTCATTTTTTCCCCTCTTATTAAAACAAAGACAGCAAGTTATCATAGACTAAGTAGAGTAGTAGTGACTGAAGTAAGATAATCTCTTAACATATATAAAAAAGACTAAATAATTTTTAAAACAGGGCCACCCAACAGAGTTTATGTGATATGTTCAAAATCTTATTCATTTATATACATTTAGACGCTGTCATAATGATGTTGATTTATAAACAAAAAGGAAATTAATAATTAATTTATTAGAAGTTTTTTTTAGTTATAATAAATTTGTATTTCATAGCATAAAAACATTTATATGATTTCAAATAGTTGTAGTTATGTCTGTGCATGTGTGTAAGTCCACAAACATATATATATGTAAATAAAATAGCTTATATGAAATGAAATAAATAGGTCAAGATAGGAAGTGGTAAAAACAATTTTAAATATTGCAGGCATTTTATTACATGAAACACAAGTAAAAATTAACCTTTATATCCTGTTAAGACTAATAACCAAATGGGTGAGACATATATAAACACATGAAAAACATGAAAAAATAACAGAGAGAATGTCAAAAGAAATAATATACTTTCTAAAAAAAAAATTAGTAATGAATTAAAACAAATTTATTTCTATTGTTCATTTATATATATATATGAACACTTAGAAATGATTGTATTTGCAAATTTTTGTCTTTCAAAATATATGCAGTTATGTATATATATACATAAAGTAATTATAATTTAGCAAGGTTTAAAGTATAATTTTTTTTATAAAGTTCTCTTGTTAATTATATTTTTTTAAAAAATATTACATACAGCTTTATAATATTTTCAAGCCAAAAGCATTATTTATAAAATAAATGTTGCAATTTATGAAATGCCACCAAAAAATCCAGTTTTCTATATATCTACTTATAAATATCAGAAGTAACTTCTGAAAAAAAAGTAATTGATATTAAAAAGACCATCATTCTGTCCAATATAGCTTTTTACATTAACTATTAACTTTAAACCAACAAGACACAGATGGATTTTCTTCTTATATTATTTCACCCACACTAACTTTTGATAATGTTTTTATATGCAAATGCACATACACATATATATATATTTCTTAAATATAAGCATGTGGTAAGCGTTTTTGATATTTACATATTATTTAAAAAAATGAATAGTTTTGATATCAAACATTTACTGAGTTAAACAAAGACAAATCATTTTTTGATGATATCCAACAAGTATTTTTTCTTTTCTTAAACAATGCCAAAAGAACACATACATCCATTAGCAAATTGTTACATTATTTTAAAAAGTATTGGAATAATAGTAATTTTAAAATTCTTTACATTAATTTCAAGTGAGTTCATTAAATATATATATACTATAAAAATGGCTTTAGTTTTGAAAAAGTAAAAGAAAAAAGTAGTTGTTATTAAAACAAAGATTGCCATTTTGTTTCTGCAAAGATTCATAATGTCAATGCATTTTAAAACCACATCCATATAATGACTGATAATTCATATAGCATAGAGTTTGACCACATTTCAATAAGCAATGAAATATAACTAGATTATAAAGCAATTGAAAACTGGATTTAGTTTATAAACCAACTTTATTGATTATATAAATATTATATACAATTTAACAGAAGACAATCAAAGTATAATATCATTACACCTTATATGCAAGCTTACAATTTTAAACAAATTAAATAAAAATAAACAAGAAGTACAATTAAATTATACTCTATATAACGTTGTGCTTCAAATGAAATATGAAAGCATTCCCCAATAAGATGCAAATACAAATATATAGCTGTTTCTTCTTGCAAACTGCACTCTTACTACTCTAAAAAACCATACGTTAAAAAGTAATATTAAAAAAAAACATTAATGACATATCCAATTGTCACTGATTCTACTGCATTCTAACTCTTAAGGAGATTTATGATTTCATCTAGGATGTAAAAATAAAATAATAAGCCTTCCTCATATTAACATCATAAATATAAATACATGCAGTTCTGTAAAAAAAAAAATCAATAAAAGTACACCACAAATTATTGAATGTCATTAGAAAAAAAGAAAATATAATTTTCTTTTTAAATAAACAATGAAAGAGGAAAAGGGGAAACACACACACACACACAGAGAGAGAGAGAGAGATGCTTATAAAAATCTTGATAGACAGAAACTTTAAAAAAATAAGGAGTTTTTAATATATAAAAGGCTGAATTTAGTAAATGAAGAAAAAAGTGTTTTTTTTTTTTTTTAAAAAGTATAATATAAAATAAGTCAAATAGTTGAAAAAAATATTAATAAAAATCACATATACAATCTCATAAATAATCACATCCATGAAATACAATATATTTAATCATAACGTAATAATAGAAGGCAATATAATAATAAAAAAATATATAATTATTTGAATTAAAAATATTTTTATTAAAGTACCAGGCATAAAGGTGTTTTTGAAACTCACTATAAAAAATTGCAACTAATAATCTAATGTACAGATGAATAAATAAAATCAGCATAGAGAGCGAAAAAAAAAGGAGGGGGGGGGGGAGTATTAGAATCAAAGATATTAGCAAGATATCTTTATATAATTACTTTGTATTTTCATATGAATATATTTAAAGATATATACATATATTTAATAAAAACTATCTTAATCTATTTAAACCATTGGTCCATAATCATATATGATACATATACATTTATTTGTATAACTTGTGTGCATTTATATATATATATACACACACATGCACAATTTAAAAATGGATTAAATGTCCTCATTCTATGTATAAATACATAAGAATTTCTCATGAAATAGTGATAAATACATTTATCTGCTATCCCCATAGTCAAATAAAATAGTCATCAATTAATTGATCAGTAAATAGTATTTTATTATTTTTAGATTATGGGGTAAAAGAGAGAAAAAGGCATTGAAAGTCTTCAGAAACTAGCATTTGGATATCCTAATGAATAATATTTTTCACTTACTGTCCCTTTGTGGAATAAAGATGAAATGACCTTTGATCTACTACAGGCTATTTAAGATTATTTTGCTCTAATTTCTCTCTTGAACAAGTAAAAATCAATACTTCACATTAGCAGATTTAAAAAAATACAAAAAAATTGTAAAAATACAAAAAAGAAAACAAAAAAAAAAGTATGTTAAGCATACACAATTGTTTATCGATTTGATTACAAGTATTGTAACGGACTGAGGGTCTCACCTACTCTGCTAGTCATTTATTTTCTGATGAGCATATTGCAGGATGATTGACATTCTCAAGGCTGATGATGTCACCCCCCTTTCTATATTAATATTTCCTGCTCATTACAGGATGTAGCAATAAAGAGACTGATAAGAACTAGAAATTTATCTGTTTGGTTTCCCAAATGGCACAGAGTTCCAGTTCACTACAACCTTACCCAAATCAAGTTATGCAAGACATAGCTCAGGAAACATGAGATCCCCATGAACAAGTACACTGAATGATGCAAAGTGAAAGTGACAAAAGTATGTTAGTTTTATGTAACAACAGTTTATTTAACTAACAGTACTTTGGATAAGAAATCATTCAAAAAGTCCTTTAACAGTACAGATTCCATGGATCAATTAGTCTATTCCATTGGTAACTTTTTTAATGTTTAATTCCCTCACTGATATCCATACACTGTCCTTCATTAATATAATAGGTGTCTCCATATGCCTATAATCTTTGCAAAGGTTAAGTTCATATTTTTGGCAGCACTTGCACAATAATCCCTTTTGACTAGAATTCATATAACAGTGTCTTACATATCCATGTGTACATCACGTATACTTCCCTTAGTAGTCCATAAGTTTAAATTATCATTATATGAGTTTCATTCTACTCATATGCACACACATATATGGGTCGTACATATGGGTTAATTCCCTATGGCAGTATACTCCTAGGCCAGTTCGATTTGTATTGAATCAATCCTTTTCATTCATTATTTAATAGTGTTGGTAATTATATTCAAATATATTTGATGTATGATTATGTATATGGATGTACATCCTATTTTTACATGAACTCACATGTATAAAAATCTCAGTTAAACATTAAACATTTACAATGTATACGTATATTGGGATATATCTTTTTAAAATTAATCCTCACATAAAATATTTCTTTAGCAATTGCAATTTAACAACTTTATGCATATTATTTATCTTCTTCATTCTAATAACACTTGTAGCAATAACATTATTCTCTCAGTAAGAGATTAACTTGGTTTATAACTGTTTCATATAAGCCCTGAGTTTTATCCATTACAACATCTATTTTTTAACTTTGATTCGAATACTTCATTATTTGGTCTAATTAATATTTTAAATAACTTTATAACTGTTTTCACTTTTTTTTTTTCATGTGTCAAAGCATCAGCGGGACACCCTTTTCAAAATGCTTTCTTACCACATTAGCGTAAATATTATTGAATACTTAAAATGTCAAAATAACGTTCCTACAATAATGGATATGCATAAATATTGGTAATATTTTACATCATAATATATTTACATCAATCTTAATAATTCAATAACTATCTAGAGTTTTATTACCTTTGTAAATCTCCGTGATGGTCTTCAAGTTGATGTTAAAGCTGAATGGTACAATCTTCAAAAAAGAGGGATTGATCTTTAGAGCTGAATGGTTTGCATATGGTCACTTAGGCATATTTCTTCATCTTTCCGTCCTCTTCCATGGCGTGGAAAAGGAGCCAGACATTTTAGCATTTATCATATAAATAAGCTGCTTCTTCATATTACAATTTATGGTAACCTTAAGTATCTCATTGCCCTACTTCTTTAATTACTGGCCATGGTGACTCCAAGCTTAGTTGCTCCAATTATTTAAACTCTTTGCTGTAGAATGACTAAATACTGAAGTGCGATTTACTGCAAAGCAATTGTTATAATCAATCAACTGCAACTCCTGGAATTGATCGATTACTCACTTTATATACTCCAACTTCCCATGGTGTTTTTCAATATCTTCTTTGATCTCACCCATGCTGACCAACATGTTTACAAAAACATAGTTACTTCCTTTGCCGAAGGCAAGAAAGTAACACTTATTCTTGATGAATTAATTACATTTCTATGCTTTATTTTGGAAAACATTCAGCTCTAACAAATAAACATATTACATCAATAACATTTTAATATGAAACAGCAAATTTTTTAATGCCAAAGATCCATTTAATTTTTAACTGTAGATTGATTTTTCCTTTTCTTTATCAAAGAATTTGACTTCACACATCTTGTTTTATAGCATGAGTGGGAAATCATTTATCCATTTTTCTAAATTTCATTCACTGAAACTGCATCAGCTTTTATTTTAATTTAAAAAATTTAAACATGGGAGGGGGGACTTCAGTATATACAAGAAACAATGTGTCTGTTTCAGTATATAGAAAAGATAGTCGTTAAATTTACTTAAATTCATTTTCAATTAATAGCAGAATTCTGTGAAGAAGTTTATTCCAGATGCAATGAAGCTTATAAAAAAATTTCACGATGTTTCAGGTGATTTAAAACAACCATTTTTTTTATCTGCACAAGAACTAAAAAAATATTTAGATATTGTATGTAATTGGCGGTAATAAATACAATACAATTATTATATAAAAAGTTACATGCATTTTTAACAAATGTTTACTTAATATCATACAAAGTAATAAGAAGTAAAAATTGTTCTAGAATTGTTATTTTTATCAATGAATGACATTTCAAATTCCATTTTAACCAAGTGTAAAACTAAAAAGAGAAAAGGGCATATCAGACTGGTGAATTAAAGTAGATGCAAAATATGTAATTTACATATAAATATAGCAGTCACTTGTAAATGAATATGGGCATTCTGACTTAAAGTAAAGAAAAAAATCAAATTGCTTTAAAAATGAGATTTGACTAATGATTCTATAAACCAATCTATAAACCACAAATACACCCACATACAGAGCTTTTGGGACTATTTTAGTGTTTATTTGATATTTTATGATACTGGTTGTTAATTTCTTCAGCAAAAAAACTTTTCTTGCTGAACACTCCAACACGGTATCTAATTGTGCATTCCATTCTTTATTATAAATGTCCAATAAAAACAATCAACATTGCACTTCTTTATAATGTTTTGAGATACTATTCCCATAAAAACCATGCCCATATCATCATAAAAATCCTTTTAGGAAGTATTGCATTATTCATTAGTTTCCATGTCCAAACTAACGAAGATGTGATTTCACAATACTGGACTCTAAAATATCACATACAGCAATATTGATTGTTTTTCTGATCATATGATTGTATGGTTTTAAAACTTTATGGAGCACTTCTAAATGAAACTCTTCTAATGCCTTTACACAGTATTGAAAGAGGTTTCAAATCACACTCTCATGTAATAAATTAGATAAACTGTAATAAATTAGATAAAACAATGTCTCTATGTACAGCTAGTTTTGTTGTAATAATTATATCCATGTGATGCCATATTCTATCTTTTAAGTTGTTAAAAGCAACAAACAGCAGTGGCACATTGGAGTCTCTATTGTACCCCAACATCTAATTCCACTCTTCTACTTATAAAACTACTAAGGTATTTAAATTGGTTTACATTCTTAAGTAGACAACCATCCAACTAAAAGTTCCAGAAGATTTTTCTCTGAACACTGTCAGATAAAAACTTAACTTTTTATTGAACATTAATTATTAAACCAAAATCTTTTATTCTATAAATCATCTTTTGAACTGGCAACATAGCACAATCATTAGCATACTCTAAATCTAGAATCCAATATATATCATATCTTGATCCCTGTTTCATTAAAGGGTTTATAAACAGTTACAAAAACAACTATCTAAATAAGCATTTATTTTATATAGCGTATGTTTACAATTGTATTACATTCAAATATCAGCCTTTCAAGCTAATTGTGCATACACTTTTGCGAGTGTTAATAATAATAAATTAATACTTTCTCTCCAATACAAGATATAGTATTTACCCTCACGCTTTCCTTGCCAGTACTTCAGATTTGCTCATATATAAGCATTTGAGTCGTAGGAATAAGTGATTCATTTTATTCCTGCATAAATACTATATCTTGTATTGGAGAGAAAGTATTCATTTATTATTATTAACACTCGCAAAAGCGTATGCACAATTAGTTTGAAAGGCTGATATTTGAATGTAAAAACAACTATCTGTAAATGAGATATTTATTTTATATAGCACGATGTTTTTGAATTGTAATAAACTAATAATCAGCTTTTTAAGCTAATGCACATGCACTTTGTGGATCTTAACAAAAAATGAATACTCTCATTTTCCAATACAAGATAAAGTCTTTGTGAAAGAATAGAATGAATCCACCTATTCTTTCAACCCAAACATTTAAGTATGGGCAAATCTTAAGGTGGATTCATTTTATTCTTTCACAAAGACTTTATCTTGTATTGGAAAATGAGAGTATTCATTTATTGTTAAGATCTACAAAGTGCATGTGCATTAGCTTAAAAAGCTGATTATTAGTTTATTACAATTCAAAAACATCACACTATATAAAATAAATATCTCATTTACATATGTTTAATTTCATTTAAGAATGACATATCGTAAATTCTAGTAAATTTCACAGGCGTCATTCATTCAGACATAGTAAAAGTAATTTAAAGTGATTGTTTAATATCTTCATGCTCTCATTTCCAGTACTTAAGATTTGCCCATACTTAAATATATGGGTTAAAACAATAGGTGGATCCATTCTATTCGTTCACAAAGACTTTATCTTGTATTGGAAAATGAGAGTATTCATTTACTGTTAAGATCCACAAAGCGCATGTGCATTAGCTTAAAAAGCTGATTATTAGTTTAAGACAACTATCATAAAAATTGAAAACAATATTGAGGAAGTATATATAGACTTGTTTAAATCTAATTTTCTTTTCGAATGCCTCATATTTTCTAATTGTAGTAATAACATTTCCTCTTATTCCATCATATAGAAGTTGTGTAGTGTGAATAAATTTTGTTGAACAACTCAATAGTTTCAAACAATGTGATAGAACTATTCTATTAATAAAATTAATATAGAAGTGAATGACAAACATGTGATCACAATTAAACGTCAATAAACAATTAATGCCATGTCTTAGGTTTAGCAGTTAATTTTCATTACAAGAGATTTTGCATTGAATTAAACCATATTTGTATTATATATTCTTTTGCAAATTATACATATATAAATCAATAAAGCAAGTCATATATAGCATGACATTGCTTTTATGAGCTTATATTTAAAAATATGCAATATAGAGAGAGTACCACTAGCTCAAACAAGCTCTTAATTGATAAGTGCAGTAAGAGAAAAATATTTAAAATTTCTAACTAGAACATTCCCATACCCAGACCAATTGGTTTCGAACTTTTGGCTCACCTCAATTAAGAGCTTGTTTGAACTATTGGTGCACTTCCTATATCACAAATTTATAAATAAATACAAGCTCATAAAAGCAACATTATGGTATATATGACTTGCTTTATTGATTATTAGAATTTGCCTTTAAGATCTTGGCAATGCTAAGGCTATTATAACAAGGTAAATCTGAATTTGATTTAGTCTCATACAGTTAGATAGCTGGAGTTAATGACATTTTCACATCTGAAAATTTCAGAGTTTCTACTTAAATGTTACATATTAAATAAGTGCCAGATTTTGAGTTGATGTTTTAGATTTAGTGTCTGAATATTCTAGATAGAGATTTTAAATATTTTTCTTTTACCAAACTTATCAATTAAGTGTTTGTTTGAGCTATTGGTACATTCCCTATGTAAAATATATATATAAGTATTGTATTTAGTGCCATTATATATGTAAGATAGTAATGAATTTCATAATTAAACTTTATTAACAATAGATCTATGACAAGTAAGCTGTTATTCATAAATACATTAACTGAATATGCATATAGTAATGAATTTCATAATTAAACTTTATTAACAATAGATCTATGACAAGTAAGCTGTTATTCATAAATACATTAACTGAATATGCATATACAATGGAAACCCTACATATATTTAAATAATAATAATTTAACAGAATCTCTATGTATTTTACAGATATATTTCAGCTAAGATGTTATAAATTACAACATTTATATCAATAAAATCATGAAAATCTAGTTAATAAAATAATCTAACTACAAAAATATATAATAAATAAACAAGCACTCAAAATTGTATAATTTACAGAATAAAGTGATCTCTTATAAACTTTAATATGCTATCAATAAACTTAAATGGAGACTTAGCAATTACACTTCTATAAGTATAAGTAAATATTAAATTCCACTAGAGATTCAGTTTCAATGATAACATTTTTAAAATTGGTAATATATTATGCCTTTTTTATTTTTCTCTCACGTCTTTCCCCATTTATAATGTTAATTTTTCATGGAATAAATGTGTTTTCTTTTTTTTTTTTCAAATTATATTTATTATACAAATAAAAACAACAACAACTGTTAAATGCACTCATATAATGAGATTTTATTGAAAAAATTAATCATTTTCACAAATTATTCATTCCTTTTGCAAAATTTCATGATTGACTTCAGTCATATTGGAGTATAAAAAAAAAAAATCTATAAATACTTATAATATTTTTAAATAAATTAATTTAAATGTAAAAACATAAAATAAACAAACAAAAAACAATAAAAAATTAATTATAGAGTCTAAAAATATGAAGATTGTAAAGTTGTGATCCTAAAAAATTAAAGAAGTCTAAAGAAAGTGTCTCTCAATCTCTCTCTCTCTAAGACATTCAATATAAAAAAGAACAGAAACAAATGTAAAAGTAGTTAAAAAATGAAAATTACAACAATAAAAAATAATGCTTTGTTAATCGTAAATAGTTAGAAAACTTAGAAAAAAATTATAAGAGAATTTACTTTTAACAGAAAAACAAAGCAGAAAAAATAAATATTACTCAAATTTTAAATATATACTTTTTTTTAAAACAATTTAAAGATAGTAATGAAATCAAAAATATGGAGATAAGATTAGTCTGTTAAGTATTGTTGTATAGTCTGACTTAGATAAATTGTATCCGTTCATATCTTTAGAGTTAAGATGAAATATACTCATAGCATATTTTATATAGGATGACACTATAACTATATTATTACAATATTTCCCCTTCTAATATTAAGATATTTTTCACTCTTATTTTTAAAAGAAATTATTAATGAATAAACAGATCAATGTGCATAGAAATTCAAAAATTCTTTACACGTGAAATAATATAATTCAGATTAATGTAAGTCTGAATCTTTTCTGCAGTGAAAAATAAAAACAAAAAATAAAGAATTTCTTGAAAAACAAAAATTACCTGAAATGGAGGGAAAAAAGAACAACGCAGTATATATACAGTTATAAAATATAATATATAAATATGTACAAAATTTGGGCTAAAAGATTATTCAATACATAAAGATTAAAAAATGTTGCAAGCCTGATAAACTAAATCTATAATGCCTGACCCACAACTTGCAAATAACTTTCAAGAAGATGTCTTGTGTCAAATACTTCAACAAATTATTAAATAAATAAAATAATGTATATTTTGAAGCATTAACAATATAAACTGTAATTATTAAACTCAAATTATTCAAGTTTAATTACAGTTTTGTTTGTTCAGAGTTACACACATCTGCTAGACAGTGATAAATAGTAATGGTAATTGTTAAAAATGACAACTACCACACTAATAGCCAGGTAAATAATAAAATTCTTCAGAGGCAAACAGATTTAGTATATTTCTAATAGCACATAACCAACATATCTTGTTATTCTATAGTAGTCTGTAATGGACATCTATCTATGTTTAGTAGAGAATAAATGTCCAACATTAATCTGGATTTGTCAAATAATTGTCCATGTATTGACTTTAAAAATAAAAATGATGAGGCCTTCATTTAATAGTAGAAGAAATATCATACTTCTGCAAATTCTGAGTCTATAATTATCTTTTTCTTCATTTTATATCATGTAAATGTACAATTAGTTTACTTTCAATTCGTTTATATGCCTAAAAAAATTATCCAGATTGTATAATTGATATAATTTTTTCCATAATTAAATAATATAATTTTTATTATGACAAATAGTAAACTGATATTTAAGAATCATAAAATAAATTTTTACAGATTTTAATTTTTTAAAATTAAAAAAAAAAAAAAAAGATTTTTTTAAAAAAAATCAATAGTGTAATCAATAAGATAACATTTATTACTATATTAAAACTATTTCTTGTATTGAATTTGTTGTTTTGATTTTATTAAGTTTCTTTAAACATGGATTTCCACATGTAGCATTGTGGTTACAAATGTTTCATCAGTCAACACAGGTTCACAAATATATGAGCAAATTATAATTTCTGTAAACATTTATTTAATCATTTTTTAACTGCCCAACACAAAGAAACTTGGATTGGTTATATTCCATTACAAATAATGGCTTTTAATGTATTTACCCAGTTTGAAAAAAAAAAAAACTTACTAATTTAAAAGAAATATTTACTTATACTTAATAACAGTAATAATAAAATTAACGTATTATTTATTAATTACACAATATAAAAAATAAAATAACTTCAAGCAAAAACAGATTTGTACTAGTGATATTCAAAATAGCTTTCAATCTACAAAATTAAACCAATATATATATATACATTAAGCATGTGCAAAAGATAAAGCAAATAAATTTATGAACGTTAATACAATAATAATAAAAAATAAAAATAGTTACATCCAATACAATAACCAAAGTTGCAAATATTTTGTTAATATAGGAAATAGCTATCAAATTCCAGGAATAAACATATTAAATATATGCAAATCATAAGTGAATAAATTTACAAACATTACTAAAAAAAAAAAATAATAACAAATAAAAATGGTTACATGCAATATGATAAACAAAGTTTCAAACCTTTTATTTAAAAAAATATGGGAAATAGTTATGTGCAAAACAATATTGAATAAATATCACTTAAAAAAACATAATAATAATAATTACATGCAATAAATAACAAAAGTAGCAAATAGTTTTTAATTATAGGAAATAAAATATTAATAACATCTAGTGAATAAAAGCAACAAAAAATTAAATAAAAATGATGATGACGATGATAATAATAATAGTTTTAATTGTTTGGTTTTAATCCTTAAATTTATTATTATAAAATATAATGTTGAAACTAAATAGTGTTGAAACTAAATATAAAATAAAGCATATAAGACACACAAAGAAGTATAGAAATGAATAAATGGACTGTAAACATATATATTACAAACTATAAAATATATACCAAAACATGATCAAAAAAATATATAACTAAAAAAAAATAATTGAGACAGAATGATGAAGTAAGAAAGTTTCTTGGATCATAATGAAAATGACTAATAAAAAGCTTGATAGAAAAATATAATTGATATATAAAAAATAAATTATAAAATATTAGATATGTTGATGATGATATAATTGTAATAGGGAATATCAGAAGAATTATTAGTATATTCAAGTAATTGAATAATAATAAGTACAATATTAGCTTTATAATGGAAAAGACAAAAAATGGATTAAAATATTTAGATATGTTTTTTAAAAAAATGTGTTGGTGGAGGACTATTTATAACAATACATTTAAGATAATGAAAAAAGAATGATCCAAAGTCATATCAACACTGGTCTTAGAAGCAAATTTGAAAGGTATTAAATTAAAAAATAGCACACTAACATTATGTTCAGAAGACTAATATATATAAAACTTAGAAGATGAAAATCATTATGTAACGATAGGCTATAAAGAAAAAGATATTTAAAAAAACTTAAATAGTAAAAAACACAAATAATAAAAGAAGTAATATAAAGCATATTCATAAAGTAAAGAAATGAATTTCAATATCACATTCAATAGATGATATATACAAGATAATAGAAAAGTTGCCTGATAATATTAAAGTAGGATGGAAAAATAGATCTTAAGGGAAGTACACATGTAATGTTAAAATCAGTGATATTATTAAAAATAAGATAGGTATAAATTACAATATTAACTCCAACCCACCGCAATATAATTTATTTGATCAGACTAAAATTGAAAGACATAAAGGACAGGATAGTGCTATTAAAAGAAAAGATACAAATCAAGGCTATATATTCATTTTTTAGCTACTGATCACAGAATGAATTGTGAAAAAAATATACAAGTGATAAAATATATTATTATAAAAAAAAATATGAGTCTGTATATTAAAAAAATAGATAAAAAAATGTATAAATATAGTAATTAGGTGAAAATGGAATACTGAAAACTTTAAAAGTGCATTTTAAAATATTTATGCAGATTTGATTTATATACTATAAAATATAAAGTAATAAGTTTGTAATTATTTATATATAAAATGCTTTTTATGTTTTAATGATTAGCATTAAAGGGTGTTGTTATACAATAATTTATCAAGTGATAATTAAAAGACCTCTTCATAAAGGTTCATATAAAAAAAGAAAAAGACTTGAAAGAAATTTTTTTTCCCTTAAGTAGTTTATTATCAGATTTATTTAAAATTGATCAATATTTTATATTTTATAATGAAGACAACATTATGAAAATTGACCATCTGAAATAAAATAAAAATTGATCTATAACAATTGTTTAAAAATATTGTTTGTGCAAGCACAGCTGTGCACTTAATGAATCAAAATACATGAAGCATCTAAATTTTTGAAAAACTCTACTTAAGGTAATTAAGAATTCATAATAAAAACAATTAAACTATTAATAGAGGGAAATGTATAGTAATAAAGAATTCATAATAAAAATAATTAAACTATTAATAGAGGAAAAACTATTAATAGAGGAAAATGTATAATATTTGTGTACAAATTAAATAGTTGTAAGGATATTTATAAATATACTAAATTAGAGTTAACAGTCAATTTAAAGATTCAATTAAATTTAATAAAAAAAAATTATTACAAAAACTACATTAATAACAAACTATGTAAAAATATTAATATATTTACAACATAGAACAGTCTAGGTTTTTCACCAGAAAAGGGGGAATGCATATAACTATGGTCGGAACTAGGGTCGTCTGGCAGGATGCTGGGAATGACATGATGAAAGGAAATAACCAATGATCATATCTACCTCCAATGAGCTAGCTCTTGGTTTACTCATTAAATCTAGATATAATTTAGGCTAGTTCAACTAGGATTCCATTATGCTTCAGTATTGAACCCATGGAGAATATTGCCCTTTAGCTCTCTTCAGTGGTGAATTTACTTTATGTAGCAACTCAGTTTTGTGAACCTAAGTTATATCAAACCTTATGTTATGTTACACATTATAATAATCTGTGTATGTGTGCATATATATATTTAATTAATTATTACTGACTGCAAGAACAAATTTGATGATCCAAAAACCAATTTAATTTAAAACCCATTAACAAATTTTCTTAATAACAGATAAAATTGAAATTATATCACATAGCAAAAGATGTTGTTATATGTGTCCCATACACATCTCTAACTTTTCAATAACTAAATTATTCATTATACCAACCCAAGTCCCTGGTAGATATGCATTAAGACATACTCTGTTTATAAAATTAATAAGATTAGCTAAATTACAAAATAAATAAAAGAAAAATATTATTTCATCATCATACCAAGCAAGAAGCTAACTATTTACAATATTCCAATGCTTCCAGTAGCTTCATGATCCAATTTCTGGTAGAGGGACCTTCTTTAGGACCCCACTACATACAAGTTTCTACTGTTGATAGAAAAGAGCAATTCAAAAAAACTGGTTGTCAATCACACGGAATAAACTAAATGTAACAATTGTTAGTTGAACATATACAAATAAACAAGTAACTTAAATTGTCCTGTCCTAGTGATTGCAAATTAATACGGAAGAGCATCAAAAATTTTTACGTCATTCCATACTAAATGATGATTGAAAGCCAATCACTATGAAGGGTATAAAACTAAATTTTTATTACAAACAAAAGCAAAAAATATATTTCCAGCATAATAAACCTTCACCCCCACATGATATTGCTTCTTGTGGAATAAATTCTCTTGATTGTAACCACGCTGAAATTTCCAAGTGTTGGAATAATAAGAGCAGAATTCTACAACTGTATAAAGTAAAAAAAAATACATGATAATTTTGATTTTGTTCAATTCTCCTAATTAAAGTTTATAGTTTAAACATTAATGTCTTTATGGATACCATCTGTTCTGATGATTCCTCCATCGTTCTCCAGATTCTCCGATAATGCTCGGCCGGGGTTGTTTCCATTTCAGACATCACTCTTCTTTTGAAATCCATTCAGATACTTCAGATTAGGCACTTTTCTAAGCATTTATATAAACAAGTTACAGCATCACCTTCTCTGGCAATTAAGACAGCCCCTGGCCCTACGGTACCTTTATTGTTTGTTTAATAAAAAAATATTTAACTTTTCTTTAGCTTATGATTGGTATTGAGTGAAGTTTCATAAAGGAAAGTTTTATTTCATTGCTTATCAGTATGTTCTGGCTATAAAATACACTCTTCTTTTTTGACTGTGCAGTTTTCTGTCCTTGATTGTCTCTATAAACTTAATTCCTTCGGTTACGCTGCTAAAGTTTGTTGACTTTTATCATTTTCAAACATTGATAACAATCTGTTTCAGTTTTCAGCACTGTAAAATCCTAGGCAGAATAGATATCTTTGAACACATCATCAATTTTATTAATGTTTGAAATTAAAAAATTATTTGCTATTGGCCATTGATATAACAGTTAATAAAATATAAAAAATTGATATAACAGTTAATAAAATGTGAAAAATAATGGAAATGACTTGGGTTTGATTCCATTGTTTAGCAAAGTCATGTTTTTAATTTCCTTTGCTATTGATGTAAATGCCCATTGTTGCACAAATTATTGGTTGTTGTTATATAACATGATTTTGTAATAAATTTACATAATAAAATTCCATTCTCTTTTCAACATTCAGCTGCTTAGATAAAAAAATTCCATTCTCTTTTTGTAATAAATTTACATAATAAAATTCCATTCTCTTTTCAACATTCAGCTGCTTAGATAATAAAATTCCATTCTCTTTTCAACATTCAGCTGCTTAGATATTGACTTCATCCAAGGTCATCACCACATTGACTAAATTATTGTCTGATATTGTAATGTCTACATATCAACAAACAAGTCATTGCTAAACATATATATAACAGGTTTCTAATATTAAGCTTTTTCCCCCATTAAAATCAGCATATCAACAAACAAGTCATTGGTATACATATATATAACAGGTTTCTAATATTAAGCTTTTCCTTTTTCAATAAAATCAAGAATTTATTTTATTCAATATTATTTTGGTTTGATGCTTATTAAACAAACTTCAAGTGTGTGTATTTATATGTAAATTTGTACATGAAATAAAATATCAGGTATTAAGCCTATTTTCCATGTTGTCTTTTTTATAAGTTTAGTCTACTAGTATGGACATATAAGGGTGGGTTTGAAATGGATTGTAAGATACCCTTACAACTCCTTCACCCTTACAGAATTAAAATTTTATGGCCTTAATAAAATTTTAATACTTAACTAGATCATTCAAGTTCTTTACTCTACTTTTGAGGGCTATAAAGCCTGTTTACTTCAGCTCTTGATATTTTCCAAATTATATTTCAAATTCTTTACACTCTCTCACTTGATTTCTTATCTCATGGTAAAGCAAGATTTGTATCTGGGTCTGTTTTTTATTATGATGGTTGCATGGCATGAGATCAAACGGTGATGCCTCTATATTATAGGAATGCTCATAATCAACTCTTAAGTTGTAATCCTGCTTCTTTTGAGGCTTACTGGTATGGAATAAGGTATGCTTTGGATTGAAATGGTTGGTCATGTAGTAATCTAATTCTTTGCTGAAACCCATCTATCACTCCTGGTATCTCTGAAAAAATCAGGCTAAATTTATAAAAGATTGGGCTGAATTTATTAATTACAGATTACAAAATTTTAATGCATCATTGCCTCCATGCAAGTTGGACTCTGCATGTTTATCATCTTATAAATGCTTCTGGGATATTGGATATAATACAATCCACCTCATGATCTATACCTCAGAAGCAATATCATCTCCAAGACTTAATCACCTATTTTGATTGTCTTATCCAAAAAATCAATAATGCAGGTGTTCAAGTATAGAAAGTCTGCCCCTAAAATGACATCATGAATTAGGCCATTCAGTATTAAACACGTGATAGAGGATTGTTTGGTATGCTTTGATCTCAATCCAGATTTGTTTTTCCACTAGTCTAGTTTTTCTGCTGTTTGCCATGATAACGTGAATGAATTTTAGTGGTAGGGTCTTGATGTTGGAGTTTTTGGTCAGAATCTCTTGGTAGAATTTGTTTGACACCACTGAAATGGGCACTTTGTCTTCCCACAAACACATCATATTAGTGATTTCTCGATCAGGGATTTGGTTTGCATTCCAGAGAGTCATTTTGGTATCTTGAGGTGGGGAGCATACCTCAAGTATCTTTCTAGTTTTTTTTTTCTGGACTGTGGACATGTAATTGCTATACCCTGGTTTTTGGAATTTCCCTGGACTATGAGGGGGTGGCTGCAGAAAGGAGTTTGCTATTAACTGAAAGGAGACACTTTGATTCCTCTTGGAGGCCTTAAAGGAACCGAGCAGGGCAAATTCCTAATGTCCACTCCATACGTTCTTGTCGTTGCAGCTGTTATTACTATGTGATTATTCATATAGTATACGAACATGGATGGGCTGCTCACCCACACGCATTATCCAGTGTGGTGAGTTTATTGGCTTTTTACCTCTGAGTTTAAGATCAAGAAACACCATGGTCTTTCTTCTCAGTGCCTGATAAGGCAGAATGAATGTTTGTGTAAATGATAAATATTTTTCCAATACATATATACAATTATGACAGACAAAAATAAAGCATGGAACTTATTCCCAGGAGGCTGTAAAGTCACCAACCAAGGCAGCGGTTGGTGGCCGAAGGCGGAGGGTGCTAAGAATCCCCTGATTGCGGACCCAGGCTGCTATTTGATGATGCCTTTTTATTTAGGTACTTACAACTGCAGATCACTTTCAAGTGAAGGAAGATTGCAAGAATTAGAAGAAGAACTGTCTTATATAATGGGACATTATTGGACTTTGTGAAGTTAGAAGAAAAGGAGAAGAAACAATTGATTTAAAAAGTGGACATATACTCTATTATAAAGGCACACATATTGGAAATACAAGTGGAGTAGGATTCATTATAAATAAAAAGTGGAAGAACAATATTGTGGAGATTGATGGTGTATCGGACAGAGTGGCAAGATTAGTTATACAACTTAATAGCAAATACCAAATGCAGATAGTTCAGGTTTATGCCCCAATAAGTTCTCATAGTGATGAAGTAGTAGAAGATTTTTATATGGATGTACAAAAGGCTTTTGATCAGAGTAAACAACATTTTAAAATTGTTATGGGAGACTTTATTGCTAGAATTGGTAGACAAATGAAAGATGAAATTGCTGTAGGTAATTATGGTTATGGTAATAGAAATGAGAGAAGACATAGACTTGTGGAGTTTGCAGAAAAATAAAAACTTTATATTATGAATTCATTTTTTGAGAAAAAAGGTTAAAAGGAAATGGACATGGAAGCATCCAAATGAAGGTACAGCAGAATTGGATTATATTTTGACTAACAGAAAATACATATTTCAAGATTGTAATGTACTTAACACAGGAAGTGATCATCGATTAGTAAGGTGTAAATTACGTGTTAATGTAAAACTAAAGAGACAAAAATTATTATGAAAAACAATATTTACAGTTGATATTCCTAATCTTCAGAAACATTCTAATGAATTTAAATTAGAACTTACAAATAGGTTTCAAGTGTTAGGAGATTTTGAACATGATTCAGATTTGAATGACATTAATATGAAAATAACTGATACACTTTTAAAAACTGCAACAAAGATAGCTGGTAGAAAAAAGCAGCAATTGACTAATAAAATTTCTACTGAGACTAGAGAATTTATGAAGAAAAGAAGGAATATGAAGATATACAAAAATGATGTATTAAAAAGAATTGAATATCGATGTATTAAAAAGAATTGAATATCTCGAATTTTGTAAAATGGTACAGAAAAGAGTTGAAAATGATATAAGAAAGTATAACTGTGAAATAGCAAGGAAAGCTGTAGAAGAAAATAAAAGTCTGAAAAATGTTAAACAACATTTTGGTATTGGTAGGAAATTTATATCTGCAATAAGAAAAAAAGATGGAATTATTACTAAAAAGAGAGATGACATCATGAAATTGGTAGAAGATTTTTATCAAGAATTATATAGTAATAAAGAACTAGTACCTCCTATATCTATTACATCTTCCAAATTGCCGAGAATTTTAAATGAAGAAGTGAGACATGCAATTAAGTGTATGAAGAAAGGAAAGGCTCCAGGAAATGATGGAATTATAATTGATATATTAAAAGAAGCAGGTGAAGAAATAGAAACAATTTTAGCAAAGTTATATACCAAATGTCTAAATGATAAAGATGTACCGAAAGATTGGAAGAATGCAGTAATAATATTAATATTTAAAAAAGGTGATAAAGAAGATATTAGAAATTACAGACCTATCAGCCTTTTATCAGTTTTCTATAAAATTTTTACCAAGATAATTACAACTCGTCTACAGAGAACTTTGGATTTCCACCAACCAAGAGAACAAGCTGGATTTAAAAGTGAGACATGCAATTAAGTGTATGAAGAAAGGAAAGGCTCCAGGAAATGATGGAATTATAATTGATATATTAAAAGAAGCAGGTGAAGAAATAGAAACAATTTTAGCAAAGTTATATACCAAATGTCTAAATGATAAAGATGTACCGAAAGATTGGAAGAATGCAGTAATAATATTAATATTTAAAAAAGGTGATAAAGAAGATATTAGAAATTACAGACCTAACAGCCTTTTATCAGTTTTCTATAAAATTTTTACCAAGATAATTACAACTCGTCTACAGAGAACTTTGGATTTCCACCAACCAAGAGAACAAGCTGGATTTAAAAGTGGTTTTAGTACAATAGATCATATCCAGGTATTGAGAGAAGTCATGGAAAGGACAAACAAATATGAGTTGTCATTATGTTTTGGATTTGTAGATTATGAAAAGTCATTCGATTCTATACAGCTTTGGATCATCAAGGTATAGATCCAGGATATTGTCATATTTTAAAGAATATTTATAAAAATGCAACAGCAACAATTAATTACATAATGATACTGGAAAAATCAACATTGAGAAAGGTGTAAGACAAGGTGATTCCATAACTCCAAAACTCTTTACAGCAGTGCTGCAAGAAGTATTTTGTGGATTAAAATGGGAAACTAAAGGAGTGAAAGTAAATGGAGAGTATTTAAGTCATTTAGATTTCGCAGATGATGTAGTTGTTTTTGCAAATAATGCTTCAGAGCTGCAGGAAATGTTGCAGGAGTTAGCAGATGAAAGTAGAAAAGTAGGACTAAAGATAAATGTTAAAAAGACTAAAGTAATGTTTAATCGATTTGCTCAAAATATGAAAATAAAGATTGATTATGAAGAATTAGAAGAAGTTAACAGTCACAAATACCTTGATCAGATTATTAATACAGATGGAAACATAATGGAAGAAATTAATCATAGAATTAAACTTGTTGGAGTGCTTTTGGTAGAAATAACTTGATACTAAAAGGAAATATGCCTATGTGTTTGAAAAGGTTGGTTTTTAACAAATGCGTTTTATCAGTTCTTACTTATGGATCTGAGACTTGGACACTTAATAGAAGAGCAATACAGAGACTTCAGACCACTCAAAGGAGTATGGAGATGTATGTTGGGAGTATCAAGAAGAGATCGAAAACGCAATGTATGGGTAAGACAACAAACAGGTGTTACAGACCTTATTGAAAAAATTAAAAGATTGAAATGGAGTTGGGCTGGACATATTGCTAGAAGAGATGATAATAGATGGACAATTGAAATTTTAAACTGGATTCCAAGAGATTGTAAAAGACCCAGAAAGAGACCACATGTGAGATGGATGGATGAAATAAGAAAATGTGCAGGGGTGTTGTGGAGAAGAGAAGCTAAAGTTCGGAGAAGATGGATTAAACTTGGAGAGACCTTCATCCTGCAGTGAATTGATAATGGTTGATGATGATGATGATGAGGGGGTTATTCATGCCTTGTTACTGTTAGTTCTATTTTCTTTAGATGTCCAGATGAATGACAAATTCCTTTGATTTTTCCCTTCCAATGGCTGGCATCATTATTATTTTTTCTCTTTTGAGTGACCTCTTCTTTCCTTTTTTCTGGGTCCTTGTCGATAGGTTGGTGTTATCCATATCAATATTATTTAGCAATTCCGTCACCTGCTCAATGCTTCTGGCATTGATAGATACATAGCAGTGATTGTTCTATCTTAAGTGGTATATTTTTTTCGATAATCCTGACAATTACACTTTTACTCAGGTGGTATGTGTTGAGTATCCTCAATTTAGTGACATGGCAGTGAAAAAACTTTGTTAAGGTCTCTCCTGGAGCTGATCGGTACTTCTGGAATAGCTGGTACAGCAGGGCCTCTTGCCTATCCCTATTCCAAAAATTCTTTACCAACAGCTAGATCACATCTAGAACAATGAATCCCACCATATTGGAGGTGATTATATGCGATGATTACTTCTTCACTTTCTGATAGATTTAATTCACAGAAAAAATAAAGGTTGAGCTTCTGAGATACTCTATGGGGGCTTCATTGGTTGAGGCTTCTGAGATGCTCTATGAAGGCTTCATTGGTTGCTCCCTTAAATATCTTCAGCCTTACAAATTGATTAACTGCATTGAAATTGGGCTGGGTATCCTTGCATTTTACTCATCTCCAGGTCATCTATCTGTAGAGTCAGCACAAGGTCTTTGGGGTTGGTTCAATAACCAAACTTGCCAAAGTAAAGTCACAAGGGTAATCTTCTGCCTTGGGTAGTATGCATCATGAGAGGATAGCTTCCTCATGGGGGTTACTTATCCTCTGTGGGTCATTGGGAGCAACTTCTAAGTGGTCTCACTTACCATTCCATTCTCCCTTGCCTATTGTTTCGTGTCCCCAAATCAATTCCGACTTATTGTGCTTCAACTGTCAGTGTTCCCTGACACAACTGAGACTCTATAATTAGCAATCTTTGGCTGCGTCTCATATACTCAGTCCACCCTATCTCATGTTTCAGTGGTATTTTCCATCAGCTTTTCCATATTAGCTACCTACGACTGTATCCGCCTCTGAGATTTTTTTATCTCCAAATCATTTGGCTTATTGTACTTCAACAGTCAGTGCCTCCTGACACAACTAAGACTATCAGTAGCAATATTTGGCTGTGTCTCATCTATTCTGTCCACCATATCTCATGTTTCAGTGGTATTTTGCATCAGTTTCTCCATAGTAGCTACCTACCACTGTATCCGTCTCAGAGACTGTATCTGTCTCTCTTATCTCCAAGTCATTTGAATTGCTGATCTAAAGCTACTAAGTCTTCATTGCATGACTGCCTTGAGCCTCTGGGTTGCGGAGAGTTGGTCCATGCTAGCATCAGCCTCCTGAAATCCTTTTCAAAATCTGTCTTGCCACTTCTCCTGTTCTGTGCATATTTCTTCTCTGAAAAAAAAAGCTCCTGATTCTTTTGTACCTCATCACATTTGCCATTCAGTTGTCCAATGATGCTTGATTTGAATCCTTCAAATTGTTGTTGGCATCTGAGGTCCTTCTCTTCCATGTCATTCCTTAGACATCAAGTGCTAGCTTCTCTCTGAATTGTCTCTTCACACACTATTCAGATTCATTGACAGCTGTTCATTATCAGTGGACAACCTAGTTTCAATATCCTTCACTTTTTTAAGTCCTCCCTATGGCATTTGAGGTCCTATTCTTCCATGTCATTCCTTAGGCTATCAAGTGCTAGCTTCTCTCTGAGTTGTTTCTTCGCACACTATTCAGATTCATTGACAGCCGTTCCATATCAGCAGACAACCTAGTCTCAATATCCTTCACTTCTTTTATGTCCTCCCTAACACTATCTATTTTCTCTATTAGGCTTCCATATTCATCATCCTATTACCCAATTCATCTTTATATCATCCTTTATACTACTCATGTTATCATTCATAACATTCAGCCTTGATTCCATGATGGTATTATTATTGCTCATATCTTCCTTCAGATTGTTCATATCTTTCTTCATACTGTTCATATCTGCTCTTAGCTGGCCATTTCTCTCTTCATGGTCATGATTGCCTGGATCATCTGTGCCATGGTCACATCACATTCTGCAATCTATATGAGTCATTTCCTCACCAAGTGTTCTTTTATACTTGTGGTAACAGTTGATCTAGGTCCTGTGCTTGTGGAGGGTGATCAAATTTTGGTGTTTGAGCCCCGGGTAATTGGACATCTAAAGATCCCTCCACTACATTACTAGCCCTATCTTCCATCTCACTTCTATCGGCATTATGTGATTCTACACACCAAAGGCTAAAGTTTGATGAAAATACAACCTTAATGGTACAAATAAGTTATTTAACTTCAGTGATATGAAATCCAAATTTGAAGAGTGACATATTCTAATATAATTATGATGACTAAACTGAAGAGTCCAGATATTAATTTTCAGGATGAAATCTGATTGGGAGTGTTGATGGCAAAAAAGTTTAAAGTATGCAAGAATACCACTGAGGTAGCTTGTTGATAGCCAACTTTTGTTCACAATATTTCTGGGCAAAAATTTGAGAGAGTACAGGTATGAATGTATGAATTGAAGCATTCCATGTTATTTCATTTGAATACATCAAATTTCTTATTGTCAAATATTATAGAACAGTGTGTAAGCCACATAGTCATCAGTGTGGGAATAATTATAGATGCATTATAGGGCTGAAAGCATTTTATATATTTTTAAATTAGTTGTTTGTGGTCGATTGTACACTTATAAAACACGGATAGGCATAGAAATGAGAAATATGGGCAGGTTTGAAAAAAATGTAGCATTTCTTCTTGGATAATTATTGAACAAAACACATGTAGGTTCTAATTGATCATTAAGAAACATTTTAGTGAGAATTGTACCCTAAAACAAATTAATAAAAAATTTCAACCATGATTCAGGAGTACAAAGATTCTGGAACTTGGTTAGATTTATTGTAAAGTAATTTTATAAGCTTATTTTTCAAAATAATTTTTAATGGAAATGTACAAAAAATTATGCACACATCTGACTTTTGATTCATGAAATTAATACTATTATGAGACAGACCCTCTCCAAAATTTAATGAAATTAATAGATAGATTATATTTGATGAATTATGGGAAGATCATGATTATAGAAATAATCTGGGAACAATACAATCATGTACCCTTTTGGTTTGGTAATAAGATAAGTTGAATAAATAGATATAAAGCTATAAAATTTCACCTTTTAGCTTCTTCAGTACATCTTGCTAAATTTTAATGGGAAAAACAATATACATATTATTAGGCTAAATTCAAAAAATTTATTCGTCTATTTTAAAAACAGCACATTAATTTCAAAATATATACAATCCATGCACAAACTTCTTTATAAATCTTGATTTATTATAATATGAACTATTATAATGTACAATAATATAATCCAACATTTCGACTATATTATTTTATATTCTTTATCAAGAAACAACTAAAAAAATACATAAAAAACAATAAATACAAATATTCCATAATACATATAACTGAAAATTCTTACCTTAAACCTCTTCTAGCAAACAATCTTAACTTTTCATTACATTTATTTCTTCTTAAAATAATGCCCTATAATTTTTAATTAAATCAATCTATTATGCTCCTTTTTTTTTCAATTAACATCCTATTCATTACAGGTAATGAATAACATGTTCACTGAAAACAAAAAACGAGTATAATAGGTTGATTAAATTATAGGGAATTATTTTAAGAAATGAATGAAATGAAAAGTTAAGATTAATGAATAGAATGTTAATTGAAAAAAAAAGCACAATAGGTTAATTTAATTAAATAATTATGGGGAATTATTTTTAAAAAGGTATTTAAAAAACAAATGTAATAAAAAGTTAAGATTTTTTATTAGAAGAGGTTTAAGGTAAGAGGTATTTGTATTTCATTATATGCATTATGGCATATTTGTATTTATTGTTTTTTTTTTTTGTGTGTGTATTTTTAGATGTTCCTTGATAGTTGAAACATTGGAGTATATTATTGTACATTACAATAGTTCTTATTATAATAAATCAAAATTTATAAAGAAGTTTGTGCTGGATTGTATATATTTTCATATTAATGGAATATACATTGGAATATTTTTATGATATATGTGTGCATACACACAAAACCTTTTTACTGTGTGTCTGTGCTGTAAATATTTTCTAGCAAAAAAAATATATATAGATGCATATTTTTTGAAATTAATAACACTAAATTGCCAAAAGAATTGCAAGACTATTTGTTTAGAAGGCGAACATTTGAACATGATTCAAAATGAGATTTTTTCATTTTCTTCAGGTCAAAATTGATCAGGAAACTTTTAGTCCATTAATTCATTATTTTTATCACTGAACTAATTTACATAAATAAACATTCATCATACATAGTCATTACTTTTAACTGACTGAAATATTTTTTGTTCTGGCATAAATACTTTATCAAAAGCTAATTTTTCGATACATTTTTAAAAATAAGATTAATTTGCTACTTATTACATTTGCTAAAATTCATAATATGTATCTTTTTAAAAAATAAATCTTAATTAAAAATGGAATACAGAATAAATATATAAATTCAATGTAAACTTTTATGCAAATTATGATTAATTTTCTACATATGATATAATTCAATTCACTAAACAAGAAACAATAGATTAATTATGATCCAATTGCACTATAGCACTTACAATACAAATATTAGGTAACATAAAATCATGAAGTTTCATATTGAAAAATCATACAATATGGCTAATCTAATCACAGCTGATTTTATAAAAATTTTGAATGTATCTAAAATACCGGAACTTAGACATACAAAAAGAAGATACATGTTTAAAGTACCGCATGATCATTAAACCCCTAGAAATTAGAGGATACATGCATCAGAGTGCTATAGCACCCAACGCACATAAATACGATGGACTGAATGCATTTCTACATAGAAATAATTACTTATGCAAATATAATTCAGATAAAAAAGATAACATATTAAAGTATATCAAAGAACTAATATCTGTTGGCTATAAATATAGAAACATAACCAAAAAAATAGCTCAGTTCCAAGCGAAGATAAATCAGCAAATCAGAATCAGAGATTATAAACCATGAATAACTATACCATATATACCTAACATTGCCAAACATTTAGTCAAAACACTATCAAAAGAACTTACTGTTGGATTCTGCACTTCAGCCAACACCAATAGATTCATAAGCAACTCAAAAGACAAACTAGATCCCAAATCAACATCTCAAGTGGTATATCAAATACAACGCCCTCAGGCCAGATAGAGCCTCATACTATGGGGAAACAAAAACAACCATTACAAACAGCATCCCAGCACACATATATGTGTAAAAGGGCACTGAATAAGAAAGAGACATCAGCATTCTTGGAGCATGAAAAGACCACCGGTCATAGATTTGAACCCTCCAAGCCCAGAATGGTGTGCAGAGAGAGAAATGATCATAGGCATAAAATAAAGGAAGCATACTTCATAAATAATGACACTCAATCTATCAATAGAAAAGACACCTGTTTCGCCATTTCAAAAAGATGGACAAACTACTAAAGCATAGCACCTAACCCATTAGCATAAATTACAATACTCCCCCTCATTATTATCAACTGCACACAGCTATGAATATGAAGCCATGGAACTTTGAAAATGTTAAGCATAAATAAATATTAATAAATACAGCTTCTCTAACAAGCGTAAAAGCGCATAATTTTTGGGAATGTATTTTAATGTAAATTATTGTTTGTTGCAGATATTTAAAAATTATTTATCACTAAGAGAGAGACAAAAAATATTTAAAAAAAAACATTAGTCACTGTTGACATTCCTAATGAATTTAAATTAAAACCTGCAAATCATTTTCAAATATTAACTGATTTTGAATATGATTCAGATTTGAGTGAAATCAGTAATAAGGCAAATGATATACTTTTAAAAATTGCAACAGATAACTTGTACAAAAAAAGCAGCAACTGATCAATAAAATTTCTACTGAGATAAAACAATTTATGAAGAAAAGATGGAATATGAAAAAATATACAAATAATGCATTAAAAAAAGTTGAATACCTAGAAGAGTTGATAATGATATAAGAAATATATAATTGTGATATTAGCAAGGAAAGCTATAGAAGAGAATAAAAATTTCAAGAATGCAAAACATGCCTTGGTATTACTAGGAAAGTTATTTCTGCAATAAGAAAAAATATATAGAACTATTACTAGAAAGAGAGTTGGCATCATGATTTGTGTAGAACAGGTCTAAGAAGAATTATATAGTAATAAAGAATAAAATAAAGTATTTCCTATAACTACTATATGTTCTACATGCCAAATATTTTAAATGAAAAATTGAGATATGCAATAAATCTATGAAGAATGGATAAGTTGCAGGTAATGATATAATTATAATCAATATCTTAAAAAAAAACATAAGAAAAAATCGAATATTTTTTGGCAAAGTTATTTAAAATATGTCAAATGATAAAGATGCACCAGATATTTGGAGGAAATCTGTAATAATATTAATATTTTAAAAAATGGTGATAAAAAGATATTACAAATTACGGATCTATCATTGTTTTATTAGCTCTATACAAATTTTTTACCAAGATAATTTACAACTCATCCACAGTGAACTTTAAATTTTAACCAACCAAAAGAACAAGCTGGATTTAAAAGTGGTTTTAGTACAGTGGATCATATGCAAGCATTGAGAGAAGTTATAGAAAGGACCAATAAATATGAGTTGCTATTATGCTTTGGGTTTGTAGATTATGAAAAGGCATTCGATTCTATAAGCATTTCTTTGGTGATTAAAGCATTGGATCATCAAGATACACATCCAGAATACTGCCACAATCTGAAGAATATTTATAAAAATGCAATAGCAACAATATTATATAATGATACTAGGAAGATTAACATTGAGAATGCTGTAAAACATTTTACAGTATTGTGGTAAGAAGTGTTTTGTGGATTAAAATGGGAAACTAAGAGAGTAAAAGTAAATGGAGATTATTTAAGACATCTATATTTTGCAGATGACATAATTGTTTTTGCAAATAATGCCTTAGAGCTTCAAGAAATGTTGCAAGAATTATCAGATGAAAGTAAGAAAGTAGGACTAAAGATAAATGTTAAAAAGTCTAAAGTAATGTTTTTCAAATGATGAAAATAAAGATTGATATTGATGAAGTAGAAGAAGTTAACAACTACAAATGTCTTGGTCAGATTATTACTACAGATGGCAACTTAACGGATAAAATCAATCATAGAATTAATCTTTGTTTGAGTATTTTTAGCAGAAATAACTTAATTTTTAAAATGACATATGTAATGTATTTAAACAGGAAGGTTTTTTTAATAAATGTGTTTTACTAGTTCATACATATAGATATGAGACTTGGATACTTAACAGAAGAGCAATACAGAGATTAATGACCACTCAATGAAATGTGGATAGATGTATATTAAGAGTAAAAAGAAGAGATTGAAAACAAAATACATGAATGAAAGAACAAACAGGCTGGACATATTACTAGAAGAGATGATAATAGGTGAACAGTTGAAATCTTAAACTGGATTCCAAGAGATTTAAAAGACAAGACCACATGTGAGATGGATGGATGAAATAAAAAAAGGTGCTGAGATGATGTGGAAAAAAGAGACTAGAGATCAGAGAAGATGAATTGAACTTGGAGAGATCTTCATCCTGCAGTTGATAGATAATGATTGAAAATGATAAGGATGTTTAATTAAAAATAATTTTTCTTAAAAATATTACATCATGCAGCACATTTCTTTTAACAAGATGGTAATCTTATATGTACTTAAAAAATTTTTCCATTATGCTATGCAACCTATTTGCATCTGAATTCCAAACAAAATATTATATACATTACAAATCTATAATAGTGTGAGCACAAATTTTTAACCAGTTCACATTTCTTTGTACATAAATATATGCCTTCATCTTCCTATAATTGTAACATGTTTAATACATTTGTTCATTGTCCCTGCCTGTCCAATTTATAAATAACTTCTAATTAAAATAATGGTAATGACTTGATAGTTAAAATTAAGAATATTATTCACAATTAGTTAAATAAACAGTCAATTCATTTTTATCTTTTTGTAATAATGAGGATAATGAGTAGATGCTTGAAAATTTTGAACAAATTTGAAATTATCAGCAGAAAAAAATCAACAAGTATACTCTAATAAAATGAAATGCAGTGGTATTTTGCTATTCTTAATTATTATGATTTTAAAGTTACATCAAAAATTTTAAAGAACTCACATTATCATGATACATGACCTTAATCTATTTAGCATGAAGAATTTCTCAGGCAGCTACATAATATTGAAACACATGAGTGATACACTGAACTATTTGATTCAATCGATAAACTTTGACCTCTCCCCCCTCTCATTTTCATCATTCAGAAATTCACTTGGCAATCTCTTAATCTATAACCAGTCATTCTTACAGATGGATTAATCGCTTATGTTCTCTATTTGCCAAGCATCATTGGAGATGCAATAGCTAAATTCAGAATTTTCATATTAACTTTTATACAGCATTAAGCAATTTTTAATTTGTAGTTTATGTAAAGCAAAATTGACTTAATTTGAATTATAAGTCTTTGGATTACTTTTAATCATTTTTTTTTAATTCAGATAAAATTTATAAATAATTAATTCTATTTCGTGAATGTTATCCCTTAATATTGATTTCATTCATAATCAAATATTTTATCTGCTTATAATGCCACTTTCAGAAGACATTGCAAACAAATTATATATATATATATAAAATCTAGAAAAAGAAGTTACAATAGAAAATAGATATTCAATAATATACACACCAAGATGGGTAACTAAAACCATAAATAGAATCTCAACAGATTGTATAAACTTAGAAAAAGACAATGCATGCTTTAAAAAATGAGATTAGGAAGTTTGCATCATAGATCAGAAAAAATTAATTAAGCCTGGAAACCTTTACTTCAGAGTGAACTTAAAATGGTATTATATGTTAAAGCAAATACACACATAAAAAAAAAAAAAACACCTCAAAATTTATTTTGCTTTGACACTTAATACTTTATTCAAATCTTCCTTAACTATTCTTGATAAAGATAATACAAGTCACGTTTACTTTCCTTCTCTTATGGATAAATTTAGGTTGCATATACAGGTTATGAGACATGAATGTCCTCTACTCCAAGAACATGTGGAAAGAATCAACATAATTAAGCTATTTAAAATAAAAGTATATGTTAAATAAAATTCACTGCTGTAAAATTTTGTATACCTATTGTATTCATCACTTCAAAACTAAACTTAGTAAACATTTATCAAAATAACTTTTTTACAACTAAATAAATTATAAGTTTAAGAAAATTGTTAATCCCAAATATCAACTATAGTTTAATGGATACATCATTTTCGTAGGTGAACATCATTTTTACAAAACTAGTTCACCTGCTTGCCAATACAATTTTCTTTTTATAAAGGAATTATAATCCAGAAAGTCTATGCAATAGAATAATATATATATATATAGCAGAGGGAAAAACAGATTAGCAATCAAAATAGTGAATCAATATAGGTTCAGCAGAATATGAGAAAAAATATTTTAGTAAATATATTATCCAGTTTTCATGCATGGAAGAAAACAATACTGCGTTTTTTTTTTTTAATTTACAAAATTAACAAAAGGAGTTAGAAAGTTTAATTGCTATTACAGATTTCAAAAATTAGTTTTAACTATAATACACGTCTTTAGCTTTCCTACCCCACCTCCTTTTTTGTGTTTATTCTAATTTAATACGATGGATAAATTAAATAACTAATATTTTTTATAATTAAACAACTAAAAGAAAAATATTCTTTAAATTGTTTAAGTTATTATTATTTTTTTATATAAACATTTCCAAAAACCATACACAAATAATCTAAGAATATATGCAATACAAACATTTCCAAGAACCTAATCACTATCACAAATAATGATAAGATTATAATTATGTGAGCATCTAATACCTATCAAGCCTTAAAACTTCACTTCCTGTCTGATATCACTTACAAAATGAAGTACCAGTTAAATACATTATTTTCATAATGTGTACATTTGTTCATACAAATATTAATATACCAATTGAATTATATACTTTTATATTAAATATATGTAGATTCACAAAGATATTCATTTACAAATAATGTTTATACACAAAAATTTATTTAAAACAAAAATAATTATTTATTTGATATTCAATTAAAGTAAAACAACAATAAAGACAAACATAATTGCTCAATATGAAAATTAGAACAAATGTATGTTGTTGTTTTTTTATATCCAAATTCAATACACTATATCCTGTTAAAAGTATTTGCTTTTTCAAAATTTATTGAGTGTAAAAACATCCTATATGAATGACAATATTGTAAATAACTTTAAGATGAAAAAAAAAAAACTAAATCTAAATGGAGTGGAAAGTCAAACATTTACTTAAATAATTTTATTTTAATCTTAAAATTATTAATAGAAAACTGATTCAATACATTAAACTTCATTTTGTTTACAAGGAAGCAACAAAAAATATGTGATTTTAAAGTCAAACATTTTTTTTTACCATTTATAATAGCTAGAAATGCTGATTTTTATTATAATATTTTAAATGACATTTGAATTAATTCTAACAAACACATTGTACCTTTTTTTTAGTAATACCTCAATATCCAAAACAATTAACTAAACCATTTGTTTCGCAATAAAACTGGCATCAAAAACATATCTTACTTGTGAATATGATCCCCCAAATAAGCAGTTTAGTCATACTTTTTTAAAACTGGTTTTTAAAATGCTATCAAACAATAATAAAAGTTTTTAATTTATTAAAAATAATAACTAATTGTTAATTTGCATTCATATATATATATATATTTTAATATGCAGTTGAAAAATATGTTGTGAATGGGATTACAATATAATAGCTTTCTGGGAAAGTTTCTTAACAAATACAAGCAAATTGCCTATTTTATTAGTGAATAACATCTCAGCATCTAAAACAAAAAATATACTTTCAACAAATATATATTTGTCAATATATATTTGTCCATACATGGATCTGTTTACACACACACACACACACACCATTTACATAAGGTTTAAAAGAAGTAAAATTTAAAAATCGTCATCAGCCATTTTTTTTTTTATATATTAGTTAGTGTAATTTATATATATATTTTATATAAGTACAATGAAAGCATTTTGTGTTTAAAATTATCTATTTTATTAAAGTAACTTTAATATTGGAAGAAATGTAAGCACAAACAGATTACTATCAGAGTAAAACCTTTTACCAGATAATTAAAGATGGCAGAAATAAGTTACAAAAAATAAAACTTTGTAACTAAAAAGTAATAAGGAATGTTGAAGATATATCAAGCGATAATAACACAAAGGATAAGAATATGTGATAATAACACAAAAGATAAGAATATGTGCAGAAATCTCAAAATGGTCATCACTATAAAAAAAAGGCAGACACATTTAGAATTGAACTTTTACCTTGTTTTGCTGGCTCTTTCTAATATGCAGCATTTTGAAGCTATGATCAAATACTAATATCCAAAGATACTATAATGAATCTAGTCTCCATGTGTGAGTAGCACCTTCTCTCACAAAAGTTATCAAAAACTTCATCTAGCCTTGACTTAAAGACATATCAGAGATGCAAAAACTATTACCAAAAGAAAGCCATAAAGAATTAGTATGGATTCCTCATAAAAAGAATTTACCAGTTAAGTCAATGGCCATATCGTAACTTATCAAAATAAATCAAAAATATTTGTGAACAAGATTATTAAAAGATAAACTTCTAATTTAATAAAAGAATGAAAAAACATTTATTATTTTATCCTTAAAGGTGAAGTGGGCTATTTGAATTGATTCATATAATTATCAGATTATGTAAGTGTGCTCTTTCCAATATTATAATGCTTATTGTTTAAATATTTAAATTGTGTTAATAAAATTTTTACTAATAATGTAAACCTTTCATTGTATGTTCTTAATTTTAGTTATTTAGATTTTATTATTAACAAGATTATTAATTTTAAAGAATTTTATGAATTACCTTTGCCAATATACTTGATTAAAGCTTGGGAAATTTTTTTATAATAAATTAAGTCATCATACAAAAATGTAATTCCTGATCTTACTGTCAATAATTTGCTTTGTAAGTCTATAAACTCTGGCACACTCTTAAATAAATTAAACTAACTCCATCAGCAATTTGAGCTGCAAAAAATTATTAGGATGAGTTAATCAGGAAATATAGCTCTGTTTAGAAATGTTCAAACTCATACATGAATGAAATATTTTTCTTTTATATAGTTTGATTAACTAGCACAGTGCATAATATAAGGCCTAACCCAAAATGTAAAACATTACAAATGACTTCCCAATGTGGGGGTCGATAAAAAAGCCACATAGCAGTTGAAGAGGTGAATTTCTTGGAACACTTGATCAAGGCAAAGGGGATTAAGCCTTATCCAGACAAAATTCAAGCAGAGATTACTCAATCCCTTGTACACTTAAACAGGTTAAGTTTTTCCTGAGATTATGTATTTTTATAATAAATTTTATGAATACTTTGTGACACATGGACCATTACTCCAATTACTGCAAAAAGAAACCCCATGGAAATGGACTGATAAACAAGAAACTAGCTTCTGGGGTATTAAGGAAAAGACTCTCGGTCAGATGATGCTAGTTTACCCTCATTTAAAAAAACCCTTCTTGGTCCAGGTAGATAGCAATGGGTATGGATTAGAGGCAGCTTTGATACAGACCCAAGAGGACAGGAGTCTTGGTGCAATTTACTTTGAAAGCAGACCATAAAGGGATGTAGAACATAATTATGCTTTAACAGAAAAGGAGGCTTTGGCTGTGGTGTGTGCATACCCAAAGTTTAATCAGATTTTGATGGGATCAGAAGTGATCGATAGAATGGACCATAAAAGTCTGAAGTTCATCAACCACATCTATTTAACAAATAGTAGAGTAATTCAGTAATCATTTTGCAGGAGTTCAACTACTCCAATCCAATACTGTAAGGAAAGTGAGAATGTGGTTACAGACACACTAAGCTGTAACTCAGGGCTGGGAGTACAGAATCACCTACAAATAGAAGATGTATGTTTGGCCCCAGTTGAATTAAAATATACATAAGTGGAAGAACTGAAACACATTGGAAGGATACAACAGCAATATCCTATGTATCAAAGAATTATTAATAGTCTAGGGATTGAGGGTATGTCAGAAAGTGGGGGTGAAGTTTCAATAAATGGGTAAAAGAAACTGTCACCAATTAGAAGGGGTGATTTTACATTATTTGAAAGATATGCAAATGGATGATAATCATGCTAGAAGGATTACAAAAAAAGCTAATTATGTACATGTACTGTCTGTATGGGCATTACAGCATCAATAAAGTAGAATACTTATTAAAGGCATGGTTTTACTGGCTGAATATATGTACAAATACTGGCTGTATGGGCATTACAGCATCAATAAAGTAGAAGGCTTATTAAAAACATGGTTTTACTGGCTGAATATGAGACTTTGGGTGGTAAGTGTGTTGAATACATGTGAGATTTGTCAGAAAACAAAGCCTGCAAATGAGTCTTACCAAGGACCTTTGAGTCCCATAATTCTGCAGAAGCCCAAAAAGTTAATAGCCATAGATTTTTACAGGCCATTACCAGTTTTTCAAAAAAATGAGATATTTACTATGATATTTTTTCAAAGTGGGAATCAGCATATCTGGTATCTCAGACCAACATCCAGAATGCAGTGCATGTACTGCAGAAACCAGAAACAATACTTTACACAAGTGGGGAAGCTCCAGGCTATTTGTCTGACCACTGAATACCATTCATATCATATGAATGGCAGAAATGGATTGGTGAAATGGAACTCAAACATATAGTCTTCCATTAGAAACCCACAATCCAACCCCTATGAGCAGATGATGAGAAAACTGACCACCTCTTCAGAGTATACACATCTTCTGACCATAGAGGATGGCTGAAAGTGCTTCCTTGGGTAGTGAATTATATAAACTGGGATGAATCCACAAGATTTCCACCTATCCATCTACAATTTGGACATCCAGCACCTAGATTATACTAAGCCAAGCTACTGATCATTCTGGAAGACATCAATGAACAAGTGACTGGAAAAATGTGATGGTTCAACTGGAAAACTGTACAAAATTATTGATGCAAAGAAAGGGTATTACAATGAACAAATTTAGGGAAGAGGTTATGGTATGGATCAAGTTAAACCCAGTGAGTCAATTGGGCAAACATATTTGTAGAAAATTTCAAAAGCTGTACGAAGAACCCTATCAGATCAGTAGGGAAAATGGCCCAAATGCTTTCACTGTGACAAATGATAAAGGGAGAGAGGTACCTATAATGCAAGAGCATTAAAACCATATAAAGTGAGAAATTAAAGTATTACTTTGAACTGGATTATATATTTTAAAAAAAATTATTTTTTCATAATAATAAAATTTATACTTAAAACTTATTAAGAATAAAATAAGTGGACACTCCTATTCTATTCTCATTCCCTGACTCTGGAGGTATTGTACCATTTACATATATATGATACAGGTATAATATTGACATTGAATAAAGTTTAAAAGAAGTAAAATTTAAAAATCATAAACAGACGTAATTTCGTTTTTTTATTAGTTCGAGCAATTTATATTTTATATATATATGTACAATGAAAGCAATTTGTGTTTAAAATTATCTATTTTATTAAAGTGATATTAATATTGGCAGGAATGTAAGCACGTACAGTAATATCAGAGTAAAACCTTTTACCAGATAATTAAAGATGCAGAAATAAGTTATAAAAAATAGAACTTTGTAACTAAACAGTAATAAGAAATGTGAAAGATTATCAAGTGATAATAATGCAAAGGATAAGGATATGCACAAAAATCTCAAAATGGCCATCAGTATAAAAGAAACAGACAAGTTTAGAATAGAGCTTTTACTTGTGTTTTGCTGGCTGTTTATGTGCAGCATTTCGAAGCCATGATCAAATGCTAATATCCAGAACTATTATGATGAATCTATTGTCCATGTGTGAGTAGAAACAGATCATTTACTGACACTTTCTCTCACAAAAGTCACCAAAAACTTCATCTAGTTTTGTTCTAAATATGGATCAGAGATGCAAAAAGTGTTACCAGAATGAAGCCATAAAAAATTAGTATGCACTCATCATAAAAAAAACTTACTGATAAGTCAATTGCCATAATGTAATTTATCTAAATAAATCAAAAAGATTTGTGAACTAGATTATTAAACGATAAACTTCTAATTTAGTAAAAGAAAAAAAAAACATTTATAGTGACCTATTTGAAATGATTCATATACTTATTAGATTATGTACATGTGTTTTTTCCAACATTATAATTCTTATTGTTTAAATATTTAATGTGTGTTAATAAAACTTTTATTAATAATATAAATCTTTCATTGCATATTCTTAACTTTAATTATTTAGATTTTATTATTAAAAATATTATTAATTTTAGAAAAATGTATAAATTACCGTTGCCAATATGTTTGATTAAAGTCTGGGGAAAATTCTTATAATAAATTATGTGACAGGAAAATGTAATTCCTGCTCTTACTATCAATAATTTGCTTTGTAAGTCTTGACATGATGAGAGTTAGGAGTTTACAGATTCTTGCGCCCACTTAAATAAATTAAACTAACTCCATCGGCAATTCGAGTTGTAAGAAATCATTAGGTCGAGTTAATCAGGAAATATAGCTATGTTTTAGAAGTGTTCAAACTCATACATGAATGGAATAATTTTTTTCTATAGTTTAACTAACATAGTACATGAATAAGGCTTAACCCAAAATGTAAAAACATTACAATATATACATATATTGAACTGAATGCTTTATCCACTTCAAAAGTTCCATCATGAAACTAAAACACATTATATATTTTTATAAAGCTTTTTTTTTTTTTAAAAAAAAAACTATTTGAAAGTTTTATATGTTATAGTGGACATATGCAGCTATAGTTTAAAATTGTCTAATTTTGCTTTTTAGTTTAAAAATAAGCTTCTTTTGACACATTATTTTTAAATCAAATTGTAAAAAGCATTTTAATTTAAAGTTTTAATTCTTTTTTTGAACAAGCATTTTAATTTTAAAAAGTTTTATTTGCAATAAAGTTTCTTTTATTGTGTTGATTTTAATTCAATTTTAAAAAGAAAGGCTGAGACTTAATTTTTGCAATTAGTTTTTTTAAAATTAGTTTTGAATATGATAAGAGTCGTGGTCATATGTTTTTTTAAAATTAAGATTAAGCGAGATAGAGATTTTCCTTGTTCAAAAATTGCTAATTAAAGATGATGAGGGAGATAAGAGTGCACATAAATAGTCCTGGGATTTCATATATTCAGCTATTAATTTTTATTCTGTGTATTGAATATTGATTTAGCTTTTAGTATGCTAATAGTGATACCTATTCAAATTACCATGCTGCCATAATTTTCAAAGATTGCTGTCCAAACCTGAGTAGTCATTGAGAATATCACCTTTTGCTATCAAAAAATCCTGCTGAAATTATATTAGTCTTCCAATTGCTGAATAAGATCATCTCTTCAGAATGCCTGAACTACATGCCATTATGAATCTTATCTACAACATGCAGTCCTAAACCAACCCCAAAACAGACCCAGATCCTAGACTGTTCCTGTAATATCATGTCGCAAAAGCTTAAACAAGAATTGATCCAGAGCTTGTCTCCAGATTCCCAAACATCTAATGGAAACCAAAATCTTTGCCAGAACTGTAAAGTCAAATAAACTGTGTATACTGCTGAAAGATATCAGCTGGATCTAATCTTATGCCTCGATGTAAAATGTTTTCATATTCTTACCAGGGTTTAAATCTCTGTTAAAGTCTCAGCTTAATCGTAAAGTAATCCAGTATTTATTAGAAGTTTTAAATATTCCTTCATTATTTTTGTATTTACTTATTAAATTAAAGTGTGTATTGGGATCTTAGTTTTGAGATTTCACATTTTTAATTTATTTATCTGAGAGTGTATTGCAAATTTATATTTGATATGCTTTGTATTCATTTCTCTTTTTATATTACTAACCTTGATAAATACTTGTGCAGATATTAGTAATTTTCTTTTAACTCATCTGTCCCTCTTTGTTATATGGTAATTAATTTAGTTTGCATTTCCTGCAGACCACAAATCTTTTGGCTGACAGTTTACTGAATATAGTGTTCTGTTTTTCCTAGATCGGAGATTTTATTTTCTTCTCTTTAAGATTACATAAAATTGCAATCTTTTCTTGGTATATTTTCCTTTCTTGTATTGGGGCCAATCTTGAATTACCTTAAACATGGTTAATCGTGAGCTGATCTGCAGACATACAACATTCTTGGTCCCAATGCTTTATTGGAGGCCAAGGAAAGCTCACCTGTGCTGTTTCATTGTACTCTGTACAAGACTCCTTTTGTTTTAAAATCTCTAAATAGGAAATCTGGAATTGGTTTTTATAAACCGCTGGCAGGAATATTATAAATCCGTCTTTTTAAATTATAGGTGAGAAAATAAACTTATCTGCCAGAATATTTAATGTTTTCAATACTCTTGTATACTCTCCGATATATCCGCTAGAAGAATCTCTCAAACTTTTATATTTTGTTTGTCTGGGATTTATTCAATATATACACTAGAAAAATCTCTCAAACTTTTATATTTTGTTTGCGTGGGATTTATTTTTATTTTTTTAATTTAATAAACTTTAAAATTATTTAGAATTGTTTTAGCTAATGTTTGTGTTTGTGATTGTCTGAATAATTATAAAAATCTCTTTCTCTCTCTGGGTCTAGCTGATGGCATTCATCACCGTTAACTTTTGATCACTGCAAACTAAATTTTTTAGGTCATTAGTGACCTAATGATGCCTTCGGTGATCAAAGGAAGTGAAGAATTGACCGGTGCAATATATATATATATATAATGATACAAAAAAATTAAAAGTGATATATAGCATGATAGGATCTGAGAGCAAGAATTAAAATGTAAATGGAAGACAAGGCAAATCAACTTTATTTTTAGAACTGCAATTATTTTTCTATCATTTGAAAATTCAATTAGCAATTATAATACTTTTATTCTATCCTACAGCCAATTTTTTCTATATCACATTTGCATTTAAACATATTTTAATGTAATATATTTACAGGCAGCATTTATAACTTAGTCTATTGATTCTACAATTGGCAACTTCTTTTAGTTTTTCTCTTTCTAAATATTTTTTTTTGTTTTACCTGATAATTTGCAAATGAATGAATTATTAAATATCTATAACTACTTGAATCTATAACTACTTGAAACAAAAGAAGACAAAGTAAAGATAATTTACTTTTTATTTACTGAATACATGTATATTGTATTACTTTCAATTATATTCCCCCTTTTTAAAAAAAAAATCAGTCCATTTGATAAAAAGATTTTTATCTGATAAAATATAAGCCATGCATATGCAATTTCATTCATCTATTTGCTCAGATACATATCTTTTTTTTTGAACTCACAGACTTATAGCATGGTGCTGCTACCCTTAATAGAAATTTCATTAGATTTTCTATCTTTGACAGTTTTAGTCTATGCTATACAAAGAATCTTCTTATCACAATATTACTACCCTTAATGCAAATTTCAGTAGATTTGATACCTTTAATAGCTTTGTGAGTCCATGCTTTATGATGGTTCTTCTTATCTGATAAAATAGAAGCCATGTATATGCAACTTCTTTTACCTATTCATCATTTATTCTGCCATATTTAAATCTTTTTATGAAGTCATTGATTTATTCTGTGAATTTCAATGGGTTTGGTATGTTTTGACATACAGAAAAATTTGATTCCAGCACATTGTTTAATAATGCTGCAATAGAAATGGAAAAATAAGTTTAGATCTCATAATAATAAGTTTACAAGTTTAACCTTGTTCAATCCTTCATATAATGTTATCAATGGTTAATTAATCTATTTGTGATTGCATTTTATAATGATTTTCCATTTATTTTTTGATTTTTCTTTACATATAAATCCTAAAAAAACAACAGTAAATACATTTATATTTTTCTTTATATCCAAAAGTAAAAATTATTTTTTAGCAAATTTTTAATTATTTCTTCTGTGGCAAAAATTGTAATCTAAATTACAGTATTATGCTGTCTTATGTATGTCTTTAAAAATAATAATAATAATAATAATAATAATAATAATAATAATAATAATAATAATAATAATAATAATAATAATAATAATAATAATAATAATGATGATGATGATGATGATGATGATAATGATGATAATAATAATAATTATTTCCAAAAAATATTTCCTTTGTGCTACAATGACAAATTCAAAATAAAGTTATTGGAAGATAAACTTTTTTTGATATAATCTTATCATTATTTTTCCAAAGAAATTTTAATATTCATTTCAACAATAAATAAGTTATAAAAATTTGATTAAGTATCATTAGGTACTATGAAAAAATCAAATTATCCAGATATTTTTGAAATAGTAAAATTCAGATTTTAAAATAAGAAACTGAAATTAAATGTATAGCAAAGCTATGTAGAGATTAGAATAGTGGTACAACAACAAAAAAATCTTCTAGATTAATTATCACTTGAATAAAGTAAAAAAAAAATCCTTTGAATTAATGAAACTTGTGCTTGACCTAACACCTGACTTCTAAAACATCTCATAGGTTACTAAGCAACTAATTATATGATTATTATTATTATTTTTTAAAAAAATTTCATAATAGCTTCAAAATATTGCAAAGTAGCTCTAGAGGATGTCCCAGGAATGTAT
The DNA here is from genome assembly GCA_028023455.1 of Epiperipatus broadwayi. Lineage (NCBI taxonomy): Eukaryota > Metazoa > Onychophora > Udeonychophora > Euonychophora > Peripatidae > Epiperipatus > Epiperipatus broadwayi. The sequence goes on from JAQFVV010006246.1 coordinate 7,136,457, forward strand.
AAATATCTTTGTGATGTAAATGTTCATTACCAAAATAAATAAATACATTAAGATACATAATTTTAAGAGTATATTATTTATCTATATTGTACAATTATCATGCTTTACTGCTTGATAGGATCAGTAAGTGATACCTGTTTATTAAAGCTGCTTTTAACTACAATGTGATATAACACGTACATCAATTTATATATATAAGCAAACATACAGTGCCAATGTTAAATTACTTACTGCAATGTGGCATTAACTTGAAACTAATTGCAATTAAGAGGTAAAAAAATAAATTAAATTATGCAGGAAGAAATTTTTTGATCTGACATGGTAAATGTTGTTTTATGTATAAATTATAAATGCTTTCCCCCCTCTTTTTTTTTTTTTTAAAAAAAAAAAGCAAGCTACTGTAGATTTGATTGCCACACTGATTATTTTAAAGTGTTATGCAAACTCAGTATTTATTTTTTTTTCTCCCTCTGAAAAGAATATTAGATGCAATTACAAAAATCTATAATTAATCATTAACAAAAAAAAACATAAGCATGGAAATTATAAAGGAATTCAAAGCTTCTTAATATTGTTGAAACTTTTACTGGATTTATAGAGGTAATATTAATATGTAGAATACGTATGAATATGTGAGAGAGAATGGGTGTATGTACTGCGTATATCCTTTTTTTTTTTTTTGGTTATTTTTTGATATGAAGTATTATTATTACTATTATTAAAACCACATTTCAAATTAAATATGGTAAACATTATTGCTATTATTAAATTTATACTTTTTCTATATCAAAAAGCTGCTATTGTTGAATTAATTAACTATGATGTGTACATATATTATAGGCAACTTTTTTCCATAATGATTAGGTAAACTTTTTTTCTCATAGTTCCAATTCAAACTCAATCAGAAATTAAACCAATTCACTAACTATCCACTCTTCTTGCTATGTTCCTAATTTTTGAATCAGATAAAATCTTTAACTTGTACAATTGGTTTTTTTTTAATAATTATTTTTGTTATTCCTAATATAGTTTCTTTCCATATTATTTTGTGTTACTTGCAATTAACTAATCTCTAAAACCAAACTCCACATGTTAGTCATATACTAACACACAAAAAATGATTTTTTTTTTAAGTGTGAAAACATAATAGCCTGTAAAGTAATGCTAATTTCACCAAATACAATCACAAAAATAATTATTGTTTTATTTATTTCAATGACACTACTTGATATCAAATGGTTAAGAAAACAATAATTCATGTTTTTAATTCTTTTTCAATACATTATTATAATTACATAAAATAGAAATTTATGTTAAATTTATCATCATCATTGGGTTATGTTTATTTTCAACAAATTTTCAAAATGAAATTCTTTATATGCTATATTGCAAAAATAAGACTATTTACAAATTGAATATGGTTCAGAATTTCTTTTATATGCAATGAGTGTTTATGTATAAAACAGGTGTATCATCAATATTTGTACTGTTTAAAGAAAAATTATTGTTACTAAAAGTATCAGATTCTCATTATAGTAGCTAAGTTAATGGACTAAAATTTATAACAACATTGAAGTTTTGAACCCATCTACAAAATTTTAAAAAGTTGAAATAAATTCAGAATTAATCATGATAACTCATTCATTGAAATGCAATAAATAAAAAAGTAATATGAATATTACATACTTAGAAAAAATACTGAAAATATTAAATATAATCATGATATATTTTTGATGATGACTACCCTTGATAAAAATAATAATTTATATTCAAAAAACAATAATAAATGAAAATATGGATAATTATTTAAGCACAAAACACATTTATCATATTAATGAGCCATGCCTCTTTAATTTTACATTTCCTATCCTTATGCTATATATATAATTTTAATCATACATTGTTATTTGCTCTTGAATAATATTAAACATATAAGCAATATAATTAAATATCAATAACCAAATTGTTCTTATGTCTTCTATACAAATGAAGAGTTAACATTAATATAAAATTATAATAGCATATATATATAAAGCTGTAGTATCATCAGTATTTTTAAAACTCAAAAATATATTTGTTCATGGTTTTTATTTTATTTCTAAAGTAGTACAAATGATCTGGACTGAACATAATAATAGGAAATGTAAAATTAAAAAATCATGACTCATTAATAATATAATTTGATGAATAGAAAATATAGTGTTTATTTAATATCAATAATTATGCGCTTTTATATTTATTAATAATTTATTTAAAGCTTAGCGCTTTCAAAGCTCCATGGCTTCATACTCATAGCTGTGTGCGGTTGATAGTGATGAGGGGGTGTATTCAAATTTATGTTAATTAACTAGCTGTTTCAGTATTTTATTTAAAATATTGTTTGAATTAGTTTGTCCATCTTTTTGAAATGGTGAAACAGGTGTCTTTTCTATTAATTGATTGGGGGTCATTATTTATGAAATATGCCTCCTTTATTTTGCACCTATGGTCGTTTCTCTCTTTGCACACTATTCTGGGGTTGGTGGGTTCAAATCTGTGTCCAGTAGTTTTTTCATGTTCCAAGAATGTTGATGCAGACTCCTTGTTATTCCATGCTCTTTTATAAATATATATATGCTGGGATGTTCTGTTTGTAATGGTAGTTTTTGTTTCCCCATAATATGAGGCTCTGCATCTGGCCTGAGGGCTTGTATTTGGAACACCACTTGACATGTTGATTTGGGATCAAGTTTATTTTTTGAATTGTTTATTAGTCTATTGGTGTTGGCTGAAGTGCGGAAACCAATAATAAATTCTTTTGATAATGTTTTAGCTAAATATTTCGCAATGTTGGGTATATATGGTATAGTTATTCATGGTTTATTATCTCTGATTCTGCCTTGCTGGTTTATTTTTGCTTGGAACTGTGCTATTCTTTTAGTTACATGTCTATATTTATAGCCAAAAGATATTAGTTCTTTGATGTATTTTAATATGTTATCTCTTTTGTCTGAATTACATTTACACAAGTAATTATTTCTATGTAGAAATGCATTCAGTCCAGCAGCATATTTATGTGAGTTGGGAACTATTGCACTCTGATGCATGTATCCTTTAATTTCTAGGGGTTTGATGATCATGCAGTACATTAATTGTTTATCTTCTCTTTGTATGTCTAAGTCTAGGTATTTTAGATGGTGGTGATCATTTTCCCATGTGATATTTAGTGTGAGTTTAGAAATCAGCTGTAATTCTTTGGTGATGTTTAAAATTGTACTTCTTTTGGCAGCAATAAACACATCGTCCACATATCTAAGATATATCATTGTGGGATTATCTGCATGTATATTTGATATTACTTGTTTCTCAAGGTAGTTTAAGAAGATGCTGAACCTTATGCCACTAATGGCTAGGCTCATTGGCCATCCTGCTTCATTTTATACCACTTTCCTTCAAAAATAGTGTGAATATTTTCATTCATCCATTTCAAAAAGGCCATAATAAAGTTAAATTTACCATCTGGTCATTGTTTATTGATTAATTCTGTTTTGACTATGTCTATTGAGTGCTTTCTGTCCACTGATCCATATAGCTCTTTCACATCTAGAGCTGCCATTTCACACTCTTGATTTATTTGTATATTTTGTATTTTGTCCACTAACTCAAATGATGATGCAATAGCATAGTCACCAATTCCTATAGTGTCAACCAGCCACCGGTTAATTAGTTTTGCAGTTTCTTGGTAATGCACTCCACCAAAGTCTAACATAAAGCGAAGTGGTGTTCCTTCCCTGTGAACTTTGGCATTTCCAAACATTCTGGGAGGTGTGGTGACAGATGGATATATATGGTAATATTCTGCTCTGGTCGTGCTTTTGTCCTTGTGAATCCTAATTATTGTGGAGATGAATTTATCTCTATTTAGTCTAAGTTGAAATTTGCCTCTTCTTCAAACCTCAAGTTCAGAATTTGGTTGGACATTTTCTTGTAGTATTCTTCATTATTCATAATGACAAACTTGTTTCCTTTATCCTCTTTAATGCATTTCAAGTTGTTGGATTCCAAAAATTGTCTGGTTTTAACAATATTATTTCTCCATTCATTATTTTATGCCCTCATGTGTTTATTTCTAATGGTTTTCATTATTTGAGAGATTATATCATCTCTGTGGGTGTTATTAATTAAACTCGCTTCTGTATCAGCTAGAAGTTCAAGTTTAGGAAACTTCTATAGGCCACCTACAAATCCTAGCCCAAGTGTTAACACTTTCTTTACTGCTGAAGGATTAATATTAGTCCTGTTGACAAATGTTTCATTAGTTGCTATATTAAGATTTATATGTTGTTTCTTTGCGAGGAACATTATTTTACATTCAAATCGCATGGCATGTTTTCTTTCCTCCCATTCACATTTATTTTGTATCCATTGTGGTATGTTTATTTAAATATATTTTACATCATGCAATATAAATATATAAGTTCATACTTCCATTCATTATTGTTTTGAAAATAACAGTTGCCTTTGACAAGGGTACTTAGCACTGAAAATGCATGAAGTTATATTAAATATTTTTAATGTTTTCTAAGTAAACAGAACCAGTATTACTTTTGCTTTTAATTTGTTAATAATCCAGAATTTTACATTATGTAATAACCTCACTGCATATGGCTAAGTATTTCATTTTTTCCTGTAACATATAGTTTTATAATGAAGAAAATAAAACGTATTAAAATATTAGAATAACATCTAATACACAAATCTCACAAGGTGATAGCTGTTGCTTAAATATATAACAGTTATTATTAATAACGTAAAAGTTCATAAAAATGTATGACTAGCTCTAAAATCAAGATTATAAAACAAATGGTGGTATACGTGGCAAGCAATAACAAACTATTTTAAAGAATAATCAAGCATTATCAGTTGATTGCAGTATTTTATAATTTAATCTGACTGACTTTGAGCAAAGAACTAATAAAATATATATACAAAGAATATGTGTGTATTATTTATACATTAAAATAGTCAATCAGAATAACAATGTGTTTGTGTATATACTTGTACATATATATTTGATACTTAGAAATCTCCTTTTATAAAGATTCTAAACTTGCTCATAAAAATTCTTTTCATCATTTATACAATCTTTTTGTGTATTTACACCTGGCATGATAGAGACATACACATATTATATTACCCTTTGAAAATGCTAAATAAAAGATATAGTCATCTCACAAAAGCACTATTAAGCTGTGAACAAACTTAGTATTACAAGGATGATAAGTTCACTCTTCATATTTATAGATAAAATGGACCTTTATATTATTGGATTATCAAGCCATAATGAGGTCTATCCAATTTTAAATAAAAAATGCAACAATGATCTTTGATGCTTATAGTAAATTAATTCATGTTTATTATACCTAGTTCCTCTGTAAATCATTTAATTAAAGTCTTTATTTAATAATTAAAAAACAATGCAATTTAAATATCTAAAGAAATACTCTTTTTTAATAATTGATAAATAATAAAAAAATATATTAATTATGAAACATAATTGAATACTTCCAAAATAAAAATAAGAGTACTTATAAAAGTTGATTAATATGAAGTATAAATATAATAAAAATTTATTTTAAATAAAGCTGATTAATATGAAGTATAAATATAATAAAAAATATTATAAATATGCATTTATTGATTATCATAAGATTATTTCATTTGTTATTAATATCATTCCTATCTACGCTTGCTTAATTGAAACTTAATAAATATAAATAAATTTTAGGATTATAGAAATATCCTAATAAATAATTTCCATTATTTCCTAGGTGACTTAAATAAATTCTTTCAAGATATTAATTGAATTGTGCTATCAAATTAATTTTACTTCACAAAATACAGTGCACATTGTCTGCGGCCACATGTATATATATATCACAAAATAAGTGTAAGTCAATTAATATAACAAATTTAATATTAACATGTGGATCCACTGTTACATTTATCTTATGACTAAGCACACTCAACATAAATGGAACCTTGTACAAGTGAATTTGGAGGTAATAGAAATCCCTTTCAATATGAATAAACAATTATTAATTGATTAAATTTAAAGTAATGTTCTTGATTGGCAATGAATAGCTTATTCTTCCATATCATGCCAATTAAATACAAAGTTTAAATGAAATTTACTCACAGAAAGACTAGCTTTAAATATTATTAACAGAAACTTTTAATATAGTTGTTGATCTTCCACAACAAATAATAATAATGGTATATCCTTCTAAGCATTTGCTTGGGTTTTAATAATAATAATGTTATATCCTTCAAAGCATTTACTTGGGTTTAGATTTAAAATGTAGAAACATATATGAAAGACAACTTCAACTGATTCATGAATAAATATAAATTCATAAATAAATATAATAATAAATGGCTTTTCATCAGAGTTAGTATACACTAACATTAATCAATATAAAGCATTAGAAAATAATATTATGCATAAATAAAAATGAGGTCACATTAATCACTAGGGCTCTTTATCTATACCATGATATCATATTTTTCTTATAAATATCTGAAATATTCTGCATTACTATGGAAGCTATCATAATGAGTTGGATATGCCAATTTACTAAATTATCATCAAGTGATAGTTAATCAAATGAGAATTTCCATTGGTATGAAATTCTATCATACTTCATATTAATACTATATATTATCAGCATAGTGAAATAAACATGTATGTAAAATAACAGATCCAAATATATTAAACAGTATTCTTGATAATAAAATAAACTTTCATATATATAAAATTACTGATAGATACAAATCAATCAATCTACATATAAAATGATTACATTCTATTATTCATTTCACTCAGAAAAACAGAATTTTCTAAAGTCAAAAGAATCCAAATATTCATACCATTTTTTTCCAATTACAAATAAGCAAATTGATATTTGAAATTAATCTACATTTTGTAATCATGTATTTTAGTCACTCCCCTCTCATGATCTCATTTCTCTCCCACTCATTTACACCCCACATCTTTAAATCTAATAAGAAATTGAAATGAAAAATAAAAATTCACCAAAAAAAAACAACCAAAAAATTAAACAGTGAATTTATAAATTTCATTGTAGAATAAATGACCATTTTTGCAAAGAAATCTACAATTTCTTAATTAGTCATCCCAGTGTTTAAAGCAGTATTTAAAAACTCAATTAATAAGAAAATTAAAATGTAGATAGCTGATTAAATTGGTACCACTTTTTTAATAATCAAATTGACTGCTTTCTTATAAGCAATGATTTTAATGAAATAAATTTGCTATTTATTATTGTTTCTATTAGTAATAACAAGTTTCATTATATTTCCTTTAAAAAATAGCACACACAAAAAAGTTGACATTTGAAAAAGATGAAAAAAATTTACAGACTAGACTACAAGTAATATAAAATGCAGCTAAAATAGAAAATGGAATATAAAATTAAAACTACATAAGACAAATCCAAACTAAATGCATTTTTGCAAAATAGACATATTTAGGAAGATAATGAGAGAGACACCAAATTAAAAAACTATGTAATTAAGGCAATTTCCAATTCTGATTGCAGCTACAGTGATTAAATCATACAAATAATTCCTATATTAATGCACATATAGTAGACATTGCACATATATGTTATTTAAATCTTTTGACGATTATTTCATATAGATTCATGTATATCTTCACACACTCAGCATTATACATTTTTCTCAAATATATATGTATGTCTTGATTTATTAAATATATTTATAGAAAATAAGTTATTTTACTGTGACACTATAAATAGTTTTATTTCTGAAATATTAACATTATTACTTATTTTAGACTTATAGTGTTACTTAAATAACAAATGAAATATTGTAAAAATAAATTTAAATCCTGCCATCAGCTAGTCTTCATGTTATTATAGACTTTTCTTTCTATAATTATTATTATTCGTTTCTTTTCTATTATTTTCACTTATTATTTTTAATTTTTCTCTTTATACACATAAGATCTAATTTAAAATAGTCCAACATATATACTACAATAAGAAGTCTTGTCTCAATATATATATAACTGAGTTTGAAAAATTTGATACCAATAATTTAGAATGATTTTTAAGAATAAACATATTATAATTTTTTATTGTTTGAAATTATTATTTTTTGTGAATAATTTAAATATATTTTTTAATAAATTCAATCATATTACTTCTAAAATTAAATGCTATCTTTAAATAAATAAAAGTTATTCATATAATAGTCATTTATTAATAACATTATTTTTATCACAATTCAAGAAAAATAATGGGGGTAATATTCCATCCTTATATAGTATTAATTGATTGACTTCAAAGATTTAAAGTTTATAAGAAAAAAAATTACTACAACAGTTTATAAACTTTTTAAATAAGTATTTAAGAAACTTACTGTTCAAAACTCATTTTCAACTATAAACTCTGCTTGTTTTATAGTGTAAATTTTATAATGATATTTTTTAAAAATACTTTAATGGTAAATGAAATTACCCTAACTATTTGTATATAGCAAAAAAATAATACATATTTAAAATAAGACATCATTTGACTTTCATAGATAAAACAGTATTTCCAGTGTTCTAAAAATCTGATATTAAAAAGCAAAATATAAAAAAAGCATATCTTTTTTTAATTTCCTATTTTTATTTATAATTTTTAAGTTTTTTTATTATTATTTATTATTAAATTTTTCTAATTAATTGTTCCTCATCATTAAAATAATTTTAATTTCTGAAATTATGCATGAAATCAACATATGCTGTAACAATAAACTTCTATTTTATTTTTATTAAATTAAAAAATCTCTTGAGTATTTTAGAAGGAATAATGTAAGAAAAACATTTTTTAGATCTTTAAATATATGCTCTGCTGAAATGCTGTCAGAAAATTCAAGTATTTCTTGTAAATGTTACAAATGACAACATAATTCACAGAAAAGCTTTAAAAAATACTGATATTTCTTTTCAATTGCAATAATTCTTTCTTAAATTTTTTACAAAATATCAAAATATTTCCCTTAAATTTTTTCATATCTCATCTACATATTGTTCAGATAAACAATGAATAAACAGATTCATATGAATTTAAAATTTTCTATCAATTGACAGAATTAACTTATTGAATACTATTGTATATATTCTTAATTAAATATCTCTTTAATTTTTTTGTATTAAATATTTTTTACATCTATTTTATTTACATTTTAATTAACATTTTTAATTTACCAGAGTATAATAAATAAGGAATTAAATGGTTTTATTGTTGGGAAGTGCATAAAAAAATTAGAGTGCAACAGTGATATATCTGAATGTAACTTGTGGATCATAAGTTCCAAAGACTATTATTCTACTCCTTCACCAAACCATATACAGCATCAGAGTACAATAATGACAATGAAATCAGTTTGCGAAGTCAGAAGAATTAACTGCAAATTAAAAATCAAATTAAGTTAACAAAATCAAACTGCTTAAAAACAGCAGCAAAATGATGAATACAATTCAACTATAAATCTGATTAACAAAAGACAGCCAACTATTTAAGATAAAAATTAATATTCTTAAATTAGAATTAATAATAACAATTCAGCAAAATAAAACTAATCTTAAAGTACAGAAAATGAGAAATTTACTGTATAATTTTATGAATTTTATTTTTGAACCCATCCTCAATAATATTTTTAAAATATTAAAAATATTCTGATGCATATATATAATTTTACACCAAAACATTTAGAATATTCCTCCATGTGTTAAATTCAGAAATAAGCTGGAAATGCCCCCCCCCCCCCCCCAATCGAGAATTTGACAGAAAAGATCAGAAATTATCATGTGACTATACTACAAGTAGCTCAGATAATGTGTAATGGAAAAAAAAATCTTAGGCAAAGAGTGAAGTAAATAATAAGTAAACTTATCAATTACATGAGTTTAGAAGTACTGACTATTAAAAACAAAAACAAAAAAAAAAACCTCTAAGCAACAATGAAAAATGTATTAAAAGTCAGTGAGGTTATTTTTCATACAAATTAAGTATAAAAACTGGATATAACTTTCTTGCTCTAGTAATATATGATTTTGAACATTTTACCTAATAGTTTCAGATTCTCAGTATTACCTACTATTCGGTATTACTTGAATTTCTTAAATGTATACTGGGCAGATTATTCAGAATGCTTAATTTCTTTGCATTATTAAACAATCTGGACGAATATTTCGTTACTTTGCAATATTAAAAAACCCTCAAGCGATTGTGTTTTCAGCAATTATTATAAGATTCTCTAGTCCTTCCCTATATAAGGACAACAATCATTATTTCTTTATCAATTTATAAGTAATAGTGTATCCATCTAGAAAAAAAAAAAGTAATAGTTTAAATTTAAACTTAATAAATTGTATGTGTTGGCTTGCCATCTGGAACCTCCTATATACCCACACATACACAAATTACCATGCTAGAAATAAAGCATGATACAATGTGCACATTTACTTTTGAAAACAAGAAAAGCTCTCTCCCCCCGTCCCCCTCTTTTTTTAAAAATGAAAAAGGTTCATTTCTTTCTTTCTTTTTTTTACTTTTAGTGCATATAATTTATATCAATGAAGTAAAAAATAATAATTTTAGTTCCCATGAAAGCTGAATCACGCTGAAGTCAATTATTACACAAGCTGGAGAACTTTACAAAAAATTTTAAAAACCATAAACAATTAGCTATTATAACTTTCTGAGAATGCTAAAAAGAATCAATAATGTTTTCTTAAAGAGCACTCTGATTATGAATCACAGCAATATTAGTACAAAAGCCATAACTTGTGATTAGCTTGCCCTTACAATATATCTTCTAACAAATTTATAATGATACAACGGAACATACTTTGAATATCATTTCTCATTTAAGAGCAATTAATCCTGAGTCAGTAAAGTAAAGGTGTACAAAGCATATAACTTCCATCCCCACCACCTTTGATACAGAGGAGAGAAGCCAAATACATTGTATATTGTTTCCTTTAGCTTTCTTAACATGTAATATTTCTAATACATTTGATTTTTATTTCACATGACTGCATTATTAAGGTTGTTTTAAATGTATTACTTTTTTAATTTAAATTTTTTATAAAAATTGAAAAATAAAAATGCAATTTATCCTTTAAACTTGTTGAAATTAGAATTGGATTTTTTAAAATCTGTTAATAAAATATCACATAGGAAATTATGAATATACGTATATTAATTTAAAAATAATACAAATTCAATAAATATATTTATACCCATAAAATTATATTCTAAAACTTACTTGCTATTTTTTAAAAAATTTAAAATCCATAATTCTTCCTATACAAATGTAAAATAATCTATAATCTTGGCTTAAGAGCTTTGCCCAATTAAATATTTTGTTGGGTTAAAATAAATCATATACTAATAATCTAAAAACATTTCTTACTCTTCATTATACATCGTCCATGCCATTAAAGTATCAAACAGAAGTTTAAATATTAAATTACAATAACTATTTATTTTAATATTTATTGAATATAATACTGTGTGAACAAATCATTTTTCTATCACTACACTATTTTTATAATCAAAAACAACACAAGTTTAGCAGTTTTTTAAAATTTTTTACTTTCTTATACAGTGATATTTATGTTAGCTTTTCGATATTACTTAGTGAATCAATCCTCTTCCCCCTTATATTTTTTTTTGTGGAAAGATTTTTCCTAGTTTTTGAAAAAAAATATTGAAATCGTGAATTACGAGCAGTTAAAAAATTTTCACTTGTAGCTCTAAATAACAACAAACACGTTTACTTATTCAAAATTAGCAAAAAATGTTACTTAAATAAATTTTAACTTATGCTAATATAATGAAGACTGATGTTTGTGGAAGTTTAATAAAATATAATTTTTAGATGTGATTGGAAGGGATTTGAACACAGATTTTCAAACTCCTTTCAGCTATCCACTCCATCTTATATAATTGATACCCATGAACTCATACATGTGAAAAAAGATAAATGATCTCTAATATACATATTTCTTGCTGAACTAGTACTCATCAATTGGACCTGCTCAGTTTATATTAAGATAACAAATCTTCAACCTTTAAAGGACAGGCTTCAATCTTGTCCACCATCCAACTCTTCAGCCATCTATATTATTGAAAATCTGATGGAATTCTCAAAGCCCTTGTTGGTGCCAATATTATTGTCAATCTCATGACCCAGGGTTTTGAACATTTCATTATCAGATTTTGAATAATATGGATGGCTAAAGAATTTGAAGGTGGAAAAGATTGAAGCTTGTCCATTAAAGTTTGAAGATTTGATATCTCAATATAAATTGAATACTGATTATATATGTGTGTGCCTAGATGATGATCTGGACCTGATGAATGCTGGTTCAGCACGGAATACGTATATTGAAGATCTTTTTTTTCCACGTGTATGTAGTCATGTGTATCAGTTATATGAGATGGAGTACATAGTTGAAGGAAGCTTGAAAATCTGTGTTCAAATCCTCTTTAATTACATCTAAAGTTCAGTATATACAATATACTTGTAGTCATATATTACAAAAAAAAATATTGTAATTTTGTCTGGATTGACAAAGGAGGAATTATGATTTCTCTAATTATTGCAATCAATTTGCATGATAAAATGAAAATATTAGATGGCTTTATATTATAATCCAATAGTTTTTACTAGCATAGTTAGATATAGTTCTAATTATTATAAAGAACAAATACTACAATTAAAAATCATATTACTAGTTTACATGTAAAAATAAAAGAGAGAACTTTGCCTCTTTCTATAATAAGAAAAGGATTTAAAAGCTTTCACAAAACTGTGCAACAACTTTTTTTTTCTTACGAAAGTTTATTATTATTATTTTTATGATAGCAATATTTTTTTATATAATTTTCCAGCATCAGATTTATTTATTTATTTAATGGTTAATGTTTTATAGAAAACAACTAGCAAGACAATGTTTTTTCCTTTTTTAAAATCCAATTTCCTCAGACATTCATGCAAAAATCTTCTATTGGACAGTCAATAGGGTTGAATACTGAACGAAATATCAAAGGCAAATATAAAAAGTATAAAACTTTTTATATTTGCCTTTGATACAAAGTGCATGTTATTCACAAATTTAATATTTAAAAAACAATATTAATTATTTCATTACAAAAAATGGGAATTTAAACAAATAAACTTCAAAAGTTAGAATTAAAACACTAATAATATCACAAGTTATATTTCACAACCTTCTACACAAGTTTCATGCATTTTTTTTTTCAAATAAGCACAATATTTACAAATAAATTTAATAATATATAGCAAAAACTGAATGTAGAAGTATATCAAAGAATTATGTATGATATCTCACACATAAAAAAATTGAGAAAGAAGCAATTAAAAATAATGGATGTTTAAGATATGTCAGAAAAAGTTAATATTAGTATACAAGAATTTATTCCTAAAGGAAAAGTAAACTTATTTCTTCATCTCTATTATTACTATTAGATATTCCCAAGTCAACAGTGAATCCAAGCAATTATAAAAAGATAATTTCTCAAAAATAATTTAGCATCTATTTAATTTTTCAGGCCAAGATACATTTATAATTATGATATCCAAAACCATTCATCTCATCTCTGGTCATGGTCTTTCACCAGCCAATTTGGACATTATACTCATTTCTTATGAACTAGATCATCTCTTTAAAAAAATAAGACAATTTCAAATCTCATCATTTCCATTTCAGATTTAATCTGATCAAGTATTTACTTCTTTATTTTCTTGATAGTCCATGATATTTTCCAATATTAAATAAATAAAGATAAAAACAATAAAAAACATACTCTTTAAGATGAAAGATTTTCTTCTCTTTTAGCAGGAATTTTTTAATGTATAGTTCTGGAAAACTCTGAAATTGCTACATAGATTATAGGTCATTTTATAAAAGATTATAATTAAAGATTCAAAATGTAGTTACATAATAGTAGAGCTTACTGATTAGCAATGGAAAATATCAATTAGTACTAAAACCCAGCTTGAGGAATTATAGTAAATAAAATGTTTAAGATAAGAAACAGTATTAGAAAAATGAGATTATAAGACCAAAAATAATTTGTCTAATAAAAGAAAAAACAATTATCTGTTTTATTTATTCAGATATATTAATTAAATGATTATGAACAAATGACTGTTGCAGTACAAAACATTTGTATAGCAAAGACTGTCTGAAACAAAAGATCAGTATTAGAAAGACTGCTAGACGTTTGTAAAAAAAGAAACTTCTAACGTTATCACAACTGCTATTTCTTTTTTTTTTTTAATGATATCAAAATCTCTAGAAGAGAACGAAAAAATCTAGATAGATGCTGTAACAAATAACTATTAAACAAATTCATTTTAGTTGAGAATATTTCAGAAACCGCATTGAACATGAATGAAGAACAATCTTTTGCTGTATATAGACTTAGATGAGAAAAAATATCATTAAGATGTATGAATCTTGAGATAAATAGAAAAATTAATTAAAAAAGAAACTGATAGGACTGAATATTCTGAAGATGAATGGCTTTAGAAACTAGCCTACTTAGCAGTCATTTTTCATCACAATGAGCAGTCATTTTTCATCACAATGATTAGCAAACAAATCTCTAATAAGACTTGAAAATACATTTTGACTTCAAATGCTAAGATTAGAATGAAAAAAAAAACTTGAATATTTGAAAAAATAATATTCAAAAAGCTTGAAATACAGGAAGAATATTGGGAATTCTCAAGTTTGATTGAAAACTTTTAAAAATGATAGGAAAATCTGAGTAGTATTCTCAAAAAGACAGGAGAAATATTTTCCCTGACAATTAAATTTAAAAAATGAAAAGAATTTGGTGAATTGCAGAATGATCTATACTCAGGATAAGATTTAGAAGCCACTTTTAAATATGTTCCAGATTTTCATGCCTACATACAAAAACACATTCAGCAAATCAGAGAAAAATGATGAAAATTTTATGCAGTTTTCAATTTTCTTACATGTGTGACTAAAACTTTTTTTTATTCAATCAGCAAATACACAAAAGTGAAAAATCAGCTCATTACAGGTGAAGATAAAATTTGTATGACTCAAATTTTTAATCAAAAACTGAGCACAGTATTTGTGAAGTTAAGAGCAATCACATAAAGCTTTTATACTAAAAAAGAAATTTCATTTTTAAACAAGGCAAAACTCTCTATACAGTAGTGCCACCCTGTGCCAACCAGAATAATAGTTCAGACCCATATGACTATATAAGCTATTAAGCTTAGATTGAAAATATTGTTGTGTTTTCAAATTCATTCTCATAGTTTTGTAGTTAAATAGAGATAAAAGATGGCTGCTGGAGGGTTGCATTAGATCCTAAGATCTAGGTGCAGTGCTCTCAGATCCAAGGCTCCTCACTGACGGCCACAAGCCAGAAACTAGTCTGGGGATATTGAATGAGTAGGCATTAGATAGGGATTTTATGCACAAGCTTTCTGGCAACCATTGATTACTCTGATTGGCACAGGGTAGCACTACTGTATGGAGAGTTTTGCCTTGTTTAATAACAATTATGTGCTAGTATAAGATATGGTGATCATGTGAAATTTCATTTTTATTTTAAAACAGCATTTTTAATGCATGTGTAGACTTATAAAAAAAACACAAGTATATAATAATATTGTTTAAAAAACTTTTTAAAGAATAGTATACACAGCAACCCATTCCCTATAATGAATAGATACTAAGAACAAAATTACAGTATCTATATATATAACAGAATAAAAATTGTGACCGGCCCTTACTTAATAGCACCACAGATTTGGGAAGCATTTGTAACAGAATAAAAATATTATAGGAATAGGAAAGACTTTAATATAGCCTGAAAACTTAAGATATCAATTGTAACAGAATAAAAGTATAGCCCAATCATTGATCGCCAATTGTAATGGAATAAAAATACCTTAAACTAATATTTCAGCTCATCCTACAAATTTAGAAGCCAATTGTAACAGAATAAAATAAAAATTATGGTAACAGACCAACATTATCTCATAAATATTAATATGCCCTTGTTGGGTAAATCAGTTGTAATAGGATAAACATACTTAAAAATGTTAAGAGGCTTAGTTAACCTATAGATTTATGCGCATAAATCTATTATTAATAAATTATATAATTTTTTTTCTTTTAAACCTTCATCAATTTTTAATATCAAATTGTAATGGAATAAAATTATTAAAATAGTAAAACCATAATAAAACACAATATAAAAAATCGAATCATCTAACATACATTCCTATTTGTGTTAACTTATAATGATATAAAATAAACGTTAATATCTCAAATAGGCTACAATTTTTTTATATCCAAATCAACTATTATAAATGAAAGACTCTTATTTGACACTTATATAAATATGATTAACAAATCACTATGAATCATTCCGTCAAATCAATAAAGGCAAGTTATTAAACTCTAAATCACAATTACACTAATATAGATAATATTAATACTCTATTATATAAAAATGATAATATTTAAAGCTTAAAATTTAAATTAAATATAATCTCCAATGAGGTTTAAATCTAAGCAAAGTAAATCATCTATTTAAAGTAATTAAAATATTCTATTTAAAGTAATTGAAATACCAGCTTCAATGTATGCCATTCATAAAATTACCATCTTTCTAACTAAACAATAAGTAATTGTCACATGCATTCAATAAATAATAGTTTAAAAGAATGCACTGACATCCAATTATAATTGTCTTTACTTACCCCAAATAATTAATATACTTATAATTTATAAACTATCGAACTAACTCAGATATTTTATTGCATATAACTGCTAAAATAATTACAATGATTTTCTAATTACTTCTTAAATATATAGCTATACCAAATTAATTAATCTATTGTCATATGATATGCATACCTAGCTTGAGTGATAATATATTGGATTTATAATAAAAAAGTAATATGTAATAATACATAAACTTACCAAGCTAATCATTTGATTACCGGTTGTTTTTTAGGATTATTTATTACAGAATGTATATAGTGTAAATCAATACATAACTACTATATATTAAAACTTTATTAGCCAAAAGGTTTGCAATATTAATTGTAATAATGACTAAAGCAAGTTTATTTATTTAAATGAATTAAAAATTTATTAACAATAAAATTAAAAAATGATAAATAGACAATAAACATGTGTGACACAGGGTAAGTAAATATCAAAATTTATTCTCCATATAAAGTAATATTAATAAAAATAGATGCTTATACAGCAAAAATTCACCTTAATATGTGATTTATAAAATGTATGTGAAATTAAAATGTTGTTGTGCACATACATTATGTAAAATATAAGAAAGCTAATGCTAATTCTATAATATTCATAATAAGATAATTGATTAAGATAAAATATAATAATAATAAGTTTGTTCATTCATTCACCTTATTTCCAAATAGAATATCAATGAGCAATTGTTAATCCTTTCAGATTTTCAATACTTATAACATGCATATCCAAAAGTAATATGCAGTCAACAAATAAATATATATTTCAAAGCAAATTTTTAATCATTAAAATTTAGAATATAAATTACAATCTAAACTAAGTTTAACTTTCTTTTATTTCATACATGTAAAAACAAACAATTAAATAACTTAAAATATAGTAATTAATAATATTTATAAAATATTATATAAATGAATAAAACACTTATTAATATATGATCTGAATAGAATCCTCCTACAAAACATTCCAAAGAAACAATAATTCCAAAGTATACTCCATGAGCTATAATTTAATAATAATCACTGAAGGTATCATAAACAGTTATCCAAAATGATATATATTTGTTAAAATTCAATATTATTGAAGTATCATTTTTTATTCTCTATCTATCAAACATTTGATATTGTAATGGTATTAGGAATAAACAGATGCCAGTCTCCATTTACAACATAGAAATAAATTGGTTTAAATCATATGTTAAAATACTCCAACAATATTATAAAATATCTGTCAGTAGAAATTATTCTTATATACAGCAGTGTGTTTTCAGCTTCAATGTTTCAATATTAAAATGTTGTTCACAAATGATAATCATTTTTCAGTAGGAAAATATTAAGACAAATATGAATGTCATAAATGATATTTCTCCTTCTTTTAACAAGTATTTGGCAATCCAGTCCAGTTTTCTGGACAAATATAATCTTTTCTACTCCATGTAGTTGTTAAGCAAATACTTTTAAAATAAATAAAAAATATATAAAAGAACTTAGAATTGATTGTATGAATGTCAGGATGTTAGAGAGCGAATTCATTCAGTTTTATTTATAACCTCTTACAATTGTAGTCATCTTCATCATTAAAAACTAAGGTTATGCTCTTTATTCACTCTAATACCAAAATCACTTTGCATTCCATGCTTAAAATCTCTTACAATAATAATAAAAAAATATTTTATAATCATTACATATAAAAAATAATATTTACATTTCAAAACATAAATAATATGCTTTGAACTCAACACAAACTAAAACAATCTACACTACATTCTCACAATATTGCATTGGAAATATATATTTTATTCCAATAAAATATTACACATATCATGTAAACCTAGCAACTTTAGGACATTGAATATTTACATATACTGTTTATGATCTACGACTTATGAATGCAGTAAACAAAATATGTAGAATAAAAAAAACAATAACTTTATCAAAATTATATAAATTTTTATTTTTTATATATGTATTTTAAATGAATGAAATTATTTTAAAAATTTGTGTTGCAAAAATAATGGATTTCTTGCTTTAAAATTTGTTGTCACAACAATATATTTCTTGCAGTGGTGGTCGAGAGGTCAGCGTGACTGCCTTGCACTTGCAGGCAGTTGCCCGGGTTGTGGGTTCATGTCCCGGCCGATGCTATGACACTTAAAAAAACAAACAACATATTTCAATACTTTTAGGATGAATTTCCTATTAAAACTAATTAGAAAATAATAAAAATAATTTATTATTATTATTATTATTATTATTATTATTATTATTATTATTATTATTATTATTATGCTTGACATTACATCAAATACTGAAATTACACCAAATTTCAGTTGGACACAATATAATATATAAGATATATATAAATCAAAGTAGTTTGAGCTCAAATGAAAGGCTAAAGATACATTAAAGTAGAGTTAGAAATAAATATCTTGGTTCTGCTTTATATATCCATAAAAAAGATACAAGCCACACTATTAATTTTGATATAGCTAAGTTTGTCTTCTTTGAGGGAAATGAAATAAAAATAAGAATTAAAAAATCTTTATTATTAAAAATTTATGATTCTGAAGCAATTAAATCATTTGAAAGTTCTTTTAAAAGTAAGGGTGTATGGAAGATAAGTGGAATTGAGGTAATGTTTAGTTTAAATATGTTGTTTTGGAGTTCTTTACATTTGAGAAATCTACTTGTAGCAGTGAAACCATTGGTAGTGTTTTAGAGTTTATTTTTTCAGCTAGTTTGGTTGAATTGTGAATTTGAGGAAATTTTAATTATATTATATACATAAGCTAGAAGAGCTCCACAGTTAATTTTTATGGAGGTGTAAAATGTTTACTGTTTAAAAAAATAGGAATACTGATAGAATATTATATAAGTTGCATAAATTATCGTTTAATAATATTGTTACTTTTTTACATAGTGAGTATCAATACCATTTACAAATTGCATAAGACAGATTGTGTTAGGTCTATATTAAAATTTGATTGTGTAATTTAGTTTTTTAAAAAAAAATCCCAAATCTAGTACAAAGTGAAAACAACAAAGTTTTGCTTTTATTCATTCATACAGTCAATGAATCTATAATTTTCATTGTAGTTTTACTAATGAATTATTACCAAAAAATTTATAAGTTTCTAGATGTAAGAATTAAAATCAATTTATAATATTTATTGAAATTAAATTTCATGTAACAACTTAATCCATATATTGAACTAGAAGTTATTAAATTCCCCTTATGTATTTTTAAAATTAATAACAAAGACAAAAAGATAAAATTAACAATTTAACTGATTTTTATGCAAGTTTTTCATTGGCATTGTAAACTAGTATAATAGATCTAAACAGTAGAAATTCATTTCAATCACTTGACTGTACAAACTTTAATCTAAAAAGGTTTTGCATGATTTTAAAAATTACTATCAGTAAAATTTAGTTCCAATTAAAGCACTTAGATATCAGCAATTAATAATGACCCCCCCATGTGAAAACAATAGACTTTTGTTTACATTCTAAAGACAAAAAAATTAAACTTAATTTGTTTATCTGTTATATTATTAGTATTTTTTTTTTTTTGTAAAATTAGTAAATATTTGTTCATAATGTTTATGTGATATTTACATTTAGCTTGAAAATATTAAAAAAACAAAATAGTTAACTAAAAATTTACTGATATTAAAACAGGAAATGCATTCTCTCAATAACCTTATTATTTTTCATAATATTTTTTTAATTAACAGTTGAATTTGAATATTTCAAAAAATATTTTCATATTTTTAATTTATAGTTTAATAACATTTATCTTAAATATGCAAATGTTTGTTATAGAGAATAATTTTTTGTGTATTAAAATGCAATTTTTTTTTAGTTTGAAAACTTAAAATCTTTTGTTTTGATCTTTTTTTTTTTTTTGCTTATTAGTCTTTTTTATCTGCAAACTTGATACTTTATTTTCCACATTTTTTTTTCTTGCATTTATGTTTTTAACACTAATTTAAAAACAGCGGAAAGATAAAATATAGAATACATCTTTTTTTTTTTGTTTTTTATTAAAAAAAATACAACAAAATAGAAATCTGGAAAATAAGAGATAAAATATAGTATGTTTAACAAAAAAATCACCTAAAAGATTTTAAAACTTAGCTGCTTCTTTTCCAATTAGTTTGGTTAAAAAGTTTTAAATAATAATAATAAAACTATCCTTATACATATTCTATATTTCAATATTATCTGTAAAGTAGAAATTTGTGAAATACCCTTTTATAATAATAATAAAAAAATCCAAATGTTTGTCACTATGGAGATCACATGATGTTTGAACAAATTCATTAAGTATACAAAAAGTTTATAAAATAAAATTTAAAGTGAAACAAATTGTAAATTTTAAACTATTATTTGAATCCTCCAAAAATCTTGCAAACGTATATAAACATGTTGCAAAAAATATATATAT
Source organism: Epiperipatus broadwayi (assembly GCA_028023455.1). Classification (NCBI taxonomy): domain Eukaryota; kingdom Metazoa; phylum Onychophora; class Udeonychophora; order Euonychophora; family Peripatidae; genus Epiperipatus; species Epiperipatus broadwayi. Next base: position 7,157,794 of record JAQFVV010006246.1, read on the forward strand.
GTCAAAGAATACTGACATTTGCCAATTTGATAATGTTACACAAAGACTTAATTCTCACTGGTGCATAACATCTTTTATTTAAAGTCAAAGTAGCTCCTTTATATTTATGATTTTAAAACACTGAATCTGAAAAAAATATCCAAAATTTACATTAATAGAATAATTGCAAAATAAGTCACCAGAATTGTAGCATCTTGTGTTTTATAATCTGAATTTATTAGGAAAATCAAACTCATTATGAAATATTACAATTTAAAAATCTTTATATTTCTTACTACAATAATTTAATGTGTACTGTTTTTTCACTATTGTTTAATAAGAAACTACAAAAAATTATTAAAAGTGTAAAGAAATACATATTGTATAATTTTTGTGCCAATTTGAATGAAAAATGAAATATATAAAATGCATTACTGCAAGATATCCATACTAAAATAAAATCTTTGTGAGTAAAAAAAATATTAATTGATAGTTATTTGTTGTAAATAAGTATGTTCAAAATGAAAACTGAAAACATATTTGAAATAAAAGTTTTGTGAATTGAAAATTAGAAAAAAAAATCATATAAACAACTAAGATCAATTATTGAATCATAATTGGTTGTATGAATATTCTGAATTTAAAAAAATATCCTAAAATTGAGATGAAAGAAAAGACAAAGATATATGTAGAGACATAATGGTGAGATCTTAAGGCTTTTAGTGAATCCGTAACAAATTAACACACATATGTATTAAAAAAAATCAATTAGACAGTTTTCTGTTGAATGCATATTTAGAAATGAAGGCCATAATGTACTGTAACTAAGTAATATATCTGATCATCTATAGTAGATATTTTCACTGTTACTCACAACTTTGATAACATCAGTTCTAATGACAAATTAAGAGATACATAAAAACTTCAATGAGTTATGAGGTTAATAAAGCTATATATCATAAAACAACCTCCCCACATCATCTAGAAGCATTATAAGTCAACACATTAATTTAAATGTGTAAGGAATTTTTATTGAACAAAAAATAATGTTGGAAGATTCTGCATATTTTAATATTAACTAATGGTAAAATGTCACTTTTATAAGTCTAAATGTATTTTCTAAAAAAGTGAATGAAGATTGCTTAAGCATTCTCCTAGCTATTACGGTTTACAGACGACAAACTTTCTACACTATACTTAATAATATTCCAAAAATAGTAATAATATTAATAATAAAAACTATAATTTAATGTTATTTTTCAACTTGATTAATTTTTAATAAAAAATTGTTTTATGAAGATGATAAATTCATTGCTAATTCTTTTTTTTTTTTTTTAAAATCCATGATTGTTTTTTAAAAATGAAAGTCAAAAGAAAAATTACCATAACTATTTTTTAAGACTATTTCTTAAAAGCTACTTCGCATTAAATAATGACTTTCTATTCTTAATTAATTTTGAAAAAACGGAATACAATAAAAACATTATAATATTCAAAATTTAATGTGAAAATTAACTGTTTATAAAACAAAAGACAACAATTTAGTTAAATTCCAGCATAATACCAGGACTAATTTCAGGATATTTAGCCTCAAACTAGGGACATTATTGTTATGTTGCCATATGCAGTGGTAGATGGTGAAGTAGAAAGTTAAAGATGCCTCGATCAAACTTTAAACTGTCACTCCTTGTTCTCTTATATCACATGACCTACTGAATGACTAATCACCATTTCATTATGAGTTTTTTACTATTGTTTTTAAATATTTAACATTGCTTTTTTTTCCTTACTAAAATACTGGACAAAATTTAAATTTAATACAGAATTATATTTCTCTTTAACGCATGTCTTCCCCTAATTATATATACCTAATTAGACTATTTTATAATGTTTAAAAATCTTTGGAAGTGTATTTAAGAAAATTAATTATGTGTGAGTCTTAATTGTTTTGTGACATACTACTAAATAAGACTTTACTAACAAGATACTTAAAAATTATTATCTAAGTTTTTCTTATCAATTAATATGATTTAATCATGTATTGTGGGAAAAGATTTTGCAGTCACAAAGAAATACACACACGTGCATATATATCAACCAACATTTTTTTTTTTATGTTATTAGATACTGCATTGGATAAACACACATTGAAATACTTTTCAATAATAATTATTTAAAAAGACTTTAAAAATAATTCAGAAATAAATACTGCTGTTGATGCAAAATTTTAAACCATTTGATGGAAATTATGAGTTATAAATACCTTATAATAGCAAAGATAATAACTTCAATTATTAGCTTAAAAATAACCATCAACTTTCTAAACAAGAAGACAAACCTACTTGCTATTTATTCTTCCCTTTTACTCACTATCATATCAAATATGGTAAGTTACCTTTATGCATACTTTTAGACAAACCTTTATATATATAATTAAAAACATTTAATTGTTGAGTCCCGAGTGTTCAGAATTCTACAAAATATTATTAAACATTATGGTTGCAAATGAGATTGTCAAAAATAAAAATATTGTCAATTTTATTATTTATTTTATTAAATACTAAATTAACTGGGTTTCAGACTCTCATAAATAATCGGGTTATTGGCAAAAAGAAGTATATAAGTTTTAAATTTAAAGACGATTTCTATACTTTAAAAAAAAATTAAAAATAAAAACGTTTTTATAGTAGAATTCTATTTCAATCTTTTCTTAAAGATTTTTTTTAAGTTTTCTCCTAAAGGCGAGTCCATCAAGTAAAATACTAATATCAAGAAATAGATTATAATCATAGCTCTGTTTGCACTTCTGTTAAGATACATTTGCAATTAGGCTAACATTTAACATTGTTTTTTTTTTTTTTACATAACAAAATAAAAACTGTAGCGGTGTATTTTCACTTTTCAAAAAAGCATATTTCCAAGAAATAATCTGAAGATATTCATCTCGTTCTTATTTTAAAAATAAATAAATATAATTTTAATAAATAATATTATGAAAGATATCAATTCATATTTGACTTTTCAGAAAAAGTCATCACTTCTTTATTTTAAACTAATTGAAAATATACAAATGTTAGATGATTTTCTTGAATTACTAACACATGTGTGTGTATATATACACATATATAAATTAATGTCCGATGAAAATTAAAAAAAAAAATTAAATAAAAAAGATATGATATTATGTTAATTTAAAAGTTCAGATATAAAAATCTAACGTATTTTTTTTGCCTACTAATAACATATTAGTTTCTGATTTTTGAAAAATATATATAACTGTAATCAAGTGGTTTAAATACTTTAGAGATAATGTGACACTGTAGCAACAGAAGTGACGAAAAAACTTTAAATGATAAAAACGTGTATTAATTTTTGCTTTTTTTGTAATTTTTAAAAAAATTAGAATCATCTATTTAAACAATGCGAAAAATTCTTAGGACATTAGTTTTTAATTCAGTAAAAACAAAAAGTTTGATCACTTGAATGTCACACACTCGGAATAAAGGTGTTCATATAACTGTTTTTTGTTTTTTTTTTAGTTTGAAATAGATAATTTCAGTCAAATGCAGATTAAATATAAATTTAAAAAAATATTCTATTATTATTTTTTTAAAGTTATTTAGCATAATGATATATTGACAAACTAGAAAGTTAACTGTTCAATAAATAGCATCACTTTTTATTTTGGATAGTTGTTTGGAGATGATGATAGTAGTTTTCTGCTTTAAAATGCCTTTCTGTGCAAGCTTTAATGTTATTTTTCCAGTTGCTCTGCTTAAATAGCACTAAAAAAAATTAGTATAATATTGATGTACTAATTTTAAAAAAATCTGACACGTTGGTATCTTCTAGAGATGACAAAAGATAAAAATCATTTAGCTCCACCTCCATTAGCTTGGCGGATTCTTATCCTGTTTCACAAACATTTGTGAGACCACTTCCAGAAGATTTTTGGAGCAGCAAAAAAGTTCTTTTTTTGTGTGTAGTTTATTAAAAATTAGTGATTATTAAAAGCCAAAAGAATACATGTATACACTTTGTTTTATTTGTACATGTTTTATGTTTAATAAATTTGACCATAATTCTAACAATCAAAATTATGATTGTAATACTGTCTCCCCTTTTGAAAGTGATCAATAAACACATTTATGAAAATGATACTAGGAAGTTTTGAGATATTTTACAAATTACAAATAAAAATTTTAAAATAAATTGATAAGTTTTTGATGATTTTATATTATTCAACAAAGATTTTATTAAATGTTCTAGACTTGCATCCTGAACAACATCCAATGAAAAAAAAGTTATTTGTTCTCATTGTATATTAAATTTATTACTATTTTTTCAAATTACTTAAATGTTATGTACATTTAGAAGAAAAGGTAGATTTTTATTTATCTTAAATGTTAATTTCATTCATGCGAGCATGTTTTCAACAGATATGACATAATTCATAGCAACCAAAGTTTATTTAGTGTTTATGACAATTATATTCTCTTAGTCATTACTTTAATGTTTAAATATATTCCATTTTACTCAAATTTATTTAAATAATCCTTTTTAAAAAAAGAGTTATGTATACTATGGTATAGTAATTCCATCAATGATACCAAAAAGATAATAGACCTAAACAAGGATAAAACACTAAATAAATATAACTACATAATATCACATACATATATTGACCTAATCATACAACAAAATGCATAAATATTAGTTGAATATATATATATATCATCAAAACTACCCCAAATCCGAAATAATATACATGCAAAATGCATAAATATTAGTTGAATATATATATATATCATCAAAACTACCCCAAATCCGAAATTAAACCAGACCAGCATAAAAATAACATAAAAAACACAACCTAAGGTTTCACTGCTACAAGCAGACTTCTCAAGTGTAAAGAACTACAAAAACTACACAATATATATAATATTAAAAACTACCCACAAATCCATTCACTTCCCATCCACCCTTAATATTAAAAGAACTCTTAAATAAGTTAATTGCTTCAGAATAATAAATTTTCAATAATAAAGACTCTAATTCTTCTTTTGATTTGGCCTGTATCTTTTTCATGGACATACAAAGCAGAACTAAGATATCTATTTTTAACTCTACTTTTATGAACTTTTAGTCTTTCATTTAAACTCAAACTACTCTGACCTATGTAAACCTTCTTACAAAATAAACAAGGAATAAAATATACTACACCAGGAATAGTCTTTCTATCAAAAACTTCTTTTGTATTATTTAATAAATTATTCAATGTAACACCCCTTTTCCAAGCAATTTTCTTATTTCCAAACAATATACTATTTCTACACACAATTGTATAAGAAGACAATTTAAATGGCAAAGAAATAAAATCATATTTTTCTCTAACCTTTACATCTTTACAAATATTACTATTAAATAAAATACTTTTAACAAATTTATCACACTATTGATTTTGATGAAGCTAAGGTTGTCTTCTTTGAGAGAAATGAAATCAAAAGAAGAATTAAAGAGTCTTTATTATTGAAAATTTATTATTCTGAAGCAATTAACTTATTTAAAAGTTCTTTTAATATTAAGGGTGGATGGGAAGTGAATGGATTTGTGGGTAGTTTTTAATATTATATATATTGTGTAGTTTTTGTAGTTCTTTACACTTGAGAAGTCTGCTTGTAGCAGTGAAACCTTAGGTTGTGTTTTTATGTTATTTTTATGCTGGTCTGGTTTAATTTTGGATTTGGGGTAGTTTTGATTTTATATTGACTAGTTTAGCTTTATGCTTGTAATGTTTATATATATATATATATATATATATATATATATATATATATATATATATATATATATATATATATATATATATATTGAACCACCACCTTCTTTATGTTATAATAATAACAATAGAAATATATTTTTATTCTTCCCTCATTAATAAACTATCCTACCTCTGAAGGTTTCTGGTCCCTCAGGTAGAGTGATAAATATCATTGGCAGCAAGCTACCAATAATATAAACACTCTGCTACTAAACTAAAACACTGGCCAACCAAACACTTTATTTATTTTGAGATAATCCCTTTAGGCGCTAGTTAATCACGGAGTAATTAACATGTTTGCTTGACCAGCAACAATTAAAATCTAGTACCTGAAATCCCAGCTAGCTCATTGATTGTAGTGTCTTAAAATCTCCGCCCACTCTAAAATTCTATTTCTTAATAATAATAAAGATTTACTTACAATAAAACGTTGGCATCATTCAAAAAAAAATCCTTCTTTTAAAAAAAATACTCACTACTCTTTTAGTTTTAACTTAATCACTTCTTAATAACAATTAAGTCTTTCAATTCCCACTTTATTAAACATATTATCTCATCATAAATGGGTATGTTTGTCTATCCACACAAATATTTCAATGACAGTTTAATCTCACTTTTTTTCTTTAACCCTTTGAGACCGAAAACCGCTTGTTTACGCATTAAAAAAAGTTTACAATTTCGACCGCAATAGCGTGCAAACCGTATACGTCACAGTCACGCTTTTTTTTTCTTTCTCTCCGCCATTTTTCTATCTTTTTGTACGTCTAAAAATTTTTTCTGTGCGATGAAAATTAGATTTTTTATAGCAATTTTTGTAAAGTACATTATTAAAATTTTGTAATTTTTTTTATCTTTCTAGATTTTATCAACCGATAAAAAAAATATACGGAGAAAAGAATTATTTTCACCGCTAAACGTAATTACGTTTATAACGAACTTTTCTGTTGATGTGTTTGATTTTGAGGTTTCGTATTCCCCATTACCTGTAAGTATTCAACATTCATCATCTCCCACTAATATATAATAATTGCTTGTAATTCCTTTGGGTTATTTATTTTATTTTATTTACTGTTTTTATACATTACATTGTAGATAAGTTTTTATTCATTTTATAGCATACTTTGCTATTATGGTTTGCTATATAATAATGCATAATTTAACTCACTCTTACCCTCATGATATTCCAATAATGTAGTAATTATTTTTTACATGCATAACTTAGAATTTACTACGTTTTTATTCATTTCATTGTAGATAACTTTTTATTCATTTTATAGCATACTTTGCAGATAACTTTTTATTCATTTGATAGCATACTTTGCTATTATGGTTTGCTATGTAATAATGCATAATTTAGCTCACTCTTACCCTCATGATATTCCAATAATGTAGTAATTATTTTTTACATGCATAACTTAGAATTTACTACGTTTTTATTCATTTCATTGTAGATAACTTTTTATTCATTTTATAGCATACTTTGCAGATAACTTTTTATTCATTTGATAGCATACTTTGCTATTATGGTTTGCTATGTAATAATGCATAATTTAGCTCACTCTTACCCTCATGATATTCCAATAATGTAGTAATTATTTTTTACATGCATAACTTAGAATTTACTACATTTTTATTCGTTTCATTATAGATAACTTTTTATTTATTTGATAGCATACTTTGCTATTATGGTTTGCTATGTAATAATGCATAATTTAGCTCACTCTTACCCTCATGATATTCCAATAATGTAGTAATTATTTTTTACATGCATAACTTAGAATTTACTACATTTTTATTCGTTTCATTATAGATAACTTTTTATTTATTTGATAGCATACTTTGCTATTATGGTTTGCTATGTAATAATGCATAATTTAGCTCACTCTTACCCTCATGATATTCCAATAATGTAGTAATTATTTTTTACATGCATAACTTAGAATTTACTACATTTTTATTCGTTTCATTATAGATAACTTTTTATTTATTTGATAGCATACTTTGCTATTATGGTTTGCTATGTAATAATGCATAATTTAGCTCACTCTTACCCTCATGATATTCCAATAATGTAGTAATTATTTTTTACATGCATAACTTAGAATTTACTACGTTTTTATTCATTTCATTGTAGATAACTTTTTATTCATTTTATAGCATACTTTGCAGATAACTTTTTATTTATTTGATAGCATACTTTGCTATTATGGTTTGCTATGTAATAATGCATAATTTAGCTCACCCTTACCAGTTGCTCCACATCATCATCATCAGTTATTTTGAAATTGATTTTGCTCATGCATTTATATTTTCAACAATTTGCAAACTGTCTTCAAACTATCCACTCTGTTCTGTGAAACTAACAAGGTGAAAAAAATAAATACCTCACAATGCTGAATCAACAGTCATCATCATCTCCCACTCATATATAATAATTGCTTGTAATTCCTTTTGATTATTTATTTTATTTTATTTACTATGTTGTTATTCATTTTATTTTAGAAACAAATTTTTAAATTATTTATTTGCATATTTGGCAATTATGATCTGCCATGAAATAATGCATAATTTATCTCGCCCCACCCCTGATTTTTCAATAATATAGTCATTATTTTTTACCCCCATAACTTAGAATTTACTAAAGTTATTACTGTTATTTTTTTTTGATCCTCACTAAAACCTTGCATTTCTAATAGATATCCCGCATAGAGGGCCTAGAAAAACAACTGCTTGCAAAAATAGAACACATAGAGTGTCAAGCAGAAAAAAGAAATTGAAATGGTCACCTTTTGCCACATTACACCAACAATCTGTAACTCAGGTAGGTCATGTTATATATTATTTTTTTCTGCATTTTATGACGAATGTGATGAAGCTGTCTATGAAATTGTCATTTTAGGCTATATCTTTCAAAATTGAGAGTTTGTGAACCAGTGTAAAAATAAAGATATATAAAATGTGAAAAATCTCCTTTCTTTAATTATTTTTTTGTGGTAATGACTATTTTATCAGCTTCATTACATTCTTTCATATTTGCACTTTCTAAAAATGTATATATATTTGTTATTTATTGTAATAAATTAGACATTTCATTTAAAATTGTATGTCCTGTAATTTTTTCTCTGAATTCAAAATGGCCGTTCAGGTCACAAGGGGTTAAATAATCGCTTGGTCTTATAATACAACCACACACATTCTTTTCATTTGAATAAATATTTTAATACATTATAAACAACTAAAAAAATACAGAACATATTGAATTAAAATTCACACATACACACAATTAATAAATCTAAATAAAAGTTGAACAATGGAGCCAATATAATTTATATCCTAAAGATACTAGTTCGTAAAGTTTAAAGTTTTTATTTATTTATTTATCACGGCTTAAAGATTAAGAATTGGAAAATAGAAAAATGAAACATTACCTACAATTTGAATCTGACTTGACATGAGTACAACAAAATGTAGCTTCTGTAGAACTCCATGTAAATCTTTCCTTAATTTACGATGTTATATGACACTCATGGATCTCGGCATGGACACTCCAACTTCACCTGAACATGATTTGTCCTTTGAACTATCTGCTGATAGTGCTGCAGAGAAGGCTCTGGCTGGCTGCGGGTTACGATGAGTTCAGCAATGCATCATTTTGTCCGAATAGTAACTTCTATAGTTTTCTTTTGATTCTAAATTTTTATTTTGACTAAAATTGATTAATTTTGGATTAAATGATTTTGAATGAATCTATGAATTTGGATTCTATAAAATATTTTGAAATATTTAAAAAAAAAATGAAAATGGAAATAGAACGTTTTTAACAATACAAAGTTTGCTTCCTTTTATCCTGCGCTTCTTATCTCGCTGATCCATCGTACATTTGACTTCGCTCTGATTGGGCTTCTGTTTTTTTCTTTATTCAAAATTTTTTATACACGCACACATTTAATCCTTTTATTATAAAACAAAACAAACTCCATCTTTTTTATTACTTTTATTACAAATTAATTAAAAGTAATATTGAATCATTTTTATTTCACTTTTTTTTTCTAAAATCTTGCCTCCTTTTAAAATTGTTTATTTTTTTTCTTTAACAATAACCCTCTCCCCCTACCCTAATCTTTTGTTTTTAATTTTCTTTTTCTTCAACTTTTAAAACTTTTATTTTACTTTAATTTTTTCCGTTTTATTTTTAAAAACGAAATTTACTAAATATTTTTACTCTTAAAGAATACTACACATTTGGTCACGATGTACCTCGGTACAATATATATATATATATAAGTAATCTATCAACATAACTATAGTAAAAGTGATTTATAGCTTATTTCCAATTGAAGTTCCTCTTCATTATACCTTTTTCTTTTGATGAAGGCTTAGTTGTGCATTTTTCCTTCTATGCTAGTTCACAATAACATACATCTTTTATATTATGATAAAATCAGTAAAGAACACTTAATCTTAATGTTTGTCCAATCTTCTAGTACCTTTCAATTAGTGCTTATTATACTCATATAAAAAATAAAATAAGGGTTTTAGAATAATAATTGGAATCAACTTATAAGCAAAGAGTAGTCATAGAAGTCAAATTAAAGGTTTTATAATTTGTTATAAATTTTCTTTATTAAAAATATTGACTGCTGTAAGTATAGTTGTTAAATATATACAAGTGTTAAATTAAAAACTCTTAATGTAATTTTATGAATTCATTTTTCAATTGGCCATATCTTCTCACATACTTATATTTTTGCACATTTACATGCCTATCCATATTTTAAATGATATTAATATACTCTGAACTAGATGATCATGCAGATTTTCCATGAGTTTGAAACTTGGGAATGAACAAAAATAAAAGAGAGTAAGGGCAAGTTGAATTTAGGTATATATATTTATATTTATTTGATCACTAAGCTCTCTTCTTCTGAAAATGAAAGTAAAGTATATTTAGGTATATAGGTGCAAGGATCAATGATAGATTCTTTTATTCCCTGTGGGCAAACCTATTTTCACACCAGTAAAATAGAATTCTGTTACAATATGTGTGTGTGTGTGTGTGTGACAAATACCATTCCTGGTAGTTGATAGTGCACTTCAAGCATCATGAGAAAATGACTATGCAATTGGAGAAGTGTGAGATTCCATTATTTCCTTTTAGAAAAAAATCTTCGAAGTTTTTAACTGTTCCATTATTATCAGCACCCATCTTTCAAAAAAAAACTCAAACATAAAATTAGTCTTTTTATGTTATTAGAATTCAAATTATGATTGGAAAAATGAAATTTAGCTTATTAAATATAATATGTAAATTATTATTATTACTACTTTTAATAGTAATAATAATTTATTTGTTTATATCTTCCATACAATTTACAAACTATTTACAGGCAGATAATCTAAATATAATATATTGTAAGTAAAACAAATCCAATAGCAGCTCAAAACAGCTATATTACAAAACTGCATGAAATATATATGTATATATATTTATTTAAAGAATTAAAAGAAAAGTTAGTTTATGCATTTGATTATACTATTAAATATTTTATAGAATTACTTCGTAAAAGAAGAAAGAAAAATATTTTTGATACATGAAAAAAATTTGAATTGTGTAATTATAAAAATCTAAAGCAATTTTGTACCTTTTTGATCTGGCTTCTAAATGAAAGTTTAAATTTAAAACAACTTATCAATTCTTATAGTAAATTAAATGGAAAAATATATCTGTAAAATTATTTGTTTCCACAACTTGCTGAGAAATGAATGATAAAATGTTTTTCAAAACATATTGATGTAAAGAAACAGATGTCAAATCTTGTAACTAACTGGTGACGAATCTGTTGTTTGGAAAACATCCTTGAGTTGATATAAATAGGTCTGCACAAACAACTCAGGCAGTCCAATCCAACAATGTTGTCTACTTTATTTGAAGACTCAACTTTAAGAAGATCACCTAGTATATGTGGCTGGAAACCAACAACCACACCAGTTAAACACCTAGAATGCAATCAGATCCAAAAACAAATGTTGAAATTTGCTAAAACTAGACACTGCTTACTTTAGTAATACTATGAAGAAAGAAGTGAACAATGGTATAAGAATGACCCAAAACTTATTTATACTATTCCCTATTAATACAATCCATGCTACGGTATAACCCATCTAACATAACCAGTGCCCCAGGAAGATAACTCTCATCTTTCGAGGAACTAATGAAGATATCTGTAAATATATTAAAAGACAGATATCTGCAGAAAACTGTTTTGGAATTTGTTTAAATATTTCACATAATAAGATCTTATCATTATAGATATTATAAGGTCTTAAATTTAAATTATTTCTTATTTTATTATCTTTAATATTTGGCAAACCTAATGATAATTGCATGTACATAAACAATAGTATTATATATTCATTGTCAATAAATTTTTTTTTTTATTAATCCATTTGGTTTGTGTTTGCTTATCAAACTCGATCCAAACAGTGTGCTTTTAACATCAATATGCTAGTAATATCCACAACTCTGATAATTCATGCAGAGGTAGTGGTAATAATTTGTAAATGATGATGATTGGGTGTTAATAAGCTTTCTAAAAGTAAACTTTCCATTCACAGATGGTTTGGCACCTTAAAGTTTCATTTTTATTTTATTGAATCTAGAAAAACAAATCAAAAATATTTTTGAGATGACTTGTACTTAGTTTAAATCTTCAATGTTAGATTTTAAATCATCATCATCATAGATGTTTGTTTATTATTTTTATGTATTCAAATTTTATTAACCCTTCAACTTTCACCACATTTAATATTTATTTGAATTTAAGTTTAACAGTACATATTTGTGTATATTATTGGTTAACGGAAAATTACCATTACAATATTTATAGTAAAACTAAAGTAACAGTGTAATAATGATATGAAACACCTACAATTAATATTTCCTATAATATAGATTTCATTATATTTAGAAATTTAGCTTTATCTGTAAATTAATATCAATAGAATTGTATAACTTGCTTATTCTTTGCAACATAGTGCTCTAAATAAAAAGTTTTGATAGTTGATATTTCTATTGTCTCATGATACCTCATGTTTCTTATAACTTCTTTAAACTTAACTTTAGTCATACATTTGATAGACATAAATTCTCTTGTAAAATATTATATAATAATATTAAATCCTTTAATTATCTTTGTTTTATATGTGATTGCATTTATATATTTAATGACATTATATATTTTCTATAGGATGTTCATCTTTGTTACATTGTTTCTAATAATGTTAAAACAGTTTTCATCATCAGTAAGATGTTAAATTGGGAGATAATCAGGTTGAGTCTTTAAATGAATGAAAATTAGGAAATCCAATGAGACAACTGAATCTTATAGTTCAATTCTCCAGACTTGCAATCAGAATCATCAAGAGATTGAGAATTTAAATTTTGCCTTTTAAGTTTATTTTCCTGCCAATCTAAACGGATAAATTATAAAAAGAAATTATAAAAGTATAATAAAGACTGCAAACATTTTTGAATAACAGCTTGGTGGCCTAGTGGTCAGCATAGCTGCCTTCTAAGCAGTTGGCCCGGGTTCGCTTCCGGTCAATGCATTTGACATATGAAAAAAAATAAAAAATAAAAATCCACCTGATACCCATTTTCTAATTTAATTATCTACTTATTTTCTTACTCGTACACTCTTCCCCTAATTTGTTATTAAACTATTAAAAATTTCTATTTTATACAATTATAAATACCATGTTTAGATGGAACTCTAAAAATTGAGAAACTAGAAATGGGCTATAAAAATCGCAATCAATAAAAAAAACTATTCTAATGATATTCATAGTATTCTATTGCCTTTTATTCTCTTTACTTTTGGATTGAAAATTTAATATAAAAACGTTCAGGGAAAAGCTAAAATAGTTTCTAAACAATTCTCTGCAAAATAAAGGCTTTTTCAGCATCCCATAATTGAGAAATGATTAATATATATATATATCATAGGCTATCCCATAATTGAGAAATGATTAATATATATATATATCATAGGCTAATCAAATGCTCAACGATGTTTTCATTCTTTGTATTAATTTGTAGCTAAAAATAGCTAAATATTAATTGACCAATAAATGAATAGCTAATCATATATTAGATATGAACTAATTACTTTAAAAAAACAAAACAATATTAACCTTCTAGATTTAGAAAATATTTTTTTTATTTTCACTGGCCCTAAACCAATGTTTTCAGCATGACAGCTAAATATATTAATCATTAATTTACAACTTTTTTCATGCATCCATGCATACATATATTTCATTAATAAATTAACATCTTTAGAAACATGTAATTTATTTAGAATTCTTTTGGTGTAGATTATGCACACTCTGACTGGAGGAGTTTTCATTATTCTAGAAGGATAAGATATATTTATATTATGCATAATCAATAATAGTGGAACTTTAATTTTCTCAAAATGAAGCTCCAAACATCAGATGGCAGTTTTTCATACCTAGATGAAAGGTGGTAAATAATGACAAATTAATATCAATATTGATAATGTATAGTAATAACTTGATCATAATGCCTTAACTGTTAAATCATTCAAGAACTAGATTTGATATCCCTACAACTAATAATAATCAAAGATAATGATCAAGTACTATAGTAATAAATAGTTTGTCTTCCATTGCTTAAACAATGACATGAGATTAATGTAAAAGACTTGCTGTTTTTGATACATAAATGATAATGAATAATAAATGAGAAATAATATTTTTAAATTATTAATAGATAAAAAATAAAAATAAAATTAAACACGGAATTAAATTTGCAGAAATAATATTAAAAGAAAATATGCATATATGCATAAACATTTTAAAGAAATGTATTTTATTAATACTTATTTTAGAACATAAAACTTGGATACTTGATAGAAAAAAAAAACAAATACCTGTAGTCATTAAACAAGGATATAAGTACCAGATACCTGTCTGATATGTTAATGTCAGAAAGTTCTTAGCATAGTCTATATATCTAGAGAACAACACTGTTAGCTAAAATAAACATTTTCTTTCTCTAAGAACATTAATGACAATAAATACAACTACATTTTGCTTATGATTACAAAGTATTATTTTGATTGTGACTTCTTACGATTCCTATTCTATTTGAATAAAAGGGATTTATCTGATTCTTCTATCTTATCTTCATATTCTTCATTTTTGCTAGAGACCTCAATATAACAAAATCATAAAATTTCATTTACCTATAAGTTTTTTTCCACTTGTGTTACAACTTAACTTGATTCTCTTTCAACATCCTAAATTCAAAAAACAAATGTTCAACATTTTCTCTCCCATTTCAAATCACATCTAGGATCCAAATTGTTATTTCAGTTTGATCAAGTGGAACTGTGTTCCACCTATCAATATATACAGAAAACTTATTATAACTATTCTACTTTCTTTGTAACCTATTTATTCACTTTCAACAATTATGCATAATAAAGACTAGAAAATAATAGTTATAGTACTATGATTAT
Organism: Epiperipatus broadwayi; assembly: GCA_028023455.1. NCBI lineage: Eukaryota > Metazoa > Onychophora > Udeonychophora > Euonychophora > Peripatidae > Epiperipatus > Epiperipatus broadwayi. Next base: position 7,173,139 of record JAQFVV010006246.1, read on the forward strand.
ATGTTATACCATATAAGTTTATGTGTAAATGTGTATACACACACACACACACATATATATGCAATTTCATAGATTTTTATAAAAAATATATATATATTTATTAAAAAACATATAATTATAGTATATAAAATATCTATACATATCCTGATATTTCATATATAAAAAATACAATAGAATTACTTTTTTTCTTTTTCTTTATAAAAACTTTATTTATTTACATAATAACCCCATATATATACTCCAATATTTTATGCACATGTTTCCAAAGTTTCAACTACCTCCTTGTAGTCATTATCAAGGACCTACACATTATTGTTAAAAGATGTATTTTTAACTCATAATATAATAACATTTCTTTAGCATTTATTTATAACTCATTCCATTATAATTACAAGAATGTGGATTAAAGATGAGGATAATAATGGCAGACCATTATTGGTAATGATCAGAAATTTATTTTTGATTATAATTATTAAAAATCTAATCAGGCTATTAAAACTAGTTTTCAGATGAAAGCATAATGTACTTATATATCCAAACAGAAAATGAGAAAAATATATTATAGTAGTAATTAAGATGATATTATTCAAGTAACAAGAATACAAATCTATAAATCCAAGTAACAAGTTACCTATATTCATGAATGTAAGTGAATTCTGTATGTTTAATTCATATATTTTAATTGATATAGAAAATCATTTTTTAAATTCATTTATAAGCAATTCACTAAAAAAAAAAAATCATTAAAATTATAATGCATATAATAAAATAATATCTGTTAAAATGTGTAAATAAATATATTATGCCAGGTTAAAAATAATAAAATCTTTAACCATAATAATATACAGAAACATGGTTTTGATTACTTATTGTCAAATGAATCTTTAAAAAGTTTAAGTAATGTTCAATAATGTCAGATTCCTGAAAAAAAATTTTTTTTAATCTTTTCTGGATTATTTTTTATCAGCATAATGATAGTATTATATAAATAAAACAAAATACTAAAAATGAAAAAGTTATCCGATAAAATACTAATGCAATATTCACCAAAATAATGATAAAAGTTGGTGATATTTTTATTTTCATAGTATATGTAAATTTTTTAAATGGATGTGAAATAGTTGAAAATTATTTTAGATTTAAATAAAAACTGCCCTGTAATATAGCATTATACTCAATGCTATCATAATTTTTCATTTTTTAGGCAACTACTACTATATCACTCTAACAAAATATATACAATAAAAATATGGGGAAATAATATTTATATAATTATATTTTAAATTAATATTAGAAAGACAAGCCATACAATTGTTCACTAATAAGACCACAGATAAAGACTGGGCCTGGGTGGATATGGTGAAAGCTTTTAAAAAGGGCTCCTTTGGCAGTGTTAGATTGGCAACTTATGTTAACTTTGTCATCTGGTTGGCACGAAATAAGGTAACTTTTGAAAAGGGTATTGATTACAATATTGAGGTATTATACTTCAAATTGTTAAATGACGCCAAGGACCATGACAAGAGGACATGCCAGCCATGGCTAACCGATCAGACTTGGAACCAGATCAAACTAGGGCCATGCCTTGCCTAGGGTAATGCTTACCTTACATAATAAATAAATCGATATATTAGTAATTAGAAATTATAACAGCCCAAAAAGTACTAACATATCATGATGATAAATCCTAGGAAATGAAGGTAGTTAAGCCTGAACAAATTAATAAAAGATTAGGAATAGATAGAAGGGAAAGTGACTGCTCTACAAGTGGTATGCCATGCAAACCAAGAAATAAGCATATATCCCTATAAAGCCATTTATAACAGAACTGGGAGAGCTTTAATGGTGAAATAGACTTGTACAATTGGACAATCTAAACACCTTCTCATTTATAACAGTACTGGAAATGCTCAAATGGTGAAAAACTCTTGTACAATTAGACAATCCAAGGACAATATTCCCACTGCAACTGAAGCGGTTGCCTTGTTTCTTTCAAGCTATGGCCCCAAATAATAATGAGACACAAATAGAAGTGTTCTGAAAGTGTAACATTGCTGTTAATATAACAACATTTTTGTCTCCAAATAACTAATGGAGAAATGGACATGTATAATTGGACAGTTTTGTGAACAATAATTTCAGCATAAAAAGTTGGGTTTATGTGTGTAAGTCTGGAAGGACAGGTGAATTTTGTGTCACTGCACTTCTGGAACTATTAATATCCCACTCACCTATCCATACATTTATACTTGAATGTTCAAAATCATATGCATTGAATCAAGTGTATGGGTGCGGATGCGCTTGACACACACCGACACCCCCTAAGTTTATTTGTAATGATTCTTGTTGATTGCATTGTAAAACTTATGCCTCTTGAATCGTCTTGAGGCACAAATAAAGGCATTTGAAAGTAATATGAAAATTTATTTCTTACTTCATTCACTGTAGTTTAATTTAATATTAATAAAAATAGAAATATTTGAAAACACTTAGAAATTCTGTTTGTTCACTTATTTGAGTAAAATCTTGTAACTGATTTTAAACATATTTCTATCAAACATATTTTCTTCAAATTTTGTACATTTTAAATATCAATGATAATAAAATATTTCAGGATTGTCCAGCCTAAAAGTATTGTCAGATCAAATTTCAAACCATAGTGATATCAGTTCAGTAAGTTTTCAGTGATACATGACTAATTTACTAAAAAGTATTAAATTATGAAAAAAAAAAACCAATGAAGGATAAAATCTTAATTTCTTTTGATCACTGAGCTAAAACTTCCTATTTTTAAAAACATTCTCTTCATGAACAAAAATTTTGTAAACAATTTTTAACATAGACAAATTTCATTGCAAAGATTGAAAATATGATGACAATGTTTAGGTTGTTCTCAGTTTTTAAATTTGAATAAGAATAGTTACGAAGTCTGAATACTAAAAAGTACAAAATAATATATATAACAAATATTTTATTAAAAAAAACATTTATTTAATTTGATGACTCATGCGATGATGACTCATGCACTAAAAACAAAAAATTCTTTCATCAAACACAACTTTGTTTTCATAATTATTTGTTGAAAATCTCATTTACTTGATTAAAAAAAATATTGCATTTTTTTACTATAGTAAAATTTTGCAGTGAGAGGAGTAAAAACTCCTGCTATAAGAAGGCTGATATGCCATTTAAATGCTTCTCCTCATAATTAGTTTTTAATTTAAAAAATGTCTGTCATTTTTAAAATGTTTGTTAATATAAATGACACATATCTTCTATTATATATAAATATTAAATAAATATTAAATAGTATATAATTTTATGATGTGTTTCTGGGGATAATGTAACACATAAGCACAAACTCATGGGTTGAGAACAACAGTTCCACTTAAATGACCAAACTTTTTTTTTTGCAAACTTCAGCTGGGAATCAGTCCATGATGAATCTTTAATTCTTTAAGTCTACTAATGACAACTATGTTAAACTGCATTGGGTAAAAATCAAAATATTTTTTATTATTTATTCCTTTATTACTAACATCATTGTAAATACTATTATTTGATATCCAGTAATTATTTTACAATTTCATTTCAATTAATACACATAGCATATGAGTCACTGCTATCAATTTTTAAATATGTCATAATAGAAATAATTAAATTATATAATCATTAAATTTTATCTTTAATTAAATTAAAATTTTGCAAAATTCAAATTTTTTTTTGATAGCTTAATATTGATTTAAGTATAAAACAATACTGCAAAAGGATAATATTAATATAATTAGTGAATGTTACAAATGAATTGAGAAATATTTAAATCCAAATATTAGCATCTCTAACTTTCATTCTAAAATCAATTAGAATTTATATATATTCATTTTTTTTCTTGTTTTACAATGTTTCTGATTGTAGAAAAAAAAAGTCTATTGATTATGTATAGCAATTATATTTCTATAAATTTATAATCATATAGTTTAATGCAGTGGTGGACTGACAGTATAAAAGGCAATGCTTTAACACCACAAGATCTTCCAAGTAATGAACCATCCAAAGTTTTTAATGATCAAATAGTATAGAAAATATGCCAAATTAAAACTTAGAAACTAAAACTAATCATATGTAAAGATTCTGTAAATACAAATTATTTGATATTACATTTATATATATATATACATTGTTTGTAATTTTTTTTTTAATGAAAAGTTTTTCGATAATGCAGTAACATGTGGAAATACTTTAATTTCTAATTGTTCTCCTTTAAATTATTTATTTTAATTATTGATTAAAAAGAAACTACCATGTCAAAAAGTAAAGATCAGATTGATTAGATTATAAGAAAATAAAACATTTTCCCACTTGATGAAAAATACTTTATACAATAACTTGCTTCTAATGCAAAAATAAAATATTATATGCTTCCATAAAATTTAAAAAAATTAAAGTCAATAAACATGAAAAAAATACATTCATTATATATAAAATTGAAGATTTTAAAATTATTAATTTTATATTTATTTATAAACAGCAAAGTTTGATAAATGACTTTTAAAATAAATATTTAGTAACAAGTTTATTATAATCCTCCCAAAAATTATAGAATAAAATGATTTAAATTTTTTTTACCTATGATGATTAATGCTGCTGATAATCAAAAAATGTAAACATTTGCCTATTTCATTTTTATAAAACACTCATTCTTTTTAAAATGGTGTCTCCAATATATTTTTAAATGCTTTTATTGATTTTGAAAAATTGGTTTGTTTGTTAATTTTTGATCTTTTGCAAGTTAGAATAAAATTTTAAAATTGAGGTTTAATATATTTAAATTCAATAGAATTGCATGCAAATTGATATATAACTAAGTTATACCACCCTAATCTATTTGAAACAACTACAATTATCTTTCAGTATGTCAACTAGTTTGAGATATGGAACAGAGGGCATGGAAAATATAAAAAATATTCAATAACTTCTGGATTGCAGTTAACAATTATTCTAGAACTTTCATTTGTTTTACATAATGATCACAAGAGGGCAGTTTAAATTTTTTTCTTTCAATTTAATCATATTTTTAAACCATTTTAAACTTAATGTATATATCATATTTAATATGTGTACATAAGTATATATGTATAATACATCAATAACTAAGCCTTCTATTTAAAATTGTTTCTATTTTTATTTTAAAACAATCATTTAAAAAAAAAAGGTTAAAGGAGGCAACTAGCATTATTAAAATGATCACAAAAGCTAAAGAAAAAAAAGCATATACTTATTTAAAACAATGATTGCAAATTTTCTTCTTTAGCTTTGTTTTTTAAAACAATTGTTTTAAAATTAAAATAAAAACTGTTAAACATTTTAAATAGAAGACTTATATTTTAAAAAATAAAGACTTTTTAATGACTCGATTATACAAGATAAAAGAGTATATATTAATGAAGCTTTAACAAAAATAAATAAAAAATTATTATGGAAAACTAAAAAAATTTTTGGCAAAAAAAAAAATGGAGAAAAAAAAATGTATATATAGAATGAAAATGACATTATTAATATTTTGTGCATTCTATTTTAAATTTTTTGAATATATTCTAATACAAAAATGGATAAGGTTGTACTATTGAAAGACATTGAAGATACTTATGTAAAGAATTTTAATAGATTTGAAGATTGGGAAGTAGAAATTAAAGAATTTACTATTGGGAAAAAATATTTATAATATATACTTCGCGTTAATCTTACAAGTATAAAAAAAAATTGGGATGAATTAAATGCAGTTGTATACTCTTATATTAACTTGATTGATTTTACAATATTAATGGCAACAAATATTTAAAAAAAAATGAAGTTAATCTTTATATTATAAATTATAAAAAAAATTGCATATTGTAAAAATCATAGAAAAGGTGGAGATATACTGATTTTTATTACAGAAAATATTTTTGTTGAAAAACTGGAAGTTAACAGCAGTGAAGTGATCAATATAATCTATGAATTAAATAGCAATAAAGTTTTGTTGCTAGCAATATAGTGACTACCAGATAATGATGATAAAATTTTTATAGACGAATTAATATCATGGTTGAAAATGTTTTAAGACTAACTAACAATAAAACATTGATTTATGAAACAATTCTAAAACTGTTGAAGATTATATAGATGCATTAACTGTTTATGGGGTACTTTGTCATGTTAAAACATACATAAAAAAATAAATTATAATGAATAATATAGTTTCTTCATGTATTGATTATATTAATAAAAGACTAATGGAAAATATTTTTACTGCTGTTATTAAAGAAAAGATTGCTGATCATTATTTTACATTTATATCTATTTCAAACAAAATACAACATAACAGAATTAATGGAAAATAAATTGATATTATATAATGATAAACTAGTTAGAAATTTATCACAAGAAACTGACTGGCATGAAATCAAAAAAAATAATGGCATTAATACTACGTATGAGAAGTTTGTAGAAATTTTCAAAGATGTATACAATAAGTCACAAGAAAGCATTGTGATTAAAAATAATAATAATAAGTTCGATATTAATTAGATAAATAAAAAAAATTGAAATTAATAAAAGAAAAAATAACCCAATTTAGTTAAAGAATGTAAAAAAAAAACTAAACAAAATCATGATTTATTTTAGATATAAGGCAGTAAAAAATAAAGTTAATTCTATGATAGGGGCAGAGAAAAGATTATTTTATAATAATTTTTTAAATAAAAATAGAGGTGACATAAAAAAAACTTGGGGAAATATAAATGAAATATTAATAAGAAAATCAAGTTAAAACATTTTTTTAAAATATAAATGATAGTTTTCTTCAAGTAAATCCTTATATTAATATATTTGTAAAAAGAATTAACAAATTAAACATGATAATAATATTTTGGAAACATGTAATAGCCAACCTAATTCAATATTTATGCCAAATTTAAATGAAGAATTATATGAAATAATAAAAGAATGTAGAGATAATATAAGCCCAGGTGTAGATATAATCAGAATGGTAGACATAAAAAATAATATTGACATTCTATCAGATGTTATAATTTATATGATTAATAAAATAATAGAAAGTAGTGAGTTTCCTGCATTATTAAAAACATCTATAGTAAGACCAGTTTATAAATCTGGTATTAAAAATAATTTTAATAAAAAGCTATATCTATTCTTCAATTGCTAAAATAATAGAAAAAATATATTTATAACATAATTACAATTTTTTTTTACTAAACATATTTTTTTAATGAAAATCAATGTGGATTTATAGAAAGAAAAAACACAGCTATGTTGTTAAAGAATTTTAAGGATAAAATTAACAGTACATTAAATGATAAAAAATATGTAACTAATTATTTTAGATTTTTTAATGGCTTTTGACATTATTGAGTATAAGCAATTGATTCACAATTTACAAAATTATGGAGTTAGAGGAAAATGGCTCAGTTTTTTAAAAAAATTATTTAAATGCTAGATATGTTTTAGCAGAAATATCAAATGTATTGTATAATGAGCAAAAAAATTTATATGGGGTTCTCCAAGATTCTATACCTAATGCATGATCTAGGAAATAGTAGTATTTAAGGATCAATATATCAATATGCATATGATACTGTTATTATGAGTGTAAATAGAAATATTGATATTGCAATTAAAGACTGTCAAGAAAGTCTGAATAAAATTGTCTTTTGCTGATCTGGAGAGTAATTTATATAAATGAAGAAAAAACAAAATGTATGTTAATATACTCACCTCGCATGAAATATATATATATCTGCATTCACATGAGTGTTTATATGACAATAATGTAATATGTGTCAAGCATTGGTGGTCTAGCAGTTAGCATAGATGCCTTCCAAGCAGCTGGCCCAAGTTTGCTTCCCAATCAATGCTTTGATATGTAAAAAAATAATAATGTAATATGTAATGATAAATGTATAAAAGAAAAACAAGTAAAATTCTTAGATATCTTGGAATAATGACAGATAAAAAAAAATGTTTTGGAAACATACTAATTAATAAATTTAGGTATTTTAGAACAATGTTCTACAAAATCAAAGATATTTTTCCTTTAAATATTCTTATTGTTATATATAAATTTTTATGTGAATCTTTATTGAGATAGCTTGTGGTTTTTCAAGCTTTTCTAATATTAATAGATTACCATTACTGAAAAAAAAATTGATCTAATACAAGAAAAAAATATATCAATAAAGAATGTCGATTATATAATTATAGAGAAAAAAAATTTTGATAGTATTTTTCAAAAAATCTTATATAAAACAATCTGAAATATGTTTAAGGAAAACAGATATATAAAATAGTTTCAAAATATTTTAATAAATATGGAACTAAAGTAAGAAATCATTATGTTGCTAAATTATTTAATAATTTAACCATTGAATTAAGAAGCTTGCAACATTATAGAAAAATAAAAAAACAAATTAAAAAATACATTAAAGAGGGGGGGGGTATATAGAAAAAATATAGGAGTATCTAATATTGTATTATCAATATTTTTATTATATAATTATATATTAATGAAATGTAATTTATTGTTGTTATTATTGGCATATTTTATTTTATCTTTAAAATGTCATGTAAATATTTAAAATGTTATAAAAAATTTCTTCTACATAGAAGTGCAACTAGGGCTTAGTAGAAGAAGAATGAAATTTGTATTTGTATAAATGTAATTTTGAACTGTATTCAAATGAATTTAACGTAATGAATATAATTATTTTAATAAACAATACATAATAATAAAAAAAATTAAGATTAAAAAAAATTTCTTAAACATTTTTTGTCCTCTTAAAATTTTTTATTAAAATAACAGAAGTGATTTTAATAATCAAAGTTAGCTTAAATCACCAATCTTTCTACTAAAGAAAAGCTTTTAAAAAGAATAACCAAGCAGGATTATTACACGTAATTTGAAAAGTGTTTACAATGGGCACACTTGATAATAAATGTGTAGTTGCATCATATATGGATCATCATAATTCAATACGCTATATGTTAAAATGGATATACTTAATGCACACATGTAAAATACAGAAACATTTTCTGAATTTTTGTGCTTGCATTTTTCTATTACTTTTGTATGGACAAATCATTCTTAACTGTAATCAGTTTTGTTATCACTCTTTTCTCACAAGTCTTCAATTAACACTTGATTTAATGATAAATTTAAATAGAGTAATATTCTGATTGCCAGATAAGATGAGTGCAAAAAGAAAGCTATTCCGGCCAAGTACCAAAAATAAATATAGATTTTTGTACATGAAAAAATAAGACAATCCCTGAATATAAGCCTTATGGTATCTTTTGGAGCAAAAATTAATATACAACCAGGCCTTATTTTTGAGCAAACACAGAAGATGAACTGTGCTTATTTCATCTTAAAACGTATGTATATCTGTCTGAATTCATTCAACCTACTGTATTTGTTACTTCTTTTAATGTTCATTTATCTAATATCCAGAAAACAAATAGGTCAACCATAATTCATACTAAAAAGTTTGAGGTACTCCATCCTCAAAACTTTATCCAGATCTTAGAGGTTGTTGAATTTTACCAACAAGATTAATGGTATTGTGCATGGAACTACCAAAACAGAAAATTTAAGTGATAATGATGTGCAGCAGAATCTTAGGTTTCTTTATATATATATATATATATATATATATATATATAAGAAACCTATATATATATATATATATATATATATGAAGATATTTTAAATTTGCCATGAGTTTGCAATAACAGCAACAATAAATAAATAAATCTTAAAAGGCACAAGAGTTTACTTAGTAAAAAGTCTCTAGTAACTTTTCTACTGCACGAAAATGTACAGAGCATATAGTCCATTAATGTAATCGATTAGATAGATTTAAAAAGTCAGTTATCTACATTTTTAAATACGTTGTATATAAATTTACTAAGTATTTAAAGTATTTGAACATTTCACATAAACTCAGCTCAAAAAACTATATTTATATTTGAACACTAATCTACTGTTCATTATCAATATATTTAAAATAAATTATTTATTTTAATTCTAAGCTTAAACTATTATGTTATAAGAACTTTTAACATCATTAATTATAATCTATCATAAATTAGTATTGCCTTAACTATGAACTTTAAAACCAAGTTACACATATTTTTTGCTTAAAATAAACATCCCTTTTCTCTGGTCTTTTTAATAAATGTACACCTCTAATTAACTGCTTTATTATTTTTCATACTCCTATCATTATTCAATAAATAATTGCACATAAAATGTACAATGAATGGATAAAAAACTGAAAATCCTGTCATATTAGCACTGCATTTTTGACATTAAGGAGTAATTAATGGAAATACATACTATGTTCAACAACACAGAGAACCCTCTAGAAATGCTAAACTAGTTAATATTTCAAAATAGTCCCACTAGTAATTGCATTTATTAATTGTGATTGGAAATGACTCCTTAAATAAAAAAATGTATGGACATTATAAAATAAAAATAATCAAAAAGACAAATAAAATCACAGTACAACAAATTACATCAATGTTTATCAAAACAATCCATGATAAATTTTACAGGTGCAATACTTATAACATGCTATACATTTTCAAATTTATTTCTTATGTTATAATATTATGACATAGTAATGGCAGAATGTGCATAAAAATGGACAGTGCTAGTCTAAATGCATGACATATGGTTGGCAAATCATTATATACATTATTCCCATATGTTCTGATAATTATTTTTACCAATCACTTCTTTTAATAATCACAAGAAGAGACTTACTCATCTGATTGTATTTCTCTTAACTAAGAAATAATAATAATTTTTGGTATAAAAATTGCTCCATATGAACTAACCATAATTATTACTTTAATATTTAAGAATATTACATTCATCCTCAAGTGAAAAGATTGATTAAGATAACAATGTCATTTTCCAAGAAAATAATGCTCCAATTCATACAGTCTGCACAATCAAATAATATTTTCAAAACAGCATTACATATTTATAATTTCCCCAAACATATGCCTTAAATATTATAGTTTTTCTTCAAGAAGTGGGGTCACTGATGCTCAATGAGTGACATATCAATATCCTAATTTAATACTTCTGTGAAAAAGACTTATTTCCACTGAGAAATGAATTAATATTACTCTAGATATTTTTTTAAATATTATAAAAATCCATCAGTGAACAATAGAAGCAGTTCTTGGTGCAAATGGTAATCAAAAAATATTCCACCAATCCTTTTCCCAGCAAAAATATATAGATATTGAAAGATTTATATTTGAGAAATTTAATTTTGTTAATATGAGACTTCTTATTTTGAGTTTATATGCTAAAATCAATTTATTTTAGTATTTGTTTCTTATTAATTATCACATATTTAGAAAAATAAAAATAATACTGCTGAGATATTTTTTATTATAAAACAATCCATTATTTTTTTGAAGTTGCCATTTTAATTTAAAATGTTTTAGATATGAGTTCTGATTTTAACAGAACTAATTTATAAATTAGAATTCAGGATTAGGCTCCTCTTTCAGTTGTATGCACTTGATAAAAATGAGAAATATATGTTCAAATGAATGCCTATAAATCTAAATATTTCAAAATTTAAATCTTTTTCTGAAATTATTATTTCATTTAAAATCTAGATTTCTAGTTCCCAATTTGTATTGACTATTGTCTTATTTTACTTCTCTTTAAAATAAATACCTAATTATAAAATGTGACTTTATTAAGTTACCTTGTTCAGCAACTATAATCCAGATCTTTTCATCAGAACTAATCCAAAATAATATTATTTCAGTTCTTCATAGTCTATTTATATGAATATCAATAATTATGAGGCCGAAAATGTAAATTTCCAAAATATAAACTTTGTGGTAATTCTATGACCAACTTTTTTGACAGAAATATGTAAGTATTTTAATCATGAACACCATAAATTCTGATACAACAAAATAATGATTATTGAAATCCTTATAGCTCATTATAGAATTATTAGAAAATGAATTGCACCCAATTATGAAAAAAAAAAAACCATTAACAACAGCTCTACTCAAAGAATAGTGAAGTAATTTATAAGTCATTGTTCTAACATCTATCAACGACATTTATATATGCATTAAAATTAATATGAAAAAATAACTAAGAAGTGAAGGACTTACCATATTATAAGATATGATATATAATTTCATCATATATATGACAATATTGATAACTTTAATATCATATTATCTCTTTCATTATTTAATTACTTGTAGTCAAAATATAAATAAATAACATTCAGATAACAAACAGGCACAAAACTATTTAATTCCAACTAGTAATAATAACTTTACAACCCTCCAAAACAAAAGCATTATTATTATAATAGTATTACACCCATTATTTTGTCCAATCAATAAGTGATGGTTTATTATTACATTAACTGACTCTTAATATTTTTTTAAATAAAATAAAAATATTGATCATAAGTTTTAATGATATATATATATATACAAATGTTATAAATTTACAGTACAAAATAAAATACAATAAACTAAGAGCTTTCACCTTTCTCTCTCATCTTATACTGAATAACATGGCAAGTCTTGCAGTGTTAACATCAAAATCATTTTTTGCCAATAAAAGATATTAGTTTGTTAGCAGCTAGAGTTACAAGGAAACAAATTCAGACAAATGATATTTCATTTGTTGCAAATATAAGCAAAGATCAAATAAATTTGGCTTTACTTACTTGCTATATTATTTGATATATAGTGAGTGGGAAATAATGAACATCTTTACTTATTATATATATAGATTTGCATGGGAGAAACTTTTAAGAAAGGTAAAAAATTGAAATAATCTCACAGAATTTTTCAGCAATCTATTCATCTATATATGTAATATTGGTTAATAAATGAATATTTAATTATTATTTTTTAGTTGAAAAATAAATAATAAAGAAAAAACTATAAAAATTATCACTAATTGTCAACATACTGGTTTCCTAAATGTCATGTTGATCTTAGGTATTTCTCACTTGTAGCAAAATGCTAGATAAAATTTTGTCAGCAACTGGATAAATTAGTAATGGAAATTTAAAAAATTGGAATGAAAATGAGGATAATCTAGAGCAAAAATGGGCAATCTCTAACCCAGAAACTAACTCTGGTCTTCAAAAGTTCTCAAACTAATCCTCAGATATTTTCAATATATATATAAAATGATGCTATATAAAAAAAAATTTTAACCACATGAATAGAGCAAATATTGAATTAATAAGTAGTAAATTAAATAATTGTTATTTTCTCAAGCACATATTTTTCTTTCTCTAATCTTTACAATAGTTCTAGATCAGTTTAAAAGAGACACAATATTGCAATAAATTATTTATATATTATATGATCTATCTGATTAAGGATATAATCTATAACATTGAGGGCATTTTGTTTGTTTTTCATAGGGATTTTTGCAGATGACTGAACCATACTAACAAAAATAAAACTTAAATTTTACTTTGCTTTTTGCTATACCATAAGATATAAAAAAATTGATACAGAAAACCACACATTTCAAAAGAAATGGACCAATGCATAATTTTTTTATAGAAAGAAATATAATATTCAAATATATTTCCTATCCTTATGTTAATTGTAGTTGATTTACTTCAATATTTTGAATGTTGGCTAAGAGGTTATATATATAAAATACATATTTTGCGGGTTCATCCGTGTTAAAAACTTTTAATATCAATATACTGACATTTCGACTTGGTCACACAAGCCATCCACAGAGTTATAAAAAGGTAGAAAGACGGTTGTAGAGGCGCTACAATCACTGGTTTGAATAAAACATTAAAAATCCCACCAATAGCAAAAATGTTAAATTTAAGAATGTTTTTTAAAGAAATCTTTCCAAATAGGAGGAAGTTTGCATGTATCATCTCGCTTATTGATACAATCTGGCCTTTTAAGTATCTCAATGGCTTCTCTGATTTTGCATTGGTAGAGATTATCACATCTGGATATGATCCTGGTACTAGAAAAATCTATTTTATGACCTGAATCTATAGTATGGAGTGAGAGTGCTGATGATGATGAGTGTTGTTTAACTGCATTAGCATGCTCATCTCTCCTAACACTGATGCGACGATTACTCATACCTATGTAAGAAGCTTTACAATTTTTACATGAGATTTGATAGACACCATGAGATTCAAGAGGGATTGAATCCTTAGGCTTGGTTATTATATTGCTGATCTTTTGATGAGCAGAAAATGCTGTATCTATATTATAGCGTTTTAATATACGTCCGATACTGTCTGTAGTTCCTTTTACATATGGAACACAAATCCTAATAGCTGACTTATCATCTTTTTGTTTCCTATTTTGTCTATTTTGGGCTTGAAATAAGGCTTTTTTTATAAATTTGTAATTATAACTATTTGCTAATAAAACACTATTAATATGATTTATTTCTTCTTTCAGATGTGTGTCATCTGAAAGGTTAATTCCTCTATTTAAAAGAGTTTTGGCTACAGAAACTATCTGAGTTGGGTGATGATGAGAATGTAAATGTAAATATCTGTCTGTGTGTGTATCCTTTCTGTAAATAGAAAAAGATAAACTATTTGGTGTTCTGGTGACTAGAACATCAAGAAAAGGGAGTTTTCCACCAGACTCTGTCTCCATTGTAAATTTAATATGAGGATGCATATTATTTAAATGTAAGAAAAAATCATCTAATGTATTTTTTCCACGTTGCCATATGACAAAAGTGTCATCTATGTATCTGAGCCAAATGAGAGGTTTTAAAGATGATGATTCTAAAGCACGAGTTTTATATATATATATATGGCCCTTATTCCCAGGAGGCTATAAAGTCACCAACCAAGGCAGCGGTTGGTGGCCGAAGGCAGAGGGTGCTAAGAATCCCCTGATTGCGGATCCAGGCTGCCATTTGATGATGACTTTTTATTTAGGTACTTACAACTGCAGATCACTTTTAAGTGAAGGAAGATTGCAAGAATTAGAAGAAGAACTGTCTTATATTAAATGGGACATTATTGGACTTCGTGAAGTTAGAAGAAAAAGTGAAGAAACAATTGATTTAAAAAGTGGACATATACTCTATTATAAAGGCACACATATTGGAAATACAAGTGGAGTAGGATTCATTATAAATAAAAAGTGGAAGAACAATATTGTGGAGATTGATGGTGTATCGGACAGAGTGGCAAGATTAGTTATACAACTTAATAGCAGATACCAAATGCAGATAATTCAGGTTCATGCCCCAACAAGTTCTCATAGTGATGAAGTAGTAGAAGATTTTTATATGGATGTACAAAAGGCTTTTGATCAGAGTAAACAACATTTTAAAATTGTTATGGGAGACTTTAATGCTAGAATTGGTAGACAAATAAAAGATGAAATTGCTGTAGGTAATTTTGGTTATGGTAATACAAATGAGAGAGGACATAGACTTGTGGAGTTTGCAGAAAAAGAAAAACTTTATATTATGAATTCTTTTTTTGAGAAAAATATTAAAAGGAAATGGACATGGAAGCATCCAAATGAAGGTACAGCAGAATTGGATTATATTTTGACTAACAGGAAATACATATTTCAAGATTGTAATGTTCGTAATAAATTTAACACAGGAAGTGATCATCGATTAGTAAGGTGTAAGTTACGTGTTAATGTAAAACTAGAGACAAAAATTATTAAGAAAAACAATATTTACAGTTGATATTCCTAATCTTCAGAAATATTCTAATGAATTTAAATTAGAACTTACCAATAGGTTTCAAGTGTTAGGAGATTTTGAACATGATTCAGATTTGAATGAAATTAATATGAAAATAACTGATACACTTTTAAAAACTGCAACAAAGATAGCTTGTAGAAAAAAGCAGCAATTGACTAATAAAATTTCTACTGAGACTAGAGAATTTATGAAAAAAAGAAGGAATATGAAGATATATAAAAATGATGTATTAAAAAGAATTGAATATCTCGAATTTTGTAAAATGGTACGGAAAAAAATTGAAAATGATATAAGAAAAGTATAACTGTGAAATAGCAAGGAAAGCTGTAGAAGAAAATAAAAGTCTCAAGAATGTTAAACAACATTTTGGTATTGGTAGGAAATTTATATCTGCAATTAGAAAAAAAGATGGAATTATTACTAAAAAGAGAGATGACATCATGAAATTGGTAGAAGATTTTTATCAAGAATTATATAGTAATAAAGAACAAGTACCTCCTATATCTATTACATCTTCCGAATTGCCCAGAATTTTAAATGAAGAAGTGAGACATGCAATTAAATGTATGAAGAAAGGAAAGGCTCCAGGAAATGATGGAATTATAATTGATATATTAAAAGAAGCAGGTGAAGAAATAGAAACAATTTTAGCAAAGTTATATACCAAATGTCTAAATGATAAAGATGTACCGGAAGATTGGAAGAATGCAGTAATAATATTAATATTTAAAAAAGGTGATAAAGAAGATATTAGAAATTACAGACCTATCAGCCTTTTATCAGTTTTATATAAAATTTTTACCAAGATAATTACAACTCGTCTACAGAGAACTTTGGATTTCCACCAACCAAGAGAACAAGCTGGGTTTAAAAGTGGTTTTAGTACAATAGATCATATCCAGGTATTGAGAGAAGTCATAGAAAGGACAAATGAATATGAGTTGTCATTATGTTTTGGATTTGTAGATTATGAAAAAGCATTCGATTCTATACACATTTCTTCAGTGATTAAAGCATTGGATCATCAAGGTACAGATCCAGGATATTGTCATATTTTAAAGAATATTTATAAAAATGCAACAGCAGCAATTAGATTACATAATGATACTGGAAAAGTCAACATTGAGAAAGGTGTAAGACAAGGTGACTCCATATCTCCAAAACTTTTTACAGCAGTGCTGCAAAAAGTATTTTGTGGATTAAAATGGGAAACTAAAGGAGTGAAAGTAAATGGAGAGTATTTAAGTCATTTAGATTTCGCAGATGATGTAGTTGTTTTTGCAAATAATGCTTCAGAGCTGCAGGAAATGTTGCAGGAGTTAGCAGATGAAAGTAGAAAAGTAGGACTAAAGATAAATGTTAAAAAGACTAAAGTAATGTTTAATCGATTTGCTCAAAATATGAAAATAAAGATTGATTATGAAGAATTAGAAGAAATTAACAGTTACAAATACCTTGGTCAGATTATTAATACAGATGGAAACATACTGGAGGAAATTAATCATAGAATTAAACTTGGTTGGAGTGCTTTTGGTAGAAATAACTTGATACTAAAAGGAAATATGCCTATGTGTTTGAAAAGGATGGTTTTTAACAAATGTGTTTTACCAGTTCTTACATATGGATCTGAGACTTGGACACTTAATAGAAGAGCAATACAGAGACTTCAGACCACTCAAAGGAGTATGGAGAGATGTATGTTGGGAGTAACAAGAAGAGATCGAAAACGCAATGTATGGGTAAGACAACAAACAGGTGTTACTGACCTTATTGAAAAAATTAAAAGATTGAAATGGAGTTGGGCTGGACATATTGCTAGAAGAGATGATAATAGATGGACAATTGAAATTTTAAACTGGATTCCAAGAGATTGTAAAAGACCCAGAAAGAGACCACATGTGAGATGGATGGATGAAATAAGAAAATGTGCAGGGGTGTTGTGGAGAAGAGAAGCTAAAGATCGGAGAAGATGGATTAAACTTGGAGAGACCTTCATCCTGCAGTGGATTGATAATGGTTGATGATATATATATATATATATATATATATAAAATAGAGGGTGCTTTCATCAGCCAATGAAGCCACAATCATAGCACTCATTGGATTCAGGATGCATTATATAATTTATATGGAATGCCAATGTAAGTAATTTGGTAATTTACATATTCCATGTTTTTAGATAGTTGAATACTATTTTCTTTTTTATTGATAGCATGAAAATTGTTAGAAATAAACAATGCCTCTTTCATCTTTTGTTTTCTATCATCATGTTCAGTATAAATGATCTTAACATATACTGGGTCGAAAATGTGGCCACTGTTGTTCATGCCCTAAGAAAATAGATTTATATTCAGAATTGTTTTTCACACATTTGTATAAGTATTTGTGTTGTGAGATTTGCATGAGACATCCCAAGGTATACTGATCTACAAGAATCAATAGAAATAGTAAAATGATATGCTTGATGTATCTGGAAAGTATTTCAACTTAATAAAAACATAATATTAAGACGCACCATTCACCAAAATATACTGATCATAAAAAACCTGTTGTGCATGAAAGAAATATTAAAATTGAAACTTAATTAATTAAGCAGAGTCATGATTTATAAATAGTGCAAACAAGTCAGAAAATTCTATGAATACAAGTTACATTATTTTTTAAAAAAAATTGAAACCATTTTCTGAAAGGGTGTTTATAAAAGACTAAAACATAGCTGCTGTAGAATTAATCTGCCCTGAATAAAAAGAAATGTGAGAATATAAGGATGTAGCCAAGAAGTTACAAGGTAAATTGAAGAAAAGTCAATAAATATAAAACAATTGGTGAAAAAAAAATTACCTGTTTGAATTGGTATTCTTTAGTGTTTGATGTAAGTAAAGATCTTATAGACATTGCTCAACTTTCAGTTTTTATTAGAAAAATTAATCAAAACTTAAATATTACCAAATTTTTTTTATCTTTTACTCAACTTGAGACAATGACAATGAGAAACATCTTTAATAAATTAAAAAGAGATGTTAAAGTTCAGTTTTGGCTGCCATAATTTGCTCAGAATATCAACTGATGGAATTAAGTATATGATTGGAAAAAACAAAGGCATTTTAACACATTCCAATAAGAAAAAGTTTACTTTCCATTGCATAATAATTCACAAATAAAATTAATTCAAATCAGCATTTGGTCACTGAAAATTTTTAAAATTTCTAGATCACAAAGTCAGTTATGGAATTTAGCATATTATTGCAATGTTTCATATCTTTTGAAAAGAGCAATGTTAAAAAGGTTTTTTTGAAATAAAAGATGAGGTGAAGCTCTTCGTGGAAATTTAAAAAAAACTTATACCACAACAGAGTAATAAAGAATGATTGTGTGATGTCATTTCTCATTTATATATATATATATATAATTACAAAATTAAAAAAGAAAATCAATTAGTAATCAGAATATATGAACTTGTTCATGCCTTAAGTAACAATAATTTCATCAATTTTCTATTTGCCAGTACTTTTAATAATATTTATCCAAAACACAAATACATTGATATTTTAATAAACGTGCACAATGAATTCCAATTTCAAAAGCAATAAAACTTATTTTGAAATATTTTTAGATTCTTTCATTATCTGACATAAATAAAATTTTTGAAAATTACCAGACTGAGATTATAGAACTTGAAGAGAAAACAAATCTAAAAATAAAATTTATAGAATTATCTAATATCAATTTTTTTAAAAATTTGAATTTTCAAGAATTCTACACTGGATTGGCAATGCAAAGAAACTAATATCATTATTCAGAAATACATAAAAGTACAAGCAATTTTTTCCAAAAATGACAGTCAAAAAATCTAAGCAAAGACATTGTATAATGGCTACCATTAAAACTGAACCACATGTAAATTCTTTACTTAAAAATAACCAGTGGCAAATGTCACATTAATTTTTTATCAGATTAATACATATTTTATTACAAAAATGATTTATGTTTTTACGAATTTATGTTTATGTTATATCACATAATAGTAAAAATAAATAAATAATAATATTACTTTATTTTTAATTTACAAAAAAAAAATTATGTTCCTCATTTAAAAAAGTAAAATTGAAATTGGATTATCAGTTGAAAAGATTACCCATCCCTGATCTAGATAGTGTAAACTGTAAATTTGAGAAATCTCATTTAATGGTAAAAGGATAGCAGATATAATAGCTTAGTCTTAATATTCTATTCTTAAATGCAAATTATATAAAAATACATTTTCAAACAACTGACAGAACATTGATTTTACATAACAATATTAATGTTTTATTTTAAATATTCCAAATATTTTTAATATATCCAAAAATCAGCATTCAATTATTTTCAATTGATAATTTATATTTTTATAATAGATCCCTATAAAAATGATTCTGTGAATAAAATTTTAATAACACCTTTTCTTTCTTTTCAGACAGATCACTAAAATTTACATACAAGAAGCTGGTGGTGATGCTGAGTTATTAATCAGTGATCAGCTGCCTAGTCCAGTTTATTAATGGATTACAAGATGGTAACATACAAACGCTTCCTTATCTTTTTCATAGGTGTATATCTTATCTCAATGCTTCTCTTCCATTTTAAATTCTCAGGACAAATGCCATCACTGCATCACCATTCATTTCATTATGACTATACCGGTGATTATGGGGACCAAATGCCTTCCAAACACTCCCAATCTGATATAATATTTAAAAAGGACAAGAATTTTAGTGAATGCCCAGAATATATAAACCATGGATTTCAAAAAGTATCAAAGGAGACGTGGATTTATTCAGCCTACTTGGATACTCGTTATAACAAATCACATCCCTATTTACGACTAATGGTGGTGACGGGAAGTGTGAGTGAATTAAATGGATTAGTGTGTTCATTTAGGAGTTCCAATATTGATGTATTAGAAAGTAAAGGAGAAAGTTATACAATGTGTGAAAATCATAATCGTAGATATGGTGGATTTATTGTATCCTGTCAGTTACCAAAGGATTTAGAATTTATTTGTGAAATACAAGTTAAAAATATTAATGAACCAGACAACTTAGTTACTGTGCCAGTATTAAGAATAGGAAATGCTCCAAAAAAGGATTTTGCCATATGCATTCCACCACTATGGGGGGTTATAGAGGAAGAACGTTTAATTGAATTTGTGGAATTAAGTCGAATACTTGGTGCTCAAAAACTGTATTTTTATATTTATGAAACCACAATACCAAAAGTTTTGAATTATTATAAAAAAAGAAAAATTGTTGAAATAGTTAAATGGAATTTACCAATTCATAAAGATTCAATATGGTATTTTGGTCAAATTATATCTATAAATGATTGTTTATATAGAACTATGGGAAATATAAAACATGTTGCATTCAATGATGTGGATGAATTTATTATACCTAGAATATTTCCTAACTGGTGGTTAATGACCCGCTACCTATGGAGGATCCATGAAGATGATGCATGTGGATTTTCTTTTCAGAGTGTTTTTTTCCTACCTACTTCAGAAAGCATTCCAAAACCTGGTCTTCTCACCACCAATTATCATAGTCGAAGCAAATCTAGTAGCAATGTTCGAACTAAATGCATGGTTAGACCAGAGAGAGTCTTTGAAATGGGAATCCACCATATCAGTAAACAAGCTGTTGAAGAATATCTTCCACAGAAAGCAGATGTATCTATAGGTTTGGTTAACCATTACCGAAGGTGCATAGGAGACTTTGGCATGGAATGTTCAAATTATATTGAAGACAATTCTACAAGAAGGTATGAAAAAAAACTTGAACGAAAATATTTTAAAGTTTTAAAAGAATTGAATCTTACTCAAAAAATTCCATCTTAGCAATTTTTCCCTCTTTTGAAAAGAGGGAGAATAATATCAAGATTGTGCCTAATCAGCAACAAAAGTTGCTCAAACTAATTAACTATATATATATATATATATATATATATATATATATAAGGATTTTATACTACTGTGATTTTCATAAAGATCTATTTGTAAATTATTATAATTCAATACTAAATTAAAATCAAATTTAAAATGTAAATTTGTTTGCAAACAAACCATTAAAAAATGTATAAATATTTGAAAAAATAAATTTTAAATAATAGTAAATCTACAATCAGAGATTTAAAAAAAATTCTTTTTTTTTCCTTTTAATATATATATATTTCTTAACATTATCTGATATTCAGAATGTAAAGACAAATAATAAAAATATAAGTAGAGAGAAGATTAACGAAATAACTATTTATGAATTGTTCAATATAAACCATAATTTCAAATGACTATTTTTACTATTATCACATTTCAAGATAGTGTTACTTCAAATTATGTAGCCAAAATAAAATGTCACCATCAAGTTTTCCCAATCAATGATATATTAATTAAAAAAATATAATCCAATGACTTAATGCTCAGAAAATCATAAGAATTTTGAGCATAAGAAGTGATAGGACTGGATTTTGATCAATGGACTATTGAGTTCCAGGGTTAGCCACTATCACTGCACAAAATACATTGAAGAGATTAAATTATGCTACATATATATTATACGATTAATGTATATAATTGACATTAAGATTCTATTGGTTTAAAAAAAAATCCAATATTTAATCTTAGATTTGGTTTCTCAACATTCAAAAAAGTCTGATCTTTTAAAATATGTGCACACATACAAAAAGTAAAAATAATTTCCGTGTTTATAAATCAAACTAAATTAATAACTATTGAAAATGTTATATATAAAACATATTTTAGTGATTTGTTATTGTGAATGAATTGATTTGTTTTTCTGATTACATGTTTGCCAAAAACAGACACAAAGAATAAGAAAGATATATAAATATTACGATGCATTTATATTAACATGTTTATTAAATTCAGAGCTTGAGTGATGGATTCCAATGATATTTTTCAAGTTTAAAAGAGTAAAGACAAAATGCAAATTGCATACATTTAACGTATGTAATAAAAAATGTTCATTCTTTAAAATTGAATATACAGTTTAAAACAAAAATTTCATATTGATAATAATGACTGGAATACATTTTTAATAAAATAATTTCAAAAATTTAACAGAGATGTTAAAATGTACAATCACAGAAAATGACTTCAATTGTGACAAAGAGTTTAAGAAGTTGCAATAAGATTAAAAAGACACTTCTGTTATTATGTAAGAAATTGCTTTTAAACGAAATTTCATATTTGTTTAGTTGATAAAATACATTATAAAATTCAATCTATTTTTATGTTCCAGAAAATTCCACATTATAATTATAAATGCATAGAATAGACAAGTTAATAGAAACTTGATCACATTAGCATTACATTTTACTATCTCATAGTAAAGAAATAGAAATATATACATGCATTTTATTTAACGAAGAATAATCTTAAAAGAAAGTGATAAAGTTTCAGAAGTGCAAGACAAAAATATCAGGTTTATTGAATTTAAGAGAAATCAAAAGTGTTAAAGTTCCAATTAGTTGGAGCAACAATCTCCAAAATTTCAAATCAGATTATCTCACAAGATTGATTGAATCATGAGTAATTACTGCATTGACAAATGATAAAAAAATAAACGAATCTAGAACTAATTGTAATCAAAGATTAATGAAGCCAAAAAATTCTCATAAAATCACAATGAAATAACTCAATGCATAAATACACATCAGACTATGCAAACACATGCTCACAAGCATGAACTGCAATTTCAAAGCCATACAAGCATAACAAAAAAGAAAGTAATATCAAGAGCAAAAAACAGGTCAATAGGTGACTGAAATCAAGTCTCATTGTAAGAAAAGGATTATTTAACTTACACTTTTCTGGCCATTGGAAGGATTTTTATCTAGAAAATAGGAAAAAAAATACATTATCAACTAAACTATTTTTTCTCAAGTCATCTCAACACTATTATTAATATGAATCAATGCATCATAACTGCAGACATTTTGAATATTTTTAGTACATTGTTTCACAACTAAACTAATATAATATTGTAATTTCTTGAAAATATATATACACTGTCCATGAATTTCTCAAGTGATTTAAATATTATCTAACCTTTGAGCCATTCTTTAATGAAAAATATCCTCCAATAATATCTCCCAAAAACTTGATACCTTTTCTCATTAAAATTGGCCCAATTTTCTCTAGGCAAGATTCAAATGTTATATAATTAATTCTATCTATAAAATAAAAAAAATATCACAAGTGTTGCTATTGTTTTGTAAGATGGATTTATCTCTATATTAAGAAAACAAACAAAACAAAGAGCCATTACAATTACTATATCTTTTGAAATACCAAGCATTTAAAATAAAAAGATGAGATAAGCAGTTAAATCTATGAAGGATGAAAAAGCTCCAGAAAATGAAGAAATAATTACAGATATCTTAAAAGCATGTGAAGAAATAAAAGAGCAGCTGACAAATCTATATACAAAATATCTAAATAATAACTATATATCAACTGATTTGACCAATACAATAAAACCCATTTAATTAATAAAAGAAATAATAAAACCCACTAAAGAGTATGAGTTGCCATTCTGCTTTGATTCTAGATTATTAAATGGCATATGGTGCTATGAGCATTTTTGCAATGATTAATGCTTTGAAAGTATGATACAAACAATATTTTTTCCAAATTATGAAGAATATACATCAAAATGCAACAGCAATAATTATATTATATGGTGTTACCATGAAAATTAACAATTATAATGATATCCTAAATCATTTTTATGGCATTTTTATATATAAAAAAGTATTTTATGGATTAAATTGTGAAATTAAAATACATGGATAAATTTTGTGATGATGTGATTGTTTGTGCAGATAATGCCCCAGTACTCTTATATCAGAAATGTTGCAAGAAATATCAATAAAAGGCAGAAATTAGGACTAGATAAAAATTCAAATAATATTGAATGGCTTTTGATAAAATAAAAAAATGTTTGATAGCAATGAATTTGAAGAAGTTAATGATTACAAATACCTTCAACAAAGGATTAATAAAGATGAAAACATAATGCTAAAATTAACCATAGATTTAGACCTTCGTGAAAATATTTTAATGTTTAAAAAAAATATGTACCTATGTTTTTACCAATGGTTCTGAAACTGGGATACTTAATAAAAGAGCAATACAGAGAGACTTGGGATCACAACAGCAAAACATGGAGATATGTACTTTGAAAGTGAGAAAGAATTAAAAGCAAAATATTTGGACAAAAAAATAAATATCAATGATACCATTGAAATAATTAAAAAAATTAAATGGATTGAAAGGACTATGCTAGAGTGTTGTGGAAAAGAGAAGTTATTGAAAAACAAATTTGAAAAGACCATTCTGCAGGGGATAGTAAGGGTTAAAAAATATATTTATATAATATTGTGAAAATGACAAAAATATTAAAAAACTATCAACTGAAAAAAAATAATGATTTTTTTTATTATTTAAAATAATTATATATGTTTACAAAATAAGTACTCCATGTATCAATAATCTATAACTGAAACTATTTCATAATACATAAGTTTATTAAAAGAAAGAAAAGAATGTATAATTTTTTTTTAAAATATGATAGCTATTTTCAGTATTATAAATTTAAATATAGGTATACAAGCTTATTACTATAAATACACTACGTTATCAATATCATATCAACATAAAAGAAAAGCTCTCAGAAAGCTCAAATGCTATGAGTCCAATTAAAAGATAAGACTGTAGTTGTAAAAAGATACAGTTCCACAATTATAGGGTGTAGAGATTATCAATGACATTAAAGGCTTTATGATATATTTATGACAATTAAGCCCTACTCCACATTAAGATTATCAAAGATAGTAAGATAAAGAAAACCAGAAGGAAGACAAGTGTCTTTTTATGAAACATCTTATTACAAATTATCAAAAAGTATTATTTTTGGTTGAACACTGTTTATTGTTTATTTGCAGCTAACAGTCATATTTAAAGAGCATTCCTCTACATGCTATCCATAAATCTCTTTAGATGAGAGTGCAGTTATTGAAATAATTTGGTAAATAATTAATTCCAGCTCTAAATATTTGTCACTTTTGAGATGCAAGAGATATAACTGAAAATATATAATAAAAGATCTTCCATTTTGATTTCCACACTGTAGTAAAATAATCACAAAAATAGTTTATCAATGTTCATTTTCTTTATGATTCTAAGACATGGTAAAATCACTGATATTAATAATAGTGGACATTCTGCTGATTGTGATATCAGTTTTCATTTTAGAAGATTCTGAAAATAGTTTGTTTGCTGCTGATTAAATTCTGATGCCTGACAACATTAAAATTAACATTTTTGTCATTCGTTTATTTTATTTTTTTTTTCAGTTGAGAATTGAGGATGGATTTTTGCTCACTATTTACAGATAGAAATGTATTCAGCAAGAACAGATGATGAAAATTATATACATTTTTCAATGATTGTGTTTATCAAAAGTGTTTTTAATTATCTGCTTATTTTTCAGCAGAGATTATTATGACAATTATTCATTTAAAAAAAAAAGAGTAATTGCTCTTTAATAACAATGGCACATTATCTGATATTTATAATAAAAAAAAATAAAAACAATATAATAAAACTGTAAGAGGGGAAAATTTCTCTTTTTTTGTTTACAATCTGGAACTTAATGATCATATTAATAGAAAAAAGTAAATATTATTCTTCATTACAAAAAGTAACCTTTTTGGTTTGATGATTAATATAAGAATGTTCAATGTCCATAACCTAGGACTTAAATCCACACTAGAGTAAAAAATTTGGGGCAAGATAAAGAGAGAGATTGCGCAGCATTTTAAAAGCTTTGTTTCCATATTTGTCATACACACAACGAATATATTTGATATTTATTCACATGCCCTTTAAACTTTAAAAGCATGCTATGTATTAATTTATATATTTTAAAATATATAAATTTTAAGATAGTCATTATTTGAAATATGATTAGTGTAAGTTATGAAAATGTTACATATGATTCTGTTTTACATATATGAAATTTAAAACAAATTCATGAAGTTTTGTAAGATATAAATTTATAGACGGACAAATTATATTGTTTAAATAAATAATAACAAATGGTTCTACATCAGTTTATAAATACTTTTTTTCTTAATGCAAAGGACTTTATTTTTAATTAGGTCATAGATATTAAAAGAAATTGATTTTTAAAATAAGATACTTAGAATATTTATTTTACAGGAAAAATGTCATCATTGAATGAATATCTTATTAAGAAAAAATACTTTAAACTTAAAAATTAAGATAATAAATGAAAAAAGCATTTAACTAAGTACATTAATAACAACAATAATAAAAACGTGTGTGTGTAAATATTGTGTATACAATATATTGTATATATTATTTTAATAATACAAACTGCTGGTCTAAAAAAATACCATTTGCTTAAATTTTTTTTTTTTTTTGCAATTTACAGATTGAAGTAATTCATTTGAAGCCAGTCATTATTTGCCATCTGTCTTTTGAGTCATTTCATTCTTTTAATCACTAATCCAATAATTTCTGATATCTTTAGAAAATATTGTGGGGCAGGTATTTAGGAATTGAAAGGAGGGGGGGGGTTAAGAACTGAAGGTTGTCTCATTTTTTTATTAATTTTTCTGAATTCGATTTTGTGCAACAATTCAAGATGAAATTTGTTCATAATGTTATCCAGGGTTTCTTATATAGGAAACATGTTTTTAATTTTTTGAATGTCTAGATTCTTTTCCACAAACTTATCAATTACTTTATTCTCATTGGCTACTTTTTTTTTTATCTAATTGCAATAGCTTCTCGATTAATTCTTTCATATTAGAATACAGAAACTTTTAAAGGTTATTATTAATGTTGGTAAATCCTATATTCTAAGATAGCTTAAGTATATTTTTTCATTTAGTTGTAGGTTCCTTTTTGTTTTAAATGCTGATAATAAAACATTGCCAAATACCTTTTATGTGAATTTAAGCATTGTGTTTAAATTCTAACATCAACTTCGTTTACAATTTTTTTATTTTTATATATTAAATATTTTCCAAAGAATGTTTATTAGA
Organism: Epiperipatus broadwayi; assembly: GCA_028023455.1. NCBI lineage: Eukaryota > Metazoa > Onychophora > Udeonychophora > Euonychophora > Peripatidae > Epiperipatus > Epiperipatus broadwayi. The sequence continues at coordinate 7,201,073 of JAQFVV010006246.1, forward strand.
ATACATATCCAAAATAAAGATAGTACAACTTGAATAGTGTGTAGATATTTGGTAGTAGAAAAATTAGTTAAATACTGATTACATGCACAATGTACTATTATTTAACAAAAAAATTCTGATCAGTAATTGTTCTTACAATATGATAAAAATAGGTAAAAGATGGGTTATTATAATATAATTAATAAAAAATGCTTATGAATAAAACATAGTATGACTTTTGCAAATACTTAACATATGCTTCATAAGCGCAGCTATTTTCAATCTAATTTAGTACTATTTATCCTAAGCATGAGTATGCAGGCAGAGGCATGGATTCACAATCTTAATTTTTTAAAAACCTATTATTTTGAGTAGTAGAAAAGAGAAAAAGATGTTTAATAATTGCATGCATAAATACATTGTTCCAGCTATGAATCTTAAATTCTCAATAAAATAAAAAAAAGCCAAAAAATAGTCTGAGGATGTGGACAATATGACACTACTATTTGATTGATCAAGCTTATAAACAGATAAATCTAGATTAGGGTGAAGAGAAATGCTATTGTGAAAAAAAAAGTATCATGTTAAAAAAAAGTATTGATATGCTTGTGAATTCCCCGAGTGACAGATAAAAATCGCTAGTTTTGCATTTCCTTTCATGTTTCTTTTTTTTCATATGTCATAGCATCTGCCAGGACGCGAACCCACACCCGTCTGCAACCAACTACTTGCTTGCATGGCGGCTGCGATACCTCTCGGCTAACAATACAATAATGAAAACAATATCTGAAAGCTTTATCCTGGAGATATTTCTTTTTCTAAAATAAAAATATGTGATATGCATTTCCAAAAAACCTATTTAATTACATGTTAAAAACTTGCTTCTTAACAAACTTTTCTTTCTGAATAATATTAAATAAAACAATCTGAACGTCTGAATGCATCATTGTCTGCTAAAATGACTTTTTCTAAAAATCTTAACTATAAAGAAATCTATGTGTCCAGAATCTATTATAATACTGAATGATTTTTTGTCATAGATTAGCAAATAAGAATAGTGGTTCACAATGAATTAGTAAAAATATCATTTGATATCTCATACTGATTGTGCAAATTGATTTACCATAGAGCAGATTCTCAATTTTTTTTACATAGAAAGTGCTTTGATTTGGCAATTTTGACAGCCTAAAGACATTTACAACAATCTAGTAAATTTGTTCAACCTATACCTGCAGTCACACATAATTAAAAACAGATGTTCATAAAGTCACTGAGGAGTGATAGCATTTTTTCCTCTTTAAGATAAGAAAATATCTCTTTTAGTTTCCAATCTGGTAGAAGAGTTTATAAAAATGCCATATAGTGTAAATTCTTTGAATTATGAAAAAAATTCCACAGTGAAGCAAAAATATAAGTAAGTTGGGAAAAAAGAGGCCAAAAGCCTGCAATATCTGCATCTGCAAAAGTCATATTTAAAATGATTGAATTATCTATTCTGAATTCTATTTGTCAAATCATAATTTGTAGTTTCTCACAACACAAGCTAATGAATGTAATTCTTTTCATTAATTTTAAAATATTAAATCTAAAAATTGAGATAAAAAACCATTTTCTATTTAATTATAATTTCTAGCATGATTGATAGACTTGCTTACATCCATTTATTTTTTATTTTGTCATTGAATTAGAGTTAATATTTGTTTTTAGTTTAATTAATAGACTCTTTGCTTACTAAATTTTATACTTCATGATTTCTATATATTGAGCAAAACTAAAATTGGATATTTTAAATCTTCATTAAGAGATTATTCTTACTTATAATTTTATTTGTACGGATAATCCCCTTTGATATATTAAGAGTTAAAGTTGAAAAAAAAATGTTACAAAATTAACAAAGAAGTAGAATTTGTATTTTAAAATACATATTTATTGAAATAAAATTTAATTTACACAATTGGAATTAATACTGGATAACTTTTTCTGAATAATATTATTGTCTGTAAAAAGTAGTGGGAATTTTAAAAAAAATAATGATGAACGGTCAATGATCACAAAATAATTGAGGAACAAAAACATTACACTACAGAAATTTGGATTTCACACCTTTGAATAAACTAAAATGAGAATTTCAAACAATTCAAATGACACAGGATGTTAATGAAGGTTATTCAAAAAGAATGATAGAAAAAAAAAATGATAATTTTTTGAATGTAGAGCTAGAAAAGATTTTGAAAATACCATGACTCAGAGAAAAACAAACAAGTGAATGTTTGATTAGATTAGACAAATAGATTGAAATTGTCCTATTTTGGCCATATCAAGAGCCCATTTAGTTTAATCGTAAAATGTGTATATTTGGATTGATAATGAAAAAAAAAAAGGAAACAACAAGATATATAAATAATGGTAATAATAATGTAGTGGAGTCATAAACTATATTTATGAAATCCAAAGAAAAATATAAACAAAAATATAAATAAAAAAATCTTATAATATGCAAATGTTGCTATATTCAAACAGCTGTTATTCATTTTCTGAGTGCTATACATGATTACATTTTTTTTTTTTAAAAAAAGTAAAATTTATAAATAAATTTTAAAGTAGGAGCAGAACATTTTTCCAGCTCAGAGTACAATAAACAATCATGTTCATTAATAAAATTTTATTTGGTTTATATTGAAAGCTCATCCACTTTATTCTTCCTTTTTTATCCTTTTCAAATTTGATGTGCAGTATTTTGCATAATAAAATATTTTCTAAGCATAATGTTAAAAGTTTTACAAAATTTTAGATCATACTTAGTGTTAATACTGATTTAAAAACATTAAAATAATTAGATTGTAATTTCTTAATAAAGAGACTAGTCTACTACATTTACATAAAACGTTATGGGGAGGGGGGTAATAATAGTAGTAAAATATATGTAAATGTGTCCCTCAGTTTATTATTAATAAGTTGGTTTTTTTTTAATTTTGTTTATACTATTTTATGTATGCATGCTATACAAATAAAAAGCATCCGTGTTATAGATGTGGGCATGATGAAAATTACCATATACTTGGAATTCAATAAACACAAATTATTCTATTCTAAACAATGGTTACCAACAAAATGTAAACCATTATATTCTATTTATATTTATCCTGGAAGAGGACTTTGAACAAAATAGAGAGCAGTTTGGGCTCTGTTATAATAATTCAATATTTATTAAGTGCATCTCAACACTCCTGCTTTTATAAAAATGCACAATTTAATATTGGACTTATTTCCATCATCTAATATTAAGTATTGACTATTTTTAGAAAATTTGCTTTATTATTAATTTTTCTAAACACATTCAATACTTAATATTAGATGATTGAAATAGTCCAATATAAAAATACCCCAAAACAGCATCACCACAAACCTTCAGGAAAATAACACAAGTCAATAAAAACACACCATATACATAAAAAATAGCCATATATCACATGACCCCACTTATTTTTTAAGCTTGCAGGATATAAACAAAAAGCTTTGCTAATTGCTCAACAAACTTTGAGATAGTATCTGAAGCTAACCTAGCACCTCTCTAAGGAGTGCCAAAAGCATGAAACCATTGGTCAGGGTATGGGGTGGTGGTTTTAAGATGGAGATATTTTAAATGCTTTCTCTTATCAAGTATTTATCTCACAGCTTGTTGAGCAATTAGAAAAGCTCTTTGTTTATATCCTGCAAGCTTAAAAAAGAAGTGAAGTCATATGATATATGACTCTATTTTTTATTGACTATTTATAGTCTTTGCTTTTAGCCTTAAGCAATGTTATATTACTAAGACTTCTAATATATGTTTTGGATAAAAGATCTCTCAGCCCCATATAGCTATTTGAGTTAGATAGCTGGGTTTGAAGCCATTTAGGTGTCTGAAAATTTCCAGATTTTCTACTCATTAGTCAACTCTTAGATAAATGCTGGCTTTGGATTGGTGTTTTTAGATCTAGTATCTGAAGCTACCCTAGCTCCTCTCTGACAAGTGCCAAAAGCACAAAACCATTGGTCAGGGGATGGGGGTTCAGATGATATTTTTAATACTTTCTCTTGCTAAGCATTTATCTCAAAGCTTGTTGAGCAATTAGCAAAGCTCTTTGTTTACATCATATACATATCTTAATAAATTATTTTCAATAGCAGTTCAATTCTTTTTTAATATCAATAATAAATCAAATACAAAAATATCAATATTAATAAATATTTGACTCAACATTTTTTGCATATGATTATTAGATTTGTTTTTCTACGAAATTAGTAGGAATGTATAATTTCATCAAAAATATAGATTCATTAAAATCAAATTTTATATCAACTCACTTTTTTTAATATCATGTCTTTAAGAATTCTTCCGATAGCTAAAACTGTGTAACATTAAATTTTTCACTTTTTATTCATCTAATATTTTTTCCTTCACATTATACACTTTAGAGGCAATGTACACTAAATGTAGAATCCATATAATGGAATCATAGTCTCTCAATGGAGCAACAAGAGAAGAGAATAAATATGTATTTAATATAAAAGAAAGATCTCATCCATATCTCAATGCGCATTCACCTGTTTATGGCTTTAAATATTTTTTTTATGTGAGTTAAAAGTAAACTGTTTTCAAAACAGATCCTAAACAAAAACAACTTCTTTATATGCAATATCATTTCTCTCAACCCTATAATGATATATAGATCTGTCTGTTGTATTAGTGTAAGAAACTTGTTTTGCTTACATTTACCATTGTATTATTAAATTTGCACCATTCATTAAAATGTTTAATGTCAATTTATAGTTCAGTATGATTCTCTTAAATATCAATTCTTTTAAATAATTTGACAATTAGTATAAGTAAATATAATGCTTTTTTTATATGTTTTTATCAATATCACATTTAAAAATAGACAAAAAAAGAGTAATGGAGCCAATACTTCATCTTGTGGTACCTCTATCATGTTAAGTAAACTAGAGTTAGTTTTGTTTATAGATACAAAGAAATCATATTCATCAAATAATTGTCAAACCATGCAACTATGTATAGATTAAGACCAATATTTTAAACTTATAAATTAGCTTCCTATGAGACTCTCTATGAAATGCCTGTGATATGAAAGTAGATAAAATCAAGTTGTGACTACTTAAATAAAGCATGCATAATCTGATCAAATATCACCATTAAATCAGTATCACAGATTTACCTGGTAAGAGACCAAATTGAAAATCCAGCAATACTTTAACCACATCTGATATTATTATAAATACATTGTTCATAAATTCTAAAAAAAGGTGATAAAATAGAAATAGGCCTACAATTTCCATGAGTATATTAATCCCTTTTTTGGAAATAGAGACAATATTAGGTATATATCATGAATAATACATTTATTAATAGATAATTTGCTACATTGCAAAAGAGCTGGCAAACAATCAGCATAGTATTAATAATAAAATTTAAAAATATGATCACAATCCATAGAATATTTTGATTTAAGTTGGTGAATTGCATAAATCACTTAAGTAATATTTATTTTATTAACATCTATATTCTAATAACTTTTATTATCAAACTTAAACATTGGACAAAGCATTAGCAGGAGTATTTGAAAAATGGAGATTTAGATCTTTCAAAAAGGATTGTTCATAATTACATCAGCAATTTTTATTACTAGTAATTCTCATATTTTTAATATAATTCCAAAACAGTTGAGGATTCTATTTAAAACCTTTTTCAATATTATTTAAATAATTATCATAATCTTTCTTCATAGGAGACTTAATATAAGCATACAATGTATTTAGTTTCTTATATAATTTTTTATCATTAAACATTTTATATAATTCATGATATTCAAAATATCTGCACAATTCTTTAGAAAATCATTTAGTATATTTATTCTTGTTACTTTGAGAATATCTACCTAACACATTGATCCAAATAATATTGTAAAACATTCACACATTTAATAGCAGCCATATTTGGATATACTTCTGTATATATTACATTCTAATCAATGCCCCTAAAGGCATTACATAAACAATAACATTTACCATGTTTATTTATAACATCAAAACTTAGTTTTCATAAATCTTGTATATTCATGAATACCATCAATCATAATATCAAATAATATAGATCAGAAGATAATAGAGTCTGCTCAGCCTCTTTACATTTCAAATTATTCTTAGTACAAAAAGCAAAATCTGATATTTTACCTTTGAAAGCATTAACATTATTATGCTATAATAATTTAACAAAACAAGAAAATTGTTATTTTATGAAGTTTAGCAACATTTTTGATGTAATATAAATACAACCAGCTATATTGAAATCACCAACTATAATAATGTAATGTTTGTATAAAACTATTATCAAATATTGATTTTATTCATAATATAACAGAATATGATATCTATTAATATTTTTTTTTACCTTTTAAACTATTTCAATCTAACATGATATTACAATAATTTTACTAATTAATATTACCACATACTTCATAAAATGTTTTGATACTAATCATGATACCTCCACCTAATCTCATTTGTATATTTTCTATCAATATTTATGGATATTATATCTATGTTCAAATATATATATATATCATAAATTGTGTCATTCAAACAAGTCACTGTTAAAATAACTATTATAATCATGTAATACCAATTCAGTTTTAGATTATATTAAATTTTGATAAAAGCAATTTATTGATTGCTATTTATTACATATTGACTTATAAAAAATCCCATTTTGCAAGTTTATATCTTGTACTTCTATACTATTTATATTAACAGTATCATTCTTTATATCTTCAGATGTTTTCCCAATTATTTTTTTTTAATAGATTGGCTCAGTAGCATAATCAATATTATCAAGATAATTAACAATTTCACGTTACTATAAAAGCCTTACTTGTAATAATTTTACCTGTATCACATTCCACTATGAATAAATAAAAATAATTTTATAATATATTGTGCAGTAATGTAATTATTCACTCCTCCTCCTCCTCCTCATCATCATCATAATAATAATAATAATAATAATTTTATTATTTTTATTTACATAATATGAGAAATTATACAAAGCAGAATAAATTAATGTATATTAAATTATATTTATGCAAAATATTAATTTAAATAAACTATATATATATATATTGAATGTATATAAATACAACTTAATGTATGAAAATTTGCAAACGGTAAAATAAAAAATAAAAAGATATAAATAAAGAGAGAGAAAAAACTTTTCATATATTTATTTAATAAATAATTCATTGTATAATTTGCATGCAGTGAATGATAATAATCATGATTAAACATAATTATTTTTTTAATTTTTTAAAATTTATTACATAATATATATAAAACTCCAAACGAAGAGTGTGGAAAGTTATTCATAATTACAAAATTAATTACAAAGACAAATGAAAATATATATATTATTCATGTCAAAACATGCAGTATTCTGGAGAAAAAAACATGCAGTGAATAATTTTACAAAAAGGTTAGTAACAATAAACAGCAAATAACAAAAAAAAAAAACAATAACAAGGTTGCAACTATTTTTTTTAATAGAAAATAGCTATCAAATTTCAAAATTAATTATAAAAAAAAAAATCCCAATATATACATACAATGATCATTTGCAAATCATACAACAAATAAATTTACAAAGATAAAAATAATAAAAATATATATAGTTACAGGCAATATAAGAACCAAAATTGCAACATTTTTTGAATAAAGCAAATGAGATATGAGCCACATCTAGTGAATAAACAGTAACAAAAGAAAAAATCCGACAACATAGTAACTGAATTGTCCACAACTATTCTCTAAATTAAACTCTGGTACTATCAACAATAATACAATAAGACATTCCAACACATTTAAATATATAGAATCATGGAGTCATTTTCAAAGGCTTGCTTTACAGAAATAAGTTTCACATTTATATTATAAGTGTTGCAGGGAACAAAATTTATCTTTCTTTATAATAATAATGCAAAACATCCCAACACATTTAAATATAAATTTAAATGCAATATAATATAAATAAAATAAAAAACCTACCAGGCATAATTGTAGCAGTATAGTCCCTTATATGTCTATGCTCCAAACAATAGTGAAATGTACCAACTAATTCCTTAATTAAATGTAAATTTACAATAAATAGTCATATGGTCTGTACTAATGTAGAAATATTTAAAATATTTTCAAAATGGCTTCAGTATGCTTGTGAGTTCATAAGAAGTTTGAGTAATGGAAATGCCAATCCCAGACTTAATCCTAGGACCCCACAATTCAGAGTCTGAGACTCTATCAGTGCACTAAAACATACACTTCAATCAAACAAAACTTTTGTAATTATTGCAATGCAAAAATCTTCAAATTAAACAGATTATATATATATATATTGTATCAGTAGACAATTAAACGGGATGGAACAGTATCAACATGTACAACCACCTAATAAACAATTATTATCATGGAAGGGTTCACGGTTTATATTACAACCAGCAATCCGCCAGATAGCTATATTAATTTCAACTAAGAATATAAATCCTATCCAGGTGGAGTATCTGTCAACTAAAGCTAGCTTGTGTGATTTATTGGTTTAAGCCAACAGATTACCCAAATGGTATACACTGCATCATATACGTATTAACATTTCCATGCTATTCAAACTTGTGACTGTACAAATATAATTGATATACCACTTTGAAGTTGAGACCCAATCTTACTAAATTTACCCCAAAACTCTCATACTATAGAGAAAAATAACCATGATTATCATCAACATCCAGACAATGGTTTGCCCATTCATAACTAATTTAAACAAACAAGTTTAGAGCATATGTGACCAAATCCTTTCACAGAGACATGAGGGAAATCTATTATATACCTCAAGCCCTCTATATGTCACACTCAATAACCAAATAACTTATATAATTTACATAGTTATATCCCATTCCTATTATGGGTGTGGGACTATTTCTATAAATCTCTATAATCACTTGATAAAGTTTATGATAATCATTATCTCAATATTCATATAGATAACTTATACACTCATCATTGGATGATGATGAATAAAATATAACCAATTAACATAATTTATAACTATCATGCCAATTAGGCATGAATATATCCCCATTAATTATGAGATTAAATCAAACCAATGATGATGACAACCAACCACCCTCTGATGATCAGGTATAGTGTTATGAATTAATTAAATGATAAAATTAAAAATAACAATACTACTACTAATAATAACCCTAAAGCCAAATATTATATAACTATATTTATTAATATTCTTTCATTTTGATAAAACAAATTTCTAATTATCCAATTGACTTCAATTATTATATTAATCAAAGTGCGACATTATTAAAACAAAATATGATATATGTAACCAAATAAGAAAAGTAAATATATGTATAGGCTCCTACCCATTTAAGATAAGCTGGTTTAAAATAAAATATTCCAATAGCAAAAAACAACAACATACATTCCATTTAATACCTATTCAACTTCTACCAGCTTTACCATGTATTATAATTGCAAGATAAAAATCATTTACATGTGTGTGTGTTCACTCTTGTACATGTAAACCCCTGCTCTAATTTGCTCCCTTTATGTAAAACCTCTTAAACATTAAGATTTTAGTCTAACCTATTCTAACTTCTACCAATTGATGTATATCTGTATAGGCAGGTGATTCTCACACACTCGTGATATGTTGACAAGTATATATAACATGTTAAAATTTCTTACATTATCAAATTCAAGTAAATCATGTATTATTAAATCTTGAGCGAAGCAACATTCATAACAAACTTACATATGCAAAATAAATATAAAAAAAGCATTATAAAATATATATTGATAGATTGCTCAAGTACTATTGGTTAACTCAATAAATGACAATAATAAATAAAAGATATATTAAATGACAATAAAACAAATAATATTCAAAGATATCCATTTTTTTTTCTAGTTCTTGAGAATGTCCAAGCTGAGACAAAAGACTGCTCTCTTGTCTATAGTTTCGGGCAGAGTTCTGGCACTTCACCTTTTTTCTTTTTTACAATTTCAGGTTTATTTCTGGAACTCCCAATGAAGATAAAAAAAACTTTAAAAAACTGCTTAGTAGATTAGTTGAGGCTTGATGTGTAAATTATATACATCTTCTTTCTTTTCTATCTTCTTTCTCTCTTTACAGATGTCAAATCTTTAATAAACCATTGGGTGGAAAAGAAGTCTTTGAGACAGAATGTGGTTTTGGCTTGGTTAACTAGAAACACCACCATTCTCTGGGTGTTAAATATATATATATGGGTGTGCAGACAAAATACTTAACTCATGGTGGTCTGGATCTTGCAGACAAAATTATGCAATTTAACACTGCATTCTCCTTTTCCTACTGGTAAGAATATACATGAATACCGAGTCCATTTTTCTTTGAAGCAGCAATTTATATGCTCTCCTTACAACACTATTTTACCTTTTTAGCTTCTTTTTAGGGAATGAATCTTTATCGATCCTGATGGGAGATTTATTGCTTTCTCCCACTAAGTTTCTTTCTTTTCTGAAATTTTTTTCATAACTCAGATATATATATATAGTTTTCTCTTGAATAACTTAAATGCAATAGTATTCATATATCAGCACATCCATGGCTATTTAATACAAAATAAGATTCCAACTGTTTGTTCCTTGAAAATAAAACTCGTTTCCCCCCTCCCCCATCACTGATTACAAGGGAGAAAAAATACTGACAATTTATTTCCAACCAGCCAGTGTTTATATCTTAATTTTCATCATTTATCTATAGCTGTGGATGAACTATATGTTGAGTTTAATCAGTCGAAGATCCTTTTTTTAAATAAACAGTTATGATTTTAAAATGGAAGAAACTTGAAACTGACCAACATTACTGGCATCAAGTAATAAAAAAACATGAATCGCTTTTTCTGGTGTCAAAGATTGCCCATTTTTTGACAATTTTTCTACAAGCCATAATTTATATAACAATAACAAATCTGAATGTGTGTGTAAGCAAACATAGCAAGTGTCTGTATTACTGATTTACACACTGACATCCTTACTTCAAACCACATGTGTGTTTTTCAAGCCATCTATCTGCTGATCTTAGGTTGAACCATTCAACAATGTAATCTAGCCTGTTTTATTTTAAAAAACCTATATAATGAAATCGCTACATTATTTAATACAAGAGTCTACAACAACTAACTATCTTTTATAACATTCATCTTTATTCATTTTTTTCTTTTATTACTACTTACTAATAAATCGTACATATAAATATTTATAAAACACACAAAAAAGATTTTTAATAATAATAAATTTTATATATTATTATTATTATTATTATTATTATTATTATTATTATTATTATTATTATTATTATTATTATTATTATTATTATTATTATTATTATTATTATTATTATTATATTCAATAAAACTAGAACTGTTCAAAAAAAGAGACAGCATCCTAGCTCAACCAGATGTGTTTGCAGCCACATGGTCACACTTGAAACAAAAATACAGTCTATGACATATAAAGGCCAATAAGATAGATGATGACATTTTCACCATCAGCATTTTTTCCAACTTCAAAAAGATGCAAGCACAAACTGAACTAAATAGAAGACCAAATTTAAAAACAAGAAGGAAAAAAAAGTATGCAGAAAAGATAAAGACTTATATACTGAAAGTTGTAATTTGTTTTTCATTTGTAACTATCAATATATTACTAGATGTGACTCTGTAACTTTTTAGACTCAATAAAGTTTTGCTTTGAAACATCATCATCATCATCATCATCATCATCATCATCATCATCATAATAATAATAATAATAATAATAATAATAATAATAATAATAATATGTTGGAATTGGACTCTATTCCTACAATATATAAAAACACATTTACTTAAAAAACCTTTCTTTTCAAACAAATAGGCATATTTCCTTTTAATATTAACTTATTTTGACTAAAAGCACTCCAACCCAAGTGTAATTCTATGATTATTTCATCCATTAAGTTTCCATCTGTAGTAATAATTAGACCAAAATATATGTAGTTACTTTATTTTAACCCATTATTATCAATCTTTTTCCCTTCTTTTGAAAAAATCTATTAAACATTACAGTAGTCTTTTTAACATTTACCTTTAATCCTACTTTCTTACTTTCAACTGATAATTCTTGCAAACATTTCCTGAAGCACTAAAGCATTATCTGCAAAAATAACTACATCATCAACAAAATCTAGATGACTTAAATTTTATCCATTTACATTTATTCCCTTTCTTTTTAAACCACAAAATACTTCTAAAACTACTGTAAAAAGTTTTGGAGATATGGAGTCACCCTGTTGTATACCCTTCTCAATGTTATTTTTTTAGTATGATGTAATCTAATTGTTGCTGTTGCATCTTTATAAATATTCTTCAAAATATGACAAAAAATGAGTGTTACCAGTTGTTACTTATGAATCTGAGACTTGGATACTTAAGAAAAAAGCAATATAAAGACTTCAGACCACTGCAAAAAAATATGGAGAGATGTATGATAAGTATAACAAGAAACCAAAAAATGAAATACATGGATGAGAGGAACAGGTGTTACTGATATCATTGAAAGAATTAACAGACTGAAGTGGACTTAGGTTAGACATACTGTTAGAAGAGATGATAAAAGATGGACAGTTGAAATTTTTAACTGGATTCCAAGAGATTGTAAAAGATCTCGAAAGAGACCATATTTAAAATGGATGCATGAAATAAGGAAATATTCTGGGAAGATGTAGAGAATAGAGGATAGAGATCAGTAAAGATGGATTGAACTTGGAGAAATATTTAAATTGTAATATGCCATGCGAGTTATATTTGACCTACTTAAACATAATCAATCTATTGTATTATATATGGAATAAACAGAAATGTTATTAAGCAATGGAAATAAAAAAAATTAACGTATAATTTATTTTGAAAGCTCCTCATAAGAGGAATTTACTTCAAACATTCACAGTGGAAATATGTCAGCTGCCATAAACTTCATGTGCAAAGAAAAATTACTTTCGTATGCAGAAACAATGAAAGCTCCAATATTATTGCTGCAAAACAAAGGAAAAACATGAAATAAGAACATAAATTATTATTTTGATAAAAATATCAACCAGACTTCAATATTTCAGAGACCGATCATGAACAATCTTATTAAATTAGAAATATTAATGGATTCATCACAAAAGTAATGGAGGAGGCCTAGACAGTAAAAAACCTAAGCAGAATAATGGAGACTTACACTATCACAATACCAAAAGATCTTGGTTTTTTCATTTAAAATTTTTTTTAATGATCTCCCTAATAGTCTAGCGATTGCAGATATAAACTGAATGCTTTATAGAAATTTGAAAAATTTACTACATGAAGTGATTATCGTAAACAAAGTGTGACTCCATATGATTACTGATCATCCAAATTCTCAAATATATTGTGATCAAATTTTTTAATGATGGACAAAAAATATATTTGAAAAACCAATTTGCACACTGGACAAATATGCGCTAATTAAGGTAGATCGAAAAATAATGTAAACCAAATTAAGAAAAGCACAATGACTCGGTATTGAGTAATAGTTTTTATTTTAAAGTGTGATTAAACAAAAATGTCAATCAAATGACAACTCTACGATATTCTAAGACTAGAAAAGCATGCTCTTCTTAATAATAAATAGAACCAAACCAGAGTTTTCACTGTAATCCAAAGAGGTTACATAATAAATGTGGATCCAAAGATTATATATCAGCATTATCTAAAAATAGCCACATCAACACAGAGAGAGTAATAAAGATTACAAATAATGTTCTGCAATAGTCAATGGGAGATGTATCAATCAATAAAAAAAAAAGATATTAACAATAATAACCCAGATAATAATTCACAAAATATAATAGCAGATAATTTTACTCAAAGACAAAGTCAGTCAAGTATCTGTTCAAAATATTTTTCTACCATAAATAAAAAAAAATCATAGACAAGCAGTTATAATAAACAAGACTCCTCAAGATATCACTGAACCTCGTCCATCATGCATAGACTTGCATATAAATACACTGACTATTCAATGCAAATCAGGGTATCTACCATGCAAGAAGAGATATAAAAAAGTGGATTGCAAAATCAACAACAATGACCCAGATAATAATTCACAGAATATAATAGCAGATGATTTTACTCAAAGACAAGGCCAGTCAGGTATCTATTCAAAACATTTTTCTACCACAAAAAAAAAAAACACTAGTGAAATAAATAAAGAAAATCATAGACAAGCAGTAATAATAAACAAGACTCATCAAGACATCATAGCCATAGTAAAACCTGGTCCATCATGCATAGACTTAGATATAAATACAATGATCATTCAATGCAAATCAGGGTATTTACCATACGAGAAGAGTTGTAAAAAAGTGAATTGCAAAACTCAAGATTAACTGCAGAGAATATCCACAGTTTCTGGACTATATTAAAAAAATTAAAGTCATTTCTAAGTTTTCCAGATATGATGCAGGAGATACCTCAGATAAGGAGCCTGTCATCATACAGAAGCCATGTTCAAATTTTAAAATTACTAATAATAAATCTCAAGAGTTGTCAGATGACAGTCTAAAATCCATAAGTAAATTTATTCATTCAACATAAATAAATATCATTTATATTTCTTAGAATATTTATATCCATACACTTAATTAAACTTTATCATGTTAATAAAAATATAATCAATTAATGTCAGAGGATTAAACGTTATAGAAAAAAACCTTTATCTTAAAAAATGGTTCACATTATACAGCCACACATAATTGAATTGTTGGAAAGTAAAATATTAAGCAAATAGCAAATGGATCCATCTAATTTTTTTCCTAATCAAGAATATTCATTATTATCTAACAAAAACATTCACATCTTGAGCTGGGATAGGAAATATACTATACAAAATATTTCCATTCATCTCATTCAAAATAATATTTATTGGTGCATACATATTAATTATTAAACTAAATAATAATCAAATAATAATAATAATTCTTTACAACAGCCATATAATTATATAATAATGTTATACATTAAAAAGTTTTTTTCAGCCCCTGCTTTGGTGCCCTTTTCAAATGTTATTAATCTATTTAATGTTAATGAATCATCTGACATAAAAGCATCCAGTATCCAATAATGAAATTAAAACAAACAATAATAATATAAATAATTAAAACAAATCAAAACCCTCATATATAAATTCAATAATTACAAAACAATTGATTAATAACATAATAATATGTTAAACAATATTACATGCCTTTTTTATACAATTATGTATATCAACTTATATAATTTTCCATTCATTTTTAATCAACCAATTATTTACCAAATTCGTAGAAGTCATATGTTTCATATATTTAATACTTTTTGTAGCATCTATTCTATGGCCATATTTCAAGTAGTGAATATATAACACAGATCTATCATCTCTACTTTTAATAGCATTGTTATGTTCTTTGGCTCTTACCTCTAATTGCTTTCCAGTATGCCCAAAGTAAATCATTTTACAAATTTTGCATGTAATTTTATATACAATTCCTTTTTGGAACTGTAAATCATCCTTACCAGCCAATTTTTATATTCTCATCAATATAATTTTTATTATTAATATGAAAGTTTAATTCCTTTCTTACTTGATTCATTATTACCATTACCAAAATCATCATTATTCTCAAAAATTTTATCATCTACCATAGATTTTTTAGAAGTAAAAAATATATTGTTTAATAGTTTTAGGAGTATATCCATAATCTTTATATAATTTAATAAACTGATTCTTTTGCAATTGAGCTACACCTATGTCTATATTGTATTTATCATTCCTATATTTAAAATTTTTAATTACTACTAATTTTTGTACCCATGCTTGTTGTGAATCTACATGAATAATTTTTCTTAATTTATGTTCTTTAATAAAATGTTTTAAAGTAATTTTATTATCATTATCTATATTAATTTCTATATCTAAATATTTAATCCTACCTTCAAATTCTACTTTAATAAATTTAATTATATATATATTATTATTAGACTCATTATAATTAAAATATCAGCATATCTAGAATAGTGTATTATTTCTTGACTAATTACTCTTTTTTTAATTACAATATTTTCTAATTCATTTATAAATATTGATGATATTAACCACTAATTGCACAACCCATAACCCATCCCTCATTTACATTCCAAAATTCATTATTATATTTAAAATATAAATTATTGTGTATTAATTTTAATGTATATAATTATTATTTGATTATATAGCTGTAGTAAAGAATTATTACTAATTTTTGATTATTGTTTTGTGAAAGAGCAGCAAACGGATTTTTATTCCTTTCCAATTTTAATTATTACACTATTTCACAAAAGATTAATACTGATCACTGCATGTGCATATTCCACCAAGTAAAATAATAATTAATAGATTAATACATGCATTAATTTGCACCCTCATTCCATCCTATAATTTTAATAGGGGATTACAACATGATGTTTAATAAGTTTGTAACAAAATAGTTATATCAATTGGCATTTCCTCTCGCATCTCAAAAAGGGATTCTTCTACAAAACTATATTGTTTCAAGAATGGTAGATTGCATCATATGATTATTAGCCTTTCACTTAAAAACTCTTCCCTTTCAAATCATTCTCCAGTGGTGATTTCTCTTTAAAATATCGCATAAAGACCTATGATCATAACAGGTAAAACCACTCAAATACTGCTCCTAAGATGGACAATAGAGTATCTCTCCTCAAAAATATACATACTGTTATTCAAATTTCATGAATTGGAAGTGAACTTTGTACAATCATGAATTGCATTTATAAACATAATCTAAACCAACCACCACCCTCAAAAGTTTGATCACTTGCAGAAAACTTGCATTAGAGAATTAGTTTGTGCTACCTCAGCAGAGGGCCACACAAATGTAATAACTCTTGGGAAAGCATATTTTTCATTTGTGACTCATTCAAGAGAAAATCCAGTGATTTAAAAAAAAAGAGGGAATATATCAGAATCAAACTCATGTATGGTCTAGAAAATATATTCATTAGGCACTGGATCAAACTCCAATAAACTGCCTTCTTGCAGTAATCAGAATAGAAAGATAAATCATAGCAGTCAACAATGTTTTAGAATCATTTTATTCACATTACAAAAATAACTTGCAAAAAGACAAAAAAAATAACCTTTCACAAAACTTGCTTCAATGCCAAACTCATGTCATCAAGGAATACATAGAATATCCTACTTTGCATATAGCATTTAAATCAATTCACAGCAAAATATCTGACAAATTAAGCTAATTTCCTAACAAAAAAAAATTTCATGTCCAGGACTTTGGTTCTGGAATCAGTGATTAATGATAGAATTGAATCTTATCTTTTGCCATTTGCTGTCAAAAATTCAATTTGTGAAGAAAAACTCATCAATTGTGCAGGCTGCAATTTTTTTTTAAATGGTAATTTACACAATCAAAAACAAAAAGTATAGTCCAATTGTAAATCAGCATTTGCTATGATCATCATCATCATCATCAACCATTATCAATCCACTGCAGGATGAAGGTCTCTCCAAGTTTAATCCATCTTCTCCAATCTTTAGCTTCTCTTTTCCACAACACCCCTGCACATTTTCTTATTTCATCCATCCATTTCACATGTGGTCTCTTTCTGGGTCTTTTACAATCTCTTGGAATCCAATTTAAAATTTCAATTGTCCATCTATTATCATTTCTTCTAGCAATATGTCCAGCCCAACTCCATTTCAATCTTTTAATTTTTTCAATAAGGTCAGTAACACCTGTTTGTTGTCTTACCCATACATTGTGTTTTCGATCTCTTCTTGTTACTCCCAACACACATCTCTCCATACTCCTTTGAGTGGTCTGAAGTCTCTGTATTGCTCTTCTATTAAGTGTCCAAGTCTCAGATCCATAAGTAAGAACTGGTAAAACACATTTGTTAAAAACCATTCTTTTCAAACACATAGGCATATTTCCTTTTAGTATCAAGTTATTTCTACCAAAAGCACTCCAACCAAGTTTAATTCTATGATTAATTTCCTCCATTATGTTTCCATCTGTATTAATAATCTGACCAAGGTATTTGTAACTGTTAACTTCTTCTAATTCTTCATAATCAATCTTTATTTTCATACTTTGAGCAAATCGATTAAACATTACTTTAGTCTCTTTAACATTTATCTTTAGTCCTACTTTTCTACTTTCATCTGCTAACTCCTGCAACATTTCCTGCAGCTCTGAAGCATTATTTGCAAAAACAACTACATCATCTGCAAAATCTAAATGACTTAAATACTCTCCATTTACTTTCATTCCTTTAGTTTCCCATTTTAATCCACAAAATACTTCTTGCAGCACTGCTGTAAAAAGTTTTGGAGATATGGAGTCACCTTGTCTTACACCTTTCTCAATGTTGATTTTTCCAGTATCATTATGTAATTTAATTGTTGCTGTTGCATTTTTATAAATATTCTTTAAAATATGACAATATCCTGGATCTATACCTTGATGATCCAATGCTTTAATCACTGAAGAAACGTGTATAGAATCGAATGTCTTTTCATAATCTACAAATCCAAAACATAATGACAACTCATATTCATTTGTCCTTTCTATGACTTCTCTCAATACCTGGATATGATCTATTGTACTAAAACCACTTCTAAATCCAGCTTGTTCTCTTGGTTGGTGGAAATCCAAAGTTCTCTGTAGACGAGTTGTAATTATCTTGGTAAAAATTTTATATAAAACTGATAAAAGGCTGATAGGTCTGTAATTTCTAATATCTTCTTTATCACCTTTTTTAAATATTAATATTATTACTGCATTCTTCCAATCTTCCGGTACATCTTTATCATTTAGACATTTGGTATATAACTTTGCTAAAATTGTTTCTATTTCTTCACCTGCTTCTTTTAATATATCAATTATAATTCCATCATTTCCTGGAGCCTTTCCTTTCTTCATACATTTAATTGCATGTCTCACTTCTTCATTTAAAATTCTGGGCAATTCGAAGATGTAATAGATATAGTAGGTACTTGTTCTTTATTACTATATAATTCTTGATAAAAATCTTCTACCAATTTCATGATGTCATCTCTCTTTTTAGTAATAATTCCATCTTTTTTTCTTATTGCAGATATAAATTTCCTACCAATACCAAAATGTTGTTTAACATTCTTGAGACTTTATTCTTTTCTACAGCTTTCCTTGCTATTTCACAGTTATACTTTCTTATATCATTTTCAACTCTTTTCCGTACCATTTTACAAAATTCGAGATATTCAATTCTTTTTAATACATCATTTTTGTATATCTTCATATTCCTTCTTTTCTTCATAAATTCTCTAGTCTCAGTAGAAATTTTATTAGTCAATTGCTGCTTTTTCCTACCAGCTATCTTTGTTGCAGTTTTTAAAAGTGTATCAGTTATTTTCATATTAATTTCATTCAAATCTGATTCTTCAAATCTGAATCATGTTCAAAATCTCCTAACACTCGAAACCTATTTGTAAGTTCTAATTTAAATTCATTAGAATGTTTCTGAAGATTGGGAATATCAACTGTAAATATTGTTTTTCTTAATAATTTTTGTCTCTCTAGTTTTACATTAACACGTAACTTACACCTTACTAATTGATGATCACTTCCTGTGTTAAATTTATTAAGAACATTACAATCTTAAAATATGTATTTCCTGTTAGTCAAAATATAATCCAATTCTGCTGTACCTTCATTTGGATGCTTCCATGTCCATTTCCTTTTAACATTTTTCTCAAAAAATGAATTCATAATATAAAGTTTTTCTTTTTCTGCAAACTCCACAAGTCTATGTCCTCTCTCATTTCTATTACCATAACCAAAATTACCTACAGCAATTTCATCTTTCATTTGTCTACCAATTCTAGCATTAAAGTCTCCCATAACAATTTTAAAATGTTGTTTACTCTGATCAAAAGCCTTTTGTACATCCATATAAAAATCTTCTACTACTTCATCACTATGAGAACTTGTTGGGGCATAAACCTGAATTATCTGCATTTGGTATCTGCTATTAAGTTGTATAACTAATCTTGCAACTCTGTCCGATACCCCATCAATCTCCACAATATTGTTCTTCCACTTTTTATTTATAATGAATCCTACTCCACTTGTATTTCCAATATGTGTGCCTTTATAATAGAGTATATTTCCACTTTTTAAATCAATTGTTTCTTCACCTTTTCTTCTAACTTCACAAAGTCCAATAATGTCCCATTTAATATAAGACAATTCTTCTTCTAATTCTTGCAATCTTCCTTTACTTGAAAGTGATCTGCAGTTGTAAGTACCTAAATAAAAAGTCGTCATCAAATGGCAGCCTGGGTCCACAATCAGGGGATTCTTAGCACCCTCTGCCTTCGGCCACCAACCGCTGCCTTGGTTGGTGACTTTACAGCCTGCTGGGAATAAGGGCCATGCTTTATTTTTGTCTGTCATAATTGTATATATGTATTGGAAAAATATTTATCATTTACACAAACATTCATTCTGCCTTATCAGGCACCGAGAAGAAAGACCATGGTGTTTCTTGATCTTAAACTCAGAGGTAAAAAGCCAATAAACTCACCACGCTGGCTAATGTGTGTTGGTGAGCAGCCCATCCATGTTCGTATACTATATGAATAATCACATAGTAATAACAGCTGCAACGACAAGAACGTATGGAGTGGACATTAGGAATTTGCCCTGGTCGGTTCCTTTAAGGCCTCCAAGAGGAATCAAAGGGTCTCCTTTCAGTTAATAGCAAACTCCTTTCTGCAGCCTTTGCTATGATACCAATTGATATTTTAATCAATGAATCCACATTCGTCTACTTGATTATAAATTTTCTTCTAAGTCAAAAAATTCAAATAATTTTTAATGGAAAGTAATCACCACCAATCGTTTCACTTTATTCAATTTGATAAGATTCATCATTGGATTTAACATAATTATGGTTATTTCAAGAAAAGAGTTGTAAATGAAAAAATGTGAAAAAGATAGCTTGAAAAGTTGTTAAATTCTACTTGAGGAAAGTTAAAAAAAACATATATATATAAAGTGAAGTAGTAGTAATGAGAACAGAAATAATAAATAATTATAGCAATCAGAAATAGATAATTACATAGAAATAATATGTTTATATAAAAATATATTCTACTAGAAACAGTAATTAAATGTGAATACAAGAAGAAGTTGGTTAGCTATTATTTGCAATTGAATCTGTTTTAATAACTCTTACTTTCTTCTACATAATCAAGTAATGAATTCTTATATCAGTGAGATGGTTAAAAGATCATAATAAATCTCTCTCAGTAAAATATTTAACCAATAAGGTTAATTAATTATCAACTAGGAAATATTTTTTGAAGGAAGATGGTTTTAAATATATAATGAAAACAAAAACTAAAGCTTAATAAATAATTAAGACAGTAATTTAATTAACTTAAAATGAATGACAAATCATGATAATGACCTATTTTACTCTTACAATGTTGTTCATTAATAAAACTAATTGCTAGCTTTAAATCATAAAAATTAATTTTGTTCCAACAATTTTTTTTTTAAAACAGATGGTCTTTGTTATTAAAAAAGAGAGAGAGAGAGAGAGAGAGAGAGAGAGAGAGGGGGGGGGGGGGGGGGGGGGGGGGGGGGGGGGGGGGGGAGGGGGGGGGGGGGAGAGAGAGAGAGAGAGAGAGAGAGAGAGAGAGAGAGAGAGAGAGAGAGAGAGAGAGAGAGAGAGAGAGAGAGAGAGAGAGAGAGAGAGAGAGAGAGAGAGAGAGAGAGAGAGAGAGAGAGAGAGAGAGAGAGAGAGAGAGAGAGAGAGAGAGAGAGAGAGAGAGAGAGAGAGAGAGAGAGAGAGAGAGAGAGAGAGAGAGAGAGAGAGAGAGAGAGAGAGAGAGAGAGAGAGAGAGAGAGAGAGAGAGAGAGAGAGAGAGAGAGAGAGAGAGAGAGAGAGAGAGAGAGAGAGAGAGAGAGAGAGAGAGAGAGAGAGAGAGAGAGAGAGAGAGAGAGAGAGAGAGAGAGAGAGAGAGAGAGAGAGAGAGAGAGAGAGAGAGAGAGAGAGAGAGAGAGAGAGAGAGAGAGAGAGAGAGAGAAAGAGATAAGGAAAATTATCTTTCTTAAGACCTTTATAATTGATTAAATTAAGTGATTATAAATTATTAAATTAAGTGATTATAAATTTTAAAAATTATTCTCATAAATACACAAATAAACATAAAATATAAGCATGCACTAAGTTAAGAATGAATTTATTTTCAAACGTATTTCCATAAAGTTCTGAAAGTTTTGTAACAATACTGATGACAGTAAAAATACATATATCTGCCTCACTCAAATCAAATTTTTTTATTGATCTTATTTATTTTGCCCATTTGAAGATAATGTTTCATTTCTAGTTTATTTTGAATCTTTTTCATATTAAAAAATTCAGTACATTCTTTATTTAAAGACAAATAATGTACTATATTACATATATACTATATATTACATATATAGACACAGGTATATAATAAGCCTGTGTTTCAGTTATTATATTACATTTGCACTTTTATTAGTTGTTATGTTTTGGTATATTATATATACCGAAGCTTATTTTATTTAAATATGGCAGTATTGTATCATAAGTATTCGTCTTCGAAGGCTACGTTAGCACACACCTGTTTATAATTTATACATTATATATAATAATGTAAAATACTTATAGAATTTAAACATAAATTTTTATACAATATTTATTGGCAGAGTATGGATACATTATATATATACAATGTAAGAATAAGTGTGGTTATAAAATCCTTAAGTCAAAATAACAATTTCATAAGCACATCAGTAGATTGGCAGTCACAAACTATAGAGTGCCTACAAAATAGATAGGGTCTCATAATTCTCAAAACCAAATAATGTATAACAGTATTTATTAGAACAATAAAAATGAATAATATACTTTATGTTATTTGGAAATTTATTCTGTTTTTAAAATATATGATAGTTATAAGATAATATAATAATTTCCAAAATAACTAAAAAATGTTGTTTACTATCAAATATTACATTTATTTTAATAATCTCGATACTTCCTCTTTTTTTTTTATTCTTCTAAAAATAAAGATACAATAAAAGACAAATGATTTCTAAGATGCATTTCATGCTGAACCAGCACTGGCGCAGGTCACCAGCTCTCATATATATCTTTATTATATGAACAGTATTTATCTATGGCGAATTATCACATCTTTATTTACAACCGCCAAACTTGCTACACTCACAACCTCGACTTCGTACTTTTTTTTTTTGATAAACCTAACTACGTTTATCATTAAACATTTATTAAACTAGAGTTTTTCTCTAGCACAGATATAAACTTTAATCCAAGTTAAAGATTATTATATCTGATTTTTTTACACACACACATACCTGGCTTTTCGCCTTCCTTCTCATACGAGTATTATCGATTATTTTAATAATCTACATACTTCCTCTTTCTTTTTTATTCTTCATATAAATAAAAATACAATAAAAGACAAATGACCCCCAAGATGCATTTCGTGCTGAACCAGCACTCATCAGTTGGCCCAGGCCACCAGCTCTCATATATATATATCTTCATTACATGAGTATTTATCTATGGCGAATTGTCACATCTTTATTTACAAGCGCCAATCTTGCTCCACTCACAACTTCCGACTTCCTACTTTTTTTTTTTTTTGATCAACCTAACTACGTTTATCACTAATCATTTATTAAACTAGAGGTTGTTGTTTTTTCATTACATTTGATAGCATCTGCATAATTTTTTCAATCTAAAGAATACCCTTCCTTCAATGTTCCTAACAATTCAATAGGAAAACATTTATAAAATGCCTTCTTAATTATTTTCACGGAGAAGGCTTCAGTGAATTAAGATCGAACAGTTAACTATTAATTATTTTGTGCTTACATCAAAGCATATTTTGTGGAATTAATAATGAAATCATTATCATAAGTACTTAAATAAGATGCCTTTACTAAAATAAGTTGAAATTTAATTCAAAAGATAACATCTACTTCTTACTTTCAACTAATTTCCAACAAATAGAATAAATTGCAGGTTCACAAGCTATAATGAGAGATAGTATATTAAAATTGGTAATAATTATATTCCATTATTTACTATTTATGTACTTGATCTTTTTTCTTCTGTTTTCTATTCTTTTGTTACATTATTACTATAAATATATTTTATATATTTATATGAATGTATTCATTAAAAATTATTTTAAAACATTTCCCATGTTCATTTTTCTAATATTTTGTAACCCAAAGAAAGATAATAGCAAAGATATGCAAAGGAAGAGAGACATAAATTTATGTGCCAAAATTGTAACCTAAAATAAATAGCCAAAGGACCAAACAGATACAGGCTAAATAACAATACTACAATGTATAAACTAAAATGTCATGAAATACCTAAGCTCAGTGAGTCTATACAATAAATGCCACATGCTTCAATAAGAAAATATATATAGGAGTAAGTATATATAATATAATATAATATAATGAAAATACAAAGCAATATTATCAATAACTTAAGAGGAGGAGAATTCTCAATTTACTCTAGCATAATTAATAAACTTTTAATATTGTGAGCTTAGGCTATTAGATTATATTTAAAGTGTTTCTCTTTTAGACATCTACTACAACTACAATTCTTATTATCCATCTTCTAATTATCTTATTGTCATGATCAGATAAAAGCTTTATATATTGAAAAATGTTCTTTTAAATCTTTGCCACTTTAGACTGATTTTTTTGAAAATAATTTCTAACAAGATAAATTTAAATAATATGGTTTGTAAAACTAATCAGGGTATCTCAGGGTAATATGAGCTCATTTAATCATACAATCAATTCTTTTGATTCTTCAGATTTATTCTCCATTGAATGACTTCCTATCAAATAAAATAAGATATACATTTACCAGTAAAATAATGTCTTATCATTATGATAATAATAATAAATCATACTATTAATTTAAATAAATAAAACAAATATCTTAATTTGGAATAAGTTAAATAATAATCTAGAAGGACATTCAGATATTAAGAATGGGTAATGGATATTATAGCTGTTCTTAATACCTTAGAATAAATCTCTTTAAACATTTCCTAAATTTGAATTAAGTTCTATAATTTAACTTTATCATGAAATAATAAACATGATTTAATATGGAAAATAAGAAATAACCACAATGATCTTTAAATAAATCAACTTAGCTGAAGTGATCCAAAAATAATAAATCAAATCTTTTTATTAAGCAAATACTTCTTTCTTAAGTGTAATTATAATATTCCAATATAATTCAATAAAGTGATTCTTCCAATGTTAAAATACACTTAAAATAATTTAATATCATATATGATTATTTAGATTTTTGGTTGATAAGTGAAATGATGTGAACAAATGACTATGAGAAATTTTTTAAGTAACAAAACAAATATTTATTTGCAGAAAACAAACACAAATCACAAATACTAAATATATTCAGAGTCCACATAGCCAAAGACCTTTACAAACATTACTTCCTCAAAATTTATGACAGAAGGATTAAAACAACATTATATCACGTTTTACAAATAAAAAAAATTCAACTGGATTAAACAAAAACAATCCAGCAGATTAAAACAATCTTTCTATTGCTTAATTTTTGGACTGCTCTCAACAAGTATCCTTGTATGCAGCTTTAACTCGCTCTCAAACCGCAAACTGTTACATTATTTTGCCAATTTTATTTATCAAAAAAAAAACATACTGTATGATGCTATCCTCTTTATAATATTATTTTACAACTAAAAAAACAATAATATTTCAATTTAGATATAACAATGAGATTAGGTGTGCCTTTCAAGGCACTGATTGGTTGTTTTACATTCTCTATACAAGAGAGCACTTGCCAACCATTTTGACAATTCTAAGTTCTTTGTTTTGATTTTCAAAATGAAAATGTATATTTTAGAGTACTTTTTACATATTTATTATTATTTTCATAAAATATGTGTGAAAATTGAATTACTTTAGAAGAATAGTTCAGATTTGAGTAAAAATTATTTATTTTTAGATGAAAGGAAATTGAGAAAGAAATCAATGACATAAGCTGCAGTTTGTAATAGGTTACTAAAAGTACGTTTTATGTTGTTTGCTATAGATTATTTTTATCAATTAAAAATAGAAATTTATTTTTGAAAAAACTTTCATTTACTTTAATAATCTATTATTAATTTACTTTTTAAAAACTAAACTAAAATAAGCATAATTTTAAAAGTCAAATATAGTTTTACTGTTGATTCTATAACTGACCAATAAAAAAATTAGATCTTTAATTCACTTGGCCAATAGGGATTTTGATAATGATAAAGGTTAAACAGTAAGCAAAATCCATTTAC
Organism: Epiperipatus broadwayi; assembly: GCA_028023455.1. NCBI lineage: Eukaryota > Metazoa > Onychophora > Udeonychophora > Euonychophora > Peripatidae > Epiperipatus > Epiperipatus broadwayi. Next base: position 7,227,677 of record JAQFVV010006246.1, read on the forward strand.
AAATAATTGAGTAAGGCAAAGCAAAATGTATGATGGCAGAAATCGTAAAATGCACCTACTTTTGAGGGATAATAAGAAAAGAACTTAGGACTTTATCACTAATCAGAAAAATAATAAGAATGCACATCAGGAACAAAATATTAAATATGAATTGACTTAAAATAATAGGGCCAAAGCTATTATCTCCAAAATATATGCATATGTGCATAATAATAGGACTATAAATATAAGAGACACTGATCATACTGTCTCTATATACACTGGTATAAATAAGCATTCCTAAAAGAGAGACTAAGGTACTATCTCTAAACTAAAATATTATATCTGACAAATGTGAAAGATGATAAATAATAATTAATTCCAAATATAGCTTGAATAAAATTAGGCAATAAATAAGCATGAAATAAGTAATACAAAAACATCTACTTATTCAGCATACAAAATTATCTTTATAAATAATTGATTCACAGCCAAAACAGAACACATACTACTTATAATATGCAAATATAATAGATTGTTGTTGTGAGAACTTTAATTCAAAATATTTCAAAAACAGCATATAAAATATAAAATAATATGCACCTGAAATAAAACATGGTATGCAAAAATTATAAATGCAAATAAAATTCAACCTTTTACTATTTAAAATAAACAATAAAATAAAGTCCTTCTACTTTCTTCTTTAATACAATTAAACGGAAACATGAGTTTGAACACTTAGCAACAAAATCTTGTGGACAGCATACATATCCATAATAAAATGCAATAAAATTATGATATCAAAATCTAGAATATAAACTATAAAATGTGAAAAGTCCTTTTTGAATATCCTTAATAAAAATTTCAGATAATTATATTATCAAATAAGATACATGTATGACCATTCATTGAATAAGTAAACATCCATGAGTTTTACTATATATATTTATTAAATTGCAGTAATTTTACCTAATATTTAAATGCAGATTTCCAAATTAATTCACCATAGATATTATCTTAACAAGTTGTAATAAATAAATATTTTGCATGAGTATATTTCTTTAAATTACATTCATCCAAAATTATAAGAGTTTAACAGGAGAAAGATGTTTATTTCAAATGTTACATTCATAATGATAGCAGTCTCCATATCAACACTTAGGGAGAGAAAAGATGTCACATGAATACTATTATTAATTTTTTTTATTATTAAATGATTAAAGTACAAGAAAGTCATTTAAATTCATTCAAATATGTCATATCAAAAGTATATTTCATATTTCTTTTTATGAAATGAATGACTTTCAATTCTTCAGCATATTTATTAAATAATTTAAATGTAAGTTGATTGTTTTATTATTCCAAATTGTGGAAATGAATTCTTTCCTTCAAAAGGAGAAAAAATAAAAAACAAAATCAGTTATAATAAATGAATTGTATTCATGTTGCTATAAACAATAAATAATGTCTTTTGTTAAAATAAGAGCACAAACAACAATATTATTCATTGAAGTATAATATTATTATTAAATAAAACATTTCTTTTGTAGACAAAATAATTTTGTAAATGTCTGATAAAACATACTCATTATAGAAAAATATAGTCTTTATCCTGTGAATTAAAACTTCTTTACTAGAAGTAAATAAATTCTGTATAATACTGAATATGAAACGAGTGTTTTAAGTAAAATATCGGGAAATTATTAATATTTTTAATAACATCATTATAGCTGCTAAAATTTTTAAAAATTTGCGGCAAATTTAAATTTAAAACAGACGTTCTTACATGAATTGAAATTGACAATAGCTCTTGCATCACTATAGTGGCAACAATAATAATAACTTTTGAAATTCTCCAATATGAAAAATTTGGAAGATAATATTTTAAAAATTCTAATAAACAAATATTATCAACAAAGCTGTCTAGAAATGAAGACTTTCATTCCATGGGATAAAAATTTGGAAATTTGTGTTCAAATAACTTTAAATTATCCTAATATACTTAAACTAAAAAAATAACAAAGTTTAAATAAAATTATACTTTTAAAATTTAATTGGAGTTTGAATTACAACTGCTCCAAATAATACAACTAAAATATTTAAAGAGAAAACTGATAATTCTGTCAGATGTCAATTTCACTTTATTTATACTATTAGTCAAGTGACCACTTCACAAAACTTATCATTAATGTTTTAACCTATAATTTCTTCCATGATTAGTTCGAATCCCGGATCTGTAATGAGAGAAAGTTACCAACTAAAACTTAATTAATTATTATTCAATTTGTAAAAAATAAATCAATCTTTGTCTAAGACAAGACAATTAAAAATTAATTTTAAAACACTCCCTTGCTGCAAATAAAATAATTACTTAAAATTTAAACAGTAAAATGAAACAAAAATATTACATAATTAAAATTTACATTGTATCTGACAAAATAAAATATTACAAGTAATATTTAATACATTTATTTACTAATACATTTTATCCAAACAAGTTTCTCAGAATATATTTCAATTACCTTTTTAAAAATTAAACATTGGATAATATTTTAAAAATAAATAATGTTAAAATTAAATATATTTATTCATTCATTCAACATTCACCTATCATTATTTTAAAATCCTATCTTTAATTATTAGTTTTATTAAACCTTTGTACATAAATGAATTTAAAATATTTAACTATAATATTATGTCAAAATTAAAATGAATTAGCACATTACAGATTTAAGTACCAGCAAATCAGAATATAGGATTTGAACCTGGCTTCCAAATTTAAAATTGATATGAGCTTTTAAAAATATTTTAGGTGACTTAATCAATACTAACTTAATAGTAATAACTTTAAATGCATTATTTAAGCTTAAAATATTATAATTTAACCTATCAAAAATTATTTTAGTTATAATAAAATTACTGATACAATAACTTTTCTATGCAAAATTATGGCATTATAAAGCACTAATATAAAATCTATTGATTACAGAATTAAATTATATAAAAAAAAAATTTCAAATATTTTAGCACAAAACCTGACTTGGCATTTAGTTTCTGAAAAAAGTTAAATGTCATAATATATACACACAATATAAATTTTAATAAATAAAACTTTAAATTTTTTTACATTATTTGCTAAATATTTTAATAGAAGTAAAGCTTCTAAAAGACACCAAATTTGGAGATAAATGTAGATTTAAAACTTTTAAAAAATGCTGAATAAACAGCCAGGTTTCATTATTTATAATAATTTATAATTCTTGAACTCTAATCATTGTTAAATTTATATTTTAAAGCAACATTACTTTTTGTTGTCTGGGAAAAAATAGCACAAATTAATCCTATTTAATTATATACATGTAAAATTTACTCTCATAAAAAAAAAAATTACATAATATAGATAAGCTACTTGGAATTTCTTCAATTTATTCCAATAACACCAATCAACATACTTTCTTTGGTTAGTTGGAAAATGTTATTGTGCTTAAATAACACTTTGGTGTTCAAACATCACAAAAAAATCCTGGACTAATGATTATATAATTTACTTTATAGAATAAGAATATGCATTTTTTTACAGTTACCCAGAAATCATTGTATACTTTATAATAAGTTTCTATATTTTATAAAAAAGTTGTTTCAATATTTAAAAAAATAAATTACCTTCAGAACAGATACCCAGTCAAAACTCTGCATATTCCAGACTCATGTATATGCATCATTTGATCTTTCTGATCAAATTATGAGATTTATGACTTTGTTTTTAATTATGAAAATATGAAATCTTTCATTATGATAGTTTTTTCTTTTTTTTTTATCTCTTGTCTATTTTTTAAATATAGCAATTAAAATAATTTTACATTTTTGTTTATAAGTATCAAATTTTCAGAATTTACAACTTAGACGGTAACCATTTCAAACAAATGTAATAATGATTATTAATAATTATTTATTAAAATAAAGATCAACTCTAGCAAGAATATAAAATTTAAACCTCAGTTAAAGATTATACATGAACATATAAAACAATTCAATTTCCTCTCACGTTTTCATGTGTAATATCCTTCATTCCATCATACATTATGAAATTATATGAATCAAGATATTTGAAAAGCAAATAACTTCAAGATTTGCATTTCATACTGAACTAGTACTTGTCAATTGGCTAAAAGCATAATAAAATTAGCTTACTTCATGTGCTTATGTAAAATTAAATATATATATATATGTAACATTCAAATTTATATATATATATATTAAATACAGTAATATTCATATAAATTTAACTATTTTATTAGAAGTACTTTAGACTATTTCCTTGTAGTCTTTGTCAACTATAAAACGTTGAATAATTAAAATGAGAGATCATTTCAATTCAGTTCTTCCACAATTCTGTTATTTTAATGTTTGTTAGACTAAAATAACAGAATTGTTTTAATTATTCAATGTTATATAATTGACAAAGACTAGAAAAAATATAAATGAAAGTACTTGTAATAAAATAAGTTAAATTTATATGAATATCACTGTATTTAATATATACATAAATTTGAATATTACATATATTTTTGAAAAAATACAGACATCACACTTAATTTATTACGTATATTAATTATTATTTGAGATTTAAAGTTTATAATTGGACGAATCTCTAGTTGAATAAATAAGTAATAACTATTACTGCATTTATGTGAAATAGTTAATTTCAAAGTTACGATCTCAGAAAATTTGATACTTGTAAACAATAAAGTAATAATTAGGAATTGATAAATACCAACAAATGATGAAGACATGTAAAAAATGATGACCTGGACCATTACTAGTTCATCATAAAATGCACATCTTGGGATTCATTTGTTTTATCCAGTTATCTTTATTTATATGTTTCAAGAATGTATGATGAAGTGGGAATTTTAAATATATCTTTAAAAAAGTCATAATATTTGTAACTAAAAGAATTTTCTATTACTGATATCATTAATATTTTCAGATTCAAAAAATTACAATGTGGGCAGAACTACAAAATAAAAAAAATATTTTAAAATCAAAATTATAGTTGTTATAAAAATGTAGAATGTAGTTAATTACATTAAAATAAAACAATCTTGAATATAAGTCACAAAATAAAACTAATCTGATCCAAAATAAAATATCTAGTTGATAATAGTCAAAAATTTTTGGCAACAATGCAGTATTTACTGCAATTTTCAAACCCCCCCCCCTTTTTTATTTTATAAAAATAATAAAATTAATTATTACATATTTACATCACTACTTTTGAATTATCCAAAATGTTTTATATTAAATTTCCAATATAAATGAGAAGAATATGTCAAACTTACATATAAAACAAAATTTAAAATTGTTTATGTCTTATTAAAAAGTTGATTAAAGTCTTAGAGATATACACAAAATTTCTCATGTCACAAAATTAACAAAATTTCAGTGAAAAACAAAACAACTATTTACAATATATAGCAGCTGCTAATTTTCTGCACAAATACCTTCAATATTAAGATGTTTCTACCAATGATAGAGCAACTTTTCAAAACTTTTTCATGTGAAATTATAAATCTACAATGGTATCATTGTTATAATCAAATCTAAGAAAATATTACTAAAGAAAAATGAAATCATGAAATGTGAAAAAGTTCCATTCAGAACTATAGAACAATAAAGAACAAGCAAATAATATATCCTCCACAATTACTAAATCTTTTGAATTGCCACGTATTTTAAATAAAAAAATAAAAAACCAATTAAATGTATGAAGAAAAAAAAGTAAGTCAAGTATTGGTGGACGAAAGGGTCAACATAGCTGCCTTACAAGCAGTTGTCCTGAGTTAGCTTCCCAACCAATGCTATGACTCATGAAAAAAAAAAAAAAGCTCTACCAAAATTGTGGAATTGATATTAATGTTTTGTAAGCAGGTGAAAAAAGAAAAATGTTGGCAAAGTTATATGCCAAGTATCCAATTGACAAAAAAGATATTAAACATTACAGACTTATCAGATATATTAAAAATTGTTATCAAAATAATTATAATTCATCTATAGTGAATTATAAATTTTAATCAAACAATAAAAAAAAAAACAAGCTGGATTTAAATATGGTTTTAAAATAATGAATCACATGCAACTACTGACAGAAACTAAACAAAGAATTAGTTTTACTCAATGGATTTGTAGATCATCAAAAGAATATTTGTTTCTATAAATGTTCTTACTGTAAGTAACGATTTGAATCATTAAAGATTTAGACCAGAATTAGTAATTAGATTACATAATGATAATAAAAAGATTAATATTGAGAAGAATATCTAATAACAGAATGATCCCATTTCTCCAAAACATTTTACAGTACTTTTGCAAAAAGTATTTTCTGGAATAAATTAATAAGTTAATAGACTAAAGAGATTATTTAAATTTTATACATAGATGTGATTGGTTTTGAAAATAATGCTCCAGAAAGTTATAAAATAGCTATTAGATGAAAGTAAAAAAATAAAATTAAATATAAATGCTAAGAAAACTAAAATACTGTTTAACAGATTTTCTCAAGGAAAATAAAGATCAATAATCATGAATTAGAAGTACTTTGATTAAACCCAATGAATGAAATTATTCATAGAATTAAATTTGGATGGAATGATTTGGTAGAACTAACTTAGTAGTAAACAAAAACATGCCTATGTGTTGGTAAATAAATATTTTTAATGTATATGTTCTACTATTCTTACTTACGGATCTGAAACTTTGATATTTAAAAAAATGCAATACAAAGATTTCAGATTATTCAATGAAATAAGAGGGAAATAAACATTAAGAGATTGAAAATAAAATATAGGAGTGAGAAAAGAAACAGTGTCATTGATATCACTAAAAGTACTAAAAGACTAAAATTGAGGTGGACTGAACATATAGTTAGAAGAGATGATAATAGATAGACAATTGAAGTTTTAAATTTGATCCTATGAAATTGTAAAAGATCTAGAAAAAAACAAAATGTGAGAAGAATGCTTGAAGTAAGGAAAATTCCTTTCACCCTCCAATGCACTATTAATGGTTAAAAATGAAAGTATAAGTTATTCCATTATTTCTGATAAATTATTAATGAAATTTAGCGAATTTTTTTTTTTAATTTGGTTTGCTTGTATTTTCTTGTAAGGTCGACACTTATTGATTTATGGTCACACGTATTAGATTCACTATGGCATTTTGATATTTACCATGAGATATTAAATAAGCATACACAAATATTTTTTTTGCCTAATTATATTAAATTATTATTAGATATTATAACATTGTAATATAAAAAGAAAAAGAATGTTTACATTTAAAAAACCTTAGGAGTATTTGTTTACTTATTCTAAATATATTTAGAGACAAATAAAAAAAAGATAATATTGCTAAAAACAGGAAAAGATGCTTAATAAAATGTGTAAAAATATAATATGGCATAACAAAAAAGTTAAAATTGTTGTTAAAAAAGTTTTACACAAGACAGTATTGGAAATTATCCTAAGACCTCACATAATTTCATCACATGCAGAATTACTGTAATTATGAGGCAATATTTTTAAAATAAGTTTTATTTTAAAATAATAATATGTTACTTTTTATGCAAATTAGGATATTTAAATAAAAGTGATTGGAAAATCTAAATATTTTCATTTACATAAAATTTTTATTAATTATGGCATCAACCGGGCATTAGCTTGTTCAGTTTTGTGCAATAGTAGAGTATATATGAAATATATTTCAAGGTTAGAGCAACTGTCACAATACGCTTAAGCAAAAAAAAAAAATCCTCTTATATTTAAATAAAAAATATTTACAATCAGAATATGTCTTTACCATTGTAACAGTCAGATTTGTATATTCACACAACAAAATCCAGAGTCCTGGCAAATTGTACCAAGGCTGATCTAGATGAGGGGTTGAGACCATGAATCTGATCACACCTCAGCTTCACCAACACTCCATGACTTACTACCCTATGAATGACATATATGAGGCCACACTCAGAATTTCTTAGTCCGTGTGCTGGCAGTAGCAAAGGGTGGAGCAAGAGACTCAGAGAATATTAACTAAATTACTATTACTTTAAATACACACACATGGCTGGCTAGATAATGCATATATTAGTAAGTAACACTATATTACAAAACTTAACTAAGATTTGGGATGGATTACAAATGCAACTCAACACAGTTATTATAATTTAATATATTTTAATCAATCAATATAAATCAAATAAGCTAGAATGTATTGAACTACACACACAGATGTAACAATGATGAGCAAATAACATAATCTCATCTGATGCACTATAATTTTAAAAGAGCTGATTACAATTTTAATAATCTATGGTTTCTAATCATGCCTTAATTTTAATATGCCTTACTTATTATGCTTGCGACGGTTAAGTAAGTGGAAGAATGATTATTTATCATCTTAACATTTAATTAAGTCATTTAATAACACTTAATGAGCTGCAATAGGCTCTCTATACAGATTACATACATACAAATCAGATTACATATTCAGATCAACACTGAAATATTACATAACATTATGGAGGGATAAACTGGAGCTTTATAGTATGACTTCAGATACTATGACATTATATATATTACTGGAGAGGTGCGCATCTCGAATGTGTAGTTACTCAGGGAATTCAGCACTAAGTACTCGTTTCCCGTGGACTATATGACTTGTTGCAAATAAATTGAACATATAGTTCGGTGATCAGAGCAGCTTATAAAAACAATCTGGACCCTCATGTTCCAGTTCTAAAGAAGAGCTGTCCAAACTAGGAAGATGGGTTGGCCATTAAAACCAGAAGCCCATTCATATAAGAAACATACAGCAAGGCATAAATGCACATATGTGCTTCCTAAAGACAAATTCACCACGTTAAACCTAATATTAATTAATAACTTAAATAAAATTTATTTCATTTTCAAAATACCATATCCAATTCATAACATTCTTACAACATGCATAAAAGGAATAATTAAAGTAATCCAACTTTATTAGCCAATCTGCAAAGTTTATAATATAACTAAAAAGAGGGATAAAGCACATCTGGGACTTATGCAATACATATAACATGCTTCACAACTCATTCTTGCATTTACTAACTAATTATTTTATTGACTTGTAAACCTAATGATAATAACAACAATAACAGTAAGCTAGACATAATAGCTTAACGAAAATAATTAGGTTTTCAGAGCGGAGACTTGAATGTGTGTGCTAAAGAGCAACATTACTTAATTTGGAGAGAGCCTCTAATCACTTCTCCCCCTCAAACTTTATTCATAAAATCAATTTCCATTCTGAACTGGGCATAGCATCAATTATAAAATAAATATATATATAAAATAAGGAAGGCAAGACCGCAGATTAAAAGATAGAATAATAACTGAATTAGTTATTATTAACAAGCATTTAGAATTTTACATTTTTAATTTAATAAGTAGGCAAATTTACAGGTATTAATTTTAGAATAATTTTAAATCATAATTTACAAATTGAATCAGTTTAATTATTAAACATAATTACACTTTAAAAGTTCATGCACGATTATTTTTAGCTAGCTTAAGAGTTTTGGAAATTCGTTTATAAATTTATTAGTTATTTTAAAGAGATCTGTGGGAAAATTGTTATTGTGTCTTCTTGTTGAGGCTCCTGTAATTGATCACTATAATACTCTACTGGGCTTGTGTGATGTCTTCTTAGCTTTCTGCTGGGAAAGCTATGAGGTTTGAATTCTGGCTTTAGCGTTGTCCAATCTCCCAGAAAAGGAATGGCAGTGGTTGATTTTACCCAAAAGTTCCCATGGTAGAAAAATTAATGAGTGAAACCCTCCCCCCCCCCTAGCAAAACTTAAAGTTCTTTATACTAGAAAAATTGGTAATTCGAGTGACCTGTTTACAACTTTTTACAAAATTTTCTCAGTAATTAAAACTGCATAAAAATGAAAACTTTGGTCATTTTCTTGATGAAAACAATAATGGTCATACAGGTCACTCCTTATTCTTGGTTTTTATTTTTAAAAGAAATTAAATTTTTTTCTCCAAGTTTGATTATTTACTTGCAGATGGTTTTCTAAGAATTACAAATTTTTATAAAAACAGCAGAACTTTTTTTTAAAAGAATTTAAGTTCATAAACATTTTAGTATATATGTGTGTGTGACTATCACAGGAATTGAATTTTATATATGAATGTATTTTAATAAAGAGTTTTTAACTAAAAATAATAATTTAAATTTATTAATTTAAAAGAGTTATAATGCTTTTAAATCTATTGCATTATGGCTTCTTTCCCATATATATGTAGGTAATTGCCCACATATAACAATGTTCATGCACTTAATTTAAATTATATCATTTTATTAAATTTAAAATTTATAAAGGCATATGCATTATATGCACACAAACATTAATAGGGTGGGGGAAGTGTGCACTTATACAAGTACATGCACAGACATGTAAATATACGCTATTAAAATTAAAAATAAATCCATAGAAGCTTATATACGTGGAGTGGGATGGGTTTGAATTAGGAAAAAAGATACTACTATGGAACATAGTAGGTGAAATGGGATGATGGCTAAATAATACCGTTTCACCATTGAAGTGATTCAGAAAACTAAACCTTTACATATAAGTTTTATTAATTATTACAACAAAATGGCATTGGCCTATTCGATTTAGCACAATGAAGTTCATGTAAAAATATTCCTCTCATATTTAAATAAAAAATATTTACACTTTGAATGTATTTCTAACAATGAAGTGAATTGAAAATGTAAACATTTTTATTTACATATAAATTTTATTACTTGATGACACCCATGTGCCCTGAACAATGTGCACAGCCACATGGGGTGGCCTGAATATATATATATATATATTCAAATGGTTTATTGCTTAGAAGTTCATAAGAACAGTGGATGTGATCGTGCTAGAAATGATTTTCAGAGTTTGCCATTCTACTACTACTTCAAAGGGCAATTTTGCTATGAACAAATCATTTTGATTTTAATATAAGCACATGATAAAATGCTTATATATATTTCCAATGATACATAGTGTTTTAAATGCAATTAAAAAAAATCAATGTAGAAATAAAATGTATATAATTTTATTAAATCACTAAAATTACTATAAACATGGAATTATTTTAAAAGAGATAAAATTAACCTTCTAGGCAAGCATTGCTTAATCTATATGATTCAACATTTATTTATTTTTAAACGAAGGCTAAAAATTGACTATTTCCAATTTATTCTTCTAAATGGTAATTCTCTCTTTTTTAAAAAAAGATCTAATGTTATTACAGTGAAACTAAATAATTAAAAGAAAGCTTTATTCAATGGAATAATATAAAAAATCGCTTATAATATATATATTTATTACTTTTTACTAGAAATTGTTCTATTCTAGTTTTCTAAAAATATAAAGAGCAATGTTAAGGCATGCTATACTTCATAAAAAATATTAAAGCAAATAAACATATACATATACTACAGCAAATTTGTTATCCACAATAAATAAAAACTTTTTTTAAAGCTATGGAGAATATACGAACTCCGCAACAACCTGTACTTTATTGTAATGGAAATTATATTTATGAAAAAATCATTAATTAAATAATGTATGACTATATATATATATATATTTCTTTATTTATATATTAGCCCCCACCCCACAATCCTTTTACTTCCATATAAAAATATATCAAGTTATAATTTTAAATAAATTATAGTTCAAAGTGAAAAGGTTTTATTTTAAAATTTAAGTAAATTTTATGTAACACAAGTAAAAATGGAAAAAAAAAATCTGAAATGAAATTTGATTCTCTTCAATTCTTTATGGTTAAAATATTCACTTCAAATTAAATAAAGCATTTGCATAATTTATGCTCTTTAAAACACTAAATTTCAATATACATATATATAATTTTTTTTTTGTTTCTATAACTAATATTTAAAAGCGGGTAATTATTTTTTTAAATATATATAAAAAATCAATTTAAAAGCAGAATTTCTATTTGAAAATTCCATAATTAATTTAAAGTATTTTCTATTTGCCATAACTATATATAGATATATTATAACCTAAAAAGAATGCCACCAAAAGAAAAAAATGCTAAAAAAATAAATGCCACAGGGGGCTAAGCTTAGAATGATTACCAAATGGTATGTGCTACAATAAAAAGAAGCAACAAGGGTAATAATAACAATTAGTGAACATTATAAATATAAAATGCCACATTTAACAAAATTTAAAAGAGCTCTCAACTCACTCTCACACATTACAGGAAGGCTCTTAATATTGAAAGCATACATCCTTAAATTGTTAAGTTATATTCTCTTTCTCAACACTCCCCCTCCCATTACAACACATCTAATAACCATCAGCAGCATCTAATTGCTATGATCAGATCCACATTTCAAATCTTTTAATAAAAAATAATAGATTTCTTATACTTTGTGACACATTACTTCCCAAAATGAATTTGTTTTGCAAACAATTTCTTTCAAATTCGTTTACTAATATTAAAATCTCAGGATTCTGTAATTGAAATTTTATGACACTAAAATTTTACTCTTTTCTTTTCATTTAAGAATTATTAGGCAATGAATGGAATCCTAATAGAAATATGAGGAGATATACTCTTATCCAAACTAAAATGTCTACTTAAGTGACAATAATAATATTAAATTTAAAAAATATATATTTTAATAAAAATAAAATACATGAAAAACTCTTAATTTGGAATAAAAAAAAAAATATCAGGATAGTGTTCAGATATAATAAATGGATAAAGGATTTTATGGCCACTAAGGATATTTCACCAATAAGACCTACTAAATTTTACTTTATGAATTTAAGAGAAATAATTAAGTATTTAAACTTATAATGTAGTAACCAAAAATAATAATCTTCTGAATAAAGTAAATAATTTTATCACTAAAGCAGCCAATCTTCTTTTAATAAATGCAATTAATTAAAGAGATCATTTAAATGTTTAAAAATGAATAATCTATCTCTTAGATGCTTTCTTAACATCTTCAGACCAATTTGAACAAAGTGATTATGATGTTCAACTTTAGCTTCATGTACTCTTAATGACCAACATAAATATAACTGTAATAGATTACATAATGTTAAGATTTCTGGATATGTGTTAATGATGATGTAAATACTATAAGACAAACTTAACAATAAAACCATCATTTATTATGACAATAAAGATAATTAAATAAATAAAAATCTTGGAAAACTATAATATTTCAAAATAAATTATTTAAACACTATGCTATACAATTCATTGCAGAGGATAATTACTTTTAAAAGTTTACAAATAAGAATAAAATAAAACTTATAAATTAAATAATTGACTATTATTAGCTTTCTTCAATGAAAGCTTTTCTTAATATTAGCATTATCACAAGATGTTCTACATTTTTATACTACAATCACACCATGATATTCCCAAAATAAATACATTTAAACATTAAGCATATCTTACCAATCTAGTGATAAAATAAATACTAAAAACAATGTATATTACTTATAAAAACCCACAAATACAATTTTCCATTTCTGAAATAAATATTTATTGGTTTTACATCTTACAATGTTAGCAAAGCCCAGCAAAAAAAAAAAACTATACATAAAAAATATCCATGACTTACACTCAGAGTATTCAAGAGTGCAACAAAAGAAAAGTTGATGTTCATCAGAACAAATAACAATAACAATTGGCAAAAATAAAGGCATGGCAGTACATCACCCATGGTTTCATACAAAATATACATGATACAATATATCTGCAAGGTAAAAATAAATAAGGCAATGAACATAAATGCTGGCATGAACTCACAAGAGAGCACCTACATTTTGAGGGCAAAAATTATGCTAGGACTTTGTCTTTGAACATAAGGAAAATGAGAATGAACCATCAAAATATATTAGGATCAATAATAGCTGCCTTAAATAAAGCATTTGTGGTTAAATATGTGACATGAAAGACATAACTCATGGAATATATTATAATATTAAAGGAGACCCAGCTACAATCTCTTTACAAACATATAATAAAATAAATATATACAAGAGAGACAAAACTATCCACTCTAATTTACAATCTCTTAAATAAATATTTTAATAATTTAACTGATGTGTAAAATTGACAATAAAACATTTGCTAAATCTGGCCTAATAAAACACATTTGAACATACACTATCTTCACTTGTTCATCATAAACAATCAAATAAATAAGTTGCTCATGATAGGGGACAAATAACACTTCAAACTATATAGCATTATAGAAAGATATTCTCAAACTTCTGGATATTACAGCTTATAAATAATTCATAAAATTATATCAGACAAAATGCACATTAAATAAAATAATATATATAATAAATTACAATGGCGTAATATTGAAATTTAGAATTATATGCAGTTTACCAAAATACATCATCAAAAGTCTTTCATCTGGAGATTTCAACATTCAACAGGATGTAGTTTGCAATTATCAGTCTGAAAACACCAACATTTTCTCCTTTTTGTTGAAAATACAGCAAATTTTTATTATATGTACAACATTTGAAATATTTCCTATAAGCAATAGATTTACTAACACTATAAACAAACAAGGCATTACTGCTCATTCAATTTTGATGAAGAATATTTAAATAAAATCCCAGCAATCTTTTATAAAATATATTATTTTTCATTAATTCGTTGGAAAATATAAATTAATGACAATAATATACAGGAGCATATATTCCATGGACAGAACGCAGATTTCATTGTAGAAAAGATTTATATGAAACAGGTGAGCATATGATAAACTTCAATCAAATTCATAATTCAGAAGCCTTTGTTTTATTGATATAGGATGTGATTTGTTCCAATTATCCACTACAAGCCATAATTTAAGAATAGTAATAACTTTGAATAAATATTCTATTAATATTTTAGAATATTATTTTTAAAAGGAAATAGATAGATAATAATTTCAAACAAGAGAGTCAATAATTTTAATTTCATGGACTTAGAAAATATTTTCCTATTTATAGTCTGAAATAGATATGACAAAATTTTGTAAGAAAATGTTTTCTATCCTATTGCTAAGATAATAAAAAATAAATAAATGTCATTTGAAAATTCAAGCAAGCAATTTATTAAATTCAATTATCACTAAACAGATTCTGCTATCCAGAATTTAAATAGCCTATTCATTAAAAGAAAAACTATTCTGAAAAAAAAAAACCCACATCATTATAGAGATATGACAATATTAAAATAAAGGTATTTCTAAATATACATTGCTGAAGAATATTTAAAATATTTGAAAGTCTTTTTAACAAACTTAATCTTTACATCTTATACGTTTATTAGCTAAAATATTTTTACAAAAGAACTGCTTTAAAATACCACCCATAGCATAAAATCTTTAGTAGACTTAATATTCCAGTATATAAAATATTAAATCAATAATATTAATGAGAAAATGAGAACCAATTAGTTATTTTGTAATAATGAGAATTTCCGCAAAGTGTACATTTTATATAGAAATAACTCAACAATTATTGTTAAATATTTAGATAAAATTTCCATTATGTTCTTGGCTATGTAGATTTTAAACTTCTTTTAATAATTTCAGCTTAGGACTTTAGTACCTGGATGAAAATTTACTTAACAATACATGATACTTTTAAGCAAATAAAACATTAAAATAATTAAACTAAATAAAACTTAATTATGAATCAAATAAATTTCCCCAATAAAAATTACCCAAGTCAAGTAGAATGTATTAAAGTCAGAAGTAACAAGTAAGCACTTGTGCAAGTCTTCCTCTATTTATATTATTAATCATGTGACTGATTTTGTTGGATGAAATTGATATTTAGATCCACTCATTCCTTGACCTTAATTCATTAGTTTAAAGATTAATTGGTATCCTGGGAGACATAGCTAAAAATAAACTCATTCACATAATTAGCTAGCCTTTAACTGAAATATTACATTTTAAGACAATTATTTATAAAACTAAAAATTAAATACAGGGAAAATAAAGTAAAAGTACTAATAATAAATTACATTATTTTAAATAAAACATTAATTTACACCATTCTTTAAACAAACATATAATATTTAATATAGGTGAAGTTTCTCAGAATATTTTTTTAATAAGACTTTTTTAATATAAATGATTCAATATTGTAACCAGGAAATTAAAATTGAAATTTATTATCCAATCACACTTACAAATGTTTACTAATGCTTTCCTTTATTTAAAATTAATAGCTTTTATTAATAAATTAATTCTTGATCTTCTTAATTAACTAATTTAAACTTATTTAGTTGACTTAATTTTTATTATAACTGGAATCAAAAAAAATATACTTTTTATTAGCAAACAACTTAAATAAAATGTATTTTTAATAGGCAACAATAATTTGTCAAGCATTGGTAGTCAAGAGGTCAGTGACAGCTGCTTTACACGCAGTTGTCCTGGGTTAGCGGGTTTGCTTCCCGGCTGATGCTATGACACATGAGAAAAAAATCAATAATTTAAATACTAATAATGGGCATTAAAGATTCAAACTTAGCTTTAAATTTTAACTCTAACATTGACTTGTTCTTAATTATAACTTTAATCAGCATTTTTTCATCATTAAAATGCATATATATATAAATAAATCAGGATACTCAGCATATGCAGAAAAATGGAAAAAAATATTCAACACCCAATTTCATTTTATTAACTGAAAATTATTGAATTTCATATAGAGAAGAATGACTTGAGAATGCTTAATCATAATCTATTAAGATTAGCCTCCGATGCCAAGAAGTTGATATTGATTTCTAATAACAACATAAATACCTTTTGTTAGCATGCCCTCCTCTTTTGTATGATTCTCACATCTAATTGTATAATCTTTTCTGTAGTTACATGATACTTTATTATTTTTACACTAATTTTTAAAGCATTATAGTTTTTTTTCTAAATGAATGGAAATATCTCACAAAACAATATTATTCCCTTACAAGTGAAAGCTCAAATTAATCTGTTGCATGAACCTGCCTTACACAATTCTTAAAAAGTCATTATTTCTTAACTGATTAACTTTCATATAAAATATTGCAAAGAATGCACAGTTTGAACATTAATGATTTTTATAAGACCAATATATATCTAAACATTATTTTTAAATCATTTTCATAGCTCACAAAAATATAGCTTAGTCTATTTCAAACTTTGTTTAATGTTTACTTTTTATTACTGATTCTAGAAATGAATTAAAAAATCTAGCTTACACAACTTTACACTTTTATTCTTCTAAGATTCACTAAGTTAGACATTTACATCCTAAGTCAAATTGAATATCTAAAGATATTTAAAAAACAAACTAATATTATGATTGTGCAGTTTAAACTGTTTGCACTGTCATCTGCTTTTAATTAATTGCTAATAATTGTAGTGGTGGCTCTAGAATAGTAATATAAAGGGATGATGTGTTTTTTTGAATACTTTTTTCTCATATCTTATTCTGTTAATAAATTAAAATATTTATAGTTTTTTTTGTCTGCCATAAAAGTTTAAAACATATTTAGTTCTTTTTTTATTAAAGGATTATTGATATTATTCTTTTTCTCTTTTGTTATCTAGATAACTATTTAATTCAATAAATGTTCATAATCTATGATTTGATTCATTTTAATCCAAGATCTTAGAATTTATTCAGAATCTAGCACCTGGCAACAGAAATGGTGTAAATTGCAACCAGCTATCATTAATTAGTATTTTCATAAATACAGTACTTTGAAAAACAAAATATAAAAAAAACCATTGCCATTACTGTATTTCAGTCTTATACTAGTTATGAATAAGCATTTTCAAATTTCCATTTAAACTTAAATCTAAATCTTGCCAATTTTCTATGCTTATTCCATTCAAACTTGATAGTCTAGTGATTTTATTTATTGACTATAAAGCTGATAAAATTGATTTAAGAAGGCAAAATGAAAAATAAACTTATTTAGTTTATGGGATCATTTGGATTATGGAACAGAGATTTTCAACAACGTTTCATTCAGAGACAAAATAACATAAGAAATACAATCAAAAAATTAATGCCTACAAATATATATATCAGTATACCTAAATTGTCAAATGTATTTTTTCTATATTCCTATGTTGTTGCCTCTACATACACCTTACAGCTCCATTTCATGCATATTTGTAACTTAATTATACTAATAAAACAAAAGCCTATGAATTACCTCAAATGAAAAATTAAATTTTATTAACAACTATGCAATTAAATAAGAAAATGGTAATAATGTCATTAAAAGAGTAAAATGGCGATATTAACTTAAGACCACATTGCTTGGAAAATTTAATAAATATTTATTTATAGCGGTTATTTATTTTTCTATTTTAAATAGTAATATATATATATTTTTGGGTCATTTTTATAAAACAATCAAATTCTCTAATATATATAAAGCTCATAAAAGTTTGGTTGAGCATATTACTATAAAGATTTTATATTTATGAATGATTTTGATATATAGTCAAGAGATTCTAAATATTTTATTCAGAGAAAAAATAACTAAGAAATATAAACAGAAAACTGATACTTAGAAAATATATAATACACACATTAGTATGTCTTACAATCAATTTCATGCATATTTAGAACATAATTATATAAATAAAACAAAAATCTATTAATGAATTCAAAAGGAAAATTAAATTTTAATAATAACTAAGGATTATAATAAATAAATATTAATAATGTCATAAAGGAATAAAATGATAATATTAACTTAAGATTATTAAATGGAAATTTTAATAAATATATTATTTACAGTAATTGTTTAGCCTTATATTTTAAAAATTAACCTTTTTTTATTATATTTGCTGCTGTTTTCATACAACAACCCAATTCTCTAATATATATAAAGATCATAAATATATATGATAGATTTGCAATATCAAGATGCTGGAATAATTTTTGTTCAGATAATAGGGTAAGCAATGGTATTAATATTAATGGTACTGTTCTATTAGCTGGTGTTAGCCACTTGATGGCATTGTTGCTATGCAAAAACACAGAAATATAATGTCACCAGGCCCACCCCATTATTTGTGAATAATAATAATAATAATAATAATAATAATAATAATAATAATCATCATCATCATCATCATCATATAAATACAATTTACCCAAACCGCTTCAAACACTTTTTAGTAAAACTCTTTATTTGTACATATACATACAAGTACGTTTCGAGTGACTTGCAGTCTTCTTCGGATCAAGTCTGTTTTTTTTAAAAAAAATCAATATAAACTTGCTCTAAAGAAAACTGCCAGTCCGTCGAAACATAGGTGTATGTATATGAACAAATAAAGTTTTTCTAAAAAGGGTTTGAAGCGGTTTGGATAAATTGTATTTTTAGGATATTATGGCAAAAATAAAGAAAAGTATGATTTTGGTAATAATAATCATATGGGTTAACATAATTCATTTATTTCCTCAAACAATTACTGTAATTTATAATAATTTTACATTAACATACATTACTGCAAATATTATATTATGGTATAATTCCCAATTTATGCCAGTGCTGGCAAAACGATCATCCCTTCCCACAAACTTTACAAAGTCTACTATCATTGCTTGAGAAATAGTTAACTACATCATAGAGGAAGAAATGATAATGCTTTAATTGCAGAACTGTATTTTACTTTTTGTAATTTTTGAAAAGGAAAATTATTTATTTATTACAATAGCTATCTTTGAAAGAAGATGTGTATGGATATTATTGGCACAGCTATTAATAATGATTAATAATTTCCAATTCAATTGGTTATTGTTTTTTTTTTTAAGATTAATAAATGTATTCTTTTGACAATTTTGTTGGGTCTCTGGATAGAACTATGAAAAATTTTACAGACATTTTATCCTATGGGTTAACATAATTCATTGATTTTCTTAATCAATGACTGTAATTTATTCAATAACAATGTTATGATATAAAATTTAAACCTTTAATTACAAGTGCCTACAAATTTCATCTTAGTCAAGCAATGTAGGGTAGATGGTATGCCTTTTCACATCTGCAATAATTAAAACTTATAAATTGACATACGTTGTTGCAAATATTTTATTAGAGTAGAATTAATTCCCCATGTATGCCAGCGCTTGGCTCTGCCTTCCCTGAAATCTTAAAAAAGTCTACTATCATTGCTTGAGAGATAACTAACTACATGGTAGTGGAAAAAATGATAATGCTTTAATTACTGAACTGTATTTTACTTTTTTTTTCCATGTTCAAAGCATTGGCCAAGAAGTGAACCTGCAAACCAGGGACAACTACTTGTAAGGCAGCTGTACTGACCACTCATACCAATGCTTGACTATTTTTTTTGTTGTCAGTTTTGAAAAAGGAAAATTAATATTTATATATTGTTTACAATAGCTATATTTGAAAAAATATTTGACTAAGGTATGTATATTAATGGCACATCTATTAATAATGCTTAATATTTTCCAACTGGGTTGGGGTTTTTTGAAGATTAGTAAAAAATATATCCATTTTACAATTTCTTATTCTTTCTATATAACTATGAGAAATTTTACAGTTCAACATTTTAATTCTCGGTGTTTTCACAAACCATGACTTTTTTCAGGAAAACTGTGAAATTGTGGTTTCCTGTAACCTTTTATAATTATTTACACCTTACATTTTGTGTTCAGAAGCAGGGCAATGGGCTTATAATTATCACTTTTTAATAGTATGTTAAACCATAATTACTTTTGAACATAGATTGCAAGAATTCTGCGAACTTTAAATCCCCCATCCTAAAATGGTATGGTAGCGAAGTGTTAACCTTGGTAAAAGATAGGATTGTGTGCACTCGCACAAACTGCACAAGACAAAGTAAGCCATCTATTTGGTTGAGGTTTGCATGGCCGACTGTGGAAACGGTATATTTACATGTTTTTGCATATAAATAATGCCATGAAGTGGCTGACACCGGCTAATAGAATAGTACCATATTAATAATATATATATACACATTCAAAAGCTTTAAATTTTCAAGTGATATACATTCTTTTTTATTTTATTTAACTAACCAAATCTGTTGATTTCTTAATACGAAACAAAGTAATACAACTTATTGTTAGAATTTTTATGATATAACAACCAAATACATATAAATACACAATAAAGTTCAGTCCATCATGGCTGGTTATTGTTTAGAAGATTTGGAATCATATTCAATTGTCCATAACAAACATGCTTAAACAAAAATATTAGATCTTAAATAAACAATTATATTGAGATTTAAAACAATTTTGCTATCCCATTAATTAACAAGAAAAAAATCTTTTTTGCAGCATAAGTTTTATGGTTTCACTTTATTATTAATAATTAGTAAATACAATATATATATATTGAGCCAGATAGTTTATTCCTGTCAAATGTCACTTTAAAAAATAATAATAAAACCAACTTTCGGTTTTATTAAATTTTAAAAAAAAAAGCTATGTAAACGTTTGTTTATAAAAGTACGTGTAATGACACACCTACTTAATTCTTTAAAATTTGGTCATTTCTATTTTTTAATAGATTTTAATTCTAAGGTAGTTTTCTTTTACTGTTTTTTTTTTTTAGAGTGATTAAGGGCAAACAAACTTTTAATTGTATTCTTATTCTCATTATAATTATTTTTTAATTATTTTTCTTTTACTAAGCTGAGACTTGTTTTTAGATATTTTGAATTAATTATAAATAAAATTTACTCTGGAGAACCTCTTTAATTAGGATTAAGACTGAGATAAGGTTGCCCTGTGAAAAAAAAAATCACTAATAAAAAAAAATGTTTTGGAAAGATAAGTTTTTTTTTGTTTAAATAGAGACCGGGGATTGCAGACTAGAGATTTCACCAGCCATGATTACTGTCCTGCTAGTTAGTTGGAGGCCACTTTTGTACACCAATTTAAAGACTGTTTGACTTGCTGCGCGGTTATAATTTATTCAATCCCAAAACTATATGAGAGGAAAAATTGCTTCAATAGTATTTTCACAATGACAGGCCAACTTAAAGACAAATCCTGGAGCCAAATTGTCCTGCAAAATCATGTCATAAAAACTCAAAATGGGAAGTGTTCACCAACATTGCCTCCTGCCTTCTTGTAAACATGAAAGCCTAAAGTCTTCACCAGAGTTCCCCATGGAATGAACTATATATGCTGTGCTGGAAAACATCAGTTAATTGTAAATTTATACCCCGAGGTAACATGTGTCCGTTATTCTTTCCAGGGCAAAATTTTAAGTTTCAGCTTAATCTTAAAAGAACCTATTTTATTATATCATATGTTTATTAAATTTAAAAAGATTTAGAGCATGTATTCTGTTTGCTTTTCATTGTATGTTATAGTGTATCTTGGAATCTTAGTTTTAAGATTACAAGTTTGCTTTCAATTTCATTTATTAGAGAGTGTATGCTGAGTTTATATTTTTATATGCTTAATATATCTCTATTTATATGACTAACTTTTTGTAAATGCTTTACCAGTCTTGCATAATTATAATTTGCTCACTTGTACTTATTTTATTATCCAATAATTGATTTAAATTACTGTGTTTGACATTCCTTATTATTTATCTATTTTAAATTATCCCAAAACATATAAAACACATATACATGCATACACATACTTTAATTATAATTTAATATCCTATTTGTTTATGTTTAAATCTTATTTTTAAAATTTATGCAGTAAATAAAATGATAAATAAATTTATCAATATGTACTTTATTTTATTATTACTACCATATAAAACCATTTATATGCTTTTATTAATATATTTATAACATAATATATACATTATTAATTTTATTACATTGTCCTCAGAATAATAAAAAAATAATCTTAAAATTTGTCACAATATACAATAAAATAATTTTTGATACATCATTGCTTGTTAAAATATATACAGTCATTTTATATTATGATGTGTTATTAAATTAATTTAGATAATCTTAGAATAAAAATAAAAAACAAAATAAACAATTTTTTTTTGTATATAATGTTACCAAGTTTAAATTCATGTTACAATGCTACACTATAGACAAATTGTAAAACATTTTCTCAAAAATCTGACATCAAATTCCTTCATTAATTCTTAACTTTTTCAAAAATGAAGTCAATTAAATATATACCTGGAATTATAATGGTAAAACGGAAAATATTCAAAATCAAACAATGTATTAAAATAATTTTAATATAATTTCGTAGTGAAAACATTCTTCATAAAAATTAATTTATAAAGAATAAAATAAATAAATTTATTATGTATTTATTTAATAGAGAAAAAAACAATTATTTCAAAGAGAAAATAACTTGATATGGTAATAAAGATAGAACCTTATAAAAATGATTGATAAAAATACTTAAACAGTAATTTTATAATATATTTGTTAAGCTTATTATTATGGGCGAATATTGCTTTAAAAAACTTAAGTTAATGGGAAAAAAACATCATTATCTATTTACAATTGATTGATCAGAAAAAGTTTTGCATCTCTAAATGACAGAAATTTAAAACAGTAATAGAGATGGTGCTTTGAAAAAGTAACTAGTGCAAATGCTTAAAAAATATCTGTATAATGAATTTATTTAATTTGTCACTGAGAGAATATTGGTTTTTTAAAAAATAATAATTAAAAAAAAACCATTACTTATTTATTTATATTCATTTGAATATGAAAATATTTTACATTCATATGAGACAAAAAAATCGAAACAGAATTTATATTTCTTTGTATACTACCTCAGAAATTGAAGTTTAATGTAAAATTGACCTATATATTCACACTTTTTTACTTATGACCATTATTATATTTAGCTAAAAATTTCACACAGTTTAAGGATAAGTTTAACTTCTCAATAAAAATGCAATACAAATGCTAAACTCTGATTATGAGTGTAGAAATCTGATATATTTTTAACTTTTCTATTTATGCTGAAATTGAAATACTTTTCTTTTTTTTTGCTTCTAAATAACATATGCAATTATCATTTTTACATAATTTAAGAATGTTTGATTTTTGTATAAAATGTGTTATATTAAATTCTGACTATATGATTTTTTTTCTTCTAATCATGACATTAAAAGCTGCTGTCATATTTTGCTGACATCTTTTTTACTGAAAATTAACTTTTAATTAAGAATTAAAAATTTTTTGAGTTAGCAGTCAATATGTAATACAGGTATTTCAAATAGCACAGTAATAAAAGCAGATTAGTTTCTTTTTTTTTTTTAGTAATTCCTTTTTTTTATTGATGTAAGTATATATTTAAGGAATTGCAGACCTTGTTTATACTGGTTTTTTTTTTTGCAACACAATATTGCCTGATTTAAATTAAAGTATTTACTTACATAAAAGGGTTTGATTTCATGCAATTTGATAATAATGATTATCTTTATAGATAAAAGCAGATAAACATTTTAACCAGCAAATTGTATGCTAAAAATATAATCAACACCCATTAAAAAAAACAGTACATAGTAGATTAATCAAACTATAATGGTTTTTCTTCATTGTTTCATCCTCTAACTAAAGGGAATGCAAAATATTCATTTAGTGATTAATAAAGAAATGGTCAGTTGATTGAATAAACTTGCTAATATCATGTTTACTTTAACATACTCAGCTTTCTGAAAAAAATTCTAAAATTTTCCCAGATTCAAATACTACACTATGGACATATGTATATAACAAACTTTACAAGTAATGAATGCATACAAAAATCTTGCTAAATATAATTATATTGTTAAATGCTATGCAAAATTCACAATAGTTATCAATTACTATGCTAATATTATGCAGATATTTAAAAGTAAAATAATATTTTTGTATGTATTATACAATTTGGAATATTTTATTTATTTCTGTTCTCAAATATCAATAGCAATTGAATTTTTTTTTTTTTTTAAAAAATTGTTCTCAAAATTATTTTAGAGTAGGACCAGAGGTGCTCAAAGTTGTCACCCCCCTCTCCCCAATCTCGAGCTGCTTTTTGAGAGTCAGGTTTATTATAACCAAAAAGATAATTTTATAGTTTTCCTACTACAGAAAAATTATGAAAATAAGTTTATTTAACAAATGGTGTATTTTTTTGACTGGATACATTAGTGATGTTAAATGCAATCACATAGTTGTCATTTGAAACTGAAAAATTGCTGCTGTGAAAATAAAATTTAATTTTGTTGCTCAGATTAGATGACATGTACAAATTCAAATATTACTTAGGCATTATATTTTTGAATTTCATCATCACCAATTTTCATCAAAAGAAGAATGAAGAAAAATAATATATATATATATATAATTTGAGTGAACACTTTCACACCTGGATTTAAAGGCAATCAAAAAAAGAATGAAGAAAAATAATATATTTTTTTTGGAATAACTGAATGAACACTTTCACACCTGGATTTAAAGACAATCAAGTGTGAGAAAGCATGTGAAAATGTATGCACTCTACATTTATAAAATAAAGACATATATAGATTTTTTTTAAAAATTATTTTGTTGATGTCTTAATAGATACAATTTATAAATTAAATTGTATCATAGGTATGTTAATACTATATACATTTGTTAAAAAGACTTGTACAATAATGGTATAGATAAGATTGGCCAATGTGATTTACATATATGTAATAAAATGATAAACCACAAAAGTATGTGAAAATTAATACATATAATTTAGGTTTTTGATATATTACACCAAAGAATTTACTTTGCAATCTCAAATTTTAGTGCCACATTAATTAAAAACTATTCACAAACTCTTGTGGAATATAGTTATACACTTCAGTATGGTTTAAGTATTTGAGATGTAACTTTGCTAAAGATGCATGTTAATAATTGTCAACATCTTGGGAATGTTTTACAATTCTTTAGGGTTAAAGTATTTTATGTCTATGTTAAAAACTCATATAGGTTAGTTATCAGCTACAGATATGGGTAAGAAAGTAAAGGTTTTAAATCAAGTAATCTGGGTATGAAGATCTTAATGTATTTAATTAAAAATACTTGAAAAAAAAAAAGAAATAAATTTTACTGCATCATCTTAAATATTGCTACTCAAATTTTTAATATTATTATGGAAGTTTTATGTATAAGATTGACAATCTGAAATTATGCTAAACCATTGCCTATATTTTATTTTATTATTAGATGGCAGACTTTAATATAATTCTGTATTTTTTTCCTCTAATATATAGTTTAATAATATTAAGCCATGATATAAAGTTCTTAATTCAAAATAAATGTATAAAATAATAGATGGAATTCAGTTTTAAAATAGTATATATTTAAAAATTGTACCATCCTTATAATAGACTGAATTGGTTATTAGTTTTCATGTTCCATTATTTTTCAATTTCTCAAAGCCATATTTTAATTAATATAGGGTTTCACATTTATTTGTGATAATTTATTTTGAAGTAAAAAAAAAAGTTTCCATCGTTAATATATAAGTATTTTTTTTTGCAAAATTTTAGAAGAAAGCATATTTTACATTATAAATTGCAGACAGGCTATACAGTGTTATACTGTTTTTCACTGTACTATTATAATTACAAAATTATAACACAAAAGCTTACATATGCTATAATTGTGAATAATTTACTTACACTTGTTTTCATTTATATGTGTGTACATTTATATATGTAAGAGAGCAACAGAGACTACAGTAAAACTAGAGTTGCATTACAATCTAATTCTTCAACTTTTTTTTATAACTCACATGAAATTAGATACTTTTCTTTCATAAAAATTCTTCTGAATTCAAAAGAAAAAAGGCAGTCTATCTAGTCTAGTATTATGTAGAAAATATTAATCATTAAATTTTCTCGTACTTTGTCACTTTAAAATAATATAAAAAAAAAAAGAAAGAGAATATTGTTTAAATTATTTCAATATATACATATTTAAATTAAAAAAATTTTTTTTCATATGTATCATCAAATATAAAATGTACAAAAAATAAAGCAAAAACAAGAGAATAATTTCACACAAAAAGACAAATAAGAAACTTCAGTGAACAGTGATATATGTTATTTCATTTTTATTCCTTACATTTCATGGTCATTATTGTGAAGTGCTTACTTATAAAGTATCTATACTGTCCATTTTATATTTTAATGTTATTTTTTAGTTTGGATAGTATTTTGTAAATAAATGAGACTTTGATAAAATCCATAAAATATGCTTAAGATGTAGAGAGAAAAAAATTATACAAGCTGATAAAAATTAAAAGTAAACAAGATTTGGGGAAAAAATTAGGTGTGGATATTGCAATATTTAATGGGATAAATAGTATGCACTATTATGTATTTGTAGAAACTTCAAAGTAACTAATGTATGACATTAATATATAAAATTATAATTATCACAATAGTTATTTTAAAATGTCAATAATTTCCAGAATGAAATATTAAAGAATATAATCAAAACATATGGTAATATTTATATAACACAGAATTCACTTCTAAAATAATATACACATAAAAAACATGTGTAATATCAGTTTTTGCAATCGAGAGACTGCCTGAATTAATGGAATACTGAAGAAATTTTAAATTCAAGTTCAGGCTAAAATAAAAATTATTTAATTCAATTTTAATAAATGTCAGAGCTTTTGTGATGAAGAATTGTAAAAAAAAGAGAGAGACCAATATGGTTCTTCAATTACTGATTCATAAAGTATATTACTAAAATAAAATATATCAATATTTTGCACTATCTATATATTCTACCTAAAAGGTATTATTTGCAATTCTTATATAAGAGATAGAGTGAATAGCATTGCTAAATTGAAATCAAACAAATTTGATGAATTTATTATTGTCTTTAATAATGAGTCATCCCTAAATAATAAAAAAAATTAATATTAATATCTTAGTAAAAACTTTTTGTGTCACAATGTATGTATGTTAATTTGTGGGTAAGAAATGGAATGCTACATCATTTTTCTTAAGTAATAGAATGATACAATCAACAATAACACTTCATCATCAGTTATATTTCTATGGCATGTCTTCAATAATACTGATAATATATATATATATATATATATATATATATATATATATATATATATATATATATATATATAATAAATCTTTCCAACTTTTTACTTAAACCTCAACTCTATTAAATTCAAAAACTAAGCGGAAGCAAACTCATCAATTCAAATTCCACGAATCTCTATTTTAATGTTAGAGTTGTCGATTTATCAAATGTGTTTTATTCCTGTTTATAAAATTGCCTCTTTAATTTTTCTTTTACTATGTTTCTCTCTTCATGAAGAATTTTCACATTTCAAAATTAAATTTAAATTTATGTTTACATGTTTTTTCATGATCAAAGAAAACTGAAGAAGATATTAAATCACCATTATTTTTATTTTTACACGCTTATATAACAATTCATGTTCCTTCAATCTTTTCTCAATGTTGCATCTAGATTCACCTATATATGATAGCATACAATCACAAAAAAAAAAAAACATTGAGAAAAGATTGAAGGAACATGAATTGTTATATAAGCGTGTAAAAAATAAAAATAATGGTGATTTAATATCTTCTTCAGTTTTCTTTGATCATGAAAAAACATGTAAACATAAATTTAAATTTAATTTTGAAAATGTGAAAATTCTTCATGAAGAGAGAAACCATAGTAAAAGAAAAATTAAAGAGGCAATTTTTATAAACAGGAATAAAACACATTTGATAAATCGACAAGCTTCTAACATTAAAATACGAGATTCGTGGAATTTGAATTGATGACGTTTGCTTCCGCTTTTAGTTTTTGAATTTAATAGCAGTTGAGGCAGGTTTGAAAGTAACCGAAAGTACTTCTGCGGATTTAAAGATTGTTTGAATTGTTTATAAACCGTTTAAAAATATTATTTCAATTATAATTACAATATTATTTTTAATTAACGGATATTTTTATTTATTTTACATATATAAATAAATCAGTAATATTTAACTAATGCACAAAAAATTAATAAAAACAGCAGTGTTATAAAAGAAATAAAGGAGAGAAAAAACAAGTCTGAATTAGTAAAAAGATGAATAAAGTTACACAATAAAAAAATTAGAAAACTATAAAGTATGTAAAATTTGAAAGTATATGTCAAGAGATTAATGGTGAATCAAAAAATGAGAGATTAAAATAGAAGAGAGAGTTTAGAAAAGATATATATATATATATATATGTGTGTGTGTGTGTGTACTGAAAAATTACAAACAAAAAGCAGATGATTAATATATGGCAAAATAAAAGTTTACACTTGCAAACACAAGTTATTAAAATGAATCAATGACTGAAGAAAAAAAAGTATTAATGAAGAAAATTAATGTATTGAAAAGAATATATTGATTTTTATGATAAACACAACAAACCTTTACCTATACTAACTAGAGAAAAATCAGACAGAATGAAATATATACTAAGCAATAAAAACTGTAAAAGTCTTAAGTGAAATGAAAACACATAAACTATTAAGATTTGATGAGATTTCATTAAATTGTTAAAGGTTTTGAAGAAAAAGTTCTAATATGATAAACAGTGAATATTTTAAAACAGTTTAAATGGATATGCAACTAAGATTTTGTTAATCTTAAAAATCCAATAATTAAGGTGTTTTTTTCTATTTGAAAAGCATTTTGGAGTTACAAAAAAAATAGAAGATCAAAAAATGCAAATAAAAGTGGTGAGAATTATTGATGAGTGATAAATATGGAAGTGAAATATTTGGTAATTTCATTAGATATTTTGAAAAAAATAAAACATGTAGATTCTAAGACAAACATTAATTATTAAATTTGTATGTAAAATCAGAAAGTATTTGTATAATTTAATGTTTGTTGTTTTTCTTTTTAACTGAAGAAATAGACTTAGGGAAGAGTGTAAGGCAAGAATGATACTTATTAAATACTAAAAAAAATTATTAATTGAATGTTGTTTGATAATGATGGAATTAACAAAAAGGACACAGGATTTGTCTCATCAGACTTGCAAATGATATGACAATATTACATAATGAGAAAAAATTAACTTTATTAATAAACATGTAAACAACTTGGACTAAAAAAAGTATGTGTCAAAGAGATAGTTTAAAAAATATTATTTTTAAATATTGAGAAATTGAATCATTAATAATAATGACATAAAATTTGAAAATGTGCTACAATTTAAAAATCTTTTAATAGATATAGAAGATTTTTCATGATTCCACTGAAATTAGATTTAAGGAAAAATAACATTAAATGTTTGACTTCAAGTGTTATAGCAAATATATAGACAGTTTATTGGCTTTTTACCTCTGAGTTTAAGATCAAGAAACACCATGGTCTTTCTTCTCAGTGCCTGATAAGGCAGAATGAATGTTTGTGTAAATGATAAAGATTTTTCCCAATTATACAATTATGACAGACAAAAATAAAGCATGGCCCTTAATCCCAGGAGGCTGTAAAGTCACCAACCAAGGCAGCGGTTGGTGGCCGAAGGCGGAGGGTGCTAAGAATATCCTGGAGGCAGACCCAGGCTGCCATTTGATGACGACTTTTTATTTAGGTACTTACAACTGCAGATCACTTTCAAGTGAAGGAAGATTGCAAGAATTAGAAGAAGAACTCTCTTATATTAAATGGGATATTATTGGACTTTGTGAAGTTAGAAGAAAAGATGAAGAGACAATTGATTTAAAAAGTGGACATATGCTCTATTATAAAGGCACAAATATTGGAAATACAAGTGGAGTAGGATTCATTATAAATAAAAAGTGGAAGAACAATATTGTGGAGATTGATGGTGTATCAGACAGAGTGGCAAGATTAGTTATACAACTTAATAGCAGATATCAAATGCAGATAATTCAGGTTTATGCCCAACAAGTTCTCACAGTGATGAAGTAGTAGAAGATTTTTATATGGATGTACAAAAGGCTTTTGATCAGAGTAAACAACATTTTAAAATTGTTATGGGAGATTTTAATGCTAGAATTGGTAAACAAATGAAAGATGAAAGTGTTGTAGGTAATTTTGGTTATGGTAATAGAAATGAGAGAGGACATAGACTTGTGGAGTTTGCAGAGAAGGAAAAACTTTATATTATGAATTCTTTTTTTGAGAAAAATGTTAGAAGGAAATGGGCATGGAAGCATCCAAATGAAGGTACAGCAGAATTGGATTATATTTTGACTAACAGGAAATACATATTTCAAGATTGTAATGTTCTTAATAAATTTAACACAGGAAGTGATCATCGATTAGTAAGGGGTAAGATACATGTTAATGTAAAACTAGAGAGACAAAAATTATTAAGAAAAACTATATTTACAGTTGATATTCCTAATCTTCAGAAACATTCTAATGAATTTAAATTAGAACTTACAAATCGGTTTCAAGTATTAGTAGATTTTGAACATGATTCAGATTTGAATGAAATTAATATGAAAATAACTGATACACTTTTAAAAACTGCAACAAAGATAGCTGGTAGAAAAAATCAGCAATTGACTAATAAAATTTCTACTGAGACTAGAGAACTTATGAAGAAAAGAAGGAATATGAAGATATGCAAGAATGATGCATTAAAAAGAATTGAATATCTCGAATTTTGTAAAATGGTGCGGAAAAGAGTTGAAAATGATATAAGAAAGTATAACTGTGAATTAGCAAGAAAAGCTGTAGAAGAAAATAAAAGTCTTAAGAATGTAAAACAACATTTTGGTATTGGTAGGAAATTTATATCTGCAATAAGGAAAAAAGATGGAATTATTACTAAAAAGAGGGATGACATTATGAAATTGGTAGAAGATTTTTATCGAGAATTATATAGTAATAAAGAACAAGTACCTCCTATATCTATTACATCTTCCGAATTGCCCAGAATTTTAAATGAAGAAGTGAGAAATGCAATTAAATGTATGAAAAAAGGAAAGGCTCCAGGTAATGATGGAATTATAATTGATATATTAAAAGAAGCAGGTGAAGAAACAGAAAAAATATTAGCAAAGTTATATACCAAATGTCTAAATGATAAAGATGTACCGGATGATTGGAAGAATGCAGTAATAATATTAATATTTAAAAAAGGTGATAAAGAAGATATTAGAAATTACAGACCTATCAGCCTTTTATCAGTTTTATATAAAATTTTTACCAAGATAATTACAACTCGTCTACAGAGAACCTTGGATTTTCACCAACCAAGAGAACAAGCTGGATTTAAAAGTGGTTTTAGTACAGTAGATCATATTCAAGTATTGAGAGAAGTTATAGAAAGGACAAATGAATATGAGTTGTCATTGTGTTTTGGATTTGTAGATTATGAAAAGGCATTTGATTCTATAAACATTTCTTCAGTGATTAAAGCATTGGATCATCAAGGTATAGATCCAGGATATTGTCATATTTTAAAGAATATTTATAAAAATGCAACAGCAACAATTAGATTACATAATGATACTGGGAAAGTCAACATTGAGAAAGGTGTAAGACAAGGTGACTCCATATCTCCAAAACTTTTTACAGCAGTGCTGCAAGAAGTATTTTGTGGATTAAAATGGGAAACTAAAGGAGTGAAAGTAAATGGAGATTATTTAAGTCATTTAGATTTCGCAGATGATGTAGTTGTTTTTGCAAATAATGCTTCCGAGCTGCAGGAAATGTTGCAGGAGTTATCAGATGAAAGTAGGAAAGTAGGACTAAAGATAAATGTTAAAAAGACTAAAGTAATGTTTAATCGATTTGCTCAAAATATGAAAATAAAGATTGATTATGATGAATTAGAAGAAGTTAAGAGTTACAAATACCTTGGTCAGATTATTAATACAGATGGAAACATAATAGAGGAAATTAATCATAGAATTAAACTTGGTTGGAGTGCTTTTGGTAGAAATAACTTGATATTAAAAGGAAATATGCCTATGTGTTTGAAAAGAAAGGTTTTTAACAAATGTGTTTTACCAGTTCTTACTTATGGATCTGAGACTTGGACACTTAATAGAAGATCAATACAGAGACTTCAGACCACTCAAAGAAGTATGGAGAGATGTATGTTGGGAGTAACAAGAAGAGATCGAAAACGCAATGTATGGGTAAGAGAACAAACAGGTGTTACTGACCTCATTGAAAAAATTAAAAGATTGAAGTGGAGTTGGGCTGGACATATTGCTAGAAGAGATGATAATAGATGGACAATTGAAATTTTAAACTGGATTCCAAGAGATTGTAAAAGACCTAGAAGGAGACCACATGTAAGATGGATGGATGAAATAAGAAAATGTGTAGGGGTGATGTGGAGAAGAGAAGCTAAAGATCGGAGAAGATGGATTAAACTTGGAGAGACCTTCATCCTGCAGTGGATTGATAATGGTTGATAATGATGATGATGATGACAATAAAATAAGATAAAAACTGGATGCTTAAAGTATGTGAATTAATAATAATAATCACAGTCATTTCCTCAAGAGATCACATAAAATTTAAGTACTAAAGTGACTACCTAAACTTAGAGGACAGTCAAGGTATTCACTTGGAAAACAAAATTAGTAATGCAAAAGCAGTGAAAAGAATAAATGAAAAAAAGATTATATATTGAAAAAATATGAGAAGAAATCAAAAAATTTTGAAAAATAAGTATAAAAAAATTATAGAGAATAAAAAAAAGGTAAAAAACAAAACAAAAGAAGATTAATCATAAGAAGATTAAAAATTATGAGTACATAAGAAGTAGAGCATGAGATGATATTATTTAGAGATTTTTGTAAGCAAAAAGTTTTTTGATAAATAAATACTGATTGATGATGATAAGGATTTTCAAAAATTATAGAAATAAAAAAAATATTCACAAATAATTTCTTCATTTAAACAAATTGCACACAGTTTGCTAAGACAACTATCCTATTTTTATATTATGGTATTATACTTCTTTGTAATTTATAGCCAAAATTGTCAAATATTATTTAAAATAAACAAAAGGGAAAATATATCAATATTAATTCTGATGAAAGATAAATTTTAAAATAAATCTTTCTATGATAAAAGAGATTACATGAAAAGTTTTAGCACCAAAGTAGATTCAGGAACCTTTTTTTTTTTTTTTTTGAGTATTTTTACTACACTAAATCATGCAGAACCTTTCAATGATGTAAATTTAAAAAAAAATAAAGCATTTATTCCAAATTTTTTAAGCAGAATGTCTTTAATATTTTTTATAAACAGTAGTGTGTCTCAATAATAGTTGCTACTTAATAATTTTTGTCATAATGGCACTGCTTTTAAAATTATGTGTTCATGATATTTTAGGCAATACTATATAATATATGATTCCAAAAATTATGTCAAAATACAGTTAAGCATCATGACTGTAGATTTTTTAAAGCATCTAATGTTATTCAAAATTGTATTTAGTATTATTTAATATTTTTGTAATAGCTATATTATACCTGCCTCTAGGTTCTGTAATAAAAAAAGTTGTATTCATCTTCTTTAAATGTATTTTTAATTTAGTTACTTTAACATACTATTTTTTAAATATATAAAAACAGAAACTGCTTTTTTTTCTAAATATATCAAAACCTTAAAATTTAAATAATGAAAAGAAAAAAAACTTTTACTAGCAGCAAACATAAATTTAGTTTTAGAACAAACTAATCTAATTTTTTTGTAAATTGTTTAAAAGAAAAGGGTTGGAATGAGTTTTTTCCATTTATTAGCAAAAGACTTGACTTCTTTATGAATATAACAAAACAAGCCAATTTATATATTTAAATGTTTTGAAATTTTAACCAAGTAATGGTAATGCAGTTTTATTATTGTTATTATTTGCTGAGCATACTTTCAACATTGATGGTTATAATCACAGCACTAGTATTTTGCAGCAGGAAGCAATACAACATTTAAATAAAGTGTGATTAAGTAAATTTCCTACTTACATATTCCATTTCTTTGACAAGAGAATACAGGATTCTTTTTTGTTTATAGTGTGGGGATTATTAGTAATGAACCATGCTTCATTGAATCAATGCTTGCTACTTATCAAAGTGTGACTGTATTTTGCTAATGTTCTAAAAATACTGTTTATATTCTGAGTTTTTTTTGTGTGTAACTATACAGTATTTATGCTGTGCCAGCCTCATAGCAATATTTGTACATGATTCACCTTAATACACCATGTGGCAAAAGAAATTGCTGGATCTGACTTTATATACAATTTGTGGGGTTTGCTCTGGAGATATCCCATCTCTTACATTATTTATTAATCTATTGAAAGTGGAAAGAGTTCTAAGGCTAACACTATATGTGTTAAGACATCTTTTTCAGTCTTCATGACACACCAAAAATCTAGGGGAGACTTATCGAAGGTGATATGTCTGTCTTCTGGGAAGGTGGTGTGTTTATTTTAGCATAAAACTTAATAGTGCTAATTAGCTTATTATGGTTGTACTTCAATATTGCTAGTTCATTAATGTAAGCATTAATATTATCTTTGTGATCGGTTTCATACTTGTGCAATTTTAAGTTTCTGTACAAGAAGTTCTTAAGATCTGCCAATTTTATGCATTTAAGGGATGTGAGATTTGGAATTGATAGCACTTCAAACTTCAAAAAGCTTTAAAATCATCTTATAATCAAGATTATGTTTGTTTTTATGTATATATATAGTTCCAGGAAGCTGATACCATTCCATTTATCTTCTTCTTTGATCTTCCATCGTAATATTTGTTCTAGATTAAGATATATATATATATATCCTTAACGTGTCTGGTTCACAGACAAGCACATCAAACATACACTGTCGCATTAGGCATTGAAGGAAAATATTTTGGGTAACAAATTCCTTGAATTTTGTCAACATAATACTGCAAATATTCCACTAATTGGCAGCTCCATAGGCTATCTGTATTACACTTTATAATATTTGTTGTTGGCTAAAGTTATTATATATTTGTCTATGCAGCTTAATAGATCTACAATAAATTCACACATAACAATACAAATATATATTTGTATATTTTAAATATACATATAAATGTTTTTTTTTAACATTAACATTATTAATTATAAAATTATTAACTACAGGCTATCCATTATTTTAATTATTATATAAGCAAATAATATACATTTTTTTATTTAAAAAATATATCAACATTCAAAGTGATAATACTTTGTCAATATATACTCATTCTAATAAGAACTATTTCAATATATCACAGCAATAAATGTTTTTATATTTTTTAGCATAAATCAAATTAAGTTGTGAAGCATTCCAGCCTATAGTTATTTTAATGTAATATTTTTGTTAATGTTGTTTATAAGTTTTAATTAATTGTTAATAAAAAAATAGTATGATAACATAGCTATACACACCATCAAATGGAAGATAGGCCTAATTTTTTCTTAATTAATAGTAACCTAGGTTCCATTCATTAGTTATCTTGAAATATTACAGTGTTTACAAAAAAATTTAAAATATTACTCTGAATTCACTTAACTATTCATAGTAGTAATCATTTATATATATTAATAAATTATAATCATACGAACTTTAAATTTTCATGGGTTGAATCATTTATAGTAGTAATCAATTATATATATTATTAAATAACAAAATTGTGAACATTAAACATTCATGGGTTGAATCTACAATAGCAAAATATTTCTTTAAAACTGATATATTATACTCAGGTTAAGACTACCCTAAGTTTCTTTGTGTTGGTACTTTCCGATTTTGCTCCATGCCACCACTTGAGGGCACTTTTTTCCAATAGTCAGAAAGAATTATACAGTTGCAGGGACCAATGTTTAATGAAAGGAAATAAGTCACATAGTTTTGACTAGTGAATTTTTAAATTTATTGTATAAAGATATGACAAAATGATATGCTACGGCGAATCAGAATGGATTTCACAAATATGTGATTACTTGCTCATTAAAATCAAAAGCTGCATTGACTGTCTTTTTATGCTCAAGATGATGAGAATTTGTGATCTACTGGCTACAGAATGTGAGGCAGTGGAATTTTTCCAAAGAAACCATATCCTGCCTTCTCAAAAACTCTGCACCAATGGCTATGATATGAAATTGTACTTTGTCTGAAAGTCTGCCAACATTGTGTAGTGCCACATAAAGAAATGTGATTTGAAGGCTCTAAAATAACATTTCTAACAGCTGTCCAATTTATTTATTATTGGAGGAGAGATACCATGACAACTGAATGTATAAAACATGAATTGGATTTGTGCAAAGACACTATCGTTTCTTGGAACAGTTATCTAAGAGAAGTGTGCAAAGAAAGTTTCTTGATTCAGCCATCGTGCCAAATTGGAGGATCTGGAAAAATTGTAGAAGTCAATGAAAGTCTCTTTATAAAACAAAAGAACCAAAAAGGGAGAATACTCCTGCAACAGTGGTTATTCGGTTGTTTATGCAGATAAATCAAAGTGTTTTATTGTTACTGTTCCATGTTGAACAGCATCCATTCTACTTAATGCCATTCAACAAAATATAGCACAAGGATCAACAATTTATTCTGATGACTGGAATGCCTATAAAACTGATGAATTAAGAAATGCAGGATTTGAACATTTGAAAATTAATAATAGTTATAATTTTGTGGATCCTTCTACTGGGGCACATATGCAAAACATAGAAAGACTTTGGGGACTAGTTAAATGGCACAATAAAGACAGAGGGCAACTGCTTGCAAACACATTAATTCCTATTTAGCTGAGTTCATGTGGTGGTGATTGCATCAAGAAAAAGATTTATGTGTCACAATTTTAGAAGCTATTAGCAAAGTGTAACTATTTTTTTTTATTACTTTCATTTTTTTTTAAATTAAACATTAGAATACAAAATTGTTTAGTCTTTTTTACTTTCACTTTCATTAAATACTCCCGATTACACTACATACTACCAATTTGTTATTAATTACATATTTTTTTTATTCTTTGATTAAATACCAAACCATTGTTTATTTCAGTATATTAGTTAGTACTTAAGTTTTTTATTTGTTTTTTACATTAATTAAACGTCAGAATGCAAAATTGTTGTTTGGTCTTTTTTTACTTTGACTTTCATTAAACATTAGTCCCCGCAACTGTATAATTATCTCTGACTATTGGAAATAAGTGCCCTCAAGTGGTGGCATGGGACAAAATCAGAAAGTACCTTTGCGTTTCATTAAGGGGGGGGGGGGGGTAGATGTCAGTTCAAATCTAAATCAAATAAATTTAATTTCAATTCTTTTCACATCTTAAAGTAGCATTTTAAGATGTTTTCATTAAAAGTTCTATCTAAACAAATAAGCTGAATCAATCTATATAACTTCAATTGTATGTTATTAAAAAAAATGTAGGTAAAAAAAAACTCACAGAAATTCATAAACTTATTAAATTTTACAAATATTATTATGGCATCAGTCTTTTTTTTTCTCTTTATAGTGATATAAAATCACAAATATGATTTTTTTAAAGTTTTATACATATTAACATATCTTTAGTTTAATCTATTTTAGTGCAATGAGATAAATCTCAAAAAAAAAAAAGTTGTAAAGAACTTTCAGTAAATAAGAGAGAAAAAATATTTACTTAATAAGGAAAAACAAGAAGTCATTTTCTGAAATTGTTTGTATGTTTCAAGTGGATCATTCATTAATCAGAAAAATTATAAAAAGACAAAATCAGATTCCTGCCCCTGCTTCTTGTGGCCCTAAAACAACTGGTTGTAAAAACGAAATTTTTTGGTTTAAATGGAAAAAGCGTTAAATCTATGGACAAATGATATAAATTGTAAAAACATCTCAAGATGATGATCTTGTATTGCCCCAGAAAGCTTTAAGTCTCTATGAAGAATTTAGTCTCTAATCTGGATCACACAATTCCAACTTATTTACTGCAAATAGAAGAAGGTTGTCTGAATTCGTAACAGTAACCAGTGAAACTGCATCTGACACATAATAAAGCTGCAGCAACGTTTCGTTAGAATTTTTAAAAAAATATTGAAAAAAAAAATATCCAAAAAGATATTTAAATGTGATGAAATAGAATTATAAATGATTGAATCCACTGAGAGTACTATAAATATAGATATAAAAATGTACTTTCTCAGTTTAAATGTGAATATTATACACATAAAGTATATATATATATATATATGTGTGTGTGTGTTGAAAAGTATTGTACTATACATCTGTAGTACAATAAACAATAGTTATTGTATTATAAACAAGGCTTGAACAAAACTTGAGCTACTACATGTTATATATGATGAACATGAGAAGAGTTTATGAATATATGAAATTTTCTACATTTATAAGAAATTAAATCCAAAATACTATTTTTAGTTTAAATATTATTGCTTAATATATATATAATTCAAACAAATATATTTAACACAGAATTCATAATTAAATAATATATTCTTTACCAGAAGTACTTTCAATTGTTTCACTGACAATCTTTATCAAAAAGATTGTCAGTGAAACAATTGAAAGTACTTCTGGTAAAGAATATATTATTTAATTATGAATTCTGTGTTAAATATATTTGTTTGAATTATTATTATATGATTTAAAAATACAAACATTTAATGGTTGTAGTTATATATATAATTTTAGCACTGGACAAGGTTAAGTGCAGTGACAGAGGTTTGGAGAAGAGTACTGAAAGGTGATGGATTGCAGCTTAGTTTTGTCATCCAATGCACAAATATCACAAAACCTACAGAGTATAAAACCATCTGATTACTTATTAAGCATTTAGGGTACATTTCTAAAAATAATCACTAAGCTCAACAGAAATAAAATAAATATAAAACAAAGATAAACATTTAGTATATATAATTAATTATACATGAGATGAGAAAGTTGATTTAAGTCTTTCTCAAATTTTAGTTTATTTTAGATTATAACCATTTGTCATACCTTGAATATTTTTTCATAAACAATTGTTTGTAGTTAGATATTATTTTGGTAACAACAAACATTAATGTATATATTCTCATTCTCTCTCTCTCTAGATTTTTGTTAAAAACTACATATTAATATAAAGATGATTAAAAAAAATACATGTAATCTCTATCAATGATGGATTTTCAATATTATTTGGGATTATTCAAATCATTTACAGTTTTTATTATAAATTCAGTATGCAAATATTCTACACTGTTCTTGATAGTCTAAAATACTTATTTAAGATGCATAATAATAAAAAATATCTCTGCATTTACTTATTTATTTTTCATTAGTGTGTTAGTGAATAAATATATGCATTTTAATGATGTAAAAAAACTGTGAAATTTTATAATTAGGTAATGAAATGCTAGAATAAATTATGTTTAAGAGGTTAAAAGGTATCACTGCTAATGATGAATGTTATCACTTGGTTATAGTATCATAACTTCTAGTTACATAATCCCTATGTTTGGATATAAAATTAAATATATATATATATATGTTTAATCAGTAATAATAAAGTAGCTTTATTATTGTCATAGTTGCATTAAGATTCTTATCGTCAATTTTCCTGGGTTTGATTTTTCCTTTACTTATTTATTATTGTTGATATAAATCATTTTCACGGCTAATATATTTTTATAAAATATCTTAATTCCAAAAATAAATTAAGAAGAATAAATGCTTATTGCATATCTTTTCTGACTGTATCAAAATAATAGAAAAATAATGTCCAATCTTGACTATATATATATATTGTTTAAAATGAAGAAGATATGAAAAAATGAAGTAGGGTAACAAAAGAATTGAATAATGATCTTAAAAAAATAGCTATAAGTATTTGAAAAATAAAGCAAGATATAGAAAAGCTTAGTAATTTTGGTCATTTGGTGTGTAGCAGCTAACTAATTATGACAGATATGGTAATAATCTTTTGCTATTTTGATTAGATAGGCAGAATAAAAATACAAAAAAAATTGACTAAAATCATTTCTTTTACATATATATTCAATTGAAAAACAGAAGTAGATAAATAAATAAATAACTGCAATTAATCAAGAAGCTACATGTTAACCAGTGAGAATTGGTAATAAATTATTAAATAATACCACTTAATAACCACTTGAGTATAAAAAAGAGTTGTTAACTATTAGTAACATTCAGAGTTTCACTTTTATATACCATTCTTTAACTAGTATTTTTCTACTTTCATTTATTAGTAATAAAATGGTAATGTTTGGCTAATACGATTTAAACTTAAGTTAAAATAACCATTTCAAGTTTCTTCTATAAACATAACACACATATATATGAACACATACAATATAGTAATTTGTTGAATAGTTTGCTAAATCTACTATTTTAATGTCATACTAATCACCAGAGGGAGATAGTAGTATGTGATATTCATCAGAACTGATTATTAAAAAGTAAAGGTAAGTTTAGAAAAAAAAAAGTTTATGCACTTCTTCCTATTCTTTAAAAAAACATGCATTTGCTTTCAAAATCAATCACTTCTATTTGCTTTAACTACATATAAATATAAAAAAAAAAAAAGAGAGAGAGAGATCACAAGTGATGGACACAGTTAAGAAGACAAAGTATAATAGTGATCTCAAGAAGTGATTGAAGAAGGCACTCTATTTGATTACCAAATAAAAAAGTAGAATTTTTTTCCGATTATTTTTTTAAGATGAATTATTGTTGAACGACATTATGCAAGAGGGTTACTAATGAAATTGTAGCAGGAGAATAATAATTTATCAACAGTGAAATAAATAAATGGAAAATTTGAAAACTGTTTCATTCAATATACATATATTAGTTTTAATTTTTTTTTTAAAAAGTACTTAGCAAATCATATTTTCATAATTTTTTTTTTAATGCTTATTTCAAGTTGGAAAAACCCGATTGGAAATTTACTATTATAATAATTATATTTAATTCTTGCATAAAAATAAATTATCATATATCATTTTAATCCAAATTCTTAATGCTTTGACTTTTTCAAATATATATTTTGTCTTTAAAAACACTCCTGGTGGTAAAGCACAAAAGTTATATAAAGTATTTCAAAAAAAAATTATGCTATATATCTTTTAATTAGTTTCTGACTTATAAAGTAATAGGAAAACACTTCATTAAGGCAAATGTTTACCCTGTGTATAAGAAATAACATTTTCCCACTCTGTTATTAAATACTTGACAGAATATTGTTATATATTTTATCTTGCTCCAATTTTGATTGTGATCTATCTCTATTTAAATGTTTGTATTAGAAATGATTTGTATATATAGACTTTTTTAAATAGTGTTGGCCAAATTTAGATCTATGTAAATTATTTGGGAGGGGAAGATTAAAAGTTTTACAATTACCAATTTAATTAAGATATATTCAAAGGTACATAATTCCCTCTAAAAACATAATTTGGTGAGAAAAGCATTCTGGGTGATAAATGAGAAAGTTAAATGACCTAAAATAATTTCCAAGAATTGTGTTATAAATGAAAACAAAAATTATGCTATAGATGAAAAAAAAAATCTGTTGAAATTCATCAACCAATTTATGAATCATAAGGTAATAGAAAACACTTTATATATACATGCAAAAAAATATGTAGGGATTATAATTAAGATTAATGCTTTGGAAAATATAATTTTTAAAATAAAATAAACATAATCCTTCAAATGTTATTACTACAATTGTGTAAGTCATGTTATATATCATTATATTGGAAATTGTATAACAAATATAATGAATCTGTTAATAAAAATATTATATAAGAAATTATCTATCAAAATTTAAAAATTATAAAGAAACATAAAATTTTTAAGAATGTTAAAATTTTGTTATTTTAAATTATGTAATAAGCTATACTTTTTTAGCTTTATTACAATCCTTGATATTTTATTTTTCTGATAACACACTGTTTGATCTTTATATAAAGCAAAGGGAGGTTATCATAAAATTGTTCTATACCAATTCTTCAAAAATCCAAATGTGGTTTCCATGTTAATCAAAAGATGTGGACTCGTTCACAATTAATTTTTCCCAAATGAATGTAACTAAATGGAAGATTTTTTGATCTCAATATAAACTCTGAAAGAGAAAAGTAATAATAGAGGTGATGTGCCTTTCAAATTTCACACAAATAAATAAGTAAGTTATGCCATTTTTTCAGTACTGAAAATTCAAGATATATGTACATATTGATAAAATAGTGACTAAAACATAAAATGACTATGATAAATACAGGAATATTTATTACCTAAAAGATATTATATGATAACTGAATTTAATTTATATTAGTGAATTTTTCTTGTCTATTCACTAAAGTATCAAAGAAAAAACCAGAACTTGGAAAAAAGTTTTCCAACAGTTTGGAAAGACTTTTTTTGACACTGATTGTTGAATAACTAAATTTAACATTAAGATACTACTTTTTTGATATATTTTATTAACAGATATATATATATACACATGTGCAATCAAAATCACTAAACACTGATTTACTATTTATCCCCTCCCTCCATATTTTCCAGAAGAGATCAAAATATCGCTGATGACCAGGTTAGAAGTGTTCATTTTAATGGAGAAAGTTGAAATTAAGTTTTATAAATTTAATTCAAGTTTTTTTTTTTTTTAGAATTTAATCTTAAATACAGTATTCTGAAAATAAATTATTTTATAAATATTATGATGATTAAGGTAAAAATTATTGTTTATAATTATTATTTATAATTTCAAATCAAAAAATAAACTTTTTCATTATTAAATAACGAATGTTTATGTTTTCATTTTAAATTTCTCCTAAAGACAAAACAACAACAACACATACACACACAACAACAACTTTAAAATAAACATGGTTTATTATAATAAAGCAGAGAAAGGCTTTTATTTAAATAGAGAACCAAAATAAAAGCAGCATTGATATGCTAAGTTTGAGAATTACATACATAGTCATGTGATATATCAAAAAATAACCGGCTAACATATGTGAAGAAAGTTAATATTTCCAGATTTAAAAAAAGAAAAAAGAATAGTATAATTTTTATATATAGTATGGAAATTTGAAAGTAATAAAACTAAACTTACAATTT
Source organism: Epiperipatus broadwayi (assembly GCA_028023455.1). Taxonomy (NCBI): domain Eukaryota; kingdom Metazoa; phylum Onychophora; class Udeonychophora; order Euonychophora; family Peripatidae; genus Epiperipatus; species Epiperipatus broadwayi. The sequence continues at coordinate 7,271,864 of JAQFVV010006246.1, forward strand.
AATGGAAAAAATATTTTTCAGATCTTCTTCTCCAAAAAAAAATTTCTTTAAAAAAATAATTAAATTATACGTATGTAAAGCTTTTAAATCCAATTGTAATATAAGTATTCTATTAGAATTTTGTACTGCTAAAAATAATTTTTGGTGGGTCAATAAACAACAAGCTTTTAGCTATTCATATATATTTTTAAATGCCTAGTAGTCAGATGGATTAAATTTCCAACTATTTATTTCATCAAATTTATCTTTATTATATTTCCAAAACTTTAGAATTATTTGTCAGAAATATAGAAAAAAAAAAATTAAACTGAAATAAGTAATAAGACTTAATATTATGAACAATAACATTTTTCTTATTGAATGATTACTGCAGTATCTGATAAAAATACTAAATTAAAAAATCAGACACGTTTTAATTCAGTTTGTAAAATCCAAACAACTTATTTTTCAGATTAAAGTTCATGAAATTTTATTTAAAATTTTTCTTATATATATATATTAAAAAGATAAATTTTCTTCAGTCAATATGAAAGAGTTCTTTTATAGCCAATTACAAGTCGTAGCTATATATTATTGATTTCTCTTGACTTCTAAAAATAAATACTATCAAATAAAATCTTAATTTAACCACGTTTATTCTTCTAAAATAATACACAATTACATAAATATTTTGTGATAAAAATTATAAATATGTAAACAAAATGTGGGAATTATGTTTCATTTGCAAAACAAAAACAAAAGAATAAGCCACAAAACTTAATCAATAATACTGTGGACAAGTGTCAGCTCATTAGAGTAAGTTATTATTTATTTAATCCTAACATCTTGAGATTTTCTTTTAAATTAGTAAATCAATGTGATTATGTTTCAATTTTGGCTATCAAATGAATGCAAAAACAGCAAATGAATGCTAAAAGAGGGCCATAAGAGAGTGAAATAAAGTGAAGAAACCATCAGTGATAATGTAAAATCATGTTTAATGCTCAAAAAGAATTATTGCATGCTCAAGATCTAATAATAATAAATCACTTAAGTCTTTGGCTCACATAATACATGATAAAACCATGAGCAACACTATGATGCAGTGACATCTATTGTAAAGTTAAGCAATCAAATATTCAAATTTACAATAGATAATACTAGAATAGAAAACCACTTTTGTTTTGATCTTATCTTTTAATATTGCTATAATTTTATACTATTTTCTTATCAAAGCACTGTTTTGAAGAAACTTTAAAAAAAATTTTTTTTCCCATCTGCTCAGATTCTCTTATATTATCAAGATTTTCTTTTTGATAGTATTTTCTGTAATTCTTTTCTACATATCCAGGGCTATGCAGTCAGTTGGCAGCTGGGTAATTATATTTTATAAATAAGAAAAAAACAACCAAACTTTAAATAAATTTCAATAGTTTATTTATTCTGAATCATAATAATTGTATTAATAAAGATTAATAATTCAACTCACTATTTACCAGTTGAGAATAAGATCGCATAGATCTCTTTAAAGTTCATATCTTCTTAGAGATCTAATATCTATATAGTCTCTTTAATTCTGCGATTTGTAATCCTATAATTTTGTAAGCACACTGTAACTTAAATACATTACTGTGAGATAGTTGAATTGGATTCTTGACTAAAGCTCTTCTTTATTAACTTCCAAAACAAAGCACTCAGTATAGCATTTTATTGCACTTCGTTTACACAATTTCACTAATTTTATTCTTCTGCTGACTCTTTATCAGCTTTGCTAATCTGAATAAAGTAAACTTTGCTTTACATGCAAATTAACCTGTTGCAATTTCCAGTAGGTAATTTCTTTTTCTGCACATATCAACATTAATACCACATAAGCATTCCTCTCTCTTTTCTAGAAATCCCCAGAATTTTATTCACAAATATATATATATTTTTTTGGCATGTGCTCAAACTACAATAATATCAATTTATTAAATAAACTTGTAGTCTTATTGGTCTCCTCCATACTCAGGTAGGCCTTGTTGAGACTCAATTTTCTTCCTGTGGCTCCATAATCTTTTCTTATTCCAGTTCATTTGTTACTCGGATAACTGCTCCTAAAATAGGAGATCTAACTGAAGTTTTTAATTCAATCAAAAATATCACTCTGATTTATTTCTTCTGAAATCAGAATAACCACTATATCTTCCAACAGTTTTGTTCTCCATTCTTTAATATAGTTTATATCTCAGAATTCTGCTGTCTTCTAACTTTAATTTCTATATTTGTTTACTATTATCATAAATATTCCTGGTAGCTACTTCCTCTTTACTATATCTTTAATCCATATATTTTAATTCGTAGTAAATTTAATATTTTCCAAAATTGAGGAATGTCTAGTTATAAAATAATATATGGTAACAATTTAATAATAAAAAAAAAAAGAGAAAAGGGGTCAGTTTTGTTTTAACAACTGTCTTGGAAAAAGAAAGATTGGAGAACATTTTTTTGTTTACAAATCAGATGAGAATTTCAGCTGTAATATTTGACTGAATATAATTAATTCCTAGATAAGTTGTAGAGGAAAAGAATATAAACAGAGGTAATTTTTGATAAAGGCTGTTTGTTAATTTGACCTGAGAATGGTTTACAAAACTGAAGTCATGGAAAATAAAATTATCGAAGGCTAAATTTAACATATGCCAACATAAAGCCCGGAGCAGTGTGGAGCTGTCTACGGTCGACCTATTGGAAGTAATGCCCTACAAAAGAGGTTAAAAATAAAATATAAGAAGTTGTCTTAAAGATGTTACTTACCTGGGTAAATCTGTTGCCACCCCTCAATTGAATATCTATTTATGGGAATTCTAATTTAGTCATTAATCTTACTGAGAATGTTTTTGTTTTTTTGCAAATTTTATTCAAAAAATGGGATCTATCAATAACATTGATATTTAAAAGCAAACATAAATCCATATTCTATCAAGAGGAGACGTGATAACTTTATTAGGTCTAAAAACAAAGGGGGGGGGGATTATGAATATAAAAATAAAGAAAAATAAATGCTTTACAACACCTGAACAATTATGAGAATAAATGACGTCGGAGTAAATGGAAATTGTCTGATCTAAAGGTAAAAGAATATTTTTTGCATGTTTTGTCGTATGAGCATATGTTACATTATAAAGAAATACCATCACAGTAAGATGAACAATTTATTATCCTGAAAAAGCCTAATAATATAAGTAAGAAAGTTGTTTTAGTTATTTTGTATGCTATAGACTTTAAATTTATATATATATATATATCATAGTCATACCTAATATTTATTATTATAAAATAGTGGCTAGAGATTTATTGTAAAATTTCAAAATATTTGTAAATATATGTGTATGGTGTATCAGTTATCATCATTATTTTTTTGTCTAAAGTTTTTTATGTACATTTATGTTGTATGTTTTCTTTTATTAAATAATTAATGAATAAAATTATTTATCACATGCCATTTTGATCTTATTGGAACAATTTGTTTCAATTTTAAGAGAACTAGGTTTACTAGCTAAGTATATAGAAGAAACATAACTGGGTTACTTTTGAATTACTGCTCATTTATCACAATTTTTCCTTAGGAAAGTAGTTACAGAAAGTGGCTTCCATATCCATAACTGGCATGTATAATTATTTGTTCATCTCATATGAGTAAAATAAAATAAAATCTTATGTATATGAATAGTCAATTCAAGAACTTTTATGAAATAAAACTTTGGTTTTATTATTTGGTTTTATTATTAAAATTAATTTGCTATTACACTATATAGTCTCTTTAATTCTCAGATTTGTGACTACAATTTTATAAGTACATTATAGCTCGCAAACATTATTCTGAGCTAGTCGAATTGCATTCTTGACTAGAGCTCTTCTTTATTAATTTCCAGAACAACAGACCATAACTCAACTCAGTATAACATCTCATTGCATTTCTTTTACACTATTGATTTTTTTTATTCTAATCTTTATCAACTTTGCTTATTTGCATATAGTAAACTTTTCATTACATGCAAATTCACCCATTGCAATTTCCAGTAGAAATTTTTTTTTTGCATATTAATTATTTAATCTACTTCTAGAGTATTTTAGCATATCAACATTAAAATCTTCTACACACATACCTTTACTTATTGCTTAATATATATATATATGTGTGTGTGTGTGTGTGATGTAAGTATTTTTCAATTATATACTATTCAAAAATAAATAAAAGAAAAAAAGAGAATAAACAAAGCATTAAATTCATAAATTTAATAAAGTTTATGATACAGCTGCAGCCATTTTCCATTTTGGAGCACTGTATGTAATCACTTCATTTAAAAAATGTTTCATTAAATTAAAAACACATATATATTTTATTCTTAGCTTTGATAAGTGGTACAGTATTTGCATAATGAAATTTATAAAGAATTATTCTTAAGCAATAAAAAATATTTATTTAGTAGTGACAAAAAAATAAAAACTGTAAATAATTCCTGTATTGCATCAGAAAGCTTGAAATTTGAAAAGTTTACCTGAGAATCTGATTGAACAAATTTCTTAGATGATATAAGCTTAAAAATATCAAAACAACTAAAAAGACATTGATAGCAATACTGCCGTATTTTCTAGAGCTAGAAAAGGTAATTTTAAAAAGGGATATTGTTGGGAATTTGATTGAATCTAAATGAGTGAACACAAACATGCAGTAAATATATGTATACATGTGAACCCGCACTTTATTATTAATAACATTCTATTTTTTTTTTTGCAAAATTATTTACAGTATAATCTTAATTATGAATAGTAAATACACAAAAAAGCATCTGTGTGACATATATACATAGGTGTTGAAAAATATTACATTTGTAATTCAATAAATAATACATATTCTAATGTAATCAAAGCTTATCAACAAAACATAAGCTATTATATGTGATATATAATGTACACAAGGTAAGCTTGGAATAAAATATGGCTTCATTGTATTTGATGATAGAAAAACTAGGGATAAAAAATTATACCCAAAATGCTTTATAGAACAACTAGCTATCATCAATTAATTTAGGAAATTTACTTAAATCTCACCTTTTAGAAAATTCAATAGTTATTTTCTATTTTATCTCAAGTTAAATCTCAGTGGAATGAAATAACGATCGAGTCTATTTTCACTCGACCTTGAAATGACAACTTTTCCCAATAATTATGTAACTTATAAGTGACTTATTTGCAACCTGTCGATTTACATACATAAATTTATCTTCATTTTTAAACTGCTGGAAAGTGCTACTGCCATAATAGCATAAAAGTTTACATAAAATTGTATTGTCTTTTGCCTCTATAAATTTTTAATCTGACTTCACAATTTCCAAATGCTTTCCCCATCTTTTTTATTTTTTAAGTATTATATTTTAGTTTTATAAATACTTTGTATTGATTATAGTCATTTTTTTTATTATCAAAAATAGGAAGAATAATTAAAGAATTGCTTTGTAATTATAATTTCATTATAATACTATTTAAAACCAAAATTTGTATTTTTAATATATAAATTATAAATAATTTAATAATGATCAAATTTCTTGGTCGCTATAAAACGCAAATATAAATTTCGAATGCAATTAAGTTCAACACTTATTACAACAGTTGTTAAAATATATTTAATGCCAATTTTATTAAATTACTATTTGTTTTGGTTAGTTTTAAGAGAGATCTTTTTTTGACATGCTTTTGAGTGATCACATTTGAGTATTTATGACTAATCACATTTGAGTGTAGTTGAACAAACACTACAGATTATAATGAGAGAGAAAAAGATTTAAAAGTGATTTAAAATATAATGGTCATTATATTATTAGAAGCTTATGTTAAGTTATTATAATGCATTTTTATTGGTTACAATTAACCACCAAAGTACTTTCCAAAGATAAAAGATTGTTAAAACTTAAATGAAAAATTAGAAATTATCAAAGATATATAAAAGTGCATTTATAATTTGCCATTTGAGAATATAATTTAAAGCACAAAGTCAATTTTAAGATTTACATAAATAGTTATTAACTGAAAACTAAGCTAAAGACTAATCAAAAAAACACAAATAAAAAATTAAAGTTTACTCATAAGAAATAAATATCTCAGTTATTAAAAGCAGTTTTATCAATAAAATAAAAATTTTAATTTTGAGGCACAATACAAGAACTAAAAAAACTCACCAAAAGATAGTGCAACTCTATTTGACCGTTTGTAACAATAATAAAATTAAAAAAAAACAACACAATTTTTAGTCTATAAAAGTGACATTCTAAAAAATATTACCAAATTTTCATTATTAATTACAATGGAGTAGCAATACATAATATATTTTATTTCAGGCCTCCATTAAATACATTACACATTGCATATAATAGCTCTCATTTTGTTGATAAGCTTTCATTGCAAAGAATATGTATTGTTTAATGAATTCCAAGTGTATAGTACTTTTACATCATGCACACATATATAATACATATGTTATTTATATGTATAGTAGCATATATAAATTAAAATTAAGATGATAAAATAAACAATAGTTAAAAAAAAAGTACTTACTAGAAATAAATTGAAAGGCACATTTACATATATATATATATATATATTTAATAACTGAAACACACAGGCTTATTATACACCTGTGTCTATATATGTAATATATAGGGTATATGAGCACAGACTTTCACACAACTCGCCACTTTCCACACTATCTCATAACACTGATACCCTTGAACACATATATGTTGACAAGATAAATAATCGCCAATATACATATTTCATGCTAAACCAGCAATCATCAGTTGGTCCAGATTACCATCTCTACACATATATGCTATAAGTGCTCAGATATATATTAAGATAGCCAATCCTCATACTTTAATGGGCAGGCTTCAATATACACCACACTCCAACTCTTCAACCGTCCATCCAATTGAGAATCTGATGATGCAATGCTCAAAGGCCATCCTGAGGCTGAGATTCTTGTCACATTCATCCCTTGTATATGTATTAAATGAATTATGTCCTGTATATGAGGGATCAGATTGACTTTAGGTCAACATGGGTGTGACAAGAATCTTGGCCTCAGGATGACCTTTGAGCATTTCATCATCAGATTCTCAATTGGATGGACAGTTGAAGAGTTGGAGTGTGGTGTAGATTGAAGCCTGCCCATTAAAGTATGAGAATTGGCTATCTTAATATATATCTGAGCACTTATAGCATATATGTGTAAAGATGGTAATCTGGACCAACTGGTGATTGCTGGTTTAGCATGAAATACGTATATTGGTGATTATTTATCTTTTCAACATATATGTGTTCAAGTGTATGAGTGTTATGAGATAGTGTGGAGAGTGGTGAGTTGTGTGAAAGTCTGTGCTCATATACCCTATATATTATATATATTTAATGTATGTGTCCATTTATTCACTCAAAAATAAAAATAATAAGAAAACTTATTATACCATATTATTATTTTTAAATAAAATGAACAGTAAAATTCTGATTTACAACCCAATTAAATATGCTCTAGGTGATATTATTTTTCTTTGTAACGCTTTTTTCCCTATGAAAACATAATAGCAATATTATGATTAGCAAACTATATTCAATTGTGTTTTAAAATCCATATAGACTTTATAAATGTTCTTAAATTTTGTAAAACTTTTAGTATTACATTTAGAAAAACCAATTTAATATGTGAAATTCTGTAAATAAAATTATGAATATGTTCATCATGAAATTTTTTGAAATCAATCAAAAGTAAAGCCCTCCTTAATTCATTAGAAGAAACACTTATGATATGGTAAGTATAAGATTTTTGATCTGCAGAGCAAAGATTGTTTATTTAAGTTACATTGTTAAAAAAAAAAATTATACAAATCATGCATTGCGGGGGGGGGGGGATTTAAAGATAAATAAAATAAGAGGCAATATAAAATTATTTCATTGTGAAAATTTACAATTTTATTTTTACCATCTGAAAAGACATCATATACATACATGTTATATCCTGCTCAAAATAAAAATCCATCTAGCCTAAATGGCAAATAAAAATAATATTGCTTATAAAAATCTCATCAAAAATCCTAATCATGCATAACATACAATATAATTATTGTTATTGTCAAATAAAACAACTAATTATTTATAAAGATTTAGTAATTAAATAGCATATTATTTTACTCTCAAGGTAATTATTACCTTATGAAACATCTGAACAATTTAAATCATGTATATAAAGAAATTCAGAAAAGTATTTCCAATGCCTAGTATTACTGTAAATTTTTTTTTTTCAAAAAAAACTATACTATTTCACTCTTTGTCTAGAACTGTATCATTTATTATTTTCTAATCTCCAATTTCCTATAACATTGGAAAAGTTAAAAGTTGCAAAATTTTACAAAATATCAGCTGTCATTTCCTTATTCAATTTTTTTTCTCTGACATCGCCCCCCCCCCCCATAACTATTTCAAACTATATATATAACATTATTCGGTAAGGGTGTGTGTATCAAAAATGAGATATTTATTAATAATAGTTTATTATGCATTTTAATGACAGACAAACATTTTTATGCATCACTTCAATAATAGTAATGTATAATAAATTATATAAATCCATTAGCAACCTTGTAAACTATCTTAATGGAGAATTTTTGGTGAAAATTTGTATTTATACATATTATAGATGACTTAAGACAGCCTTTTTAAATAAAAAGAATCTCTCTGATACCTTTCAACTAAAAAATTACTCAACCACCAAGATAAGTGTAGTAAGCTTTAATAGAAGAAGTGTAAACAATTAGGCAATTGTGGAAACTTAAACGGTGAAATTGGAAGAAAAAAATTAGTTATGTAGAAATAGTGATTAAGGGGGAAAAATTATTTATTGAAGATATTATAATAATATATATCCATAACTTTAAAATTATAAAATAATAATAAATAAATATGCTACATATAAATAAGTGAAATTTTTAATAAAATTTCATAGCTTTATAGCTGAGCTGCTTTCGGGGCAATCTTTAAAACCCCATAATCATAGCTATTTAACATATAATGAATGAAAAATAACGTTTTTTAAACGCGTGTAAATGTTCTATATAAAATATTTTTATATTCAAATAATTAAATATTCCATAATTTGGCAAGAGTAAAGCAAGCTTCTCTTTTGTTAATGGCATTGTTATTATTGGCTATTGTATATGCCTCTTCTACTTTTCTTTTAATATCATTTCTTTCTGAACAAATAATGCTAGCTTCAGAAGATTCAAAAATATAATTGTTTGTAATTTGGTGCTCCCAAAATATTGATTTAGTTTCATCTTTAATTTTAGCTTTATTATACGGATATTTGTGTTAATATACCCTGTTGACAATATTAGTACGTGTTTCATCTATATATATATATATATAGCTTTACAACCTATTTCAGGACAAGCTATTCTATAAAGAACTTGGAGAATTGATCCATGATTAATGCGATCTTTAGAATTATTAATAGATCTATTAGTATTAGGAAGAATAGTATACTTATTTGGAAATCACTGGGAAAAAAATCTTTACTATTTTTGGTGTGATATTTTTTATAAACGGGATAGTTAAGAACTTTCTATCATCATTAAAATGTTTATTAATATTTTTTATAAAAAAATATTGTTTTTTAATATATTATATTAATATATTTGAAGTTATAGGAAGAAAAGGAAACTGACTTGGGAATATTTTTCAAGGTCAATAAAATTATTAAATACTTTGAAGTACTATGAGCAGTAAAAGAATGAGAATGAAAAGAAGAGAGCAATTAACTGATGGGTTTAAAAATAACAGTTATGAGAATTTTAAGGAGCACATAAAAATGATGATGATGCACTTTTTATTAATATATCTTAAAAATATTAATATTCATAAAATTGATAGAGAAGGTAAGTTTCATTAGTTATGTAAATCCCTAATTAAAAATAAACACAGTGAGTAAAACTTGATGGCAAATGTTATTTAGTAGATATATTGATTCACTAATCACAAAGAAGTGATCACTAATAGTTAAATAATTACTTGGATATTTTTAGATGCAGGAAAAATAATTCTTTTTTTGATAACAGTAAATCATAAAACTTTAGATTTTTTTTTTATTATCAAATCAAAAATTTAGGAATAATATAGTCTAACTTATTTTCCTCATTTATTTAAAGTTCTATCAAAATTAATTTCTAGGATAATAATGGCTTTGAAAAACTAGCTGAAACTACTTGGAGTTGTGATACAAATATTTTATGAACAACTTCATTAGCATTTACCTATTTTGTTGATTAAAAAGTTTTCTTACTAAGTTTCTGAATAGTCAAATATTACCATAAAAAATATTACTGATATATTCAAGACTACTTCTTTGAAATGGCTTCCTGTTCTTTCACATATTTCTCCACTAGATATCAGAAAAAAATTTGATTCACAAAAAATTTATATAAAAAAAAAAAAAAAACCCTGTTAATTTCAGATTTGCCAATAATTCAAGATGTTTTTTTTTTTTTTTTTTGGATATTCAACCAAGAATCTACAATCAAAAATTATGGCATAAAATATAGAATTCTTTTGATATTCCAGACAGATTTCTTTTCCAAATTCAACAATAAAGCTAAATAGATTTAATCCTCCTAAATGCATCTAGAGTTCATTCATCTGTTTCATAAATGGTAATTACCAATCAACTGACCTATGTAAATACGAAGAAAAACAAATTATGAATAACATGGTAATTGCAATGTCTATGATTATAATGGTAGAATTAAAAGACTAATATATTGATAAATGTATTTCCTGGTTGACATTTTTACAGATCACTTTACGATATGCAGTTAAACTGTCCAAAAAAAAAATCCATATGTTAAATAAATCAATAGTAATTTTTTATTTGAATAGATATATTTCTATAATTCTTATTAAAATATTCCTGGGTCACCTAAGTGGTTACATAACCATAAATCTTGAAATCTAGAGACAATAATTAAGAATTATATGACAATGACAATCTATTACTGATATGAATTAATTATCTTACTGCTTAAATAAATTACAAGTAATAATAAGATTAATTCTTACTTGGAAAAAAATATTAAGATTATTAAATATAATCGTAATATATTTTTGGTGATCAACAACCTTTTCTAAAAGCTATGCTATGCACAAAATAAAAAAGAAAATAACTTGTACATTTAATTATTAATGTAATTACAATTACAAGTATAAATTTATATTTCCTTTTTTATTTTAAATATGTCAGCCTTTGAAAGAGTTGTTTATCACCAAAAATATATTAAGGTAATATTTAATGTACTTAATATTTTCTCCCAAGTAAGGAGAAGTGTTATTATTGCATATACTTTATTACATTTCAGAGGCAAAGTTGTTGGAATTGATCTTATTGATTAACAACAAGGTCCAGTACTAGGATACATTTTTGAACCACAATTTCTTTCCCCACAAGGTTTTTTAATGTGTATATGATACATATGAACACATATACTTAAAGCAATAAGACAATACTATAAAAAGTATCACAACTCTTTCAAAGTGTGCCCTCTTTTGGAATTATAATGTCTATCTAAGGTGAATAAACAGACTTGAAATAGATATTTTAAATAAATAATCTGGTAAAATTGGGGTAATTTTTGAATTAGCATTCACAAGTTAAATGTTTTCTAATTTGATGTTGAAACATTAAACTTTAAATGACATAATGATACTTGATATTTATATAGAGTAATGACCATGGATATTTCTTTAATTGTGCATCTCTGACCACAAAATATGTTTGAATGAAAAATATATGCTTAACTATTTGATAAAACACATTATCTTGGTTATAGTATTATATTGTCTAAGGTATTAAATTATTTATTTTTATAGAGAAACTTTAAAATGGGATGTTAAATTTGTTCAAGAATTAGCTAGCAATGATTATGTTGAACTTATCACTTCGATTTTTAAAGCTCCTCTGAAAGAAGCAGACACTTGCCGTAAATTGCATATTTTGATATTTAAAAATACACATATAATTCCCAGATACATATATGTATAAATCTATGCACATCCACTTGCATACAGAAAAAAATATTATATGATAATGTTATTCAATGATTTTCAATAAAATATTTACCAGATGTACTTTTTTGAAAAGAAATATTGTACCTAAAATGATTTCAAATATTATTTATTCAGCACATTCAACATGCATCTATGTTTCCCTTTTAAGCAAGGGTTATAATTTTTCTTTTCTGATGAATTTGGCAAACTAAAATGTCACTGCTCAACAAAGTGTGAGCAGTTCTGACAGTTCAATGTCCACCAAGATGACAATCAATCATTTAAGTGACAGCCTTAATAATTAATTTTAATCATCAGGAGAAAGAGAATTCTTTAGGTTTGAGTACATTTGATCAAATACCGGTCATGCACTAAAAAAAAAAAAAGCGGAAAAAGAGTAAAAAGATATAACAGTTTAAAATAAAAATGAAGATACTAAAATATTTCTTATAAATTAAAAAAAAAAATGAACACCAAATTTTATTGAATTTGAAAACAATAAAGGTTTACCTTGAATATAATATAATTTGAATGACAGAATATTTTCTATTGATACAAAATAGCCTGATTTTTATGCTTGATAATTTTATCATTATGGCAAAATAAAGAAAATGATAAGTTTTCTTAGATTGAAGGTAATTTACATATTTTTTTATTTAATCTTGAATATATACACACAAAATAAACATAATGCAATAAGTAAATCAGTATGCTCTTACCACATTATAATAAATAAAAACATTAGAGAGCATAATTAGCTGAAATCCACATAAAATATTTTAAATGCTATATAGCTATATTGCACCCCCCTTTAAATAAAGAGAAGCTTGAATGTTGCAATTCATTCAAAATGGTGTTTAAAATATCATCACAATATATGACGAGATTTTTATGCTAAGATATATCATAGCAATTATTCAAATTTGTATCATTTTATTTTGAAGGTAATCTTTCAAAAAGAAAAAGAAAAAATGTCCACTATTTCAAGATATCTAATGTCACATCATCATAAGATTAAATGGCTACATTTGTGCATAGAAAAAAAAAATAAAGGTTTTTTTTCTTGTGTAATTTTTGAAAAATAATATTTTTAATATGCGCCAAAAATAAATTGAAAAATGTATAAACTACACATTTTAAAGCACAACAAAACAAATTTTAAAATACAAATTATAGTAGTTTTAAACCATTATGTTATTTACTTGCTTAAGGTATTTGTGATTACAAGGATGGCTCAATAACAACATTTAATAAAGATTATAGTTAAAAAAAAAAAAAAAACACCTGTAATGAATTTATTAATAAATAGTTTATACATTATAATTACACAGAGATTATTGCTTATAATTAATATGTTTAATTAATTTTTATGCATAAATATTAATTTGAAAAGATATTCAAAGTTTATGGAATATTTCCACAGAATACCATTATGATTGTTTATTTTTAAGGCAAGATGTTTGATTTATGACGAGTTTTGGAACATATATTTTGATTCTTATTTTGAGTGAAAACATAAATAAAACTTGGCTTCATTTCTGTGTCATGTTTTATTTTGTTCACCTAGTCAAATGATTTAACTAAAATTATAAATTTCACACACACCCCTCCAAAAAAAAAATTAAAGAAATAACTTTTTTTAAAAAAAAAAAAAAAATGCTGTAGTTGATGTTTAAAAAAAGATTAAAGGTAAATATTATGATTTACAAAACTTTAAAGAATCAAATGGAATGAAATGATAAGAAGGAATCACTAATTAAGCTGATTTGCATTGAAATGCCAATAAAATAATTGATAAATGTTTAGTTTCTGATAATTATTTAAAATATACATTTTAGATTTTAAAATGATTTTATATTATTAAGAATAATTGTGATGTATAAAAAATATTTGTAAATATATATTGAAAACTATGTATAATAAAATTAATATTTATTTAAATTTGGAAAGTGTATGGATGCTTGTTTTATTATGAGAGGATAGAAGATAATATATTGGATTATTACATTTTCACTTAATCCAGGTGAGTTTCATTAATCTAGAACAGCTCAGGAAAATTATCATACCTATATGATAGAATAATTCTATACAAATATAATAAACTTATGATTTAGATAAAATTAAAATTTTGCTTTAACATAGAGTCTATGATTATGGAGCAGCAAGGGCTCTGAAAGCGCTTAGTCTAGAGAAATTATAATATAAAAAAAGCCTACAAACTATTATATAAAAGTTTCATTGCAATGCAGCAGCGTATTATTAAGTCCTAGCATTGTAAATAAGAAAAAATAATATCTAGATTTATTATTTTTGTTTCTGATTGGACAAATCTCATAACCGATTTTTACCTTTTTCTCTACAGTGTACATTATATATTTAAGCTTTTCTTAAAAGTAATGAAAAATGTAAAATGAAATAACATTATCAAATAAGATAAACAAAAACATAAACAGATAAAAATAAGATTTTTAAAATTGTTCTAAAGATTTCTAATTAATCATGAAAATAGTTTTAGAAATTGAAATGACATGATTATTACATAATATAACCAAAGGCAGAATCTTTTATGCAATTCTGGCTGCCAGATAATGGCATCATACTTGAAAAATACTTTTGGTGAAATAAATAAAAGCTTACAAATTTTTACATTATAGCAATTGCAATGTAGAAAATGTAAATCATTTCATTACAATCTAAATTGCAGTGGAATATTTTCAATTTCAAAGTAATTAAAAATTTTGAATAATTCACATTTATATTAAATAAGTTGTATAGTATAATTACAATCTCCCTGTAGCAGATCATGATTTATATATACCAGGATGGCCAAACATTTAGATGTTGGGGGTGCCTTTTTTGGTGAAAGTGCATGTGAAAGGTGATTACATTTTTTTTTCCAGGATTTTGAACCAGAAACCAGAAAAAATTTGCACCATCTATCAGCCATTTTTGGTCACATTTTCATTATTTTATGCTTATTTTAATGTAAATTTATAGCTTTATCAGTACTTAAATTTTAATTTAAAAAATCTGTTACTGGCAGTAT
Source organism: Epiperipatus broadwayi (assembly GCA_028023455.1). Taxonomy (NCBI): domain Eukaryota; kingdom Metazoa; phylum Onychophora; class Udeonychophora; order Euonychophora; family Peripatidae; genus Epiperipatus; species Epiperipatus broadwayi. The sequence continues at coordinate 7,287,015 of JAQFVV010006246.1, forward strand.
TTTTCACAAAAATCGATTTCTGATTGTGGTCTATTGTATATAGTCCCTCCTCTTTTCCCTTATAAAGTGCCACAAAGCACTGACTGTCAACTTTGGCTATTGTTCTCCAGGCGTTTCTAACCATTAAAGTCAGAAAACAAAACAAAATGTTTTATGCTTTCATAATAGATTTTGAATGTAAATAAATATATTTCTGGTAATTTTTTACATTCATAATTAAGTTTTTATATTAATTTACATAAATATAAAATTTGGTTCGAAAAATTTTAAATTTTACTAGAAGAAAAATCAAGGAAAAGTGAACATAGACCACTATTGCTTTCATAATAGATTTTGAACATAAATAAATATATTTCTCATAATTTTTTTACATTCATAATTAAGTTTTTTACATTAATTTATTTAAATATAAACTTTGATCCGAATTTTACAAGAAAAATAATCAAGAAGTTGACCACCATTTGCATATTAATGACACATTCAGTGATAGCTAACAAAATGCAAGGGTTTTTCATAAATATTTATGAATTTTATTACTTTTTACATGATATTATTAACAATGTGGCTAGATTTAGATTTCTATTTAAAATATTTAAATTTAGATTAAGACAACATAAGTGAATAATCAGCCATTGTAATTTCTAAGACACAAGAAATCATCGGCGATTTCACGTAATAATTGGTTGAAATATAATTCCTTTGTTTCACTGCAGGCTATTATTTTCATGCTTTTTTTTTCAGTTATTAACATTATTTTAAATTTTTCTTGACATTTAACCAATTTGAATGTAAAATAATTCAATTTTTAGAAGCTAAATTAAAACAATTATGATTATTGTACATTAATATATTTCAGAAATGAAACTGGCTAATTCATCAAACAAAAGGTTAAATTACCACAGCTCCCTCTAGTATTATAATTTGCCCATGTTGTTTTCTAAAACTGGTCCTGAATATTAAAAAAAATTCAAGAAAAAAAGAAAATTATTGTTTTAGAATTATATTAAAATAAATTAGATGCAAATTTTATATAAAAAAAGAAATTATGCAGTTGACATCTTGGACACCCCTGATATATATCATTCTTATTAAGTTCTGTTTATTATCTCTACATCCCAATTTCAATTATTACCATCAATATTTTTTATTTCTATTTACAATAATGACAGTTTTAAAATAATTTTTATTCTCCACACTTGGAATAATCTTAAATTTCAATACATCTATAATTCTGCTTTTCTAATTTTAGATTTTCGTGATAAAAATTGCTACATGTTGTGACCCCTCCCTCCCGTATAATGTTAATATTGTGATATTTGGCATGTGCATTTCTGAAATATAGCTTCAAAAAATTAAAAAATTATTATTATTATTATTTTGCTGATCTCTAGATACAATATTAAACAACAATAAGATATAATTCTTAAGTATAAATATATCTCCACATTCTCTTTATTTGATTTATTATTTGAATATAGATTATTTGGATTTTCTTAACATTTAACACTTTTTTTTAAAAAAAAAGAAGAAAATTAATGAAAGAAAAAACTAGTTGTGAAAATAAAACACTTTTTTTTTTTCAGTTGCATACTTCCCTGGCATTGTTCAAACAAGTATGAGAGATGAGTCAATTTTACTTTTTAAATATAAGCTTTTTTTTTTTTAATGAAATACACCTGGATCTCTTTTTACGCGGACTTATTTAACACGATTTTGAAGTTACGCGATTTGTGTTTCACCGGAAGTCAAAGTCCGATAATGCACTATTACTTTAAATAATAAATTTTTTCACACTCACGTTATATTGAAAGTAATAGCACATTATTGAAATTAGACTTTCAACTTAGTAATTTCAATATTTTCAGTGCTTTATAATAGTAAGATTTTATGCAATAATGAAATTAAAATCATGATTTCCACATTTTATGTATACACACATTAAATTTTACAAGATTATAATGTAAATTTGTTCAAACATTGTGCATGTTAATTTCGCATTTTAAATCACATTCTGTTTTTGCTTTTTAAAAAAGAACGTTTAATCAATTATTAATCATTTAGTGTCTGCAAGTTTATTTTTAAAAGATGAGTAATAGCAGTGGGCACAATTAAAATTGAAAATTAAAGACAAAAATAAGAATTTAATTTTTAGTTGTTAGATTAATTACTAATTACGTTGTCACCAGAAAACCATTAATTAACACAACATGAGAGTGACGTTGGCGCTAGTTGTATTTCATCTTGTGAAGAATCTGATTTTTTTATCAGTTTGCAAACGAACCTTTTTACCGGCAAATAGCGATAATAATTAAAACGTGTATAAAAAAATATAAATTACTGTAAATTATGCATAAAAATATATTGTTTTGAATAAAATTAAATATTATAGTTAAAAAAAGTTTGTCTTGTATCAATTTTTTTCAAATTTGAAATTTTTTATTAGTCATATTTTATTTCCTTATTTTTTTTTTTTTGCACGAATTTTAAAGTAAATTTTACGTTGGTGCTTTGCTTTTACGCGAGTTTTGAAAAATCACAGTCCATATCCCCCCCTTTTCAAGGTAAGTTACGTCTATTTTTGCACGATTTCATTTGCGCGTGTTTTCTGAGGAACTATCTATCGCGTAAAACGAGACCCAGGTGTATCTTTCCCTTATTTTTTTCATCTCTATCAATGTATATGTAACAAAGAATGCAAAAGTTAATAATTCAATGATCTCTTTCAAAAATATTCTAGGATCATTTTCTTTATTAATAAGATTATTAATATTTCAGAATTTCTTAATATTTTTAAATTTCTCTTTGCATATTTAGAAAACACACAAACACAAGTATATATTAATGCATAGGAAAGTTAATATGGATGATAGCTCTTATATTTAAATAAAACTATACAATTACATTACTTTTTAATAACTTGATGTTATTTAATTATTTTTAATTCAATATTATTTAAAATTTAGCATAAAGACAATTTACCTACACAAGTAACAAAATTCAAGCCATGCCAATATTATACTTTTCAAAGTCTTTCTAGTTCTGCTCAACATACCATTCATATCTCTTCTATATTTATGTGTACAATTCCTGTTTCACTAGAAAATTTCCTTAATAGTCTCCTTACTTCCTTTGATTATTAGCAACATTATTCCTCCAATTTATATTCTTTTTATAAACCTATACATCAAAAGGCTTCAATATTTTCTCCTCTAATCATTTAATTCTACTCTCTATATAAAGCTATACTCATTATAATACATAACATTTAATGGGGGAACCACACTACTAACAGCAAAACTTTAGATTCCATAGATATTCATACCCAATTCCTTTCTTAAGAGCATCCACCAACATCTTCTTACTTTATCTTTTTTTAAATAAGATTTGAAGAAAAATCAAGCTTGTAAAATACTATTTAGTTTATGTAACTATACTGCAAAGATTGTAAATAGTATGATTATTATTATTATATATATATATTGTAACGGGATGGGGGTATCGAGATTAGAAAAAAGTTTGAACTGGGTGATGGAAAATCATCATCACTCCCAGTCAACAATTTATAATGAAATATCAATAATTTGCAAAGTGTATATAAACAATATAATATTTTATAAAAGCATGAGATTAAAACATCTCTGAGAACATTGTGAGATCAGAAGCTACTAAAAAGAGCAACTAAAAGCATAATTATAAATTCAACCAGCATTATAATAAGTCAAAGTAAGTATGATTCAAATACTAAGAGAATCATCAATCATCATCATTGATGGGAATAAAGAAATCAATACAATAAATCAGAATAAAATCAACAATCCATCTTGTGACTGGATTGGAAATGGGTTTTCTGTAGACCAGGCTAACTACTGAGCCTTTTGCCAGCTTGGGCAATTATATAAACATGACTTGGATGCACCAGCTTAGTGCCCATCCATTAAAATACACAACTAGAAAATCTAAACAATAATGCTGGGAAATTAAAACATGCTGCTTCATCATCAATGCTCAGGCCACTTGTACTGGCCAACTATAAACCTAAATTTTTAATAAGACTAAAGTAAAATAAAAAAATAATAGTGCATAGTCTTTAAAGAGTATCCTCTTTTGCACCAACCAGAATAATGATTGATTATCACTGGATGCACAAAGCACTAAACACATCCCCATTTATCCTTGTCCGAAATCTAGCTCAGAGAACATGGGCTCTATTACTGTATGTGAACAAGAGATGATGGAAACAATTTTAACAATTAAATACAAGTTTATTATTAACAAAAAAAAAATGATTAAGGTCTTATAAGGGTTCTGATTTTGAAAAGTATACAATAATAAAGTCATCACACCAATTTACAAGATTACTACAAAATTCAAATTATTACACTAACAGTATTTCTTAATTAGTTTTTATAAATGCATATATATATATATATATCCGTACACAGACGCGCGTTTTATAATATATGAAGAAAACATTTCAATTAACATAAAATAATTATTAAAAAATGATAAAATGTTACATATGTGTTATACTTATCAAGCATTAGTATTTGCAATATAATTGACAGATATACGCACACATACATGCATGTGCATGAAATTTCTGAATATATTTAACTTGTTACATATGAATATTTTTAATTGTCACTTTTAAATGATATAAAATACATAGGTTTACATATTTGTTCCAATAGGTTCACTCAAAACGCATATATATATATATCAGTACAGACGTGCGTTTTATAATATATAAGGAATACATTTCAATTAACATTATATAAAAAAAAAAAGATTAAACTTTACATGTATATGCGCACAGACGCGCGATTTAGATATATACAATTAATATTCAATAACAAAATGCTTAAATTTGCATATATGTCCTATTTGACAAGCATTGAGATATATGTACGCACAGATTATTTATAAATTTAATTTTGTCAAACAATAAATAACAATAATTTCTACAATTACAAATTGCGTTTGAATATACATAAAATTTACATTTTTAATCAATATTAAAAAAAAATCACTTTATCAAGTTCTATTATAGCTTTCTTTTATTCTTTTACAAAAAATATATAGTCAATTTTCCAGAGGTTAGAAAGCTTTTATTAGGTTACCTCTTAACGAATTATCAATGTCTTTAAATTTAAAAATATAGATTTAAAAATGTCCCTCAAATAAATTATTGAAAAACAATTCACTTTTGTATGCAAGTTTATCTGTGCTTCTCTTCGCATATGTAGACACAGCAGCATACGTATAACTACTTCTTTATTCAGCTGCTCTCTTGGGCAAGCTGTTTTTGATCATTCCAGGAAATTGTCATCATCAGGTAAAAGTACATAATTCAGGTATGGTTGGCTTTTTTCTTTCTGTAGTCAGTTCCACTTATACTTGGATCTTTTTTAAGCTTCAGGTCAGCAAGCTGTTTTCCAGAACACTTTTAAGGCTATGAATTACAAAGAATCTTGACCCGTTTCCTCTATGTAAATTCAAACTCCTCCAGTGAAATGTAGAGCAGCCACTTCCTTGCATTCTTAAATCCTCATGGCAGTTCTCTTGATAATTATACTAGCCATCTTTTCAGCTAGCTTTACTATGGCTATTTTCTGCTACAGTTACCAACTCTTCACAAAATACTTGAGCCAACTTTTTAGCTAGCTCTTCGGCTAACTCTTATAAAACTGCAAGCCAAACTGTTTTCTTTAAAATCACTCTCCAGACTGTAAATAATTTGTTATCAGCCCTTTTATAGAATTATCTGAGGTGTTATAACAACACCTTGATTAAAAACAGAATTTTATCTTTATGTCTTTAATCTCTTGGAATCTATATACATGTTTTTACTTAGGATATTTTTAATAGATAAAAAATTTGTTTAATTAATTAAAAAAATTTCAAAAACAAGTATTGTGTTTTTACATTTCACAATCAGAATAATAATACAATATTTATATTTATTCAGACCTTTTAAAAGTTTAATTTATAAAACAATTTTTATTTTAAATCAGAGTTATTATTTATCTACTCTTTTATTTCAATGAATGTAGAAAATATCTACTATAATTTTTGCCTGTGTTTATTTCTAGTTTTCCTTTATTTTACGTATATATTTATGAGCACACACTATATTAGTGTATGCTGTGTAAGCCAACTGGTTACAATATATATATATACCAATTCCGGGATGAGCAAATTAAGTTTGTACTTTAAATAATTCATGTAATTCTCAGCACTGATATTAGTCTAAATAAATATTTAGCATATTAACTGAAATTCTATGGCAGTTTATTATTTGATTCTTTTAATTATTACAAATTTTAAAAAGACTACTGTTGTCTTGATGTTAAATTTAGATATATAGAGTTCTAATATAAATGACATTAACTGTTGACTTTGCCATGGATAAATTAGCCATTTTGCTTATTGTTTTCATTAAGCCATTCCAAAGGAATCTTTTGCTACTTCAGTTATTTACATTATTTGCAAATTGACAAAAGTGGAATTCTGCAATAGATAGGACAGAAGGTCCCCTGTCTATATTTTATTGTTTGAAGTCAAATATAGCAGTTAGTAAGCCATAGAACGAATGAGCTAGGTTATAAAATACTGATATTATCCCAAAATATCTTTAGGATTATCGAATCAAAGATGTGAAAGTTAAATGTAATAGTTAAAATCATACTTTAAAGATCAACGATTAATTATTTATCCCTTCTCAAATATGCTTGCCATTCTTTTGGAAAATATATATATATTTTGCCAAACTCAAACACTTTAATGCTCCAGTAAAACAACCTGGTTTCATTATATTTATTTATAATACACCTACATACAATTTAAATATGGTAGTACCATTCACACACAGTCATACATTTCAGGGGACTGAAAACAAAACCTATAAAACTTTGAAAATAACTATTATTAGTTTAATCTAATCAATTTGCAGTCATTCCTATACAATGATCAAGCAGAATTAATTTATAACAGACAGAGCAGCTATATTATTTTTATTGTAAATTATGTTTATTATGCTTTATTAAATCTCACTTCATATTTGTTCTTAGTATTTGATGCAGAGAAATCAGAAATTAACTTTTATTGCCTCATATACATTATAATTCTGAGATATTGCTTTATTATGGAGATAAATGGGTAAACGTAGTAGATTTGCTATTATGAATGTATCTAATTTAGCCCAGGTGCCCAACTGAATTTCATAGTAATGCACACATTCCACGTATACATATCCAGTATATATATACTCAAATTAAATATAGATCAGGAAATGTTTACTTAAATTATCTTAAAACAAATCTTGTATGTATTTATATAATTTTATTTCTCATTAATTGGATTAGACTTGAATTCAAGCATTGTGAAAGTTAAATATAATAAGATTAAATGTGGTTTGGATGCAATAAAATGTCCCCTTTCCTCCTTGCTGAATCGATGTTTGCAATCACTCCATATCCCATTTTCAGACATCATCGCACCAATGAGCTGGTTCCTATTACTGTTACTACATAGTTGATATATATAAAAGAAAAACCAGTGAAACACACATTAATTAACTCATTTCAGAACAAAGGCTTTACTTTCTGCCATTCAAAAAAGAAACATTGAAGTAAAAAGTATTACTGATCATTTTATACAACTATTGGATAGTCTAAAAATTTTTCCATGTTTTACTAGATATATGCAAACTCAAGGCTGTAAGTGAGCATGCTAGGCAGATATACTAACCATTATGTCATAAGTACTTCTAATAAAATATCCAAACATTATTTGTATTAGTGTGCTCTCTTCTATTGATAGATGTAGCTTTTGCAAATGTAAAAAGGTCCATTTACATTTACATTTTTCATCCTCATTCAATATGGCTACTAAGTTAACTTTTCAAGATAGGTTAATTTCTACTTAATTTAATATTCTTGTAAGTAAACAACCAAATGCTATATGTAATTACTAATTAATATAATGCTACTAAAAAGTAATAGAATCTTAACTTATGCAAATGCATTTATATCAAAGCAATCCCTCTAATATCAGATTTAGCAAAATGTAAGGTCAATCTATCTTCTATTTCCAGATTTCGTTTTTGCAAACCCAAAATGAAACCATTTACATGTGAAAATATGAAAATGTAAATGGGTTCCCTTTATATTTGGAATAACAAATCCTTGCAATAGAGGGCAGTCCACTGATATAAATATCACTTAGGTAGTTTATCATTCTACTGTTTACATATTATGAGCAATATATTTAGCATTTATTTACATATATAGACAGCAAGAAAATATATATATAAACAAAAAATTCAAAAGGTATTATATTCGACATATATATTTTATTAAATATATGAAAAATTGGTATGCATAGTTACCAATAAGCTGGTAAAATTGATAAATAATGATTACATCTGATTTATTATATTTACCCAAAATTAAGAATAACTTCTAATTTCTTTAGATAAGAAAGATAATGATGTTAATATTTGAAATTATTTTTTTACATTCGAATTATTAATAAAAATAATTAGTGAAAATATAAGTTCAAGCAAATATTAGATTATTTTTTCAAAACTAGCTTTTTTTTTTTATTTATGACAGTGAAAGATAGTAAAAGATATAAGCACATATTATCAACATTATTTTAATAATAGACAAACAAATTCAAATTGGTATTAAAATTATGTATTATAAATATATAACCAAATCAAAAAATTTTTAAAGGATAATTACTATTTGTTTTATAAATTTATCAGTTATAATCATTATTTAACTACCTAAAAATAGTGGAAATTATTCATAATAACAAGTAATCATTATAATGAAATTTATCTTGGTTGCGAATAAGTATGCATAACTATCAGTTAGCATATTTATTTTTTAATATATCATATATATAATGATCAAGTAAAACCAAATAAATATTTAGAATATCTAATGTTAAATACACTTAATAAACACTTTGGAAATATTACATTAAAAATATGTTATATAGAATTTGAATTTTCATCAGAATATCTTCACTACTGATCTATACATCAGTTTCTATAATTTCCTCTCTAATAACTAAAAATCAAATTTTATACATGTCTATAATCATTAAAAGTTCATATAAAGCATAAAATATACTGCAATTCAGTATTAATCTTATATCAAATAAAAACTATTTTTAATAAATACTATAAATGTTCTAAAACAATAATGAAAATAAAGGAAACATATATTTTATGATGATTATATTCATAACTAAGACTTCATATCTACATTCAAGGTTATCAACTAACATAGCAGTAATAATATATGTAAAAAGTATGACAATACATATTATTTTTTTCTTCAATGATTTTCCTTTCAGATTATAGGCTGGTGTTGAAAGAGATGAACTGAAAGATCTGTCATTAGATTGATGAGTATTGTTAAGCCTATGTTTTAGCAACCATTCAGAAAGTAATTTCACTATCCCAGTACTTCTTATAACAAACAATTAGATTCAGCCAAATTTACACATGCCTTTATATATGATTTCGTTATTCTAAATTTAATCAATTATGAATTGTCTTCACACAAATGATTCTTTAAACAATCCTGCATCAGTTGAAATAAAGAGTCAAAACATTTATTTTACAAATCTTTGAGTTAAATTGATTTTCATTCCTTAAAATAAATTTTAAACTCAATTTATAACCAATCTTTTCCTTTTAAAAAATATATAAAATGATGAATTTGCTTCCAAGGCACATCATCAATTTACTGAATATTTTAAATTTCTTGATATAAAAAAAGATTTTAAGAAACTTACAAATTATTTGGAGTAATTTAGGGGGTAAAAAAAGAAAGTTATTTTTCAATGAAATTGTGATAGCTGATAAATCATTTTTCAAACAATTTTCTATATAAATCACAAATGACTGAAAGATAAAACTAGATCTTCGAAACGAAAAATTACAGTTAAAAAAGAGTAATCATAATTAACAGGACTTATTTTACCAAGACAATGGAAAAGTTAAAGTAAAATTGTTTTACATTATTTATGAAATTGCACAAATAATGTACATATATAGATAGGCAAAGCTTCATTTTTTACCTATTATCCCCCATTTAATATCTCCTATCAAAACAATAATTACCATAAAAATCTGTAAGAATTTACTTTAGACATATTATCAATTCCTGCGTGGAATTTCATCAACTGCACAAACAATAATTGTTAATACTGTAACGGGCACATACGATGTTACATTGTTTTTTATTATTAAACATGAAAAAAATAAAAGTTCGCAAATAAAACTTTTTTTTTAAGAATTAAAAATTGAAAATTAAAATTATATACTAAACTCATATATATAAAATCGCACAGATGGGAAAAAAATTATTAAAATAAAACTTTATTAAAAATAATATAAACAAGTCAGATGTCACATGACTTATATATAGCTTGCACTTACAAATATGTAAAATTAAGAGCGTGCTAATAGCTCTAAAGTATTTATGATAAATCCAAGATAAAAATGATTTGAATGTCTCCTCTTGTAGTAGCATTTATCATAAATAAAAAAAAAAAAGCTTGTTTAGAGCTATTAGCACGCTCTTAATTTTATATATTTATTAAAAATAGAAAAAGTATTTTAAAAGCAAAAACTTAAAAAGATTTAATTGAAGATAAAAATATATATATCTTCAAGAGTGTATATACATTAATTAATCTTTTGTAAAATGGAAATGATTACTTTTGGGCATTTCAAATGTATAAGCTACAGTCAAATAGGAGAGGAAAAACAATAGGAACAGAATGGCCAATGAAAGAAATCCATCGGGGAAATCGAACCTCAATGGAAGAATCATTATCATCGATGACGTAATGTCAATTGAATCCTTAAAATTAATATAAAAGGAAAAGTTTGGAAATTATTAGTGAGTTATTACGAGAGGACAGATATGTGTTAGTGCAGAGTTGGAGGTGAAGGGATTGAAAGACGCACTTTCAATTCCTTCAGTTGTTAAAAAAAAAAATGAAACATCGTTTTCTACATTGAGGACCAGCTAAAGTAAAAAGCCTCCGGATGAATAAATAAAAAGGCCAACAGAATACCAATCTATTTAGGATGGCGTGGGAATTCATGTTCAAATGGCAAGCCACAGATAAAGCTGGACGTTTTAAAAAACATAAGAACTTTATGAACATTTTCAAAACAAACTCTAAATTCTAAACCTTTCAGAAATTATCGCAATAGTATTTCCTATCTGACCAAACTAAATTATTTATTAATTCGTTTATTTGATGTATTTTTTTTTTTTTTTTAAAAAAATCATTTCCATTTATTTTTTTTGTTCTTTTAAGTTTTTATTATGATTTTTGTTTTTCGTTAGACTAAATTATATAAATGTTAAACTTAAGTCGGGCGTGAATGGCTGTATAGATTTGTAGTTATATTAGGGGAGGGTAATCTTAGGTTATTTGTTTCGTAGTTGAATTGGGTCAATGGATTGGATATATTGGTGTAATTAGTAGAAGTAGTACGAGATTTGCTATGGGCAGAATCGCTAGTATATGCCGCACACTTCCTTTTGCCTAGGGAATGCGATTGTAAGTCGGCAAAAATGATCATCGTCCTTTCCTATGGAGTTTTTTTATTGCTCTTCTCGTTAGATAGATGTAATATTCCTATCTGGCGAGAGTCAATTTCGTCTCTTAACCTTTTGTGCTGCCGTATTCGTATTACATTGAATACATCAATGTATCAGATGGTTTGATGCCGGTTTGACTGAGAACTTTTGGCCTAAGGTTAAATGAGGGACAGAATATTTTCTTTTCAAATGCGAATCTATGTAGTCTATTCATACTCGACACTCTAAATAAAAATACTAAACTCATCTGTGCGAACTTATAAAAATTAAAAATGTAAATTAAAATCTAAAATAAAAGTTTAAAATGTAGTTAAATGCTAAAGTAAACATATTAAAATGATAATGCTAAATTTTATATATATGGGCGTAAATGTTTTGTATGTTAATTACTGACAGTGGCTTATTTTATTCTTTCTTAATATTAAATATATATTCTTAGATAAGAATTTATTATAAAATATAAATCTCTGCTATTCCACTGAGCTAGTGACAATGGGCTAACAACCGGAATCAAAAAAACATATTTTTTTTTACTTACGTATCTGCCTACTTTATAAATTTTCTAGGTTCAAATGCCTAGTGGCGCTATGTAGTGTAGATTACATTAAGTCTCCTATTCTCCAGATCGTTATAATACATTAAATCAAATATTGCAATGAACTAATAAAAAAAGCCAACTAGATATTAAAATTAATATAAAAATCTACTCATACTAATAAGGCCAAATTCTAATTGATAATTGGGCTTGCATCGTAATACAACATTAATACATAACTTCATATACTGAAATATATTTTTTCTTAATATTTTTATTTATATAAACATAATATCTTTCTATAAAGACTAACAACCATACAATATATATATATATATAAATAAATTAAAAACTTAAAATTTAATTTAACTTTCTGTTAAAGATCAATAAAATTCCTACCTTTTAATTCACATAATTTGTTTTTTTCATTAACTTTTTTCCTAATGTCAATAAAATGTACAAAATGATTAATAGTTAAAAATCGTTTATCAAATAGCCCCACTATAAATAAATAAACTGAAATTTCTTAGTTATAAATCATAATTCATAACAACTAATCAAAAGATAAGAAAATGTTTTTTTAAAAGAATTTATGATTGATCATCAAATTGTAGTTAATAATTTTAAAAAATTCCATTCTCTTTTTATTAAGTAGTTATTTCTCTTTGAAAAAAAAAATCAACTATTAGCTTAAGATTTATAAACATTAAAAGATACAAAAGTATTTATTTGTTAATTATCAAATAGCAATAAAGTAGCAAGCACAGCAATACAATATATTCAGTTGGTCTAAAAATATTTTCCTTTTTACTGTTTCTCAATTGATAATCAGATTGTTCAAAACAAAACAAAAATCGGATGCCAAACTTTCTTCACAATATGATTTAATTAACAATATATAGAAAAATGTATTTCTATTAAACATTTATTGTCATAAAATTAGAGTTAGTATCTACTTATAAATGAGTATGCTGACTCATTTTTATCTTCAGCAATATTTCCCAAAGAGATTAAACAATATTGCACTTTTTCAAAATGTTTAAAGAACATCTTTATATAAAAAAAAATCTCATCCCAAAAAAAACATTTTCAAATTCAACATAAAATATTTTTTTAGAAATTTTTTAACACACCATTAACTTTATGTCCAATTCAATGAGAAAATGTCTTTTCTACAATAAAATTAATAACATCACATGAAACACACTGAATAACATAGGGATTGATCTTATGATTTGGCAATTATCTTTTCAGAATATCATAAAGCATTATTTAATAATAATAAAAAAATTCAAGAGAATGTGTTATACTGTAGTAGAATTTAAATAAGATTTCATTTCCATACAAAAAAAGTTAGAATAATAAGAACCCAAAACATCTAATTCAATTGAAGTAGTAATATCACTATAATAAAATTCCCCACTTTTTTAAGTGCATTATATGCAGCAGCTATGCTTTAACATCTATATCTGTCTTACTATCAACAAAATCACATTAAAAAGATTCACAATTCCTGACTGATAACAATGCAAATTGATTAAGAACAGGAAATGTTGTTGAACATTAATTATAAATCAAAGAAGTTATAATTATATTGAAAATATTCTTGCATTGAATGAAAAGAATACCACAATTATATACGAGTCAAACAAAAAATAAAGTTCTTGTTTTCACTTTTTATTATTTCAAATTAAAACCATAAATCAGATATTTCACTTTGATACCTATAACATGAAATAACTTATAAACGGTACTAAGAACTATTACCATAAAAATAAAAAAGAAAGTTGGAATTAGAATGTATCTGATACTACCACTATTAATAGTTGCACTTATTCAATAACCGTCAGCTAAAATTAAATGTATATAAAATAATAAAAAATAATAAAAAAATCTTGAAACTCTTTCTAGTACATGCATACTTGTATTATGGCTATACTATAATTTAAAATAAAAAAGAAGTTAATCATCGGTTTATGGACAATAAATTAATACATACAATATGCAAATAATAGTAGTATTATGAAAAATATTAGATTATTAAAATATTTGAAAACTTTTACAAAAGGAGTATACAAAGAAATCTTTCGCTTTCATTATTATGTTTCATTTTACTTCAGTAAAAGAAAAGACAAATTTTTATTATTATAGAAAAAATGAAAAGTAAACATGATCTACACTTTCTGAACAACAATATATGATGAGATGAGCATAACTATTATATATAATGAGATTATGTTGAACATGTTACAAAATATATAAAATTATTTAACTTACGTCTAGGAACAGGGGTAATTACTGAATATTTTCCAAGCTGAGTATTATGATAAAATTATAAACAAGTATCACAAACAATTAAAACAGCAAAAAACTAAAACCTATATGTTACACGATAGAAGTTAGAGTATGTTATTCATTTATAATTAATTACATTCTAATAATATTACAAAATATTACAACCTTTAATAATTTTCAAAATTTGCTTAATTTTTCTTAAAACAAGATCTTATTTATATAATATCTTTACTTGTTTACCCCAAGAGATTTATCATAAAATGTAATTATTATACATAATGATTATATTTTTGAAATTTGGTTTAGAAGAAAATTAAAATCAAAGTTTGTTCAAATCATTTCCTAAATAACCAAGTATCTTGATGACATGCAATGTTCGTAATAAACAACACAAATTAAACTCTTATAATTTCTGCACATTTTAGATCAATGAACATGGCGTCACAAAAATAATTTACAAATATTACAATTACTGTAGTGCATACATCAATAAAAAAGCTGAATAGTTAAAAAAATCAGGTCAAAATGTTTATTAATATGTAATAAGAATACCTGTAATATACATTATGTTTCCATTTTATACAACATATGAAATCAAAAATTTGCAATTCTATGACAAAAATTAATTTTCAAGATAAAAGATATCAGAAAAATATGGCTGCTGCTTTTAATGTTAGGTTAATATTTAAAAAATATGTATGAAAAAAATATTTTAATTTCCATTCTTTATCAAAACAAAAATCCATGAAAATAATGTAATTCAGCATATACAACTCTCTGGAGAAGATTAATTATTATTTACTGAATGTCAAAGAAGATACTATTTTTCTACATTCTCTTATCTATAAAAGTAGCTGTTATAGGTTTAAATCCTTATAAGAACTTGGATTTGAAGTAAAAGATGATCCTCTTTTTCTTCATTAAACTCCAACAAAAAAGAATCCATTAGTAATAAGTGATAATTTTCTCCAACATTAAAAGGTAGGTAACTCTATTTACATGGACCATTCACCATAAATAATATAATGACCACCATACTGTTTTATTAATTTTAATGTATCATAAGCTATATAAATTTGTCTTTATTTACAATTTTATATTACATTTCAAATTACCACATTGCTGATTCTATACTAAAAGCTAATTTTAAAAAAATCATCAAAAATCTTTTAAAAAATGGCAACATTTGTTAAATGTCCAAACATAATTGTGTCAGCCATCAGCATGGTAAATCATAACCATCTAAATAGCACATTTTTAATGAAGAAATTTAATTTATCCATAAGATATATGGCTATGTACTTATTCACAATTTCTTATGACAGCTAAACCCAAAACATTGCCAACCCTATGTCAAAAAAAACATTTTTTTTTTTTAAAAAGCAATATCTTCAATGTCAGTGCAAAATTACATAACTTTGGTTTGATCTTACAAAATTGTTTTCAGAATGCAATTTCTTTTTCTAAAAAATTGAATTATTAAAAAGACATAATGGCATATTTGTTACTTATTCTGAACTACACCTGGGTCTCGTTTTACACAATAGATAGGTTCCTCAGAAAACACGCACAAACGAAATCGCGCAAAAATAGACATAACTTACATTGAAAAAAGGGGAGATGTGGTCTGTGATTTTTCAAAATTCACATAAAAGTAAAGCACCAATGTAAAATTATTTTAAAATTCGCACAAAAAAAAAATAAGGAAATAAAATATGACTAATAAAAAATTTCAAATTTGAAAAAAATTGATACAAGACAAACTTTTTTTAACTATAAAATTTAATTTTATTCAAAATAATATATTTTTATGCATAATTTACAGTACAGTAATTTACATTTTTTATACACGTTTTAATTATTATCGCTATTTGCCGAAAAACACGTTCATTTGCAAACTGGTAAAAAATCAGATTCTCACAAGAGAAAATACAACTAGCACCAAGTTCACTCTCATGTTGTGTTAATGGTTTTCTGTTGACAACGTAATTAGTAATTAATTATTGAGACGATGATTTTATTAATTGTTTATGAACTTAGACTTATGACAATAAAAAGACATTTATTCACCACTGCTAGGAAAAATTTAATTAAAACTAACAACTAAAAATTAAATTCTTATTTTTGTCTTTAATTTTCAATTCCGTTTAAAAATCAAATTTCGTTTTACATCACATTAATTTCAAGTCACTGTAAGAAATTTTTAAATTGTTAATTACAATTAAAAATCTGATTTTAATTTTTAATTGTCAAATTTAATTGTGCCCACTGCTATTACTCACCTTTTAAAAATAAACTTGCGGACACTAAATGATTAATAATTGATTAGATTCTTTTTTAAAAAGCAAAAACAGAATGTGATTTAAAATGCAAAATTAACATGCACAATGTTTGAACAAATTTACATTATAATCTTGTAAAATTTAATGTGTGTATACATAAAATGTGGAAATCATGATTTTAATTTCATTATTGCATAAAATCTTACTATTATAAAGCACTGAAAATATTGAAATTATTAAGATGAAAGTCGAATTCCAATAATGTGCTATTACTTTCAATACAACGTAAGTGCGCAAAATTTATTATTTAAAGTAATAGCGCATTATCGGAGTTCGACTTCTGGTGAAGCATGAATCGCGTAACTTCAAAATCGTGTTAAATAAATCTGTGTAAAAAGAGACCCAGGTATATATATAAAATATAAAATCAAAAAGTTTGCATTTCCAATGCTAAACATTTATCTTCAAAATATAAAGAGAAAAAGAATCATAGAGCAGTCATTTTTTATATTACACCTGGTTTTGATAAGGAATCTTCAACTTTTATTATGAATTTTAGGTAAATGTAAGTAACTAATGAATTTAAATGTATATATTTTTATTTAACCTTGTAATTATAAATTTATTTAATGCACATTGATTACTTAAGTAATATTTACTAAGGCAATAAACCAACAGCATGTGCAGTTGAAAATGTGAAGGTAGGGACCTCTACAGGTCTTAACCACAAACTTACACATTGGAAGAAAAGAGGGAAAGTAAAGAAGAGTTCCCTTCTTTTCTTCCAATGCATAAGCTTGTGGTTAAGACCTGTAGAAGTTCCTACCTTCACATTTTCAACCGCACATGCTTTAGGTTTATTGCCTTAGTAAATATTACTTTTATTTAACCTGCAACTGCTACAAATAGTCTATCATATCACTATTAATTTTCAAATGAGTTAATTTTGTATTATTTTTAAAATTGAATGTGTCCTTCTCAACACCTTCCTAAGTATGTATGTATTTTTCAAAAATCAAATTGGTTTGAATTTAGCTAACAGTTTAAAATTGATGATCCCCTTTTCTCATTTAGAGTTATCTAACACCACTTGTAACCTAAATAGTTGTACATTTTTTTCATCTTTTTCAAATGATAATTTCTTTTCTTCTACTTTTCAAAACAAATATTATAAAACTTTTAACTAAAGGCAACAATAATAAAAAGTAAATTTATTTCATTATAATAAATGACTATAAAAAAAGCAATCAACTAAATCCAATTAAATTTTGTTTTATACAAACATTTTAATATATATTGTAAATAATGCTTACAATAAAAAAAATCAAATTTAAAATAACATTTATATAAAACAAATACTCTTCTTAGAAACAATTTGAGATACCATGTGTAACATTTATGTGACTAAACTGCATTATAGCGAATGTAAGTTAATTTTTTTTTTTTTACAGCAATGCAGAAATTACTAATTAATAAATTAACAAAATTTTTCATTTTACCACCATTTTTAAAAATTGTGTAACTTTTATTTGGTACAGTACTATATTCAGATTTCTATCACCAATGCAAACTTTTGCTATAAATAATGAATTTTAATTTAATTCATTTTATTTTTTTAGGAAAATTTACTAATAAGTTATCTTTAAGTTACATTAATTTATTTTTTAATTACAGATTTATACTGAACACCAATGTGAATTTCTAAAAATTTTCTAAATCTAAAATGAGTTTAGAACCTAGGTTTTTATATTAATGGTAATATATCTATGATGCTTTTTAATATTTCAAAAAATTTTGAAATATTAAAAATGCCATTACAGAAAAAACAATAATCAATCATTAAGAAAAACTATTTTATCAAAACCAATTTCTTGTTACAAAAAAATTCAATTATGTACATTTTGTATTTTATTCTAAAATTATTCAATTAAATAATTACAACAAGAAAGAAGTGCATAAAAATACTGATTAATGTTTAAACAATTATTATATAATGGAAGCCTTCATATAATTCGTATAATGTTTAAGAATTTGCATAAATATTCATATTATAAATATAAAATATTTTTTCACTTTGATGATTCATATAATATTCCTATTAAATTTTAATTTTATAATAATATATAGAATCCTGTCATGGAATTACAACAAAACATATATAGTGAAATCTAATTATTCTAGCATATATCATTTTTATGTATTAATGATTGCTTTTTTTAGTTTGGAACAAGTATCATAGAAATATTTGTCCCTTAGATTGATCATTTCTCAAACAGTTATTTTATGGCACCAATCATTAAAAAAACAAGATCCCAATGCATTTTCTCATATTCATAGTTTTTTTTTAAAAAGGGTTATATGATTCTTTGGATTTAATGAGATAATGGAAACACTGTTGTTGAAAACAATGATTTAATTCAAAGATGATTACTAGCATTAACTTTTAATTTTGAATACATTATAAATATTTTGGCACATGATTGAGTAAGAAGTCACTTTGACTGATTTGCAGATTTATTTTTGTTTTATATATATATATTGTATTCCTCTGGATAGGCACTGGAGGCCAATTGTGATTAAATAGCACTGGTTAAAAAAAAATGAAATGACCTGAAGTTTTAAAAATGTTTTTATTAATGATCTAAAACTATGTTTAAAAGCACTTGCAGATATAATTTGAAAGTTTTGAGATATTTAATATTTTTCTTTAGTATTTAATGATAGAGGGGAGGGGTGATTTGTCACAGAAATTGTCAGTGTAGTTTAAGTGATCCAGGTTTGTTTCATTTGTCTGCAGTACAGTGGTTGATGATTGTTTTGGTGATTTTCTGGTTTATTTGCTTTAATACGTCAATCCATAGTGTAAGTAGCGCAATATGTTTGACTCATTGTCACAGAAACTTCCATTTTGATGAGACTGGTTTAATACTTATGGTACAGCATTTATGGATGTGCATGTATGCTTGTGCCATCTTTCAACTTCATTTTCCATTCATATACTTCATTAAATTACCAAATATCATGTTTCACAGTAAAATATTTAATTTCCTAATCAATAGCTTGGATAACCAGCTTAAGCACATTTTAAGTGAATTAATGGATCAAGGGACCAGTGGATTGTCAACTGGACAAATGCACTATCAATCATTTTATTTGCTAAATATTTTTTTTTTACTTTAGAGATGTAAAAGATTTTATTCTTGGTTCAATTTAATTTTTTTTAAGACAAAATGATTTTTCTTTCTTTTTCAAGAAAAAATTTATTGCATATTTTGTAACTAATTATATCAATACAGTGGGAGGAGTAACTTTTGTTTCTAGAGTTGAACTTTTGAATGACCTTGGATTGCTGGAAGAAACAAATGCTTAAGTAATAATCTGATATAAAAGAGGTACTTTTACAAAAAGTTGACTTTTTTGATTACAACAATTCTCTCTGCATAAAAGGTTTTTATTAGTACAATTTTGTTTCTACAAATTGGTTCTTCCATAGTTCAAGCTTAAAAGCAAAAACTTCGATTAATGCTCTGGATAAAGATAACTAAGAAATTCTTCTTAGGAAAATAAAAATTGAAATGCAGATGTAAACAACTTTGGAAACAAGGTTTATCTTCTCTACAATTCTAATTGACTAATTTAAATTTAAAATCATCAATTGGGATGCATAAGTGTTTCTTTATTATAAATTTGCTTTGCCTAACTTTAATTTCTAATATTAAAGAAATAACTGAAATGTGTTTATATTTCAAATTTACTTTGCCTAAATTTTATCTCTAATATTAAAGAAACAATTGGAATGTGTGAATTTTGCTATTATTCTGGAAAATTTATGCTGAACTTTTTCATAAAACATTTCAAAGATTTTTGTTGATAATTTTTACTAGCTATAAAGAAATAAAGTTTAAATGGAAGGATGTGTTATAACGTGCGTTATTATTATTAACAAAATATATATCTAACCATTTGCATCTATAGAAATAAGAAATAGACTGCATGACATATAATTAATGAATTATTAACTTATCTCTAAATGTATTTATAACTGAATGAGTGGGAGAGCATGGAAACTAGATATTGATATTTGCATTTTATTATTGCTCCTCATTTACATTTGATTTTTTATTATTAAAGTATATTATCAATAAACCTACATAGATTTAAATGGATTTTATGAACTAAGTAGTTATTTGCCTAGTGAATGACTGTTGACAATTTGGAACAAATGCTTTAACAAATGTAATAAATTAATTAGTAAATTATTGCTGAACTTATGCAGCAATATTTATTTGCCATCGTGAAATGTTTCATGTGTAATATTGCCAGAAGTTTCATTAGCTATCACTAAGAACTTTGAAATGCTCTCTAATTGAATTCAATTAATACTATTTGTCTCCCTGCAGGAAATTGTTGTGTGTTTATCCATATTTATTGTTATACAAATGATTATCATTATTTTCGTACATGACCAAGATGTTTTATCTACAGACTGTAAATGAAATTTTATGTTACAGCTATAAAAAAAACTTTAATGATTATTATTATGATTGTTAGCTTTGATAGATAGGTAGACCAATTATTTGTCATATTTTTTTATTATTTAATTATTATTTCTCGCGTCGAGAATGTCTTGGAAAAGTATAATATGGAGAAATATTATACTGGGTAATTAATTATTAGTTTAATATAGTTTTTTTATTGTGTACATGTATTTCCATATGCAATGTTGACAATAGAAATATCTCTTTGCTATTAGGGAATTAACAGCTCATTTTGAGAGAGGTAATTACATTAAATTTATTGTTTTATCTTTGCATTTTTAAGAAGTTATGAGGTTCATTTCTCAATAATTATTTTGCTTCAAATTTAAAGATTTGTTGTTTGTCCCAAACCAGATTTTTCTTTCAATTTATGGGCTAATGCCAAATACACTAAAGAGTTAATTTGTCTTTGCTTTGCTAGAAATAAGAGGATTATTTAGTAATTATTTGTTGATAAGAAAGGTAGGAGAGGTGTTGGGGGAGGGTTACAATATACATATATATTGTAACCTTCCAAAAAGGCAAGTGGAGCAGGATAACATGTTACATGAATAAGTACTCTTATATAGACAAAATATGATAAAAATGCAAACATTAAAATCTCAGGTTCTTCTTTACCAAACTTATAATACTCTATCTATATCTCAGGGTTTACTCATGTACTTGATACAAAAAACATGATTTTGTGTTAAATATTTTTAACTTTCTTAAATGCAATAAGCAAAAAGTTTAAACTTTGTGGCTAATTATTCCAAAGTATAAAATATAAAATGTGCTAAAATGCATGAACACACAAAGCTGAAGACAAAGAAATATTAATACAGATAGATATAAACTAAATATCTTTATCTATGTATGTGGCTAAGCGCTTTCGAGGGCCAGGGTCCTCATATTCATAGGCATCTTGTAAATAAATAAATTAAGAATGATGCAAGTGAGATAGTTACATATTCCATTTCCTGGAGATCTTATAACAAGAGTCTTTTCTGTTTATCGAATTGCCATCCCTAGTGATAAAGTAAGCTCTTTTATCTTTCTCTTGAGATTGTGGGTCTTTAGGTTGGCAATCATGACCAGCTGAGCTGTGATGCTGTGCAAAAACTGAACAAGAACTGCAATAACTATTTAAGCTATACATTAAATATTCCATCTTCTGTGTGACTTTATCATAGAATATCTTATGTCTTATGCAAACAAATGTGCAAATATACAAAAATTAAGTATCTCAATACTTTAGATAACACATGACTAGCATATAAAACACTTTAAATATTTTCAAAGTTTTTCTTATATATAACCATATCTAATTTTAATATCTTGAAATATGAACTTGTACCAAGTACTAAAAAAAAAATAATGCAAAAGGTAAAAAGGGTAATTTTTACACTACTCACTACACTGCAAACTACATTTGAAATAAAGGCAAATCATATGTATCTTATTACAATGCAAGTGTGAAATAAATAATAAACAAAATAGATAAATAAATTTTATGTAATCATTGGAATGTACTTTTTTAACATAATGAATAGAATTGTAAAAATAGCTTAATATTATGCAAAAATAATCAAAACATTACAATTCTATTAGTACTTATGAGAGGTGAGAAAATAGATGAGCTCAATACTTACAATTATACTAATATTGTAATGGTCATATTTGTACACTCACGCAACAAAATCCCAGATTTTGGCAAATTCCTCAAAACTGATTTATATGAGGGGTTGAGACCTCGAATCAGATCACGCCTTAGCTCCTTCATCAATGCCCCAAGATTTACTACCCTATGAATGACATGTATGAGGCTACACCCGGACTCCTTTAGTTCAGATGCCAGAAGTAGCAAAGGGTAAAACATAAGACTCAGGGAAGAAATGACTCTATAGCTAGATAATTAACTAAACACACACACCTATGGCCTATGAGACAATAGATATAGTAACAATTCCAGGGATTAATTTAGAATGATAATGCAATAATTCAGTGATAAATACTAAATTTAGAATGATTTGAGTGGATTGAATCTGTAATACATTTAATATCTTTTAATGAAACAAATTAATTCATCAATACAGTTATCCATCACTACCTTAGGTTTCACCACATGTGTTTACAAAATAGATGAGCAAGTGAGTTACAGAAACACATCTGATGCACTTTATAATTAGCTTAAGAGTTTATTAATTTTAATAATATCAGTTATAATCTACGGTTCAATATGCCTAATTTGAGCCATGAATACCTATAAGGTTCACAACAGTTAAATTTACAAAAGTGATGTTTTATACATTTACATTTACTCTTAATACTATGAGGCAAGCACTAATGAGCTCTCTATACAGATTATCATTACACAACTAGATCGTGCACTCAGATCAAGATTTAAGTTAATAATATTAATGGTGAGATGAACTGGGATCTTTTATAGTATAGTTTCTGAAACTATTGCACTATATTAATACAATGTCATCTTGGATGTGTGTTTACTCAGGGGATCTATCAACTCAATGATCGGTTTCTGTAGACCGTACGACTTGCTATGATAAGAGAACACTGAGTTCTGGTGGTCTGATCAGTTTGAAACATTAATCATCTGGACTCTCATATTCCAGTTCTAAGAAGAGCTACCAGAATAAGAATATGGAATGGCCTTATACCAAATTCCATTTAATAAATACATATAGCAAGGTGTATATGCACATGTGAGTGCTTTATAAAGAACATACCTGCCAGGCGAATAACAGTTATTAAATCTAAAATTGCACACAAAGCTATAGTTTCCTTCCACCAAACTATTGTATACCAGTTCATAGGTTTAGCATACATGAACATGCCAAATGGGGGTTAATTAAGTGATCTAGATTATAATCAATCCCTATAGTTATTATAATTCTAGGGAGAAATAAAGCATAATAAGGACTTATGTATTTAATTCAAATATGCTTTGGAATATCACTCTTGCATTAATTAATTAAATATTTTATTAGTAACAAGCAAACCTGTTTTACTCAGCTAATACATAATAGCTATTTAATATACATATAATAGGTTTCAGATTAGAGATTGCATGCATATTAACGCCTATAAGTTATCTATAGAGAGCTTCTAATAGTCTCTCCCCCCTTCCCCTTGAAGAATATAAATTATCAATCTTCAATCTGAATAGGCCATAGCATAAATTCATACAAATATAATAAAATATAATAAAAGCATAACCACAGATAGAAATAGTTTTAGAAAATTTAAATTTAACAAGAGTTACATTATTAATTATTTTACTTTAAGTAAAGTTAGGCAAGTTTTACAAGATTATTCATATTTATACAATTTATGACCATTAGCTTGATTATAGAAATTAGTCATTAGAGAGAATTTAAATTATAAGTTTGTGCACATTTACTTAAAGTTAGCTTAGAATTATTTAGAATTTAATTTGAAAGTTTATTACAGAGCTCTCCGGATTATCTTTACCCATCTTCTCTGTGGTGGCTTCTTCTCTCCATGGTGTTTGGTACTGCTATTCTTGGCTAGTCTGGTTCATCTTTACTTTCCGGGCAGGTTGCTGGTTTGAAGTGCTCCCATCATCGCTGACTTGTCTCCCACAAGGGCAGACAGCAAAAGGTAGCCATTCTAGCCTTGGTTCTTCATTGTATGGGTGGGCATAACTCCCAACAGGATTACAAGTTAAAATTATATAGTGACCTTCTTTAATTCAAACCAGGGGCTTTTATAATAACATCCCCCTTGCAAACATCAGGATTTGTTTACAAATTGAGATAAATTTAATCTTTAATTTACATCTGGGTTGAAAGTTTTCAAAATAATATCATTACCTCGATAATTGCGAAAAATAGCGTCAGTTGACTAGCTTTCTCTTTGTTAAAATCCAAATTTAATATCGTTTTTAAGTTTACTTTTGTTTTTTTACAAATTTTAAAACTCAGGTGTGGTCAGATAATTTTCAAGAAATAAACTACTTTACAAAACAAAATCTTAACTTGGTAAACATTGTAGCATGTATGTGAGTTGCTCATTTAGAAATTATGCTTTTATGCAAGGAAAGCTAATTAGTATAAAAGATTTATCATAGCCGAGAAAGCAATAATAATTTTAAAAGAAATGAAGAGGCTTGAAATCTATAACCTTGCCGCTCCCTTTGCATACATGTATGTGTGAAAATTGACATACCAGGTAATGTTTAATTCTAACATTTAAATTTATTACTTTAAAATTTAGAATTATTTATGTGTGCCTTATTTATAGAGATCAGTTAACATTATTTGAAGTATGCATTTATAAGATATACACACATACATTACTAAACCTTTTATTAAGTTATTTTTAGTTAATCTTTTAAAACTCATTTATAAAATATATGCACATACACGCATATACGTATTATTATACTTTTTATTAAGTTCTTTTAGTTAATACACTAACTTGGGGGGTTTAAACTAGGAAAAATATACTACTATGGAATATAGTAGGTGAAACGATATGATAGATAAAAAAT
This sequence comes from Epiperipatus broadwayi, assembly GCA_028023455.1. Classification (NCBI taxonomy): domain Eukaryota; kingdom Metazoa; phylum Onychophora; class Udeonychophora; order Euonychophora; family Peripatidae; genus Epiperipatus; species Epiperipatus broadwayi. Next base: position 7,312,817 of record JAQFVV010006246.1, read on the forward strand.
ACCATTTCAATATATTTAAAATTAAACTGTAGTTGAGGTAATAAAATAATCTCACAGATAGATATGTCAAATGTTCTCACTTATTAAAAATACACACTAATATTAAATTGTAGGCAAAATGGATGGAAAATATATGACTAGGCACCTGGTAACTTGACCTGCAGTGCTGAAATGAGTATGCTACACACTCTCTCTCTGTCATGGAGGGGCTTAATACATACAAAAGCAATAAAATATCCACATAAAATGCCTAAATTGATACGTGTCTCCAAGCAGCATACCAATTAATAACTACATAATGGATGAATTTGATGATAATAATAAATAATCAATTCGCACTCACATTCATAAGCAAAATAACATATCTATTCGGTCTATTACTATAGGTAAATTGACACATAATGATTCCTAACAATATCAAAGATTAAAATGTAATAAACTATCTAACATTACACACTGACTTTCATATATTTCGTTCATAATTATATGTCAAATATAAAAGGCTGATTTTACCCCAGCTATGAAAGTACATTCTATGAAACCATTATAATAATTCAGAGAACTTTTAATAATTTATACTCTTAAAATAAAACCATTTTATCCAGATGTTTTCTTACTAAATCCATTACCACATGTAAACCATCATAAATATATCTTATCATATCATAAATAATATAATAATAAAATATGAATAAATTATAAAACTATAATTAAGAATTATATATCAAATTTGTAAAATCAAATACATTTATGCTACATTTGTTTATCCATTTTTAAATTAAGAATCAAAAGTTCTTTCATTTTTAAACTAAAATTAACCCTTTTAATTGAGGAATCCTTTTGTTGTTTTCTTTAGTGAAATATATACACAAACAGTTCAGAATCGGATTTTCTTGAAAGCAATCATTCATAACTGAAATATAACTTAAAGAGAAATGAACCACTTAAGGCTTACAATAAACCAGCAACAAGCAGTTCCATTATAAAGTTAGACATTATTTTGCTAATATTAAGCATGAAGTGAATTTGAATTATTTCTTCTTTAGCAAAGCAATATAAATATACTTTTGATAAATAGGTAGACAAATTCTGGATGAATAAATTACAATAAAATATTATTTTATTTGTATTAGCAGAAAAACAAATAAACAATGACTTTTCTAAAATATTGATAAAGTCGATCCAGATGACATTTTCCTTCATTAGAATTATATAAAGCAGTTTGAAATTATCATATTTTATCTCCTGCTTAAGACTATCAATAATGTTAACATAATTCATTATTGCAATCATCTTTTGGTTTGATAAACTTATAACAGTTTTCAAACTTATTTCTATTATGGATGATTATCTCTCATTAATTAAATTGTCTGCATGAATTATTTATTTTAAGATCAGAGCTTTATCAAAATATAATAAATAACATGGTTAATAATTAGAATTGGCGTAAGTAATGAATTTAGAAGTTATAATAAAATGTTAATTAAATAATTTAATAACCAAAAGTTTGAATAAATTGAAAGTCTATATATAGGGCAAAAATAAACATACACATATCCTGACATATCAGTTTCCAGTAACTTTTTCACTTCGAGATGTCTTATGATTTTCTTCAAGAAATAATATAGTTTTTTTGCATGTCTGTGATTTATTATTTTATGAACTGGTGGACATGTACAATAGAGCATCTTCACTTGGATAACTTTAACTTTTTCCCCTGATATTTAGACTGATAAAAAAAAATAAGTATTTAAAATTTTTTAACTTCTTCCCCTGATACTTAAACTGATAAAAAAAATAAGTACTTAAAAAAGAGATGAACAGAAACACTTTTTAAAACTGATTAAGTAAAAATAATAAATAAAGATATGTTTTATTTTCTGGTTTTTTTTTTTTTTTAAAGCGTGTGTGGGTGTGTTCAAGTTTACTGCAGTATTTATCACATAATATGATACAAGAAATCCAATTTGAGTATTAGGGTAGGATTTTTAACATTAGCACATTTTAATCTTTTTAATTGTAAGGTTGAATATTAATAAACTTGACCTTGAAATCTTTAGTAATTAAGATGTTTTAAATATGTGATGTCTAGAAAGTAAAACAATTAATTTTTATTAACTCTATCTTAATTATTTAATAAAATTATCTATTTAATTTCAATAAAAATTATCTACTTAATTAAAATAATATCTTCATTTTAGAATAAAGACGTTTTCACTCTATTTAAAAGTTCTTCAAGATTATTATTATTATTTAAAGTAATCCCCATTTAAATTTCTCAATTTTTCAACATACATGCACAAACATTTGTACACATATGTATTCTAAAAAATAATCAATATTTTAAAAACAATGAAAATCAACTTTTACCTACTAAAAAACGTATTTAAGTTAAATCCTATTCCAACTAGATATCTTTAAGCTTAATGTCTTAAATTCTCACTTTAAACAGATATTACATTAATTAATACTTTATGAAATACTATTTTAAATGTATCTTATTTTGAAAACTGCCAAAATTAAAAACTTTAATATACATAAATCATACTTTACAAATAGCAACAACAAAAAAAAATTTTATTTACTGCAATTAATTTAAAACAAAGTACACTCTAATCTAATTCTTTATTCAGGTTTAAACTATCAAATTTGGATTTTTAAACAAATATTAAATAAGTTAACTGACATTATTTTAGCAAATTATTATCCAAGCATGTTTAATAAACTATTTTATTAATAAATTAGAACACTTAGTTAAGACTTTTTATAGCAATGAAATCTATTTACTAGTTGTTTTTTATTTAAGTAAAACAAAAAATTAAGTATTACAAATTATATTTAACTCTTCTGGGCCAAATATACACTTGAGATGTATAGACATTTGATATTGATGTTAAAATTGGAAATAAAAGCCAGTAATTTTTTCTTTCCATTCTATCTTTCAAATAAATGAAATTCTGGTAACTCTCTTTTTAATAAAAATGATTCATCATTGAATGTTGTTCCATTCTGCTATAATATATTTATTTAATTAAATAAAAAAAGGCAAAGAAGAAAATGGGAAAACTGATGTAGTGCCAAACTTTGTCAAAGCTTATGGATCACTGATAAAATTTAAATCCTTCTATAGATTTATAAAATATGAATACCATTTTAAAGATATTTTCCTTATATTTTATTATATTATAAAAAAAGTAAATCAAAATTTCTACAGAAAAAATATATAAAAGATCTGCAAAAATGTAACCACTATCATGTTCATTATTTTCAATTATTAATAATTCCTTGAAGGATGAAGGTCCTTCCGAATGTAATTCAGTTTCTATGCATAGCCTCTCTAATCCATACTACAGCAAACTGTTCATCTACTATCACCTCTTCTAGTAAGATATTTGGTCGAGTTTCATAGCTATTACTTAATTCTTTCAAAAATATCAATGATTATCTATTTTTTCCTCTCACTCATATATTTCTCTTTTAATTATTTCCTATTACTCTCAACAAAATTTCTCCACATTTTGCTCTTCTGGTTATGTATCCAGGTTTCAGATCCATAATTAAGTAATGGGAAAAATCATTTATTATAAATCTTTTATTTTGAATGCATAAGGCATACTTCATTTTAATATTAAGTTATTTCTATCAAAAGAATTTCCATTTAAATTTAATTTTATGATTAATTTAAGCCAATATGTTTTTATTTTTATTAATAAGTTAGCCAAGGCATTTATGTTAAATTCTTTTAATTTACAATTATCAACCTTTATTTGCTTCTCCTGAAAAAATTAATTGAACATTGCTTTAAATTTTTTAGTATTTATTTTTAGTCTTACTTTCTTTCACCTGATAATTCTTATAACATTTCTGGAAACTCTGAAACATTATTTACAAAAACAATCAGACCAGCAAATTTTGATAATGTAAATAAGATTCATGTAACTCTATACTTTTTAAATAACTGTTGCAATTTTAGAGATATGAAATCAGCCTCCTGTCATATATTTTTATTAATGTTATTTTTTCTTGCACCATCATGTAATCAACTCATGCTGTGTTTTAATAAACATTCTTCAGAATATGGCAATGCTTTTAGAATCATATGTTTTTTTGTAATTTACAAATCCAATATCTAATGGTAACCCATATTCTTTGATCATTTTTTAATTTCATTTTTTCTTTTAATTTATTATAGATAAATTATAATTATAAAAATAAAAAAGTCATATATCACATGACTCATTTTTTTAAGCTTGTAAATCAAAAACAAAGAGCTTTGCTAATTGCTCTAACAAGCTTTTTTGATAAAATGGTAACAAAAGGATATATTTAAAATATCTCTATCAGAAACCACACCCAAACCCCAGACCAATGGTTTCGTGCTTTGGCACTCCTCAGTGAGGTGCTAGGATAGCTTCAGACACTAGATCTAAAAATACTAACCCAAAGGCAGCATTTATCTAAGAGTTAACTATTGAGGAAAAAATCTGAAACAAACAGGTGTTACTGACCTTATTGAAAAAATAAAAGACTGAAGTGGAGTTGGGCTGGACATATTACTGGAAGAGATGATAATAGATGGAAAATTGAAATCTTAAACTGGATTCCAAGAGATTGTACAAGACCCAGAAAGAGACAACATGTAAGATGGATGGATGAAATAAGAAAGTGTGCAGGGGTGATGGAGAAGAGAAGCTAAAAATCGGAGATGGTTTAAACTTGGAGAGACCTTCATCCTGCAGTAGATTGATAATGGTTGATGATGATGATATGTCTTCAAAACCAGCTATCTAACTTAAATAGCTATATGGGGTTGAGAGATCTTCAGCCAAACCATATATTAGTAATCTTAACAATATAGCATCACTTAAGACATAAAAGCAAAGACAATAATCAATAAAAATTCAAAAAAAGAGTCATATATCACATGCCTCAATTTTTTAAGCTTGTAAATAAAAAACTAATAATTATAATTATCTTGGTAGAAGTGATAAAAGAGTGATATATCTATAAATTTAAATATCTTCTGTTTCACTTTTCTTAAATATCATTATTATTACTGCATTTTCCTAACCATCTGATAAATCTTTATTATTTAGACATTTGGTATATAGTTTTGCCAGCAATTCACCTGCTTTCTTTGAGATAATATTAACTCCATCATTTCCAAGAGGTTTTTTTTCCTTCTTCATAGATTTAATCGCTCACCTACTTGTTATTTAAGAAGATGTAATAATATTAGCAGTGGTTTTTTCTTATTTATTATTATACAAATCTTTATATATCTCTGCCATACATTTTATGATGTCTCTCTTTTTAGTAGTATTTCAATCTTTTCTTCTTGTTGCTAAAATAACTATTGTTGTATACTTTTGAGATATTTATTTTATTCTATTCCTTTCCTAGCCAATACTCATAATATTTTTTATATCATTATTATTAGTATTTTTGTATTAAATTTACAAAACTTTAAATAATCATTTTTTTAAATAGATCATTTTTAAATATTTAAATACTTTCATATTCTCTTCATTAATTGTTTTGTCTTAATTGAAAATTTATTGCTGAATCACTGTTTTTTAATTAATTATCTTTATTACAATTGTTAAGAGAGTATTAATTATCTTCTTATCAAGTCTGAAACATCTTTAAAATTTCTCAGTAGTTTAAAATTATTGGCAAGTTCTAATTTGAATTTACTGGAGTGTTTCTAAAACAATTTAATAGTTTTCATCTTTCCAGTTTTGCATTAACATCTCATTAATCAATCATCCTTTCTTGATTTGAATTTATTGAGAACATTACAATCTTAAAATACATATTTTCTGTTAGTCAAAATATAATCCAATTCTGAGGACTTTCATTTGCAGGCTTCACAAATCCATTTAAGATTACCATTTTTCCCAAATAAAATTTAATAATATATAATTTTCTAGAAATTCTTCCAGTGTGAAGTTTCTTTCTAATTTTTATTACAACAAAATTTATTTCCAGTAGTTTTATCTTTCAATCATTGTCAATTTAGGATAAAAATTTCCTATTTTAAACTTTGTTTGGTATGATCAAAAACATTTTATAAATCTATATAAAAATAGTCAATTTTTCACTAAAATAAAATCTAAATTACCCACATTTGATATTTTTCATTAAATTGAATAATTCATTTTGTCATTCTATCTGATATATCATCAATCAATAAATTATTCTTCCTCTTTTTATTTACAAAAAATCTCACTCCACTTATGATTGTAATATTCGTATAGTTTTATTAAAAATATTTCCATTTTCCAAGTCAATTGCTTCTACTTCATGTAATCTTCGTTTAGTTGAAAGTGGAATTGTATATGACTAAATAAAAAGATATTATTGAATGGTTTCATGGTTCGACAATAGGGAACATTTGAGCAACATCAATCTTTGTCAAGACATTTTGTTTGTCATGATTATAAATATCTAAAAAAAAAATAATCATTCCCACAATATTTGCCATGTCTTAAAAAAAAAACTCAACTGATGTTCTAGTTAACACTAACAAGTAATTGAGAATAACTACTATGCTATACATTGGTTTTGAGGCCAGAGGTAAAAAGATAATACACTCATAATGATGGCTGGTGCATGTTGATGAGAAGTCCACTATGTTTACTCAATGAATAATCACATAGTAATAATTTTGCAGTGAATGTAATATACTGAGATAGCACAAGGAATTTGCACCACTTAATCCCTTTAAGGCCTTAAAGAGGAATCAAAGGATTTTCTTTCAGTTAACAGCAAATTCCTTTCTGTAACTATCTAATCACTATACAATACTTCATAAAAACCTGCTTTAAAGCTATACATATGCAATTATTGTTAAATATAAATTATATATACATATAAAAAATGGATTTTTTAATAATAGGTGTGGAATGTTTTGAATTATAAAATCTGAAATTTTTGTTTTTGAATTGTTCCTATCTACAATTTTTTAATGAATTTCTAGTATTATTGAACAAAAAAAAAAGGAAGAATAAATGGAGGGTTAACTCTATTCACAAATAATGAATAAAAAAATAATTTATGAATAATTAACATAAAATAAAATATATAAATTTTAAAAATAAAAATATTAATTAATAAACTCATGAATAAATTTTTATGTTTATACGTTATTTGTGATATTTTATAAAATAAAAATGTATACATTTTTAAAAAAATAATTTGTAATACTCATAATATTTATTTACATTCAAAAATTTTAAATTTCAATAATATACTTTTAAAACAAGATTAAAATTAAGTATAAATATGAAATCAACTATATTATTTGAAAGGGAATTGAGTGCATCGCCTATGCTAAATTTTGAGTGCTTTTATATATACGTATAATTGTCAAATTTAAATGCCCCAGGTGTAAACAGAGCTTCATTTTAATACAGTCAAAAATACATAAGGTAGTCATTTCTACTCTTTTTAATCCTTATCAATAACAATAATAAGTCAAATGTATAATATAATAAAATTAACTTCCTTTGAATATCAGTGTATCACCTTTTTTTATCAACAGCATACAAGTACAAAACAATTTTTTACACTTGCTATCTCAGGTATTATAGATATAGACCATGTAACAACTAATATTATTAAGAGGTAAATTTAAACCTATATAAGACATAGACAATTTTAATACATCCAAAAAATACATAACATAAGATAGAATCATTTCTACTCTTTTTAAGATAGTATCAGCAAATAATAAGTCAAATATATAATAGAAATAAAGACAGTACTTTTACATTATATATGATTAAAATAATTTCCTTTTTTCATGTGTTGCCAATATCAATATACAGTACTATTCTTCTTAGTTAGAAATCTATACATATAAAATGATTGTTTATAGTTGCTATCTCAGATTGTAAATAGATGAGCTATCTAATAAGTAATATTATTAATAATCAAATTTAAATCTACACTAGATGTAAACTAAGTTTCATTTTAATGCAAAGCTTGTTAAGAGCTTATTTGCGAGCTCTATATATAACATTTGTAATACAAGCTTATTAAATTAGGTCATGTGACATCTGACTTGATTTTTTTTTGTGTGTGATATATATACATTTATATATAAATTAACAAATAAATGTATCATTTATAAGTATCTAAAGAATTCACTTACTAATAATATAAAAGTTGTTTGATAATACTATTAATAAAGTAATATACCTTGTGAAATAAATTATGAATGGAAAATTTCCCTTTTACCATCACTAATTAGAAGGCATGTTAATCTATTGTTGTTGTCAAAAAATGTATACTTAAATTTTTTTTTCCCCACAAAATCTTTTTTTTTTTTTTACTTCAATATAGTGAGACAAAAAATGTGAGAAAAAAACATTACACACATAAACTAAATGTTATGTGCAACATTAAAAATTTATGTTTCCTTTTTTTATGCTTAGTAAAAGAAAAAAAAACATAATAAAGTCATTTATTAAATCCCATTTGATGAACATCTTGTAAACACATTAAGAAAGCTTTTTTTTTTTTCATATGTCATAGCATCGGCCGGGACGCGAACCCACAACCGTCTGCAACCAGAAAGCTTTTTGAAAATTAAAGATAATGCTGCATTTCATTAAGCACTGATTATTCTTTAATTATATAAAATAAAAATTTGAATTTGATAACAAAAAAAACCCCCACAATTTTCTTTTTATTTTATCCATTATTAATGAATTCTTTTTAATATACTTCCAGATTTGTTTATCTTTGACTTTTCCAGTTATTCTATTATTTTCTTTCAGAATGTTATCTGTTATTTTAATCTCTTTTTATTAAGCATGCTCTCACCTTTTTAACCAAGCATTAGCCAATAAGGATAACTATCTCCTTTACAGTTAAACACCAATTTAATATTAATATCAAATTTTTCAATTCTACCAAATAGGCAATTTTTAGCAATACATATATGAAAAAAGATAAAAGGTTTGAGGAGTAAATTATAATCTTAATTATATCATTATTTTTGATAATTTTTTTAAACAAAAAATTCATTAAACTATATATATATATACACAAATAATTTATAATTATAAATTATTATAAATACATATGTTTTCTTATTATATGTGATGAAGTCAAAAATTTTAAATAATTATGATTATAATAACATCTATAATTAAAACTTCAAATTATTGTATTACTTCGAATTTAAGCCACAGTAGCATTTTAAAATTGGGGAAAAATATAAAAATTATTTTATAGCAGATATTGAAAAATAATAAACATTTTTATTTACTTAAATAGAAACTAGAAGAAAAGTGCATATAGGAAATTCCCGAATAAATTACTAGCAATGATCATAATACTATACACACAATAGGATTTTAAAATTGGAAATATATATATAAATGATTTTATAATAGGTATAGAAAAATAAATATGCTTATTTACTTAAATAAAAACTAAAAGAAAAGTGTGAATGAAAAATTTTCGAATAAACGGCTATCAACAATCATAATACTATCGCGCAGTAAGATTTTAAAATTGGAAAAAAAATATAAAAATGATTTTATAATAGGTATTGAAAAATAATCAACATTTTTACTTACTTAAGTAGGAATTAAAAGAAAAAAGTGAATGGGGAATCCTCAAATAAATTCTATCTACGATCATATTAATATGCACCAGCATAGAGTGTAAAACAAAGGCATGATCATTGGGAATGGGAGATAGGCAGAAATAAAATATTAAAATATTCGCGTTGAATTTAAGCCACATCCTAATTTTACAACTTCAAAATTTAAATAAAAAGTGTGGCTTAAATTCAAAGCAATAAGACAATTTAAATAAATGCTATAGAATAAATGAAAGAATTTCTGTCAAAGATTATTCTTTCCATTTAATTACTCCATCAGTTTCTTAATTTTCTTTCATTTCACTAATAGTTATATTTAAAATATTTGTAAAATTGCTTACCACTTTTATTTTAAGCTAAGTACTCTATCTACATGTATTTAGCTATTCATAAATATAAAGTATAAATAAGGCTCCAATCAATAACTTTACACATAATATGTAAGTCCAAATAGAAAATGGCTTCCTATTTACATAAATCTAACACACACACATTTATATATCAGTAATTATATAAAATTTGTCATACATGAAGTTTATAGAAAATAAAATATATTCTTAAAAACAACTCAATTAAATAATAATAAAAGTAGGAAATTTTTTTTTTCATTTGTGAGCACAGCAAACTAAGTTACATCTTAATTATCCAGATTAAAGTTGTTTCTTTTTATAAAGTGTTTGGGAAATCTTTTATTTATTAGCAAACATAAAATAAAGATTGCTAATTGCAAAATTGTTATTTACAGAGCTTTTATTGTTTAAAATACTATTAGTAATATAATGTTTGAATACATGCTTCATAAATTCTGTACATGATCATTCAAAGATGTGCTTTAATACTCAGAACAATAATAGTTTATAGTCTACTCATGTAAGAACAGTTTTGATATTAGAAAATATCAAAAGATTTTAACTATACAAAATTTAATAATAAAAATAAAAACACATTAGTTTTTGTATAATAAAAACAAAAGAAGTGATAGTAGTAAAGCTTTTTTCTGTCATTAAATGAATAACATTAATGTTATTTTTTTAATGAAATTGACAGCTTATTTTACCAGGTAAAATTTTAACTTTTCATATTATTTCATGCTTCTTAGCATCAGCTGGAACTTTTCATATTAGTAACTAAATACTTAAATCAATGCAATGATTCCATTCCCCTCCCTTTTGATACATAGGGCTAAATTAATATCTTTATAAAAATTGATTCTATATTGTGGTGAAACTCATTTGTATTACATGAAGAAGTAGCAATCTTTTATTATTATTTTTTTACTGTGAAAAAAATCAGTCTCTAATCAACTTTAATGATCATGTGTTGGTATATTCGATCATCAAACTATTTCCAGTTATGGGAAATTAATTGCATTTTCATTCCTGACAAAGTGACCATAAAACAAAATGTCACAACTTGCAAAATATATACATATTTTCTGTAACAATTACATTTTCTTTTCTTTTTTCTAGTTTGGTTTTTAATTATAAGCAAAACTAGTGAAAAGAATAAATGTGATTATGTTTATTAATCTTTTCAATAAAGATGATTTATATTATATTTTATAATGATATTAACTTTCCTGTTCAGTGTACACAGCAATCATGTTCATATACAAAACATCAATCAAGATTTTCTCAAATAATTTAATGAAAAAATTTTATGTATTTAAAAAAAAAGTTGTGAAGTAAATAAAAAAACAATATTTTGTATGACATTCCTAATACTAGACATTGCTTCTGCAAATCATTTTTAAATAAATATAAATCAATGAAATAAATCCTTTCCCCCTGATTACTTTACTAGTAAAAGTTTTATATATATGAGATCTGCAAAAAATCCCAAATATTTAATTCGCTTTATCTACCACATTCACTTACAATATGATACTTTTTATATGCTGACCCTTTGTGATCATGTTAATTTAAAAATACTTTAATGTCCTTTTACAATAACAATTTACTTATATAAAATTTAAAGAAAGTTACATTCATAAATCATAACCTTTTCCTACTTATCTGTAATCAAAAATAGAGCTTTATGTTAATGATTTTTAGTACTGATAGTACAGTTTTTATCTTCCCATAAAAATATCTATTAGAAGACAAAAAAAAAAAGATTGCATATGGTAACTTGTGTCTATTTTTAATATGTATTTTTAAAAACAATTATTTCTTTTATTGTTCTCATATTTTTAATTTGAGAAAAAAATAATTTTTAAATTTATTATTAAAATAAGTAGACGATGAGGAATATGGGTAATAAACTAAGAATTCTGGGAATTTTGATATCAATTTAATATATTCAAATCGAGAATAAAATTTATTATAAGAAAAAACTATAATAGGTAAAAAAAAAAAAAGAGAGGGCAGGTGATAAGAAACCATGCAATTTATAAAAGTATACCAAATTCCCATCACTCTAAAAAAAAAAAAAATTATTTTAAAAGATCATACTTTATAAAATAATTTCCCTACTCATTTCTTTTGGAGGAAAATAAAGAGCCTTTATTTTACATTAGGAATTGCTCACACATTTTTATTATATAGCAAAAAAAATATAGAATTATTTTTAAGTGCTAAAACTAATTCTTAATTTAAAAAGTAGAAATATATTTTACATTAAAACTTGTTAATCAGTCAGCGGCCTAAATATTTACAAGTTAACTTTTTTTTTTTTTGACTTTATGTATAGATATAAAACACCTTTCTTGCAATAAAGTTCTCTCTCTTTTTTTTTTTTTTACCTTTTCCATGCCATTGAAAAACATTTTCAAACAAATTATTCTTCTTGTAAAGAATGAAATATTTTACTAATATGAAAAATTGCATTTGATGATTTATTATAAAGATTTTATGAATGCAACCAGACTTAGAAGCGATCATTAAAAAAAAAATCCTATTGAGGAATCTTTTTAAAAATTATAAAAAAATTTCTTAACAAATAATTCAATAGCAAACCTTATATTACCAATTCTATAACTGAAAATAATATATACAATCCACATTCAAAATTTTAACTACTTCTAATAAAAATACTACATTAATATTCTTATAATTCAAACAGGCAGTTATAGACTTGGGGAAGGGATGGTATGCTAATAGCTTCTATGCATCTTCACAAGAACGAAGTACCTTCATTTTGCTGTAACTAACAGCAAAATACTACTGTTAGAACAGATTAATTGATAATATTAAATTATTATGTGGAAAAGTAAAATTAACCTATTTCATAATGATCTACACCAGCTCTGATAAATTTTGTTTTGAAAAGATATGAAAAGATTATCTCAGAATTAAATAATGACATAATTATTCACACTTCACTATACAAATCTTTTTTGCCTATGATATTTGAAGTTACACACCGAATGCTAATTTGCATATATATGGTTGGCTATGTATTTCATACAAATAAGAAATAAAAAAACCATATACTATTTATCCTAGGTGCAATGTACCTTTTTTATTTTTAGTTTAACCCTTGTAACAACGTGATGTACTTCATATGCATGTAAAATGAATAACAATAAATAACGTGAAAATAGGGGGGGGGGTATTAAGATCCATTTTATAATTTTCAGTTTTTTGTTTTCATTTAGACCGAAACTATTACTGCATTTTGATTTCCTCAATTCAAAAATTGTTGGAGAATCTATAAATAAAATGTATGTAGTTTTTTCATTTTCTCACCAATGGAAAAATAACCTTTATTAATACACTGTCTTATTTCAATGATATCGATGATTAGCAATATATCATCTATTATTATCCAGACATTTATTTTTACTTGATTTTTATTTCCTTAGAATTAAAATAAAAACTTTTGTGCATTAGCAGGCTAATTTATCAAGTGATCTTTACTATGTTAAAATATTTATATTTTAGTAATTTAATATATATGTATGATTAAAAGACATTATAGGATGTTAGCATGACTGCCTGCCATGTTGGATGAATTGGAGTTTTAATTAAAAAAGATTGATAATTTGACATAGCTAACACTGTAGCTAACACAGTTACCCACACAACTATTAATGCCTAAATGTGCACTAAAAGATTATTAACTAAAAGGTAAAACAAAAAAAAAGAAAATTATAAACTATAACTAGTCAGCAGTTATTAAATCTGATAAGTAAATGACTTTTCCAATGATCTTCTTTGAAGGGCTGATGAAAAAGCCTTTTCTCCTGCAGAGGGATATTTATGACTTCTTTGATCTGTTAAACTGACACATAGTATTAAATTTACAGACATATATATTAGGCATCTTACTAAAGTAAAATCTACTGAAGCATAGTATATAGGTTTTCATATAATACTAGCATAAATTATGTTATTAAAGTAGAAAGCTATATTAAACTACCAGTAGCAATAATAAAATATTATCAAAACCATCTTTCAGCAGATAACTTTTTTTATCATTTTATATTGAATGATTGTATTTTTGCAGTCATTGCTATATATTTTAGTTTTTATTCAAAGCAGGTATTATTAGGAAATAAGAACAACTTTATATTGCAGGCAAACTTTGATAAAAAATTTTATATTAAGTCAACGGTACTAATTGGTTAGCTGTACTGTGCTGTTAGGTGATGCTGCAGTACCCATTAAGAACCCTCAAGAAGCATGGAAGCAATAAATTTCTATCCAAAATCGCTGAAATTGACGTAAAATTAAAACGCCTAAGGCAACATGAAGAAATTGTTTTAATATTACTACTTTTCTACATGAATTACCTTAGCACAAACAAACAAAAAAAATACTGTTGAATTGTTATCATTTTTATTCCTGTCATCTGCATAAGAATTTTTAATAAAGTATATTTAATTTCTATAGATCTTGTTCAAGCTAAAACAAATTCAAGAAGTTTTAGCAATTAAAAATGATTAGAAAATTATAGCTCAAATTCTATGTAGGGTACTGATATAAATTGTTGTCAACGATTTGGGTAAAGACACAAACATGTCTATCTCTAACTTTACATTAATAAACATCTTATATGTCAATTATCAATAATTATTCACTATGCAGAATCTATTAAAAAAACATTAGTGTCTTGACATATATGTGTTTCTATTAATCAAAATATAGTTCTAATTTGCTGTGATTTCATTTAAATACTTCCATATTAATTTCTTCTTTGAATTCCCTCATCCCAAGATATAGTTTTGCTGACATACTATTAATCTAAACCAAGGTGGCTGACATACTATTAATATAAACCAAGATTTCAAACATTTATCAATTGTAGCATTAAACTAAAAATATTTGCTATGTTTATAATAGCATTTTGCACTTTTATATAAAAAATGATCACTTTTTCATTAACATACAATCTTGTTGGGTCAAAACATGAATTATCTAATATATTATTAATTTTCAGATGTTATTTCATCTTTTATTTGAAATTATGTCATTCCATATGCATTTCTAACATCCGTTCTTTGTGGTAAAGTAGTTTTACTTTTCATCTTTTCTTCTACTTTCATAAAGGTCAACAATGTCTCAATTAATGGAGGATTATTATTCGAATACATGAAATCATTCAATTTAAAAGCTATCTACAGTTATATTATAGTAAGTGAAAAGCTATTATCAAATTGCAGCTCAGACTAAAATCTCTCAATTCTTCACAATTTCTATCTTTAATCAGCAACAGCTATCTTTGCAGAGAACTTTCCAGCCTACAAAAAAAAAAGAACCACAATTTATATTTATGTACTGAACTATTTCCATCATCTAATATAAGTATTGAATGTCTTTAGAAAAATTTAACTTTATTTAAATATTCCAAAAACATTCAACTGTTGGAATATTGAAATAAAGTTAAATTTTTCTAGACATTCAATACTTATATTAGATGATGGAAATAGTTCAATAAATACAATTAAAATACCATCATCACAAACCTTCGGAAAAACACAATTTACATTTGCCTTTCATAAGTATAAATAAATATAGATAGAAATAAGTGATTAAATTTATTCATATGAATAACACAATGAAGTCAAGTGATAATTGGGTCAGAAAAAATCAGATTTTGAAAAAGGAAAGTCATCTTACTTTTTAGATTTTAAAATGAAATATGAAAACAAAAAGATTCATGTTACTAGACTAAGTATGTTCATGTATAACTCTTCAATGTTAATTAATTATGTGTGCAAACACACAGTAATAACAGTGCAAGAATAACTGTGCATAATTTGCTATTAGGAATTTTCCTGACTCAATCAGAATTATTCTTTTTTGAATAGAATTTCTTTTTTTTCCCCCCAGTATAAATCAAAAATAACGTGATGTTTCATTGCTCAGACAATCATATGACGTAGTAAACTGTGAAACAAAAATCTTTATATTTGAAGTCTACCACACTACATATTTATTTGCACTTTTTTATTGCATGCTTAATTATTCTCAGATTTTGAAATGTACTTATTGCATTTTTTTTAGTACTTTTACAACTTATTTTTTTAAACATATGCTCACACTTTACATTCATTCATTTTTATATTGCCATGAATGTAAAAAGAGAAAATTATTATTATTATTTTTTAAAGAATAATTATTTAAAATTACAATATTTTTAAGAAGTGTTCAAATTATATATAATGGTTATAAATTATTAATGTTTCATTTTCAACTTTGTTCTACCTTTAAAGGATATGCAAGATATCATTATATGTCATCTACAATTAATATATTAATGTATATCTTATGACAGAAAAAAGAATATGGATCATATATAATACACATTTGGCACCAACTTTTTGAGTATAAATCAATATTATCTGTTTATTATTTGTTTATTAATATATAATACATAAGTGAGTTTAAATATTTTGTATTAATATGATGAATAAATATCACACACTCTGCATCCATGTATGCATAAGATAATACCTAGAAGATAATATCTATCATCAGTTCAGAAAGACAATATCCTATTATTACAATCATGTTATTCTGTTGTAAGCCATTCTTTTCATATATGCAGATGAACTATATCCAATTTCAGAGATCATACTTTTAAGGTAAGTAGTCCTTGACATATTCCTCAATCTTCTTCTGAAAAGTTTATTCTCCAAAATGTTTTGCTCAAAAATGATATATGTCAAAATGAGTATCGATATTTTTATTTTCATCAATCTTATCATGTTCAACAAATTTCATTCCGTGCCAATTTTTCTCAATATTTGATCATTAGTCTTTTCTTCATTCAACATATCCTAGTTAACCATCTCCAAAGACATTTCTATATTTTCTAATTTTATTCTTACCAATATGCTCCAAGATTAATACGAGTATATTCCAAACAAAGCTAATAATAAATTTTCTCCTATTTTTAATATCAATATATTTATTTCATAATGAGATGTTTTTATTTTGAAAAACTTATTTTATCATACTATTTTCCTTTTAATCTCAACTAATCATCTATAAGCATCTATGCAATTTTATTATTGTCATATTAATGAAAAAATATGCATCACACTATAATGTTAATGTGAACTTAAAAATAAAATCTGTTAAAAAAGGTTCATTATTAAAATAAATATGAAATGGATGATACAAATACCTAATATATATATAAAATAAAGTTATAAAAAATAATTAAATTTTAATATCATGGCAAGTATTATTCATTTCTTCTTATTAACATATGAGTAGATCATTCTTTGTATTCCACTGATTATATTCTACATTTTATTGAAATAAAATAAAGATTTTCTTAAAATAAAAGATTTAATTTTGAAATATTATACATAAGAAATATATGACTAAATGCTAGACCAATGAAAGTTATTAATTTTTACAAATAATTGTTACTAAAATTTGTAACTAAATAAATCATCATTATTCTTTTTTTTATTTTTTCTCCATCTTCTTGTAGCTTATTGTCAACTGAATTATTCAGATAACCTAGCCATCATAAGCCTCTCATCAATTCACTTTTAATTCTTTATCTTTTTCTCTTTGTTTTTTGCTGGAGATAGAATGACATTATTCAAATGGTTGGTAATGAAGATGATGTCAAAATAATTAAATGAAAAATTAATGGTAACCAAGTATTTAATTAAAATGTGTCCCTCTCAGTGAAATGGCTTGCTCTTATTTTTTTAATTCTTCTTATATTTAACATGTAGAATTTGATTGTTTAGTGTTCAAGTTTGATTATGTTTACTTTGTTATCTATTATTCTTTTTCTTTATATATATATATGCATATATACACATAAAATATGATTAAATATTTGTTATAAAACTATCATGGATTTAACATATGCTTATCTTACTGAAATTTTAGTGACTATTAAATGCTAGAGAATTGATTTTCGCAGTTATACTGAAACTTAAAATCAATATTTGTAAATTTTACATATTGAGAATGATTTGACAAACAAAGATTTTAAATGGCATTAAAAAGACATATTAATTGAATATGGCAGTCTTACAAATGACAGCAACCTATGGTAAAAACTAAAATTCTCTCTCCCTCAACAGAAGAGCATTTAATTGATGCAGAAATAAATTCTAATGTTTATGTTTCATTTTAGATGTGTATAATATGCAAGTAAGAAAAAAGTAATATACATGTTAAATGAGTCCCTAAAGATGAACAATTGAGCTCCTAGTGAACAACTCTTTTTAAGTGTAATATAAATAATGTCATTTCCTTTCAGAAAGAAAGCTAGGAATAAAGAAATAAAATTGAACAAAACTGTCAGCTGTAAAACAAATGAGTCAATGGGGTTTACAACTTTTTATCAGCTGAGTGAAGAACCTGCCAACTAACTATCATCTATTCTGATGCTTAGGCTGACAAATGACAAGAAAAGACAGCAAATTTGTTGATTCAAGAAAACCTATAAACAGTAAAATATTGCATAAAACTTTCCATTAAAAAAAAAAACAAACAATACAAAACAGTATAATAAAAAGAGAAGGATAGAAAATGGGCAAGTAAATGAAGCATATAAAAAGATAATCGTAAACTTTATAAGGTTAATTTTTCAAATAGTTTCCATCAGACAGTTCAATAAATAATGAAATATTTCAGGATGGTTATCAAATGATTAATAATAAATTTTCTACCCCTCTAGCTTCAATGAATATTTTTCATTCTTTAAAAATGGAATTGAGTATTCCAAACACTTAATTATAATGATATTTTAAATATATATATACAAAATATCCACATTTTTATTAGAATTTTAATGATAGTTTCATTTAGTAACTTACAAAATAAAAACATAAAAGGAAACGGACAAAAGTAATATTTAATAGAATAAGTATTCTATTCAACATGTATGTAGGATTTTCAATCTAAAAGCCAAATCAGATTTTTGAATCAATGATGAAGATAATATTAGAGCCAGAACTTGTATACACCTTTCCTCTTTTTAATATAATTTATTTTAACAATTCATGCTCCAAAAAATATCACAACCTAATTAGTTTTAATAAGCTAAATTTATATCACAAAATAGTGAGCTCTTATATCACCAATATATAAAACCCTTTCTCCATTAGAAAAACACTAAATGTTAAACTTTCTCCAAAAATTGTGAGCCAACCCAGAGTCTTACATAAGGTTAAGTAAAAATATTGCGGAAGAACTTGACAATTCTGTGTAATAATAATTTGAATACAATCATCTTTATTATACAAGAATGACGATTAAAAAATAAATAAGAATAAATCTATAAACAATTAATAAATAATCAAAGAACTATATAAACTAGTTTTAAATGAAATATATTTTCAAAATTACAAAATAATTATAATTAACTTTATTTATAATATTTCTACATTATTAAGAGCATAGTAAAAGAAAAAAAATCCCAAGAATAAAGAATTAATGAATTGCAGCTCTGGAAATGAATACGAAAAAGCAGTTTAGAAGAATGATGGAGTAAAACAAATGGAAATATCTTAGATGTTATATTAAACAATAAAAAATAGGAAAAAATATTTTAAGTTTTAAATCCAGTTTTAAAAGTTTAATATAAAGCAGAGTAGTGGAGATGAAAGTAAATATATTTATATATCTTTATAGGGAAGGGGGGAGAAATAAATTTAAAAAAAAAAAAATATAGTTGATAAAATTAAAAAAAAAAAAACTTCTATAATTATTATATATCAAAAGAATATAAATTGAAAAATAAATAACACCTGAGAGAAATTATTCCTTATATTCCTAGATGAAGATATCTGAATGATATAACTAAGATTATGAAAAAAATTATAAAAAATTGCAGGTTGTTACAAAAGAGAGATGTGATATAACAGAAAAATTCTACACACATGTACAAAAAAAATTAAAACAAATAATTAAAAAAAAATTAATTTTATTTAATTTTGGAAATAGTTACATAAAAAATAAGACCCATTATAATCATTTGTATTCTGATGCATCTATTATTTATTATAAATATCAAAACTATTAAATGTTAAAATTGCTAATTTAGATTTTCAAGATTGTCCTATAACTGAAATATGGAAGTATCTTAAGGATTGTGCTACTGATGCAAAAAAAATTTCTTTGGTTTACTAAAAAAAAAAAAAAATCCAGTTTCTCTGACAATGATTTTATTTTCTGTGACTTGACTAAAAGGAAACACAGACATTTCTGTTTAGCAGAATAACTAATGAATGCAGATTTAATAAACACTATAGAAATTTAAAAACAGAAATTCAAATATTGATAAGAAAATTCTTTTTTGATGCATTGAAAATAACATATAAGTCTAAAAAATGCCATCACAATCCCATTAAATCTTTGAATCATCTTTTATACAATGACAATGGTATTTCTAAGAATAAATGGTATATTTTGATAATTATTTTGAGTAAAAATGCAAAAATTTAAAATGATAGCATTTAATAATATATTCTTTCCTACAAAGACATTTATATTAGAAAAAAATATCCAACTTAGTTAAAATAATTCTTTGTAATCTTAAAGATTCTGGCCCTGGCAATATATGTGAAGAAGTTTTAAAATATGGTAGTGATATGTTAACTTCAAAACTATTGTAAAATTTAAGGAATAAATGTCTCCATCAAATTGTTCTCTCTGATATTAAAGATGCTTATATTACTCCAAGATATAAAAAGGGAAGTAATAGAAAATACTACAATAATTACCATTGCTATCCATTACAGCAAAGGATTTTCAAAGATTTTGTTTAATAGATTATTTCCAAACAAACATTACCCATTATAAAAAAATGAATGTAATTTTAGACAATCAAGTAAGGAATATAGATATGCTAATGATTACCAGGAAAATGAAAAAAAAAAAAGCCAGGACCAAAGAAGTGATTGGATTTAACCTCCATTTACATCTCAATGGAGGTGTTATGTCAGAAAAGTCCAGAAAAAGATGCTGTAATATTTTTTTAAATTACATTTGGACAGTCATCTACTGAGATATTTCAGCAATTTTTTTACAAAATTTTATAAATATTGATTTTTTAAATTAAAAAAAAAAAATCAAAAGAGGTCAATATAACCAAATAACAGAAAAGTCAAAGAGTTTTAGCACTGGTTTCTAATCTTTAATTGATTTATTCCTTTGTAGTCTGTTTTGAGACTATTTGTAAGATTACTTCAAGATAAATTTTGGAATAGCTAAAAACTTGTTGTTTTTTTTTAATACAATTTATCCAAACCACTTTGAACACTTTTTAGCAAAACTCTTTATTTGTACAAATATACATAGAAATACATTTCAACTGTCCTGCAGTCTTCTTCAGAGCCAGTTCATTTTAATTTCTTTAAAAAAATGTATATGTATATATGTACAAATAAAAAGTTTTGCTAAAAAATGTTCAAACTGGTTTGGATAAATTGTATTTGTAGGATATTACAGCAAAATAAAGAAAAGTGTGATTTTGGTAATATTTGTTTTCTTTTTTTGCTATGTATATTAAGATTTATAAATATTGTTACATAACAATTGTGTAATAATTATTAAAAATCAAAAGTATACATTACAACTCTGATATTTTATATGTATACATTTCATTTTTAAAATTACATAGCATAACATTAACAAATAAAACCACAATTTGCCATTGCAAGTACCATATTTAAAAATTAGAAAGCAATTTTAATACTTGAAAGTAGATTTTGGAAGAATTATCAGAGATGAATATTTAATTTTTTGCATTTTAAATACAATTTTCAATTAAATAAGATTTTGTTTGTTTTCTAAAGTTATTCTGCTCTGCCAACCATTCAATAATAAAAACATCTCTTGTCATTACTAACTCATTTTTTCAGTATTTTCAAAATTCAAATACAAATTTTTAGAATTTTTTTGTTTGCAGCTCTATATTATTACCAAATCAAATATCAATTTATTGAATTCTGATATAGAATGATTTAATACTAAAATCAAAAATTGAATGATTACAAAAAGTTCACCAGGGAGAACAATTACATATAATACAATATAAAAGAATTAATGATTTGGTCAAAGTAATGGTTGCAATTATTTATTTGTCCACTAAAACTTATTTGAATTATACAGATTTTACATGATGAAATAAGAAAGTTTATTACAACTTTTAAAAAAATCTGAGGCATTTGAAGCGAAAACTGGGATTAAACAAGGATACATACTAACTCCAATTTTATAACATCTTTGGAACTATTTATAGGTGGTTTTATAAATCAGACTTCAAGTTCTGAGACATATTTGTTAAATAGAGCTTTTAATTGGGAGTGATTAAAAGCTAAAACAAAACATCTTTAAAACTTTTAGATTTGCAAATACTGATAATTGTGTTATTGTTGCCAGTTTAAAAGATGATTTACAAAATATTCTTAATACCTATAAAGACTTTGATTTATAAATTACACTAGCTTTTTTTTTAAAAAAAAAAGGATTTAGATATTAAAATAAATGCAACCACAATTTAGCACAGCTGCATTAATAAGTTAAAAGATTGGCCATTTTATCATAGTAATGTATAGTCAATTACAACTACTAAATTAGCTGTATAAAGAACTGCTACTTTGCCAAATTTATTGCAAAGAAGTGAGACCTGGACTATTAAAAAAAAAGATATTAACAATTTTTTCACTGAGAATGACATACAAGATTTTAAAAACACGATGACAAACAAGATCAAAAGGCCAATTGATATTTTCTTTAGCTTTCCAGAAATGACAATATGAAGTGTATTAATATAAAAATCACATTTTCATTGGAATGGGTATGTGAAGGAAGAAAATTTTAACTTGGATAGTTATCAAGTTGATAATGTGAATTAATTTAAATATTATACTAATGTTTTAAATAAAAATATTGGATTTAGATGTGAAGGTATAGTGCAGATTTCAGTGTAGTGTCTCTGTGTCTACCAAGTTAAAAGATTTGTCATAGAGAAATATGTATATAAAAATACATCTATTATTTAGCTATATGTAAACGACTATTTTAGCTAATTTATTGCAGTGAAGTGAAATTTGAACTTCTATCAAAGAAATATAAAAGCATAAAAAATTTTCCATTGGAGATGCTATATAAAACTCTAAAAATGCAATAACAATATCATAATACCAATTGATATTTATTTCCAATTTCTAAATGGGTAACTATAAAATCTATTAACATAAAACACATTTCCATTGGATAATAAATCCTCAAAAATTTTTATGGTAAACTTGAGCATAATTTTTTATGGGAGTGAACAGATCTATTAACATTATAAAGATTATCTCAAAAACATTTTTAAAAATGCAAAATTGATAATATAATGTAAATTTACAATTAAATGAAGTGTTGAAATATTTAAAAAAAAATAAAATTTACAGCAAAAGTTAAAAAGCCAGCATTACAATATATCAAATATTCCCAAAGAAGCAATATATATATGTGTGTGTGTGTGTGATTCACTATTGATTTGTATAATAATTGCAAAACCCATCTTTAATGTATTAGTATTATGATTATTATTTTGCCTTTCTATATTTTTTTTCTGCTAGAGTTGCAAAGATAATATTCATTTCAGAGAGGCTACTGGTGATCATAATAAATCTCTATTAAATGATTACTGTATCTAGGTGATACAATGTTTGTGTTATATATATATATATAACTAAAAAAATTGTAAGATATTAAACTAAAACATGTACATATTTAAAAAGCAAATTCTTTGATCCTCTTAAGTAGAAGTACAGTAAAAAAATTCATATTTGTAAATAAAAGTTGCTACTTCATTTCCTAATTTAGACAAGGAGATTTTTCTTCTCAAAATCTATCTTCCTTAGTTTCAGAAATTCTACATTATTCAAACTTTTTATTTCATCTTTTACAATAAATTCTACTTCCTTTTATTTGTGTTCTAACACTTCAAGAATGCGTTATATATTTTTAAATTTTAATCGCTACTTTTAGTATCATATTTAAATATCTATCTTGTATCATTTGTAGTTTTAACATGTTTTTAAAATATCTCTATTTTAGCACATGCAAATACAAAAAACTTAAATCATGGCTATCAAATTTTTGTTTAATTAAAAATAGACTACCCCCCAGTCAAAGGTCTTGTAGAGAAATGTCTGAAAAAAACAAAAAAACCAAAATTACATTCCATTTTAGCAGTTTAGTTATTAAGAATTTCACAATGCAAATTACTTTTAATTACTTAACAACTATGAGGTACTTGATATTGCATGTAAATGCTAATTTCAAACCATTTAATAGAAAATAGATTGAAATATGTAAAATAATAATAAAATTAGCTTAGTTCCAGAAATTTGAATATTTGTTTATATTAAATTGAAAAATAAGTAATGTATAAAAATACTAAATATAAAGTCTTTTAAATATAAATTATATGAAAACAATAGGCTTTATTTATTTATGAAATAATGTATTTAATTATTTATAAATAAATCATCATGCCATAATATTTTGACTACTTTGCATCATTTTTCAGAAAAATTCTTAAAATTTTCATTTGTTCATCATTCAGAACAGATATTAAATTAAATACTTAATTTGTGTTTAAGTTAGATCTTGCAAAATTATCCTTTTTTTAGATGCCTATTTATGAGATGATTTTATGCCACTTTTTAAAAAAAAAATCTGTTTATCCCCTTTCTCAGATGTCTTATATTCATATGTTTTAAGTGTGTGTGGTAGGGTAGAATTTAAATATAATCAAAAATAAGCTTTTATTAAAGGTTTAGATATGAATATTTTATATAGAAAGCTTAATTTATATTTCTGCAACTAAATATGAATAATATATATAATAAAGTACTATGACTGAATAAGATAAGGATAACATTATTAGTTCTTAGAATAGGCAAATCTTTCCATACAGTAGTGCCATTCAGTGCAAGCTAGAGTAATCAATGTATGCCAGAAGGCCTGTGCATAAAATCCCTATTTAGTGCCTACTCATCCAATATTCCCAGATTAGTTTCTAGCTTGTGGCTTTTGTCAGTGAAAAATCCAGACAACTTAAAAAAGTTATTTTTAGAATATTTTACTTAAACTAATTTTGAGGTCAAATTAATATCATTAATTAACATCCTTAATAGTCAATCATTGATATCTTCAAATCACATGACTTATATAAAAGCAGCAGACCACATGTTGACACTTCTTGTCTTTCTCTCATTTTCTCTTGACTTGTTAATTCTGCTTTGACCCCTACCATTTAACTACAGTATCTCCTAAATTTATACATAAGAACTTTCTTTAAGCTAATTATGAACTGTGGAGAATTATTCTATTATAATTATTTATAAGTATTCTTGTTATGCTTAATTTTGTTTATAATAATATTTGCATTTTTGCTAACTTGAAGGATACTTTAAAAATAATAAAAGCAGCTGTAAATAATAATTCTGAAAGTTTTAAAATGCATTTACTTTACTGTAAAAGTTAGTTATTTTCATAATTAAAATGACATTCTGTGAAGAAATCATGCTAATTTAAAAATAAACTAAATGCTTATTTTAATGTCTTTTAAGTTGCAAAAATGAAATATTATGTTTCTAGGAACTATGCCTTAGTTTTAAATATGTTATGAAAGGATTAACTTTCTGTTTGTGTGTTTTACTGTCTCATAAAATATAAATGTTGAAATATATTGCATATTATTGGAATATATTACTGACTATGGAAACAAAAATAAATGTGCTGAAGTATACTTCATTTTGTTTAAATATTTTTAATTGCTATTAAAGATAAATTAATGCAGTGCTTTCTACAATCAATGTATTGTTTTATAAATTTCATATTACTTGAAATAATGCTATCTTCTCTTTAAGCTTCATATTGCTTCAAAGGATCTTACATTGCACTCTCCATAAAATTTGTCATTGCATTAAACTTCATATTGTTAAAAGAAAATTATATTATATTCATATTGCTTTAAATAATACTGTGCTATCCTTCACTTGAATGGCTTAATTTGTGTCAATGTTCAACTCTAATGCCTTGAATTTTGATTAATTATTTTTCCAAAAGTGATATTTAAATATTCAGAATATTTTAATAAAATATCCTAAATTTCAACAACATCAAAATCAATGAATTGAGTACTAAAAAACTTTTAAAGTGATAAATCAGCAAAATATAATATTTTAGATATAAATTTATTTGTTTTATTATGCTTATAATTTGTTTGCTTATAATTAATGAATAATTTATGCTATAGAAGTATTGCAGTTTTCAGAATACTTTTGCATTGTAATATATTAAAAAAAAAATATGTTTTTTTTTTTTTGTATGAATTATTGGAAATGATGTATATTTTTTAATTAAATTGTCAAGCTATAATTTATATGCCTAATAATAATTTTATTAAAATATCATGTTTTAATGGTTTTTCATATCATGTGTTTATTATTATAATATGAGCTAGTCCGTATCTCTGTCCTAAGTGATATGTCACTAAATGTGCTATGTTTTGGATAATTTTTATGACAGTTTATTCTTATTAAGTTTATTAAGATTAGTGATATTATCTTATTTATTTGTTCTTATGCACAAATGTGCTTTTAGATTATTCCGACATTATACCTATTGTATTCCATGACATTTTTGGTAGAAAACATTAAAGTCATGTGTAATACCCATCATATCTTTATTCTGATATTTATATTATCAGAGCAGTTTGAGGATTTTGATGCTGTCGTAATGCATAAACTGCATATGATTGTTTTATATTAGATTGTAAAATTATGCATCCTCTCCAAATTCAAGATTATAATATTGTTGACAATATTTATTTGTCAATACATTGAATACTTTTTTATATTTATATCATAATGGTGAGAAAGCCAGATTAATAAAATATGCATGAGAGCTTTCTGTATTCATAGTTAAGAATGTATTTTATTTCTGTATTTAAATTTAGTATTTAAACATTGTGATAATGATATTATATTAATCATATTAAAATCATAATTAAATATAATTCATAATTTTTTAGTATTAATAAAATCTTAATTTAATTCTTAAATTTGGACTTTGTATCTGTATCATCTATCATCATCTGCATTATCAGAAAATTTAAATCACACAAATATTATATTGTTTAGAATATAAGAATGCAATAATACTTAAAAGTCACTTTATTAAAGTTTATATTGTTTGATATTAAAATAATATCCATGGTTAAGATTATTTTATTTCATTATTTTTAACTTGGATTATAACTTTGCTGTGATATTTGAGTATGAACAAAATACCTTTTGTATTCACAGCATCATAAGTATTATACTAGATTGTTGAAAAGGCATGCTGAATATACGAATCTAATTATTAATTAAAATTATTTATTGTATTAGACTAGATATCTTACTGTTCATTAGAATACATTCATTTACATGATTAGACCCTGAGATGAAAAGTATAATTACATTTATTTGTGAATCGTAGTAATAACTTGAGATTTGTGCCACCTTTCTCTGTTAATTTGTTTGGAACTACTGACTATAAGGTTACAATATATATATATATATATTTAGTTTATAGTATAAACAACAATAATTTAAAAAATGTAGTTATTGATAAATACATTGAGGGGGTACATTTGCATAAATATATTTACTGTTTGTGTTCACTCATTCACATTAACCCCCAAAAATAAAAATTACTGTATTGTGATAATGAATTTCTTACTTTTATTGCAACAAAATATATTACAGATAATACTGATTTTCTTTATATTTTGTTTCCTTTATGAAAACATAAAAGCAGACTTGTTATCAGCCCATTATCCTATCTTTAAATTAGTTTAATTAATAATGTTTTTTAAGTCCATATAGACATTGTGAATGTTTTAAAATTTTGGAAACTTTTTAGCATTATGTTTAAAACATATTTTATTATACAAAACATTACATTTGAAAAAGACAATGAAATGAAGAATAAGGTGTAGAACATTATTAACAATATGATTGCACATAGTATTCTGTGATGAAAAAAAATTGTTATATCACAAAATCTATTAAATTTATAAAATTTGTTATTTTTAAAAAAACCATGATTCAAATGGCAATCAAAAAAAAAACAAAAACACTGCTATTGTTTCATAAAATGTATTTAATTTACAAATTTTAATTTTTGTTCTTTTTATCTACACTTTTTATTTGGGATTGCATATGATTGAAGTATTATACACTGATATAGCATGTATCACAGTTCCTTTGTAAATATTTACACACCTTAACTACTCTGAGTAATAAAATTTTTTTCACCCAATTTTATTTCCTTCTATCCCAAATATCATTCCTCCATTATCGACCTCTATTACTTTTATGAACTAAACTTTAATTAAACCCTCATAAAAACTTGATCTTCTCTGATCATCATGCACTCAACTTATTAACTTTATTAAATTTTAAAATCCAATTCTCTTTTATGTTATATATATATATATAAAATCAATATAATTCTTTTTAAACGACTATCCTCAAGGCACCCCCCTCCCCAGTTTCCATTCACTTAATTCAGTACAGGCTTTGTTTGCTTTTATTAATAACATTTCCTTTCCCATAAACCATTACATGCAAAAGACCAAAAGCCCATTGGGCATTTTGAAAGATGAAATCCATCTAAAACCAAAAACTTCCTTAAGCTAAAGTATGCTAGAAACAGTCATCTCTCAACAAAAAAAATCTAAAATATTTGTCACAAAATGTCAAGATTGAGCATAAGGATATATACATTGGACACAGTTATTTTTATAATATGTCCATATCCTCAACAATCATAAAAGATTCCATAATTTTAACAGAGAAAATATGATGCACAAAATTTTCTAACTTCCCTGTCTACAATAACTCTTCATCTATATTATATTTTTGGTTCTAGAATACAACTAGAAATGACTACATAAGCACTGTATTAGCTTTCTATCTTTAGGCAACATGCTATTTCCACCTTTATTTTCAAGCACTTTTTTTTATAGTTCATTAATTTCCAGACAATGATTATTCTCTCCATAAAAATTAAATTAACTGACAAATCATATCCAGCAACAATGGTTCCTTTTCTCAACATTTAGAAATTTTCTCTACACTCAACAATCTCATGATTAAGATTATATTCTCATCAAGGATAAAATACAATTTATTAACTTTCTCAAATCTCTAATTTCCAATTTTCAAAAAAAGAATCCCTTTATTTCTGCAGCAATCATTCTTTTTAAATAAAAATGGTCAAATTAGAAGTTACAATAAAACTACTCAAATTGTCATCCAATAAGAAATAACTTCAGTCTTTCACTCAATTCTCATTCCATTTTATTTGCTTAATCACAATTGTGTTAAATAAGAAAAAAATTCTTACCTAATTTTACATTACACAAATCAATTTTCAGATATTCTTTTTAAATATATTTCTATTCATTATTTATATAAATCCCTAATAATAAAAACTGAGCACGACCATATTGAAAATGAAGTTCAATCTACAAACATTACAATAAAACATGTTAAATACATTGATGACAATTTCCTTATTTTCTCCAAAAAATTTCTATCTAAACTTTTTATCATTCTAGCCGTTATCATAAAGATTATCATACTCAAATTAATAATAACAAATCTTCAGTTTGGAAGATTATACATGGTTAAAAATTCTCTATATTTATAAAGACTCCCAACAAAATTCTCAAACTTGTCCATTCATCTAGTATCTAATATGAAAAACCAGCTACAAATATCTATCAAGAAGATAATTAATTCTTTATCAAAAAGACATATATCTATGCACTCCAAGATCTCTTTTATGAACATATTAACATGTTCTAATCTAATGCATTAGATATCTATAATCAATTTTACTAACATACTATTAAAAAGATCAATTTATTGTGCATTCACTTATTATGAAATAAGAAATCTATTGCAACTTCAATGAATAAAATGCAAAAATATGTCAAACTCAATACCATATTTTTGCATTCAATTCCAATTTTATACTTACAATGTTTAATTAACATCTTAATTATCTTCACATACTTATTTCCTATGTATATAGAATAACAAAAATAACCATAGATATTTCATTACATAAATACAAACTTATTTATTCACATATTCAAATGCTTTTTAAATAGCAGATTATTAAAAAAGTTAACTAAAATCAATTCAAGGGCCTTTCCCACAAACTCCATTTCACCCAAGATAAAATATTCCTATCATTAATGCCATTTGCTCATTAAATAGCAGAGACAAAGGAATTGTAGATCAATTCTCACTGCAATGGCCTGAATGTCAAACATACAGAAACATTATAAACAATGTAATTTAGTCATGTACACAATTTCTAAATGACTTTATTAACAGTCTAGAAGGATAATTCATTCCAAATATTAGTCACAATATACATCACCACCATTTTGTGATTTCTAAGGTACTATTTCACTTCAATTCAAACATGAAGTATAATATCAAGCCCTAGCTCCAACTGATATTTACTCAGCAACATGGAGCGTTTTACCTGAAAATGTGTGGGCAATGATCAATCATGTAAGGACATGTATTCAAACTTAATTATGTGATTATATATATATATCAACATAGATATTAAATAATCTTTTTTTCTCTCTGTTCTAGCATGTCACCTAATATTGCAAGTTTGTTTTAGTGGCAGAGAATTGATTAACAATAAATTATAATGATAAGTAATTTGTTGAACAGCAGCATTTCTGCCAATTTTTTCAGTTCCTAAACAAAACCTTATTTCAAACATATATAAATTAGATACTTATTGTACAAAAAAAAAATTAGAAAAAAAAAATGGACAGGCCAATATGATGAATGGAAAAACGTTCTTGGTTCAAATAGTATCGGAGAGAATGCCATTTTGGTAAAAAAAAAAAAAAAAAAATTGTACATACAAATACATTAGCAAAAAATCTAAATTAATAATAGGATTTATATTTCTATGAGTTTTGCATAAATATATTAGTAATTTTTATTATTCATTTAATGAATAGTATTACTAGAACGAAAATTACGCTACAGAAATATTTGCAGAGATATGTTTGAATAGAGTAGACATGAACATATATATAAGATGCACTAATTTCAATCATTAAATCCAATGATAAAATGATTTTGTGTGTGTGTGTTAAATGCCTTGACCGGGAAGCGAACCCGGGCTAGCTGCTTGGAAGGCAGCTATGCTAACTGCTAGCGCACCAACGCTTGACAAAATGTTCTTATTTTAATGTAGAAAAAGAGTAAAATAATAAAATCGTCTCTTTTCTCTCTAGGCCATTAACAGAAAGTAATAAATAAAGGTTAGAAGAAAAACAGAACTAATTCTTGTTTTTAAACTGAAAATTAATAAAACTTAAGATCGCAGTAATTCATCTGACTTTTGACTTGGTAATTCATTTCATTTTTATTAATTCATTTGACTTAAACGTTGCATGAGGCAAGTGCATGTCAAGGGTAAATCTGGTGCGCAATTTAAATTAAATAAATTAAAACAAGAGAACATATTGATAATTCAAGACTACTTTTAGCATAGGATTAAATAAAGTTTAAAGTTAAAGAAGGATCTTTTTAGAGTGCATTATACTCACAAACATTGGAAGTCCTTCCTTCTTTAAAACAATTTATTCTTATATTCTATTTTATTGTATTTCTTCTTATTTTATCATTCTACATAAACGTAGAAGTTTTGATTTTGTTATAAAACTTAATATTTAATTGAAGTATCTGGCATTTATGGTGGAATCTCCTGTCTGAAAAATTCTCAAATTACTTCAATTAACAAATTAAATGTCCACAATTTTTAAAAAATCAAAATAAGAGCTCCTCTACAAAATAGTAAATAATTATATCTGCTTTGTTTTGTTTATAACTCAAAAGAGGGTCACTGTGTGCAAGCATGCAGGGCACAAACATGTTTCGTTACTGGGTGCCAAGACACCAAGATAATTCATAAAATTTGTATGTAAATAAAATTGTTTACATTTTCGAATCATTTCATCGTTAGAAATACATTTGAGTGTAAATATTTTTTATTTAAATGTAAGAGGAATACTTTTTTACTTAACCTTATTTATGACAATTATACAGGCTTCAAATTTCTGGACATGAGCTCGAAATATACTGTATATGTACTCTTATCATTGGCTGCAGAAAAGAGTTTGCTATTAACTGAAAGGAGACCCTTTGATTCCTCTTGGAGGCCTTAAAGGAACCGAGCAGGGCAAATTCCTAATGTCCACTCCATACGTTCTTGTCGTTGCAGCTGTTATTACTATGTGATTATTCATATAGTATATGAACATGGATGGGCTGCTCACCAACACGCATTAGCAAGCGTGGTGAGTTTATTGTTTTTTACCTCCGAGTTTTTGTTTTTGCAAATAATACTTTAAAGCTACAGGAAATGTTGCAGGAGTTATCAGATGAAAGTAGGACTAAAGATAAATGTTAAAAAGACTAAAGTAATGTTTAATAGATTTTCTCAAAATATGAAAATAAAGATTGATTATGATGAGTTAGAAGAAGGTAACAGTTACAAATACCTTGGTCAGATTATTAATACAGATGGAAATATAATGGATGAAATTAATCATAGAATTAAACTTGGTTGGAGTGCTTTTGGTAGAAATAACTTGTTACTAAAAGGAAATATGCCTATGTGTTTGAAAAGAAAGGTTTTTAATAAATGTGTTTTGCCAGTTCTTACTTATGGATCTGAGACTTGGACACTTAGTAGAAGAGCAATACAGAGACTTCAGACTACTCAAAAAAGTATGGAGAGATGCATGTCAGGAGTAACAAGAAGGTATCGAAAACGCAATGTATGGGTAAGAGAACAAACAGGTGTTACTGACCTCACTGAAAAAATTAAAAGACTGAAGTGGAGTTGGGCTGGACATATTGTTAGAAGAGATGATAACAGATGGACAATTGAAATTTTTAATTGGATTCCAAGAGATTGTAAAAGACCCAGAAAAAGACCACATGTGAGATGGATAGATGAAATAAGAAAGTGTGCAGGGATGATGTGGGGAAGAGAAGCTAAAGATAGGAAAAGATGGATTGAACTTGGAGAGACCTTCATCCTGCAGTGGATTGATAATGGTTGATGATGACTCTTATCATTATGCTAAACCTAACAACCTGACATCATTTTGTCATGATAATTAATAAAATTTATATGTAAATGTTTAGATTTCCAAATCACTTTATTCCTATAAACACACTTTGTAAATATTTATTATCCAGATATAAGAGGAATATTTCTTTACTTAAACTTATTATGGCAGTTGCTCTAGCCTTGAAATATATTTCATATATATTCTACCATTCCACAAAACGGAACAGGCCAATGCCCTTTCATCACTATAATTAATAAAATTTATGTCTAAATAAAAATGTTTAGATTTTCTTAATCATTAGCATTTAAATATCCTAATTTATATAAAAAGTAACATATTATTATTAATAATTTATTTTAACATATAACTTATTTTAAAAATATTGCCTCATAATTGCAATAATTTTGCATATGACAAAATTATGTTTATCAGTAATGTTTTACAAGTTCTAAATATGATGTTCACTTGAGAGTACTGGTAGAGTATCTGCCCCTGAAATGTTAAATCTGAATTCTATGCAGTGTTATGTGAACATTTTTTAATAGTGTTATCTTCCTCTTTTTTATTATTATCCCATATTATCTTTTTACTAATTATACTAAACAGCTTTTCCTATTTTTAATAACGATATTATCTTTTTTTTTTTTTTTTTTAAATGCAGTATTAACTAATTTTACTTGTTCTCAAACTAAAAAGTTCCATAATCCACACTATGATGCAAATTTAAATAAAACAAAATAAAAGCAAGGGGTTTTAATGGCTTCTAAAAAATTATTGAATAAACAATCTAGGTATGAAAATTTAAACTCTTCCCTTAAATAAATCCTGACTAAATCTTTAATTATCAAATCATAAAAAAGTATAATATATAAGACAAACTAGTTATTAATAGGTGTTAGAAAAATTAAATACTGTAATAATATAGTATATTTTATTGTTGAACAAAAACAAGAGACACTATTTTTGTTTTAAAAAAATGTAAACAAGTTATTTGTCAGAGGTTGGATTTTTAAAACATGTATTTTTATTGAGTTGTTGCTAATGAAATTAGTTAAACACAATTTTTTAAAAAGCTATTGCTCCAGTGTTTTGTTAACACAGCATTATTAAACATCTATACAATTTAACTTGAAACCGCTCTATTGGCAAAGTGCCAATAAAATTCTTTGATCTATATTAGTGTAAGAATCCAATTGTTTGATTTTTTTCTTATTATAATTTATCATTAAACAAAAGAAACTGGAAAGTGTGATATAATAGCTTCTAAACATTTATCAAATAAACAATGTTAAGTGTGAAATTTTCTTCAATTAAGTAAATACAAGGTAAATTCTTAAAATCCCTAAATACTGATTATGTTTTTAAACTGAAATAAAAGCATACAAAAAATTATTCTATTATTGATATTCTGAATGACACAAAGTAAAAACAAGATGGTTAGACTCGATCTAGTTAAAATTGAATGCTATTTTTCACTTTGCACCCACCAAAGTCAGGAGAGTTAATATGTAATTAAAAAGGTAAAAATGTAAATAATTATAATTTTTTAAATATTCTACTGTCTTTAGTTTTAATAAAATA
Source organism: Epiperipatus broadwayi (assembly GCA_028023455.1). Lineage (NCBI taxonomy): Eukaryota > Metazoa > Onychophora > Udeonychophora > Euonychophora > Peripatidae > Epiperipatus > Epiperipatus broadwayi. The sequence goes on from JAQFVV010006246.1 coordinate 7,347,624, forward strand.
ATTTTATTTCATGGGGGGCTTTTTCACATGATAAAAACATTTAGATATATAAAAAAAAAAATAATTTTCCTTGCAAATATAGGAGTATTAAAATTACATAAATTAGTACTTCTAATACATACATAAAGTACTTAAGTATTAGTCCTGTAATGTACGCCTTTTCATATCTGTAATAAATGTGTAATCTTGTGATCACATCAAATTTGAATGAAATAAACCTTGAAATGTTATTCGATCTCATATAAAAACGTGTTTCTCTTTATCAAAATGTAGGTTTTTTTATTTTTTATATTTCAACATTTTCAGTTATTGTCCAGATTGCTTTCTGTCAACAGCTTTCATTTCAATTGTGTTTTTGCTTCAACCAAGTATTTCTAGGTTATTTCTACTTCTGAGTTACTCCATTTGATTTTAAGTGTATAAGTATACATAGTGTTTGTTTTTGTCCTTTTGATTTTCTTTTCATAGCTTCCTAATGCCAATTTCGATCATTTTCACATGAACCACAGACATAAACTTCGTGAATCCAGCAACTGGGGTTCACACACACACAAAACATTGAAAGACTATGGTGTTCCACAAAATGGCAAAATGACCAGCAGTGAGCGACATCAAGGAAACACTGAATTTATGTGTTGCGTAGAATGTATAAAAAATGACGACACTTTCATTTGCATACTGAATGACATAAAAAAAATTTTCCACCAGGATGAAAAGTTAATAAAAGTGTTGTAATTTTTATATTTTTATTTTTGTAAATTTTTCGTTTATTGTTGTTTTTTTGTTTTTTTTTTAAAAATACATTAGTTTTTTTGCGTTTCTGTGAAAAATCCTGTTCAGCCGATAGATTGCACAATCATGTGTTCAGTCCAACTTCATCTGGGGGATGGGTTGAGTTGAAATCTCCATTTTGTGTCAAAAATGTAAATGCCAAATTGCTTGTTTCAACATAAAAATTCCTGTTATATATTAGACAGTAAGTAGCATATTTGTATATTTTATTTTGTTTTGTAAATATTTTAAAAAATATTAATTTAGTGATTGTTTTGTCCATATTTAAAGTAACATTTTGGTACTAGAGCAATAGCGTTTCGTATTTTACCTATTTTTGGGCCGAGAAAATTGTTTTTTAAGATCAGCTTTTTTTTGTGTGTTTGAAATTCATATCTGTGTCGTTATAAATTTTATATATTTCTGTATGGCAAATCAATATTTATTTTTAATATGTTCCTTTTAATATTGATTTACTATTGTTATAAATTGTAACTTTTCATGTGAAAGTTGTATATATTTGCGAATGGCAAATCAATTTTTTTTGAAAGGTTCTTTTTAGTATCAATTTCTTGCTCAAACTTATATATCTTTTATTATTGTTATGAATTTAAATTCTGCTCCATTTACTATTGTTATATTATAATAAATGTTATACTTTTTTGTGTGAAAGTCATATATAATTCCGTTCCATAAGAAGTAGAAAATTATTTTTAGTTGTATAAAAGTGGCATTTTAGTCCTGCAACATGGAACATGTATTAGACATGCTACACCTTTTCATATATGTATTCATCCTGCTGATAACTCTGTAAATCTTATGAAAATATCATACAAGATCTGTGTATATGTTACTTTTTGCAAATCTTTTGAAAAATATCATGTACAAGATCCTTATACACATTATTTAGGCCAGAACACAAGATTACAAATTTATCAGCAGATTGATATGAATGTGAAAAGGCACAGCAGGTCTAATATGTGCTGTGTTGCAGAACTAATATCTAAATATCATAAATAATTGGTTATTTATTATAAATTTGATTTTGCCTTTTTTTTGTTTTATTGTGACTCCATTAATAACATCATCCTAATTTTATTATTTTTTTGTGTATTCTGATTCAATACATAAAAATGATAAAGAAGAGCTCATTTCACATTAAAATGAAAAGAACATTTTGAAACATTTAAATAAACAATGTAATTGAAAATCTGCATTACCACATATTAGTATATCTACAATTGTATTACTTTGCATATGATATTCACTGTAGGACATACAAATTAAAGAGGCAAAAAAAAAGAAAAATAATTTCATTTGGCATGTGATAAAATGTTTTAATTTTCACAAAAGACATAGATCAGGCAGATCAAGGGACTTGATAAATAGAAGGTCATGTGCCATCACAATGCACTCAGACTAGTTCTGTTCATTGGACTAGGGATGCCAAAATTTATTTTGCACAAAGACACCTCACACCCACACAGTGGTCTGACTCAAAATTACTATAATGAAACACACAAATTTGAGGTGGTTTTAAGTATTCCATATTTTTGAATTTATATGAACAAAATTTATTACACTTTGATTCTAAAATATTGATTGAAAATATTACTAATAATATTTAGTGTAATTGTAACTATTATCATATTATTAGATGTAATACAAATTAAATATTGTGTCTATTTCAATAATTGGTTGTTAGGTTTTCTGATCGCAGATATAATTAATTCCCCCACTTCTATTAAAAGACAACCACATGAAGCAATCATTAATAATAAATTTGGTTATTACAGTTTTAAAAAAAAATTATAATAATAGCTAAAGTTATCCATTATGTATGAAACTTCTAGAGAATAAGAGAGAGGGATCACAATTTCTATTCTCATTAATTGATTACTTTTTTGGCTGAAATTAATCAATCAATAAGTTGAAATTAAAGATATTTACACATACTTCCTTTTTTTCTTTTTTATACATTTATTTTTCCTTATATAATAAATATGGAAAAGAAAACTTTTGACTCCATTCACTGAGAATATGATACTAATAAGACATTTCATTCATAAAAATAAAATTGTTTTTATGTTTTCATTAATAATATTTGAGATAAGTTCCTAATTATGATAATATAAACTTTTCTAATGATGGATCATTTAATTTCTAATTGTTTCTATAAATTAGTTGTTTTCCAGATTTATTAACATATATTTAAATATTTTTTGATAATAATAGTTCCTTTTAAATAAGTATGTTACAATTTAAGTGAACTGCTGAACATCCAAATTTTCAAAAGAAGAATTCAGACAAAACAAAATTTCTTGCATAGATTTCAATCAAAAATAATGCTAGAAGGTCAATGTCTTTCAAATCTCCATAACTTATTTCTTTCTGGAAAAATTGTGAGTAAATATTGCAACCCTCACATCTGAATTTACAGATGTTGCTTTAACCTTTTAACCGCTAATTTTATCATTGGTTGTATCAGATAAAAATCAAATCTTTTAATTGGCCAACTCACAAACTGAAGACAAAGCCTATTGTTAAAACATATTCGCCTATAATATTAAATTCAACTCAGATACGTTTATAAAAAGTATATAATTAATTTTTCAGGTTGTGAAGACAACGAAAGTTCTTTCAAAAATAAATTGCTATTTATTTATTTTAAGATATTCAATATCGGCAACATAAAAGTTATAATGTAAACAAAAAGATCGACTTTTACGTTATAGAAAAGTAAATATTTCTTTTTATTACAACTTCAATATTTGTACTAAAATCTTCAATATTTTTCGAAAATAATTTTGTTTTTTTATTATTCTCTCTGAAAATTATGTTTAATTTCCATAAATATTATTTAATAATAATTTAAATCGTATTCGAAATGAAAATCTCAGCGTTTTTCTTTATTTTCTTTGATCAGGCAGTTTCTTTGTTCTTTCCAGCCAATCAGAATGTCTTTTTCGGCTGAGAGCATGCTAAGAACCAATCACAAATAATGTTCCTTCTTTGTTTAGGTTTAAATGCGTTTTTTTTCTATTTTTTACTTCTAAAATAAATCGGAAGATGTCACCATCGTACAGAACTTTTAAAAACGAATTCAATACGTATTTAACGAATATTTTCGTATGAAAACGGGCTGAGTTAGAGTGATTTCAGATGTCGACGAGGAGCCTCGTCGGACGCGGGAAAAGGGTTAATGTGAATATTTTTCATTATTATGTATATCAAAAGTCATGTATATAGAATAAATTTTATATGTGGTTTTAAAATGTTAAAAGTGTAAAGATAAAAGATATTATTATTTTAAAAATAATATTCTGATTTTAAATAAAATGAACATTGCTTTGGGAATCAACAGAAGCTTTTAAAACTCATCTGCTTTCAAAAAAAAACCATGAGAAAAATTGTAACACACTTCAACAATGTGTCTTGTACTACATAGAAATCAATAAAATTGTGTATATCATGCATTTTCTGGAGTAGAGAATCCTCCAACATACTTTCCCTGGTCTTCCTAGGATTGTAGCTGAGTATCGAGGTGTAGGCAAAAAAATGCTTTAAAATTTAATCTTGATTCTGCCAATTTATTCATCATCATTGAATGCTGAAGAAATATTTGATAGTTACTTGCTATAAAAGAAAAACTAGTCATCTAAAAGTAATTATCCCATAGAAATGTACTTTTATAAATTAATAAGAAAATCGGCCTATTTTAAATGCTTAAAAAAAAAAATTGCAATGGAAACTTTCATAAGAAAACTGCCTTTGAACAAACCAAAAGAAACTAAAATATTATATTCCCATCAGATATTTAAATTTAATGATTAAGGCCATGTTCCCACATTTACAGATACAAATTATACACGTGACCTCATAAAGACATTAAAGTAAATTAATCAAACTTTCTATAACGATTCTCAAAGAGATTGTAAATTACAAAAATATTTTCCGTCTCAAATGTGATTGCCATATATTTTTCTTAATTGTAAATATGTAAATACATTTTTTGTCATTATTATTATAATTCTTTGATTAAAGCTGTTGTTGTTGTTAATAATTTTATTGTTTGTCATTTTTCATCCAAACCAAGCTCATTATTTATTTAAATGTAATAAATTATTAGGTGGAGGGGGGTAATGATCAGAAAATATAATTGAATAAGTATGGAATTATTAGGTGGAGGGGGGTAATGATCAGAAAATATAATTGAATAAGTATGGAAACTTGTGTTATGCATATTGAATTTGATCATTACTTCTAATATCTACTTGTCAATTAAAAATAAATTGCATTCAGTCACTCACCAAGTATACGGCTGCCCATTAGTTATCTTTAAATTCCCCTAGATAAAAATTAATTTCCCAAATATTGTGTTTCTTTTTTATTTTTATGGTTAACTGGATTCATTTTCAATTGTTAAAAAGGGAGTTATCATTACAAGACAAGTTGATGAAATGTTACAACTCTTCCCATAGTTTTTTGGAAAGCAGACAAGTTTAGAAAGCTTCTATTGGTTCCCATAGCTATGTTTTTATTTTAATTTTTCTTCCAGCGACTAGTTCATACACTTATTGTTTTAACATTTTAAAATCACATATATAATTTATTCTATATACATGACTTTTGATAATTTATTACGAAAAATATTTGCATTAAAACAATGCGTGTAAATTCAGACATGAGAGTTACAATATATTTATGTGAGATTATTCAATACAGACACATACTGCTTTCAAAAAATAAAACCAATATCTCATTTACAAATTATTAAACATCAATGAATTTTCAAAATTTAAATACAATAAATTCAGCATGCAGTAATTACATATTAAACCTGCTGCCAATGTTTCCAATGGCAGAATGGGGGGAAAGTATTTGCTATAGCAGAATACTGTACTAAAAAAAATCACAACTACAGCATTCTGCTGTCCCAAATATCCTCCCTGATCCCATTGGAGAAAGGTATGACATTCGCCCATCGTAAACATGGGTAGCAGGTCTAATATCTAAGTACCTACCATGCTGGTTAATGTATGTTAATAAGCAGCTTTCTATATTCATTCACTATTTGAATAAATGTAAAAGAGTAATAGCTTCTGTAATAAAAACATGAATTAAATCAGATCCTTTAAGGACATCCAAAAAGAATATTTTGCAGTTTAGTAGCAACTCCCACTTTAAACTAGTATTAATATGTTAAACCACTAAACATCACATGATCACTATCTCATTGGATGAGTAGGCACTAGATAGGGATTTTATGCACAAGCCTTCTGGCATCCATTGATTGCTCTAGTTAGCACAAGATGGCACTACTATATGGAGAGTGTTGTTTTGTTTTGAATTGTTTATTAATATGTTTTATAAATTATGTTATTTCATAAATCTTGTAAATTAAATATAGCATCATCAAATTTTTTATAATCTAATTAAATTAAATCTACTCAATTTTAAATGAATATCCTCAAAACTATTATAATTTGAATACATGACGAGAAGATAATCAACTTAAACCATATTGTCAAACATCATCAATAAGGTTACAAATATCCTAACCTAGTTGAAAAAACACACATACACAGCATAAACTACAAGTATGGTTATAAACCACATTAACTTATTCAACAATCATACAAGGTACAACACTGCCATTGATTGATTAAAAAACTGTGGGTATTTATTAAAGTAATTAAGTTACACATCTGAAACTAAACACCATTGTTAAAACAATGCTGAGTCATACTTATGTGAATTTCCATTTCCAACTAAATTTTGATTATATATATATATATAAAACCATTAGAAATCAGTCAACACTTAGACAATCCCAATATAGATAACAATGAAGAATTTCAAATTGTTGTAAAGGCAACCTCCTTTTAGCAATAGAAATGGAATCCCATCTCCACTAATGGTCTCATATATTTATAAAAACATTAAAGATCGCAACATGACTGCAGAGATTGAAATTACTGATTGGAAGTAGTTTAAATAAATCTCTTTAAACAGGTAAATATAACCTGTTCTGAATGAAGACTAATAAATGGTCAATTATAATATTACAAATTGCAATTATAATTTTCAAATTGCAGCCAAAGTATTACTTAAATTATAAGTGTAATATATATATAATATAATTCTTCGAAAAACAATACAATAATTCATACAGTATACAATATTTTACAAACAAATATCTATTATAATTTAATATTTATAATTTAAAATATCGTATACTGTTTTAATTATTGTATTGTTTTCGAAGAATTATATATATTTGATTATAATTGGAATACAGACATTGATTACTAATTTATATATATGTGTGTGTAATGAACTTGTAAACTGTTTATTGTATGATTTGTCAACATAAATTTCATTGCTTCTGTATTACTTTTAATCAGAACACAAAATAAAATATCATTTCTAAGATAATTTTTTAAATTACTACATATACTAGATGAGCAAATAATGGCAAAGATATGTATTGTAACCTTATGGTTGGGCTCGATGTTATCAAGGTCAATTGTATAAATTTTAATTGATAATAATTAAATATGTAAAATAAATATATTATATCAGTGGTGTGTTATCATGGTTGCTAAGTTATATTATAAAAATAAGTAAATTTCATCTATAAATCTCCTAGAGTGATAAAGAATTAGACTGTTCAAGATATGCTAGCCCTCTGCCAGATTGTGTATGAGACTTTTTATATGCAGTCTATTAGATGGATTAATTTTCAATAATATCAGAATAACAATTTATTAGCATCATTATTAAAAGTATAGAAATATAGTATTTGAAAATGTAGATTGTACTTAACACTGAGCAAAATGATGATAGAAGATAATATTAGTTAAAAGTAGATTGTTACTTAATGCCTATCCATTCGAAATGATCCCATCTATACCATTAATTTACGTTATATGTCAATTATATCAAAGTCGTTTTAAAATGTTGATATTTTTCTTTAATCTTAAAAGAGTTTTATAAAGTAAAACTAATAATTAAAAAGTAGAAAAATGATAGTCTCGACTCTTGAAGCAGTGTTGATTGTTTAATAGCCTAAACAAATGGATTAAAGCAAGAAGTCAATAGTTTTTAGTAATATATGGTAGCTTAAACTGTTATATCTTAAGTTTTATTGTGTTATCATGTGTAATAATATTGGTAGTTTATTAACCATTGAATAGGAATTTTGAAATATATTGCCTATGTCTATTTAAAGTGGATATGTTCTTAAAATTATGCTATTAATAAATAGGTAAAATATAAAAGTATAAGTCAAAAACAAATTCAATGTAAGCAACAGATTTGAGTAATAATAAGTTAAAAGATAATAACTTAAAATATAAAATGCATATTAAGTCAAATAAACTTAATGTGAGTAAAAGATTTGAGTAATAACAAAAAGGTAATAATTTATTAAACTGTAAATGGATCCTAAGAGATCTTCCCTTAATCATAAAATGATATAATTAAATCTTGTTATATGTAAATTTCTGTCACAAAATTCCAGAATTAAGTATGTTTCCTTTGTTGTTTTTAATATATTTACAAAACTTGTAAATAAATTTTGTTTGAAAATATACTTAGTTGTCTGTGGTCTTATTGCTAATTCCCATCCTTACTGCTATTGCTATTGCTATCAACATATTATTTTATTGTTGTCATAAAAATCATCATTAGTCATTATAGATTTTATTATGCATAAGGATATCAAAATAAACTTTACTAAGGTCTTACATTTAGGACATTTAAAGTTTATGGCTTACTGATCAAAACACTGTTGATCTTAAGTACTAGTATTATTTTAAATAATGTTTTAAAGATTAAATCTTTAGTTTTTAGAATAAGTTGTTCATATAAACCATTAGATAAATCATTTACTGATCTTGATCATAATGCCCATGGTCATTAATAAAAGAAGTTATTAATATTTCATAAAATTTATATTATTGTTAGTATTGGAATTGTCAAATGTTCTTTCTTAATTCTATTTTGTTTTATGAGCTGTCTTTGCTTGTTATATTTGGGTAGTGGCAAAATCCCTCTCACTGATCCAGATATATTTTTAAAATAATAACATTTAAATTATTTGAACCCTGAAAAAAATAAATTATTAATGGTCACAATTTTGAATCTATGGTAATTTTTCATTTCTTAAGTTATTTATTATGTTTGGCCTTCATCTCTTATGTTTATTCTTTTCGTTTAATTGAGTTTCTTTTCTAGTTTAAAACTTACGATCAATTTTAATTTAGTAGCTAAATATTTTGTTTTAGTCAAACCTAGAATCCCTTGCTGTTGTTTGACACAATATTAGTTTTATAGTTCAGGATCTCATTCTTCATTATCAATATTGTTATTTTATCTCATCGATATTCTTTCTTACTTTTATTGCATTCTCATTTCATCTTAAGTCATTATCATAATTGATTCATCCTTCATTCATCATTCTAACACTTTCCTTTTTCTTCTCATTCTTAAGTAATTCATTTTCACTAGTTAATTTTTATTTATTCTTCATCATCCATTCAATCAGCTACATCTTTATTCATTTGTCATCCAAAACATAATTCAAATCCCATAATCATTTCATAGATATGATCATTAATTATTTATTGGTATTGCAAACTAAATTTTTCTTGTAACATTTTTGCTTTAGATCTTGAGGTTAATTTGACTGATGTTTAATATTTGAGGTTATTATCTTCATGTACACTTTGTGATCTTTTCTTTGCTTACTCATGCCCAAGCTAACCAAGTCAGTTTCTAATAATATATTTATTATGGTTATTTATTGATGGTTAAAGTTGATATAATGTAGTATGAAGATGATTTATGGATTCATACTAGCCAAGTCTTACTACTTTGATTTATGTTCATGTTAGAGTGGAGAATGTATTAGTATTTAATATTTATTTTTATATTTATTATTAATTGGAGATGGTTACAATATATAGAATGAATAATATGATTATTGAGTTATATATATATATGGAAATGCCAACTAAAAAGACTAGACAATCAAACTGAGTTTAACGCCAAAAAAAAGTTGAAAGAAGTAGTTAGCTGAAAGAATGTTATACAAAAATCAGATGTAATGTTCAGCAAATAATACGCTTTTGGTAAGACTTTTTTTTCTATAATGTATAGTTAGAAAGAAAACTCAGCAGTGACCAAATCTTCTCAGGCATGCAATGAATAACAACTGACATATACATAAAGTTTTAGCAGTAATTTTATTTTATTCAGTTCTTTAAAAACAAATTAATGCTATAAGTGAAATTTGCAGAATTAATCAGAACTGCAATCACCAAAGCAGATTTAAAAAAAAGATAGATGTTTAATTATTGCAAGATTTACCTAAGAGAACTTGGAATCACATTTGCTTTTAACAATACTATCTTGATAGAATCAAATTGGATGGAAATAAAAAAATCTGCTTTCATAACTAAAATTCAATTTTTCTCAAAATGAAATTAATTTTCTAGGAGAGATAGACAAGTATTTCTGAAACAGCTTTAACTTAATTTAAAACAAGATCAGAAGCTCCTATGTGTATATTCTTAAGAAACATTCCTGGGAAGTCATTAAGAGAAGAACAAAGTCGTGGCAATAAAAAAAAAATGAAATAGTGATTTAAATTTTTTTAATACAAAAATCTATCTGATACCTTATGCAGAACAAAATAATAAAAACTACAATACTAAAAAAAATGATGTAAATAAGCTTGAAGAGAAAAATAAATTAATTTAAAAAGCTAAACAAAATGAAATAAAAAAAACTTTAAAAAAAACACACACACACACATGTGAAACAAGCTTTAAAAATACATTATCTAAAAATAAATAAATTCTAGCTTAAGAGATAAATATTGAATCATGCATCACCGAAAAATCACTGCCAACTGACGTATGCAAATGGGAATGCAGACTGGTAAATCTAAACACATAAGACATTGCAGCAAAGAATTCAAGAATTGTGTGTGAGCAAAGATGTATTTCAATACTAATTCAGCAATGATAAATATGATGAGATTTTTCAAACAAAGCAGAATTCTAAACAAGAACAGCTCTCTAAATTGAGTAATCAGATTACCAAAAACCAATCTGAAGATGAGGATTTGAATGCACTATCTAATAATCACAGATGACTTAAGCTTACTATAAATGACACTAGAATAGAAAGATGGGATTTTGTTTTATTATATATTGTGTAATTTTGGGGTTTGAATTTTTATTATTATTATTATTATTATTAGGTATAATAATGCATAAATATTTTTATACAGAGATTCTGATTTTTTCAAGGCATTAGATATGTTACTGATGGAATAATAAATCACTATCAAACATCATAACAAATTTGTTGTAATATAAACTATTTATCATTATAAATAACAATATAAATTGTAAAATTACAATTTCTCCATATAAAAATACTAACTAGTATGTCATCAGGCTTAGGATTCCTTTTAACTAATTGGTGTACAATTAACCAAGTTAACTATATAATGTTGATGAATAAATAAGTATTTGGAAATCCTTTCAAAACTTTATCCTTGACAACTGATAGGCTTAATAAATAAGGTTTTATCTTTCACTGTCATTTAGTGAAGAGCAGTTAGTTTACTAAAATCTGTTATATTGTAATACATATGTGCATGTATGTTTATTTTTCAAATTATATTTCTTATAATTTCACTAAATTTGATTGATCTTACATAGTAAAAACTAGTCATATATTATTATTATTTCCATTCATCCAAAATCCTTCATTTGAAAATAGTCCAAACTTAAAGTCAAGTGGAAATCAAAATTTTTAATCTAGAAAATATAATCATTCTCTTTTTTAAGTGAAGGCACTCTGGTCTAATGGATTTATGGCTTCAATAGAATAAAGACCATAACTTTTTGATTATTGATTAATAAATAAGCAAAATAATAACATTACCACATATCTGATCATAACACAATCAAGATTAAACATCTGCTATTCCACACTCACTAAGAAGTAATTAAAATTATCAAACATGAAGAACAAGCACACAGACACACAATATAAAATTAATTTTACTTTAAAAACTAATAATGACTAATCAACAATAAACAGATTTTTAAAAAGGAATGCCACACTGTCTAAGCTCAGAGATAAAATTCAGTAAACTCATCATATTAGTTAGGTATGCCAGAAAAGAATTTATACAAGTTTATTTATCATGTGAGCAATCTCATTGTAATAAAAGCTGCAAAACATACATAAAGAGGGAGCATGATATGTCAAAGAGTGTTCTTTCATAAAATTTCTTTTTGCAGCTTACATATTTGTTTTAACGTTTTAATGGGGAAGGCATTGATCTAAATAAAAATAAATACAAAATATATTATTATTGTTGTTACATTTCATAAATCATTGTATAAAGTTACAAATACAATATGATAAAATGAATAAGGAAAGATAAATATATGTATCTTTATAAGAAAGGATAGAGTTCTGATAAGCTCTGAAAACTATATGTAAAAATATTCATAGAACTAACATATGTAAAAACATTCAAAATGTAACTACAATATTTTATCATTTTGCAAAAAAAAACAAAAAACAAAATAAACAAATTCTATTTACTTATTTATTTCATCTGCAATAGAAATAGAGTTATATTTTGCAGATCATTCTAATCTCAATAAAATTTAAGAGCTTGGGTTGTAGTTGTTTATTTTGTCTATAAATTATAAAAAAAAATCTATTGACCCCAACTATCAAATATATAAACTTAATGGTATTAGATTTTTTTTAACGAGTTACTTTCTAAAATTTAATAATTTATACAAATTTATGAAATACAGTACTATGTTTTAGTTATCATGTTATTTAAATCATTAGAAAACTATTATCAAAATATTTTCTGTAAATGTTATTTATTTTTTCTTTTATGAAAGGAACTGGAATATTAATAAAATTGTATTTCTGCAAATGATTATATTCAAACTAATAATTAATAATAAAATTATTAAGAAACAAAGGAATGATAACAGGGTTGCTGGGTGGTTAAGAAGTGTCTTTGTGCAAATTAAAATTCAGTGCTCTTAATTCCATGAATTAAAATTTTATAAATTTAACAAAATAAATTTTATTCAGTAAATGATACAGAAAAAGTATAATATTGAAAAATTACAATTATTTACATTATTTACACTTTTACCTTTTTATTACATTTTAACTTTCCTGACGTTGTTTGCTTAGCCTCCAAAGTTTGGATAATGGTGCAGCTCCATCTTCCATCATGATGACAAGACTTTCTTTTTTATTTCTTACAAAATGACTTAGTCTCCATTATCTTTTCTGGAGTACAATAATTAGAAAAGGCTGATGTAATTCTTAGATTTCTTAAGTCAACTTTAACCAGTTATGTCATTTAGTTTGTTAAAAATAGTTCTTGTTTATTTGAAAACACATTAGTTATTTTTAAAAACATAGGGTGTTAAAGGTCTGCCCATCCCTCGCATATGTATGTAAATGGATTATTCTCCAGTACAACATGAGAGGTCAGAATGACTAAACAGTCAACATGGGCAGGATGATAACCTTGGCACTAATGTGGACTTTGAATGTTCCATCATCAGATTTTCAATAAAATGGATGGCTGAAGAGTTGTGGGTTGGAGTAGTTTGAAGCCTGTCCATTAAAGTATGAAGATTGGCTATCTTAATATAAAGCTGAGCACTGATTGTATATACACCCAGGTCTCATTTTATGCAGATTTATTTAATGCGATTTTGAAGTTATGTGATTCATGTTTCTTCTTAATATCTTTGTATGTGGTTTTCTTTTATGTGATAAAAATTATTAGATCAGAAGTCGAGCTCCGATAATGCGCTATTACTTTAAATATTATAAATTTCGCGCACTAACGTCATATTTAAAGTAAGAGCATATTATCGGAGTTCGACTTCCATCTAATAATTTCAATATTTTCAGCACTTTATAATAGTACTGTAATAGATTTTATGCAATAAAGAAGTTCATAATTCACTTAAAATCAGGATTTCCCCATTTTATATACACACATTAAATTTTACAAGATTATAATGTAAATCTGTTCAAACGTTATAGATGCCTATACTACGCAAGTTGTTGTTTTTGCATTTTAAATCACATTCTATTTTTGCTTTTTAAAAAAAGAGTACGTAATCAATTAATCATTTAGTGTCCGCAAGTAATAAATTTTACAAGATTATAATGTAAATCTGTTCAAATGTTATGTATGTTGTTTTTGCATTTTAAATCACATTCTATTTTTGCTTTTTAAAAAAAGAGTACATAATCAATTAATCATTTAGTGTCCGCAAGTTTATTTTTAAAAGGTGAGTAACAGTGGTGGGCACAATTAAATTTGACAATTAAAATCTGATTTTTAATTGTAATTAACAATTTAAAAATTATGTAACGTGATCTGAAATTAATGTCATGTGAAATGATGAAATTTGATTTTTAAACTGAATTGAAAATTAAAAAATTAAAGACAAAAATAAGAATTTAATTTTTAATGGTTAGTTTTAATTAAATTTTGTCCAACAGTGGTGAGTCGGTGTCTTTTTATTATCGTAAGTCTAAGTTCTTATTTTTATTTTAAACTTTTAGTTTACCCTAATGGAGAGGAAAAAACACCCAAGAAAATGAATTTCTTTGGAAACAAAAATTTCAATTTTAGATCGCTTAGCAAAATGGGAAGGATCAACAGCAATTGGAAAACATTTTAGTTTGGGCGAATCCACTATAAGACCAATAAAAAAAAAAAGAAGTTGGCGCTAGTTGTATTTCCTCTTGTGATGAATCTGATGTCTCAAATAGTGATAATGATTAAAATACCGTAAATGTATGAAAAAAAATGTAAATTACACATAAAAATACATTGTTTTGAATAAAATTAAATACTGTAGTTAATAAAAAAAGTAAAAAAAGTTTGTCTTGTATCAAATTTTTTCAAATTTGAAATTTTTTATTAGTCATATTTTATTTTCCTATTTTTTTTATGCAAATTTTAAAGTAATTTTACATTGTTGCTTTGCTTTTATGCGATTTTTGGAAAATTACAGTACGTATCCCCGATTTTTCAGGGTAAGTTAAGTCTATTTTTGTGCGATTTCTTTTGTGCGTGTTTTCTGAGGAACCTATCTACCGCATAAAATGAGACCCAGGTGTATGTGTGAGGATAGTAATCTGGACCAACTGATGATTTCTGGTTTAGCATGAAATACATATATTAGTGATTATTTATCTTTTCAATATGTGTATGATCAGGTGGATCAGCAATATAAGATGGCATGGAGAGTTCAGGGTTGTATGAACATCTGAGTTTGAATCCCTTATATTACATTATATATGTGCAGGTGTGTTTAAGTCTGTACAGTGTATTAATTTACTTTAGTCATTTGTAAACACTTAAATCAATATTCATTCATTAATGTTTAAGATAAATATTAGATACCAATTGTAATATGTACATACATTTTCAATGTTAAACATGTATGCCATTCTATTTCAAATTTCTTATGACTACTAGCTTTATTAGTTAGGAATCTAATAAAGAATTTTGCATAGCTATATTACGACTTCCACTTTAAATCTATTACTAATAATACTTTTAAGAAACTTTATGAAAAATTATGATATGAAAGTAAGATTACTTACTTCAATTTACAAAATCTATGTATTTATTAAAATGATCACCATCAGTCATTATAACAAAATTATTTATAGATATTTAATATTATGAAATGATATTAAATATCAGTAGAAGTCATAGTGGATCATTGTTAATACAATCAACAAGATTTTCAAATTTGCAGTGAACATAATTTATCACAATCATAACTGAATAATAGAACTTCTTAATAAAAAATTTAACTGTACATAAACAGAAATTTAGTAGACTGGTGATTACACAAAAAAATCATTTTATAATGACTAGAATAAAAATGAATGAGCATTGAGATATTAAGTTTATGAATAAAATCATCATAGTACTTTGCCTCTAGTTATTCTATAATATCTGTATTCTCCAAACTTAAAAAATGCTAGAAGTGATAATAAGTTGGACTATTTCTATCATCTAAAATACAAGGAATAAATCCTTTATGTTGCTTATTCAAATTAAAAATAAATCATAGATATAATAAAATATCTTTACTAACAACAAAATGATATATAACAATAGCTGTAATATAGTCATATAATCATCACAAATAAAATATATAAAAGCTCTTTTCGGCAAATTTTAAATTTTTGCCCTTTTCAATATGGCTTAATTACAAAAATAACCTATACTGCATACATAGTGACATCTACTGGTTCTATATAAAATTAACACAAGCCCATAATTATACTTAAATACAACACATATTATACAACCCTCCATTCATTTTTCATTATCCAATTATTAGTTAAATTAATTGATGTTTTATAAATGTTCATACAATTATTTTTGTAAAGGTAAAAGAATTGACTAGACTGTGTTTACGTATAGAGGAAATTAAAGGACAATTAACCTATTTAAATGGTTGCAAAGCTTATAACGTTATTCCTAAGGCTTATAAAATTTATGTTAAAAGTAATAAAAAGATATCAAATAACTGGAAATTAAAACAAAAGTTAGAGAATTATATTTTAAAAACTTTTATAAATGAAAAATATAATATATTAAATGGTAGTATAGATAAATTTAAATGTTTAAGGAAAGTTAGAAAATCATTATTACAGAAAATAAATGCATGGGATAAATTTATCGGTTTTTTATACAACTATAGAATTAAATGGAGTCAAAGAATATATATTAAATATAATAAAAAATGATGTGAAAGAAATATTGGTGTAAACTTTTAAATATGGATATAAATAAATAAAATGTTTTATGAATATATTAATTACAACAAGGAAATTATGGATAATTTCATAAAATTTAACAACATAAATTTTCTATAGAACAAAATATTTTGTTAAGTAAAAGTCTGCCTTTTATACCATTTGTGGATAATGATATTAAAAAGAAAATTACAGATATAGAGCTGGCGAATATTTCTATGGAAGATAAGAAATTAATTATTTATTGAACAAACAATTATATGATATAAAAACTTCTAAACAAGAATATAAATATAGAAGGATTACTAAAGAAATAAGAAATATACGTAAAAATGAAAACACAACAATATGTAAAGAGGATAAAAGTAGTAGATTTGTGGTTTTATATTCTAAGGATTATATAGATAGGATAGAGTGTGAAATAAAAAAAGAAGGATATGAAAGATTATCAAAAGATCCTATTAACATGATAAAAAATAAATATATAAAATTATTACAAAAGATGGAAGGGAAAAAAATTATTAATACATATCAATATAAACATTTATATCCTTCTTCTTATGAGAACCCATATTTATTTACTAAGGTAAAAACTCATAAAGAAAATAATCCATTGAGATTATTATTTAATTTTACTAATTTTATTCTACAAAGATTTTGTAAGTATTTAAATAAGTGGATAGTAAATATTATTGGTTATGGGGAGTTTTGCATTAAAAATACAGAGGCTATTATAAATAAGTTAAATATGATAAAATTGAATAGAAACCAAAGTATATTTGTAATGGATATTGAAAAGATGTATCCTAGCATTCCAAGAACAAAAAGTATAGAAATATTAATACAGAAATTATATATGCATATTAATGATATAGAGGTAATTAATATTATTGAAGAAGGTTTAATTTTGATACATAATAGTTTGTATTTTAAATATAATAGTGAATATTGGAGTATACATAAGGGGTGGGTAATGGGGTGTGCAATTAGTGGATTAATGTCATCAATATTCATCAACGAAATGGAAATGAAAATTGTTAATAGTAGAATAGAAAATCAAGATATAATACATTACTTTAGATATGTTGATGATATATTAATAATTGGTAATAAAAGAGCTATAAAGAAAACATACAATGAACTTAATAATAATATGGATAATATAAAATTTACAATTATAGAAATTGATGTTAAAATAAAATATTTAGATGTAGAGATAGAGATAGATGATAATAATATAATTAAATTAAAACACTTCATTAAAGAAGATAAATTAAGGAAAATAATTTCTATGGATTCGCAACAGGCATGGATACAAAAAATGGCAGTTATTAAAAATTTTAAAAACAAAAATGATAAATATAACACAGATAGGAAGATAGCTACTTTGCAAAAAGAGAAATTTATAAAGTTATATACTAGTTATGGATACAACCCTAGAAACATTAGAAATATATTCTTTAATTATAAACAAAATAATTTGGGTAATAATAGTGACCCAGAAAATATAAAATGGGTAAAACTTTCATATGTTCCTAAAATTTATAATACATTATTAAAAAATAAAAATTATATAGATCAAAATATTAAAATAGGATGGTCAAACAGTAAAACTCTTGATATATTAGTAGGGAATTATAAAATAAAAGATGATATAAAATATAAAAAGGGTATAGTATATAAAATTACTTGTGGGGTTTGCAGTATGGTTTATTATGGACATACAGCAAAACAATTAGAAGAAAGGGCTAAAGAACATAATAATGCTATTAATAGAAGAGATGACAGATCTGCATTATATGTTCACTACTTAAAATATGGACATAGAATAGATTGTGTTAAGAATATAAGTCCATTAAATTATATTAAAGAAATTAATAGAAGGAAAATATATGAAACCAATTACATTAATTATAACAAAAATAATTGTATGAACATTTATAAAACATCAATTAATTTAACTAATAATTGGATAATGAAAAATGAATGGAGGGTTGTATAATATGTGTTGTTGTATTTAAGTATAATTATGGGCTTGTGTTAATTTTATATAGAACCAGTAGATGTCACTATGTATGCAGTATAGGTTATTTTTGTAATTAAGCCATATTGAAAAGGGCAAAAATTTAAAATTTGCCGAAAAGAGCTTTTATATGTTTTATTTGTGATGATTATATGACTATATTACAGCTATTGTTATATATCATTTTGTTGTTAGTAAAGATATTTTATTATATCTATGATTTATTTTTATTTCTATCATCTATCATTGAATGTATAGAAAATTTTAAACTTTATTAAAACTTTACAATACAAACAACTTATTTTACTACTGACACACAAATAGACAACACGTGTTAGTAATTACTAACAAATTGTTAGAATTTGAAAAGATTAAATAAAGTTTAAAATTTTCTATAAATCCAACATTTAATGATAGATGATGAAAATAGTCCAACATATCATATCTATTACCATCATCATAAACTTTCAGGCAAATATTAAAAATGTTATATTTATTCTTAAATGTGAAATTACAAATCATCAAAAGTAAACAAAATTTAGTTATCACCTGCAATTTGAAAACATATCATTAAAACTTATAGTAAAAAAAAAAGTTAAGGATCAACTGTAAAAATTCAAATAAAAATGAATGAAAGTTTATCCAGATGAAATAGATTTCAAATTACAAAGGGAGTTATCTCTTAAATATCAGTCATGAGAAAAAAGATTTTAAAAAAATGTTTATTGTTTTAAAGACACTCTATAATTTAATGTAGATGTGCATTCAATTGTAAAAATTAAAATTCAGAAAAAATATTGCAAATCTTCACTGCAAATTATTTGAAAATATATTTAAAAGGATGTTCATTTTACTAAAGAAAAGTATTCACTTTTAAATTTAAAGCTAAAAATTGCAGCCGCCACCATCAAAACAACAATAGCAATAATAATAATAAAATTGTGAAAGCAATATTGCCATGCCTCCCACTAATACCAACATCCTCCCCAACTCACATTGCTAATGAAATCAAGAGAAAACCTGGTCATAAAAAAAAATCCAGCATTCTAAAAAATCAAAAATAACTGGCATTAATCTCATACTAGTGCAGATATCACAGACAATTAGTTTCTCACCTATGCTACACAGGCAAACAATCACATATAAAACTAATTCTGGTTTATATCTGTCGATAGAGCAATCCAGAGCATGTAAAATTTATGTAATCTTGTATAAATCAATAAATCAACTTTTACATATTTAAACCTACAAGTACTGATTGCTCGTGCAACCATAGCAATCCAAGATATGTAAAACCCTTGTAACTAATCCACGGCATATAATAATTCCAGTAATCTCATGTAAATAAAGAAACAATTTTTTACATCTATAAACCTACATCTACAGATTTCCCATGTAACCACAGCAATCCAAGTTATGTAATCCTTGTAACAAATCCACAGCAGGTAAATCAAGTTTTATATATGCAAACCTTCAACTATGGATTACTCATGTAAACACAGTAATCCAAGCCATGTAAAACTCTTGTAAGACTCTAAGACAAATAAAGCTTATCACTGAAACATCATCATCATAATAACAATAATAATAACCACAACAACAACAAATATATCAAAATTTCATGATAATCAAGGATATTCATTGAATTCTCATCTTCAGCTGGGATAGGAATTGTGATAAACAAAACCTGTCCATTCAGCTCATTTAAAATAATATATATTGATGAATACATGCTAATTGTTATACTATAACCCAAAATAACACTGGACATAGCATACATGTACATTCCTCCAGGTAAAAATAATTAATAGACTTATACATAGATTCAATTCAAAATTTGCATCCTTGATACATCCTATAATTCTAATAGGAAACTTCATGTGCATTAAAATGAGCAGTAGTACTATTATGTAAGGCACATGACACTCATTAGAAGTTTCTCATGATTCTCTCTCTGCAGGAGCAATGGTAATAGAAGACACTGATACATAATTATTATACCAAAGTATAGCTGATAAGAGCCAAGCCCTTTTTTTTATTAAAAGAAACATTTAAATCAGTCCAAATTTAGACCTCAAATCCATATCTGAACTCTATACCTGTCTTAAATCTGCAGCAGCACCCTATGGTAAATGATCTATTTACTCATCACACTTTTCTCCATATTTTGGATCACACACTCTGCATTTTGTACAACCAGACTTCTGAATCTATGAAATGAACAAAAGGTTACAATAGGGAACAGAGAATTCAAATGGCATATTCATTTTCAAGTTGATACTAAGGCAGAATAAGTCTTGTTATTGTTATTAATGATGATGATGATGATAAGAACATATGTCTTTCATTCAATTATAGCGTATAGTTAGTAAAAGTTTTTGAATTTTATTAAAGGTAAATATATATAATTCCCAAGAAAAAATCTTATCTGCTAAATTGGTTTAATAAGTGACTGATAGTAGAACATATTGGGTCTATTTTTAACTTATGATAGTGGTAAAAAATATCTTAAGTAAGGACAACTAAATGAATGCAAATTGAATACTTTGACTGTCATTAAGTTAACTGTTTAAAGCCATGCTAAATAATTAGGCAATAGAGAAAATATTATAATAATTTGCTAACATTTGATCATTATTGGTGACAATGGACCACTGCTTTGCTATTTTTTTCACATATTTTATTTCAAAAATCTGTTTTAAAACTATGAATTATTCAGTGGATTCTTTATATTTATGGGATAATAAGTAATAAAAAAATACACAATATTAGACATATGAAGAAGATATTAATAATAAATGTATACATTATAAACAAATTAACATAAAATGATAGTCCAATTAGTACAATCATTATTTCTGATCAATAAGGGAAAATTTCATTATTAGTGATTATCCTATATCATAAAGAAAGGGTGTAGGTTTTTGAAAAACAGTCAATATACAACATTAACTAAACTTGTTTCAATAAAAGTAAATAATTTTTAATGGAATAAATAAAATATTGGCCTGATAGTATGTCTGTCTTAATAGTGAAAAAACTATAACTACATATTGCTATCAAAGTATTGAAATTTCTTATTAGCTATTTGCCATATGCATAATTTTATACAAAGAATAATTTTTGCCCAGGTGATTTAGATGCAAGTCAAGGCTCCATGCATATAAGTACCTCTAAAAGTTAAATTTGATAAAATGATTTTAAAATTACAAATTTTATTCTGATGGAGGACACCACAATTTAATAAAAGTACAAGCCTTAAAAAATAAAAGTAGGAGAATCCAGCATTTATTAAGTTTTTTGTTTTTTTTTGTTTTGTGTGACTTCGATTTGCTCTTAGTAATTGGAAAGTATTTACAGTTATGATTTTTTAAAGATAAACAATGAGCTCAACATCTTTAGAAATGTGGCATTCTTTTCATTATTTATCATGATCAATTTTTTTTTTTTTAATATCTGACCATCTTACTTGAGACTTGTTTAGTCTTCAAACAATAATAATAATCTTGGGTTTGTTTTTCATAAGAAGTTGGATCAATGGAAATAATGGAATTGATCCACGAGTTAAATAAATTATAAAACAACAAACAAACACAGTCTTCTATTTTAAAAATAATCCATTAATTTCAATATGTATACAACAAACCACACACAAACTTGTTTATAAATCTTGATTTATTATAATATGAATTATTAAAACATACAATAATATACTCCAACGTATCGACTATATTCTTTTATAGTCTTTATCAAGAAACAATTAAAAATACATAAAAAACAATAAATACAAATATTCGATAATACATAAAACAAATACCACTTATCTTAAAACTCTTCTAAGAAACAATCTTAACTTTTCATTACATTCGTTTCTTAAATACTTTCTTTAAAATAATCCCCTATCCTCTTTTTTTACAGTTAACATCCTATTCATTACAGATTTCATTTTAATATAAATTCATTCTTTTATAATATGATCTAATGCATTCTAAAGATTCTATTTCAGTCTTGCGTTGTTAGCCGAGAGGTATCGCAGCCGCCATGCAAGCAAGTAATTGGTTGCAGACGGTTGTGGGTTCGCGTCCCGGCCGATGCTATGACATATGAAAGATTCTATTTTAAATTCTTTGTTTAAAATTGACTCATATGACCACAAATTGCAGAAAAAAACATTCACCATTCTAAGTTAAATTATTACAGGATTATAAAATATTAAAATAGAGACTAAATTAAAATGTGTGTGTGGTTTTATATCAGTGGGTATTATTTGCTGAAATTGATAGCTAGTGTTACTATCAGATTGATTAAACACTGTTAGCATCCAAGAATTAAAAAAAAACAACGGGAAGGGGGGAATATAAATCTAGCTAATTTCAGCTGTGGATGTTATCGCATTGATTCAATTAGAGCATATATGAATTTATTAATTACAAGTTTTAAAACAAATTCCATTTCTAATGCAATATTTGTGTAGCTTATAAGTTTCTAGAGTAATTAAGACATTGAATTAATTACATGGAATTTGTAATGCATTTTAAGAAATTTATATGCCCCATTACATATATATATATTGAAGCATATGTACAATATATTAATGTTCGTGTTCTCCAATGTTTAGATATAAAAGTAATGTTTTAGTAAACATGTATTCAATAATGATTTGTACGCTTATTTTATATGTACTTTAAAGTTTTACAACAGAATTTAATAACAAAATTTGTGTTTAGTTATTTAGATATTTGATGATGATCAACCAGCATTTCTGAATATGTAATATGAATGATTATGATTAATTTGCATGAGTAGAATCCCTGTTAAATTCACCTGCTATAATATTAAGTTCTAAAATAATATTTACGTACACATAGCCACCTTACTTTTACTATATACAATCAACCGACTTATGTAAATAAAATTGAAGATAGGGTCCATGAAGGTATGAAGAAATAAGTATAAAAATTGTGATATCCATGTAGATATATCATAATATACTCTAGAATTATGCCCACTGATATATTTTTTAAATTTATGTTATGAGTTTCATGAATTTTAAAATAAAAAATATTGTAAAATAAGTAGTTTCTAATAAATATTTGTTATTTATTTATTTTAGTCTAAAGTTATATTATTACCTAGGGTTCTGCCAATTATATAATCTTATGTTATAGTAAACTAAATTTTCAAATGAGTCTTGACATTCTTCAAGATTTAGGGGACATAGATATAAAATATTAGTAGTGATAGAGGACTCTGTAGGAATTTATGACTGGATATCATCACCAGTAAATGTTAAATTTCCTATATATATATTTTAATGAAAAACATCCAAGGAAGATTGATGCTAGTTAACATTAGAATTCCATTATTTACAAAAAGGATAAAAAATTCTAGATTGTAACTCTAGTGGCGCCCTCTTGGACTGATGTTTGTCACATGTCCAGATCCTCAGCTAGCTATTGCATGATTAATAATGTATTTTATCAGTTGATCATAACAGTCTATTATCTAGTTATCCCATTTACTTGCATACATGCCCAAATAATTTTTTTATTCAATTTCTATGTAAAAATGAATATTAAGAATATACTAGATAGTAGTGCAAATAAGATTCCTAGACTAATTTCTAATTATTGGCTTTAGTGAGTGAAGTGTTGTGGATTTCATATTAATTCAGAAGGCATACTAGAGAATGTTATATAGATTTTTTTTAGCTCATATATATTCAAATAATCTCTTACATACACACATATATATACATGTGTGTGTAAGTGCTTTCATGTGCATATAAAAACTTTAAAATGAAAAAAAATTATTATTTTATAAAAATTAAAAAAAAAAATTCAAAATCAATAATTAAAATGTAGCCATCCAAGAGTATACAAAAATGAACAGATGGTCCAACAAATTTAATATTTTCTATTTTATTTTTATCCGACATTTACTAAGAAATTGCTTCATCAAGCAATGAGTGGAAAACATATTTTCAAAATGCCAATTTCAAATAAAATTATTGGAAATTAAATTATTAAATAATGCATATCAGAGCTTAAGCTTTAATATGGAGGTCATAAAAACTAAAGACTAAACATAGTAATTAATAATACAGAGTAACATAAATTAGTTAAGATCCTTTGACATTTTGGAATATACTTTAAATAAAATAATATTTCCATATAAATAAAAAATATAAACAAATTTTATGGAAAAAAATCTGGGTTGATATGTACATTACTTTTTGACAGATAAGTTATGATGATGAAATTATATTAATATATTAAATAATATTATTTATAAAATATAGAAGCTAGTCTAAAAATGCTAATAAAAGATCTATGGGGGAGGGGACAGATCATCAGATATAAAGTACATTGAAAATGTCTTCAACAATATAAAATATATATATATTAATAATAAAAATATATTCAGAAATAAACAAAATATTTCATATGAAGTAGAGTTAAGCAATACCTTTAAAAAAAACTTTTGGATAATATATATAAATCTAACAATCCTATGTCTGAATTAAATGAATTATTAATTTTCCTTAAAGATTTTATTTCATATAGTCATTATTACATGTGATTTTAATATTCTTCGCTTGTTCATTGAAAAAGCCACCTCTTTCCAATATTCTTTTCTGAAGCTTTCAAAATGATGCAATAAGTTAACTTACTAAAACAATATAATTATATTACTAATTGTAACAACCAAACACTTGACTACATTCTTAGCACTTTTCCCATTACTAATTGTGATCACATGTAATCATTATCCTTTTTTAATGTCTCCCATTATCCACATATCAAATTGCATATAATTTGCTACTCTAGTTATATTTTCTCTTGTTTTGCCAAAAGAAATTAAAGATGGATAGGCTGCTAAAGCTTGGTGCTCTCTAAAATTGGATTTGGACTTTCCTCTTCAACTATACTGATGCTAATGCTGATACTGAATTTTTTACTTACACAATCAATAACATACTGAATTCTTACATTTCTATAAATCTTAATTACTTTTTTCCTCCAATTTTCAGTAACTATCTCTGAATGAAATAATTAAATGAAAATCTTATCATTTCAGACAATATCCCAAAACAATAATTTCAGAATTACTATCCAAAATTATTCAGATGATAATGAAAACTTCATACAAAATATTGAGCTAAATATTTCAACCAATCTCCAAAAACTCTGGGCTTTAATCAAAGATTTGGGTGAAATAATCAGAAAGAAAATGTAGCAGAACAATAAGACCTCTTTGAAAATGTATGATTTTGTTAAATATTTTAATGAGATCACCAATATGACTCAATATACTTCTCAATCAAGTTTTCTAATGCTCATTTCCAGAAAGATTTTACAACAATTCATTTTCAAAATAGGACATCGTCTCTGCCATCAAAAAAAAAAAAAAAATCTAGACTAAATTCTAGTTTAGGTTCTGACAATATCTTACTTTTAATCTGTAGAGTTTGTGCCAAATATATTGGCTCACCTCTTCTTTTCTTACTATTAAGCTTTTATATGACATTGCCTCTCCATAGTGCTGAATCTGCAAAATCCACAATTAATGGTAAAAATCCTTTTCAATAAGTGATACAAATTTCTTATTTAAAAAAACATTTTTGGGAAGTGTATGTTATAATTATAATATTTAGATGTCTGGAGCTACATAGGATAAAAATTTTAATAAAAGAATATCAATAATTATGCGCTTATAACGCTCGTTAAAGAAGTTATATATATTATTAAATTTATTTAAAGCTTAGCGCTTTCAAAGCTCTATGGCTTCATAATGCATCTTCATTCAATATATTAAAAAATAGAGCCTAGTTATAATGAGCAGAGTTGAAAGGATAATAGCAGGCTTATACTACATTGTCTTTTGCTTATAATATGAAAATGAAGTAATAAGTTTATATAAATCTATTTATCTTATTATTAAATTTTTATATTATTAAATTTTCATTTTTACATACATTATATTTTGTATTTATTGAGTCTTTGTAAATTTTTTAGCGCAAATTAATCAAGTAGGATTTTGTTGATGTCAGAATAAAGTAAATAAAAATGCCTTCTGACAAAAGTAGTCAAAACAGTTCTTTCAATAATTTGTTGATTTTTTTTTTTTTTTTACAAGTTCAATTACAATTTTTTAAAGATTCTAATATTTAAAATTATATTTTTAAAAAATACCTATGAAAAATATTAAATTTTCGAGTAATCAAAACAATTTCTGCTTTTAACAGTTTGATTTCCTTATTTTTGTTTATTAGTTATTTTCATTTAAAAATATTGATAGATTAATTTCAACAATACAATCAAGAAAAAAAATCTGGGGGGGGGGGTGAAATGCGCTGACTTTATATATCGATTAAGGAATTATATTTTATCTAAAAATAGCAGTTTCACCACAATTAAACACAAATGTTTACCCTATTTTTAAAAATGATTCCAAAGACTTAACCTGAAGCTAAGATCTCACCTGAGTTCTATATATTATATTCAGAATTTTTGTATAATGGATATGCAACAAAAATCAATCAATCAATTGAAAACAATTTTCTAATCACTTCTGATAATGCAGAAAAGATCAGAAAAAGCTTAAGTACATTTATTTGAATATGTCTAAAGTGTTTGACAAAATTAACAATTATATTTATATTTTCCTAGGTCATAGCATCGGCTGGGAGGCGAACCCGCAACAACCGTCTGCAACCAACTGCTTGCGTTCAAGGCGGCTGCACTGACCTCTCGGCTAACAATGCTTGACAACAATATTCTTTTCACCAAATTATGTAATTTAGATCCCTCAAAAAATCTAATCAAATAGTTTGAATCTTTTATTTACTTTTAATAATAAAATATTTTCATCCTATTTCTGCTCCCTTGAAGGCAGCATACTTGTTCTAATGTTATTCGATATACGTATATATATACCATTCATTTTAGGACAGTATACAATACTTTCACCTCTTTTGTTGTAAAATTCTTTTTCTCACTGCTACTTATTATAAAATTATGAAATTATTCTATCTTGCATGACAATAACAAAATTATCATTAATAAAAATAAATCTACTCATTCATCTCCAATTTTAAAAAAAGCTGAAATCTTACATTTCTCTTCCTCTTTTTATGATCATAAAATCATTTCTGTAAATAGTCAAAAAACATATTAGAATTATGTTTTCCAGAAGTGTCTCTTTGCATTATCATATTAATACCAATGTGAATAAGGTTTAAAAGATAATGGGGTTATGTTATCCAGAGATAAGTAAATATTTAATCAGTCCACTAAATACAAAATTTTATTCACTGTGATTCTCCCCACTTTAGAATTCAGTTCAGTCATCTGAAACCCATATGCAAATAGAGATCTTTTATAACCTAGTCTAAAAACTATTTTATGATTATTATATTTCCCTAATTTAAAAAAAAAAAAAAATTTTTTTTTATACAAGATCACTTCTCAATACATAACAATCCTTGATATGTTCTTTCCATGTCACTAAATACAATATCAGATCTTACAACACTTTTAATCTATTTCCCTGTCAACAAAACTTTATCAGATTCTTATCCATATTTTATAGGATCAATAATTATAAAAAGAATTTTATAAATAATATCCCCCATTTAGAGATTATTCAATTTTATAAGTCCAAAAACTAAAATATACATGTTATTATTTCATTTTCTTTAATTATATATAATTGTCATCTACTGTATTGCCTCTGTTCCTCTTTGTCATTATTTCCATTTTTAATCATAACTGATTTAATATTTATTTTAATGTGCATTCTGTAATTGAATATTAATTGTTGTTTTGCCCTTCAAATAAAAATTAATTGAATGATCTTTAAGCATTTGTAATTAAAAAATGGGTGATGTTGAAGAATTGTAATTATCTTGATAAAGAGTTTATATAGAACTGATAGAAGAATAATAAATAGACCTGTAAATTGTAAATTTTATTTTTCACCTTTCTGAAATAACAATATTTCTACTGCATTTTTCCAATCAACTAATACATTTTTATCATTTAGATAGTTTTGCCAATAATTTCTTTACCTACTTCTCTTAAAATATCAATAATAATACTATCATTCCTTGGAACGTTTTTATTCTTCATAAACTTATTACATATTTAATTTCTTCATTTAAAAACTTGACAATTCAGAAGATATAATAGTTGTAAGGGATTCTTTATTTTCTTGATCTTTATTACTATATAATTCTTTATAGAATTCTTCAATATAATTCAGGATACTATCTCTTTTTTTAAAATAGCCATTCTTATTGTTAAAGCAACATTATTTTCAATAGCAAGATACTATTTTACTCTTCTAAGACTTTTATTCTCATCTATAGCTTTCTTTACTAATTCACATATATATTTTTCTTATATCATTAATGTTCTTTTTCATACCATTTTGCAAAACTAGATATTCAAATCTTGTTATTGGATCATTTTAACAATTTTCATATTCCTTCTTTTTTTCATACAATGTCTTGTCTTAGAAAAAAAAATTACGAATAAAATGTTGCTTTTTTGTAGCTATCTTTATTAGTTATCTTCTTATGATTTCACTTAAATCTGAACTATCTTCAAAGTCTATTAATATTTTAGTAATATTTGCAATTTCTAAATTAAATTCATTGAAGAGTTTCTAATGTTTAGGAATAGCTATTGTTAGTACTGACTTAATTTTGCATTATATTATGTCTCATTAATTGATAATTAATTATCGTGTTGTATCTAACAAACAGCCCCGCTTGATTTAATGGAATGTAGAGTGACAGACTCTGGAGTGTAAGATCCTTGTACCAAGTCCAGTTTTGGCATTTTAGATGCTCAAACCTCTTATGAATTCTCGAGTAATAAAGTCATTTGATTACTTATCTATTAAGAACATTACATCTTGAAATACTTATTTTCTGTTAAAATATAAACCAATTCCATTACATCTTTATTTGGATACTTCCAAATCCATTTTGGTTTAGCATTATTGTCAAACAAAAAATTCATAATGTACAATTTTTTTGTGAATTCCCCAAGTCTGTGTCCTCTCTTATTTTATACAAATAACCAAATTTATCCATAGCATTTTCATCTTTCAATCATTTATCAATTCTTATATTAAAGTCTTCCATGATAACTCCACATAAATATCCACCAATGTTCATCCTAATAAGAATTAATTTGAGCATAAACCTAAAATATCTGTATTTAGTATCTTCTATTCATGTTAACAACTAATTTTGCCAGGCTACCTGATATACCATAAATATTCACAATATTGTTCTTCCTCTTTTTATTTATAACATAATTCCAACCAACTTGTGTTTTCAATATTTCTGTCTTTATAGTAGGCATACATCCATTTTTTTAAATCAATAGTTTCTTTAGGTTTTCTTCTAACTTCACAAAATGTAACAACCTCCCATTTAATATGAGAATTCTTTCAATTTGCATAAATTTTCCTACAATTAAAAGTGCTCTGCAGTTGTCATCAAATGACAGATTTGATCTACAATCAGAAGATTTTTAGTGTCATTTGCCTTTGGCCATCAATAGCTCCTTGGCTGATGATTTTCCAGTTCCAAGGTAAAAAAAAAATATAAATTACCTTCTGTCTGCCATAATTATAAATATCTATTTTTAAAAAAACCATCACTCATACAGACATTTATTTATACAGACTTCAATAAAAATCAACTAATATTTCAGTAAAAAATTGTTAGGTATTTGAGAAGACTATGGCATTTCTTGCTATCATATTAAGAGGTGAAAAGTAGTAAATTTACCATGCTGGCTGATTGTTGGTGAGTAGCCTAATCACATTCACTAATTAAATAAACAATTGTTCTGCTCAATCGCTCAAAGAAAATTCATAAGATCTTCTTTCAGTTAATAGCAAACTTCCTACTATTGACATTTTAACATACATAATAAAAATCCTCTATAAAATTGATAATATATATATATAAATACATACATGTCTACCTTACTCTCCAAGTTTACATCTCTAAATCTTGATATGTAATGATATAATCAATTTATTTTCATATAAATATTTTATTTCTCTCTCTCTCTCTACATATATATAATATGATTTCTATTATATAAATGACACAGAAAGATATACAATTAGGAATTATGAATAATACTTAAAAATTGGAGATACATGAAATAAAAACTAATGTATGAGATGACATCAAACTATATATTAGTAATAGGGTGTGTGTGCAATATGTATGAGTGCATAATGACATGTATAAAATCTCATGAACCAACAAAGGTAATACAGAATTAAAATTTGGCTTAGATAATAAAAACGTTAATACTGTACATACACGTGTTAATAATTTTATTTCATATTATATTTTAGATACTTTTTATTTTTAAAAGTACTGATAATTTTAATTTTATACTTTCAACAATTTTCAATTTTGAAAGACTCAAGTAAGAAATGTTCATTATTACTATTTCAAATTCTTTTTTGATTATTATTACTATTATTATTAATATAACAATTTTACTTAATTTAAAATGCATGACAACAACTAACAGCCAATTATAAAATGCATATTTTAAACAAACAAAAAACATAATATATGCAATTATGATTGACTTGGTGATAAAGAGATATGAAAAAAAGTAAGGAAAAGAGATAATTTGAGAAGAAAGAAATAACAGATATATGAATGATGCAATTACAAATCATACTTTAGTTTTAGAGTTTTACTAAATTAAGTCAAGTCTAGATGATTAATATTATTATTCATAAAATCTCTGTTGAAAACGCAGATCATATGAAATATGGGAGAAAACCCAAGGGTATCTGAACAACACTGAATTAGATTTAAAAGATTGTTCTGACCTGATTTATTATTGAAAGAGATGGAAGATACATTTCAAAACAAATCTGAAGCAATTATAAATTGAGAGATCTTATGTGAAAATGTAATACCTCTGGTTTTTTTTCTTTGCATCAAGAAAATGATAAAACAATTATTAAGGTGATTATATTTAGAATATTCAGCAAATACAAATAGATTTTTTTTAATATTTATTTTAATATATGAGTTACAAATACATGAATCAAATTCTAAGATGGGAGCATACAAAGTTTATATTTAGTTGATTGATTAAATATTTTACTTTATCTATATAAGACCTTCATTATGGTATTAATATGGAGATAAAAGAAGTCATTACTGGAAAAAATAATTCCAAGGTCTATCTATTTTTAGAAAGGATTTTAAAATCATGAATAAAATAAGGTAACTAAAATTTTAGATTTTTTTAAGTAGGAGATAATGGAACATTTAGCTTTATTAATCATAAGTTTGTTATTAATGCACCATGTTCTAAAATTATCTATATGATTATGTAAAAAAGAATAATTAGAATAGGTATTAATGCATCTGAAAATTCTACAATCAAGCATAACAGACAAGTTGAGAATATTTTACACTATTACTAAGATGATGATAATTATAATAATAATAATATACAGTGTTGTCATTTACTGTCAGAAGAAAATATCAAAATATTGAAAAGAAAAACAAATATTAATAAGCCATTGAAAACAGTTGGAAGTGTGAAAATACAACTGCAAAACAATTAAAATCATCGTATATAATGCAAAAGAATAAATATACAGAAAAATGAATTTTAACAATACTACATCATCTATACATTTGTCAGTAATTGTAAATTATAACTTACTAATGATTAAAATGCAATCTTGAAAGAAAATTCTCAGACTTTTAAAAATATTTTCACAGTTTTTTAAAATCTAAGACTCACTACAAATCTATTATCAAATGAACATCTTGTTGTATAACTTCAAAGAAATATAATTGGAAATAAATACATGAAACTAAAGAAATAGTAATTCAGTACAATCATTAGAAAAGGCAGCATTTCAAATAACCTGACAAATAATTTTCAAATAATAAATGATCTAGTGTAAGCGTGGTCAAACTGTGGCCTATGGTGATGGTTTATAGAGCCCATTCACAAGATTTTTTTAAATTTATTATTAAAATGTTAAATTATATAAACAAACAAAATTTTGTTTCATTCCCAAATTATCATGGAAACAAAATTCAGTAACATATGAACATACACTGATGACATCCAGAAATCTTCCTAAAATTATCCATAATGGATGTCAAATATTTCATGAAAATTCATTGGACAAAAAAAAATGTTAGTTACTGGCAAGAACAGAATATTTTACTATGAGTACCTCACATAATGAAAATATAAAAATATTTTTGTGTGTGTCGATCTGCTAGAGATCTTGTAGAAGGCTGTGTGGTCTTCTACGAGAAAAGTTTATCCAACATGCTTTAGTCTAATTTTTAAAATACTAATTTATTGCATTTTTATTTACAAATATCAATAATTTAAAAACTGTATATACTTTTCATATATAAATAATCAGTTACATAAAACATTACAAATATTATTATAAAATTTTAAAAAAGCAATATTTATAACTATTTAATATCCCTCCCCCTTCACCCATATTTTTCTTATTTTTTTGTTTGTTTGTTTGTTTAAAACAAAAAAGTATATGACTGATTCCTGCTACAGTTCTTTGGAAAGTTATCCACAATATTTTTTTCCTTTTATAATTTACATACAAAAACATTATACCAATTTGATAAGATGAAAACATCACTAAACATATTTTAAAACTTTTGATGTTCATTGCTGGAGAATACTAAAAATGCTAATATATAATAGTTAAATATTATAAATTTATTAATCAGCAATCAATAAATTATTATTGTGGTTGTAATAAAATGACAATATTAAAAATGTATTTTTATTAAGCAATATAAATTATCTATTTACATCACAACCCAAATAGACATGTGAAATATATATTCAGCACATTAAAAAAAAACCCTCAATCTTCTTAATTTCATCATTATGTAAAATAAAAGAAATTTAAAAAAAAAATATTTTAATGTCTTTTAAATTCATAATCAATTAATAATCTGAAAGTTTATTATTTTAATATATTTAAACCAAAAAATCTAAATTTTAATCAATCATATTCCATGCATATATATTTATTTAAAAAAAGATTACAACTCTTGGGTCACACCCAATAGAATTAAAATCCTACAGGGTGCCACACTATCTGATTAAACAATAATAATATAAAAAAAAAACAATTCAAATAATTCTGCATAGAGTAATACATAGCTTTGAGACCACAAAAAAGTAAATAAACCAAAGGAAAATTGAAATGCAAAAACTTTAGTGTCGGTTATATTACTTGATTGGTTAAATGCATCTATTTGTCAAGAATACTGCTGGATATATTGAGCAAGTTCTGAAAACAAACTTTTGATTTGCTATTTTATATTCCTATGATGTTAAACTTATAATGGTGTTACCATATAAACACATTCAATGATTCTAATATGCAGATATGTAAAGTAATTAATATAATGAACTCAAGATTATATAACTAGTTATTGCACTTATAAGTATAAAATTTAAAACAAAAATGCACTCTCTATTTAGTTAGTAATAAAACTAAATATTACAGAAAATCCTAATTCCTGAAACAGAATCAGTAAAATAGGAGAGCCTAAATTATGAATGAGATGTTAGGGAGGCACTTATAATGAGTTATCTCTTAAATTAACAGTTCCTATGCCTTATGTTACATTGTTTATTATTCAAGAACAGTTATCTCTGAAAGAATTTCAGTTTCATTGTTAGCTATATAAAAAGTGCATTAATGCGTTAAATCATATACTCATAAATAAATAAATATATAGAGCAGTTGTTTTTATTATTTAGATTGGAATATTCCATTTTTGAAAAAAGCTAAATCCCTTTTGATTCCTTCTTTTTGCCTTAATTAAATTTAATCTTTCTTCCCCTATTTTATAAATATATACAACAGCAGAATATTTCATTTTTCTAATATTGGGTGAATAAAGAAGAAATAATTTTAATGCATTTTCTTTCGTCTAAAATCATATGCAGATAGAACATTAATTATTAATGTGAATAATAACAAACAAAAAACAGAGAATGTTTTTTATATCAAAGAAAATGAAAATGTTTACAAATGAAACTTTTAGCAGAGTTCATAAATGAATGGAAGATCAAAGAAAATATTTTGGTGGGAGAAAAATTCGTGTTCTTACTTTTTTTATTTTTTTATTTAAATATAAAACCCAACTTGAATTAACATAAAATTTAAAAAAATGACTAAAAATACATTAATTTATGTATAAAATTGAAATAGGCAATTATCTACAAATAACTTCTAAAATGATTGTATTCTTTTTGATATTCACTTTTTAAAAGAAATATTTTCTAGTCTATTATATTTAAAGTATTTCTTTTTTTAAAATAAAAAGTTTTATTTTCTTCTAATTAATCTTTTTTTTAAAAAATAATAATATCATAACCATCTCATATTTTAATTTTCTTCAAGGGAGAGGGGGTGGCTTATGGAATTTTAGAACTATCAAATCAAATAAAAATTAGTAATTCTTGTATAAAGTTTAAAATACAACTTTACATGTAAAAATGTATAAATAAAAAAATTACCATAAATTTGTTGTAACTTGTCAAAGATTAATAAAATGACTTACCTAAAAAAGAAAAAAAGAAACATAAATAAAGTTATGCATATACACACATTCATACACAATTAATCTAACATATCAATATTTACACAGAATATTAACTTATTTTAAATAACTTTATACATATATATATTAATACCAACATTTATTAATATTGTAACTTTGTACTACATATTTAAAGGCATACCCTTATTATCATGCATGAGACATAAAATATTAAAGAAATGACATTCATTTATTTTGTTAAATATTAAATTCATCACCATTTATAGTTATTATTAAAGTAATATAAATCTTTTACATCAATCATACCTTACTTTACTATTAGAAAAACAAGCAAATTCATTACTAGAAATATTTCTTTGAAAATTAAAAAATTAATATTTGGAAACGGGGCAATCTTTAAGCATGCACTCCTTTCTATAAAAGTTTTATATATATGTAAACTGATTTAAATATGTAAAATTTCAATATTTAGCATAAAAATAAAAACAACACGGATGACATTAAAATTAAATGAAAGTTATTTAAATAATAGTAAAAAAAAACATCTAAAAGTTTTCATTACAAGTTAGCAAAAAAATAATTATTGATTAACTGCAAAAAAATAAAAATCTGGTCATTTTTGGGCACTTACAGATAATTTATTATTATTCATTTATTTGAATAATTGTTTAAAAACACTAATAATTATAGTTCTATACTTATGATAATAGATCAATACTCCATTATTAAAATATATGTAGATATGTTATCAAAAAAATCATCCATACTAAACATGCAATATATAAGATGAGACAGAGAGCAATTAAATTACCCTTTTATATCATCAACATCAATCACAAATGAATGCAGATATTTGTCTTTGTTCGGGAAAATCGCACTGAAGAATGCTGTTATGCTCCCCAAGATTACCTACTTCCTTGCGGGCTTGTCGAAACCCAATGTAGGAAGCTGTGTTGGGGAGGAAAAGCTCCTGTCATCAGCCTGCGCCTCCTACAAAAACCTACACAGATGAACGCCATAGGACTACACTCAATCAAAATCTTATTAATACCTTGTTTTCATAATGTACTTTAATACAGTGTTTTCATAATGTACTTAGCAGATTATTTATGAAAAATCCAGATATGGAAGGGCCAATATTCCCAGAAGAAATAACTCCTACCGATAGGCCACCTCCCAAAAGTGGAAGGCTTTGGATTCAAAAGCAAATTTCTATAGTATTTAACCATCTAAAAATGAAGCCAGGAACAATGTTTAATAACAAACTAAACTACTGAAACGCATATGATCTTATGAATCTGGAAGAAACTAAAATTGACAATATTCTTTCGATTGGAATATCGAGGTTCTCCAGGTTGACCAAACGTCTAAAATTGGAACCGATGTTTGTTGATTTTTTAATCACGGTTAACCTTGGGGCTTTGCCTACTGCTGACTTCCTACATAGTAAAAGGAATTATAATCTGGACCCTATATGCGCACTATGTAGGCGTAGTGATGAGACAATGGCACATATATTGGAGGAGTGTCAAATTTGGAATAGCATAAGAAACACTTTTAAATCTTTCATTAAAAACATAGAATCAGCTTGTGTAAATTAGACTAAGGCCTTCAAGAGTGGATATTTTGGGGTCATAAGATTGGCAACATTTTAAAATTTTTCCATTTGGTCATTGAGAAATAAGACTATCTTCGAGAGTGAAGAAGAATATGACATGATGAAAATGTCTTTACACTTACTAAAAGAAATTAAAGAATTAGACCAAAAATTTTCTCAGAATTGGACGTTCAACCAGACCTGGGCCCTAATAAATCTAAATCAAAATGTAGTACCAATGATGAAAAGAATGTAAAGTCTTAATGTAATTGATATAAAATTAATTGTTTTTTTGTTTATATATATACAAGCGTAACCTCTGATTTTGTTGACTGGTCTCCTTTGAGATCAATATGTAATTGTCCTTCCTTTTGTAAATGATTCTTATGGTTTGTGAATAAAATTTCCTTTTGAAAGATAAAAATAAAATAAAATCAGATGTTGTGCATGTAATTGAAGGTAGGCAATGTAATTGCCCAAATATGTACACTCATTATTACAGTTAATGCAGAAGATGGTTGATGATGACAAACTTATGATAACCAGATCCTATATTATTATAAGTGACTGAAAATATAAAGGTGATTAAAGATATAAAGAAAAAAAAACATAAACAATAAGCAAAAAATAATAATTACTATTTTAGATATAAATGTTAGCAACAATTCCTATATCAATAAACTTAAGATGACAAACTTTGCCCATCTTCCATTCAATCATGTGCTGTTCTACTCCACCAAATAAGAAAAATTTCCAAAATCA
The DNA here is from genome assembly GCA_028023455.1 of Epiperipatus broadwayi. Taxonomy (NCBI): domain Eukaryota; kingdom Metazoa; phylum Onychophora; class Udeonychophora; order Euonychophora; family Peripatidae; genus Epiperipatus; species Epiperipatus broadwayi. The sequence goes on from JAQFVV010006246.1 coordinate 7,385,295, forward strand.
GATTCTCTCCTTCCTTGTGAGATGAACTTTTGTCATAACTTATAAACAAATATAATTTTTTTTTTAAAATTCATTCATCTTTAAAAGTATTTTGACAATAATTAAAACACAACTGCTAATAACTTAAATAAATATTAATAATATTAACTCAATATCAAATATATTTAACATTGTTTTTTATTATTATTATTAAAGAAAACAAATACAATTTACAGCATGAATCGGTTAATATACATTCATCGTTGATTATACTTTTATAACTTGGCTAGTATCTTCTGAGCAGGGGGCTCATCATCTAGAGGAAATATTTGCACCCAGGTGTCGACATAGAGATGCTCTGGTGCTAAAAGGTGATCTTTATTTTTTTCATACTGACCATAAATTTGTCTTATACTATCCAGGGCTGCGAACCATCATGTCTAAACACCAGCTGATTTCTCATCAGCCATCTGGCAAATAGTAGGAAAATTGCCATTCTAATCATGACATATTTGCGACTCATTAAGGCTTCACTCATTCATTGACAGTATATTTTCATTAGAGGGCATGACTCTCACTGTGATTTCTTGTCTGATTCATCCCAGATAAGGGCAATTATAGAAAATATGGTTGATCATCTCCTCTTGATTAGCACAGATTACATAAGACATTTAATTTGAAAAATCCTCTTCTGGTCACTAAAAATTGTTTTGTGAGAAGCGATGTCAAATTGTATTTAATTATAAAATTATAAAATCTACATACTTGGGCTCAAACCCCATTGCTTTGATTTCCTGATTAATATTTTTGTTGTAATTTTAAGCTCAGTTGGCAATTTTACATTTCCAGGATGCAAATACTTGTAAACATCCCAGTATGTGTTCTTGGTCTATATTATCGTTCTTGTGATTTTGAAACACTGGTTTATGTGCTCTAACAGTTCTGATGCCCATTTGCTCGGCATTGGTGTCAGTGTGTCAGTGGGCTCTAGTTTATCTTCAGACAATTCTGTAGGCATATCCATATACATTGCTCTTAGAATTCTCAATGCCCTTTGAATGTAAAATACACTAATATCCTGAAGACCAAGTCCAGTCAGATCCCTCGGTTTCTGCACCTTAGCTAAGCTGATGGAAAAGCTCTTCCTTTTCCACAATTGCTTGCTGCATGGAGTTAATTGCATCCCAAAAGGACTTGGTCAGCTTAAAGATTGGCAGGTAATAATTGAAGCACCATCATGTTGATCAGTGTTGCCTTGCCAGGGAGTGACAGGGATATCATGGACAGAATACTCGTAATCTTCCTGGCTTTTTCCAGTATATTTGTCTGAAACGCTTTTCTCATTGCCTTTCTGGATAACATCACAGGGAATCCAAGAAAGCTCTGTGGCTTTACCATATATCTTGGTGGAACTACAGATCCCCTGTGGAGCTTCCACACTGCATATTTATCAGGGTTGATCATTAGCCTTTATATTCCAGTGTATTTGTCCAAAAGTTGATAAAGTTGTGGCAACCACTTGTGGGATGGGAGGAAGATGGTGATGTTGTCTATGTAGATGTGATGGATTTCCTACATTAGTGCTGGAACAAACACCCCTGGTAGTTGTTTTTCGATCTCTGTTAGCAAGGGGTTTACATAGGCAATGAAGCACAAGGTCCTGAGTGGGGACTCCTGAGGTATTGACAAATGAGGTCTGAACTCTGGGGACAGAAACATCTAAAGATATGCAAATTGACCTATTCAGCAGTAAGTTGGCCATTATTCTGATGTATATCATAGGAACTCCATAGTGCCTAAGAAGTGAAAACAGCTCTGCTGTCACCACGGAGTCAAAAGCTGCTACAAAGTCTATCTGGACTGCAATGAGTCCAGATGTTTTTTTGGCTCTCAATTGTTCCACCAGTAAGGTGAACCTCCTCACCACATCAATGGTAGAATGAGCCCTTGCAAGCAAATTGGTGCAAAGATATATTGCCGAGCAGCTGTTGCTGTATCTTATTCTTGACCAGCAATTCTACAGTCTTGATTAAAAGTGGTGTTATGGATATTGGTCAGATATTGGACAATGGTGATGGATTCTTCAACTTTATCATAAATGGCACAAGAGAAATATGGTACAAGTCTAGCATCCTTTGAAAGTCCCTGGCCAATACATCAATGACTCGATGGACTATTGAAACAGAAATTTGCTTAAGTGTAGTAGAACGAAATGCGGGATTCCATGAAGGCCTGGATGTAGTGCTCAGGATAATATTTTCTGCTCAGTAATTCCAAGATCTTCAGTTGCTGCATCTTTCACCCAAATTTCCTTAATTTTCAAACCTCTGGCTTTGTAATTTCCCTTTGAAGTGATTATGAATTTTATTACGCTTCCAACATAGTTGTGACTGTTGATTGTTATCATTGAGAGTGTTGGCCTCTTCTTTGCACCAACTACCCATTTCAGATAGCTTTACATCCAGTTGTATTGCATAGGTAAATAGATATTGTTTCTCTTGATTGCTATGTATTGTGCTAGCACCTTTGGCGTATTTCTGTACTGCTTTTTTGTGCAAAGAATCTCTCCCATCATAACCTCTGTTGTTGTGAATTCACTGATTCTCACAACTATGAGGTTCAGCTCCTTGAGCAATCTTATGGGTCCCTTTGGTCTCCAAGTAAAGGTGTTGACGAGAGAACCCAGGATCCCCACAAATGCAGACCACACATGAAGAGGCTTCTAGTGACAGGAGCTGAACCTTGTGGAAGAGGATATATGCTTCGGAAAAAATCCATTCAGGCACATTTTCTTTGTTTAATAATCTGATGGTTTTTGTATGAAAGGAGAAATTCAGTGATAGGGGGGCCTAACAGGAGGAAAATTTATCATGGCTAAATGGTCTGAGAATGGCAACAACTGTAATTCAGCATGAATTTTATGATAGATTTCTGGGCTGTAAAATAACAGGTTAATTAATGATTTGTACTGTCGTGTGTAAAAGGAGTAGGCATTTTCTGGAAAACATCCCTCCCCACACAATAGCACCCTATTGACAGCGTATAGATATTTTTGGTTATATTGCTGATAGCACATGTTAAAGTCCCCAAACAGCAGACAGGTGACACTATTGAGGATAATATTGAGTTTATTCTGTTGATTGCATAGTTGACCAGCTTAGAGTCCCTCTGAAAGTATATATATAAATTAGTATTAATGACATATTGTCTATTGTAATTTTTATTACTGAGTAAGTCCTCATTTAAGTAAAGAGTCCTGTTCTTCTCCAAATTTAGTTTTACCTGTATTATAATAAAATATAGGATTTAATATATATGAATAAAAATAAAATAGCAAACTAAAAATTATGAGGCTTTGATCCATCAACAACTGATTTTGACTAAATATGTCAGCTTTTCTGATTACTAAAAGTTATTATGTAGAACATTATATTTAGATTATCAGTAAGAATGTTTAAATTAATTTAACATTCCTTTATTATTCTATAACCTCCATATTTATGATTTTAATTATCTGTGATTGAAAAAATAGTAATTAAAACATTTAAACAAATTGAAATTAATATTAAAATATGTATATATTTTAATTTATGTATATACAAAAGTAAATACATCTACATATGTGGAGTGTATATGTTAAAAATACATAATAATATGATAAACGATTATCTGTAAATTGCAATATCCATGGCAAGATTTAGTGCCATCTATTTATTTCATATATAATCACTGTTCCCAAAATGCATTATACTTTAATGACTGTGTGTGTGCTTGTCAAATGCTTATATAAAATAATTAGATTATACATTAGAAATAAAATTAAATTACAATATATGAGTTTTATCTTGGTTTTACCTAAGATATATAATCACTGTTCCCACAATGCAATATACTTTAATGATTGTGTGTATGCCTGTCAAATGCTTATATAAAATAATTAGATTATGCATTAGAAATGGAATTAAATTACAATATATGAGTTTTATCTTGGTTTTACCTAAGATAATTACAACTCGTCTACAGAGAACATTGGATTTCCACCAACCAAGAGAACAAGCTGGATTTAAAAGTGGTTTTAGTATAGTAGATCATACCCAAGTATTAAGAGAAGTTATAGAAAGGACAAATGAATATTAGTTGCCATTATGTTTTGGATTTGTAGATTATGAAAAGGCATTTGATTCTATAAACATTTCTTCAGTGAATAAAGCATTGAATCATCAAAGTATAGATCCAGGTTATTTGTAATATTTTAAAGAATATTTATAAAGATGCAACAGCAACAATTAGATTTCATAATGATACTGGGATAGCCAACATTGAAAAGGGTGTAAGACAAGGTGACTCCATATCTCCAAAACTTTTTACAGCAATTTTTTGTGGATTAAAATGGGAAACTAAAGGAGAGAAAGTAAATGGAGATTATTTAAGTCATTTAGATTTTGCAGATGATGTAGTTGTTTTTGCAAATAATGCTTCAGAGCTGCAGGAAATATTGCAGGATTTATCAAATGAAAATAGGATTAAAGATAAATGTTAAAAAGATTATAATGTTTAATGGATTTTCTCAAAATATGAAAATAAAGATTGATTATGATGAATTAGAAGAAGTTAACAGTTACAAATACCTTCATAGAATTAAACTTGGTTGGAGTGCTTTTGGTAGAAATAACTTGATACTAAAAGGAAATATGCCTATGTGTTCGAAAAGGAATGTTTTTAACAAATGTGTTATTTCTTACTTATAGATCTGAGACTTGGACACTTAATAGAAGAGCAATACAGAGACTTCAGATCACTCAAAGAAGTATGGAGAGATGCATGCTGGGAGTAACAAGAAGAGATCGAAAACACAATGTATGGGTAAGAGAACAAACAGGTATTACTGACTTCATTGAAAAAAATTAGAAGATTGAAGTGCAGTTGGGCTGGACATACTGCTAGAAGAGATGATAATAGATGGACAATTGAAGCCTTAAACTAGATTCCAAGTTATTGTAAATGACCCAGAAAGAGACCCCATGTGAGATGGATGGATGAGATGAGAAAATGTGTAGGGGTGATTTGGAGAAGCTAAAGATTGGAAAAGATGGATTGAACTTGGAGAGACCTTCATCCTGCAGTGGATTGATAATGGTTGATGATGATATGAGTTTTATGCTCTTTGCTACTAAAGATTTAATGTATGATAGTGTTTTAATTAAATACTACAAAAGAGATTATATTCTTTTTAATTTCTGAATAAACATTACAATATATATATATAGTAATCATATAATCAAGTGAGGAGGGTGCTATTTGGTAAGTATAAAAAAATCAAGATACTAAACGATTAAAGGGACCCAATAAACAGGCTTCCTTTCTAAAATGCTAATTTGTAATGTCGAATCAAAGACTTAATCTAAACTAGAAGTAGATATGCAATATACCCATTCGATTATTCACCAACCAGCGACAACATAAATCTTAGCTTACCTTTTACAAAAAAAAAAAAAAACTATACGCAAAGCAAACTTTCATATGAATAATGTTTGCCGCTATATTATTGCATGTGAATATTAATATTTTTAATAAATTTCAGGATTTATATAGCATTTCTGACAAATCAAGTGAGGAGGGTGCTATTTGGTAAGTATAAAAAAATCAAGATACTAAACGATTAAAGGGACCCAATAAACAGGCTTCCTTTCTAAAATGCTAATTTGTAATGTTGAATCAAAGACTTAATCTAAACTAGAAGTAGATATGCAATATACCCATTCGATTATTCACCAACCAGTGACAACATAAATCTTAGCTTAACTTTTACAAAAAAAAAAAAAAAACTAGACGCAAAGCAAACTTTCATATGAATAATGTTTGCCGCTACACTATTGCATGTTAATATTAATATTTTTAATAAATTTCAGGATTTATATAGCATTTCTGACATTGAATGCACTAATAAGTACACAACTATTCATTAAAATTGTATACTTGTGGCTAGCATAATATCACAGTCAATAAAATAATACTTTAATCTATATTATTTCTCAGGGCTTTGAACATCAAAAGACTCTTATACATTTATATAATAAAGTTTCTTATGATATGACTGAACACAAATGGGCATTTTGTGATTGTATCCAGTGCATATCTCTTAGTATATAAATAAAGTTGTGAAAAAAATTGGAGAGTGAGTTCTCATGGTTAAAGATAAACAATACTCACTTAACAAAGCTACGTAACATATAACTAAAATTAAATGATTGAAATTAAACCACACCAATGAATCAAAATGATGATGATAAATAAATAAAACACAAAGTCGCTATTTTAAAAACAACAATTAAACAATTTTATTAAACAAAATAAGAATGCATAAATATAGAAATAAGTATGTATAAGATAACTATACTAATATTTCTGCTAACATTCTCTAAATAAATGAAGTTATTTATAAGCACTTCTATAAAAAAAAAAAAAAAAAGATCACAGGTAGATGATGAGTAACTTTATGTATTGCTCATAGAAATACAAACTTATAAAAGAAGATTGCCAAAGAATAGGATTCAATTATATTCTTATTACTCTAAAATCTAAAATATACTAAGAGATCAATCTGTCTTACAGATCCTAAATATTTCCCCTAGTGGAACACACTATTAAATGGTATCTTCATAGTTTATCTTTTCATCTAGGTACAACATTATCATCTTGGCCAATTTATATAGTTCTAAATGATACATTCTGTATATGACCTATGGCCAAGGATTCTCTGTTTCTTATATTCTAATTTTATGTGTATATTTTAAAACATTATTTATTCATTTACATAAAAACATTTATAATGTGATACCCTTAATATTATATAAGCATATAAAAAAAATTATAAGGTCTATAAGACAAGGGCATCTCAAATCAATGAGAATTTAATGATACTATTAGCTAACAGTAACAACCTTTATCTAAATAAAAAAAAACAATGCAAAAACATCTTAGATCAATTTAAATATTGAAACTATACTAGCTAGTCTTCTTACTGATGAGAAAGTTGATCAATATTAACACATGTAATTAAAATATTGCACAAAAACATAATAAAAACCAATTATACAGCCTATCATTATCCATGAAAGTTTATGAATAACTTTATCTATGTTCTTTATGTAATTTCCATAGATAAATTTCCTCTCTACGAATATACTCCTTATTTTATCTTTCAAAAGTAACCTTTATTAGTAAAAGGATTACAAAAATTTTGGGTACACTTACCCATTGAGAATTACAAAGTGTTCAATGTGACAAACAAGGTAAAACAATTATTGATTATATAAAATAAATATGCTTGATAACAATTATGTCCATTAAAGAGTTGCTATAATGTTGATATTAATGTGTATTTGAACATGAGTATCTATACATGGATCTACATGGCCCAGCTACTGAGAAGCCATCCATCACACAATGATCCCACCCCTGGGGCCCCAAAGCGAAGACCCAAATGCTTCAGCTGAATAGGTGGACAAGTCCAGCATTGCGCCAACCACCACAACAGGCAGTGAGGTCCAAGGCTCAAGTCCATTGAATAATAAATTCTCGACCTGCAGCCGAGCCATGTCAAGACCATTCCAGATGCCTCTGTCTCCCAATCAACAGTCCAAATGTGCAGGGACTGCATTCAGTCTAAAGTCAACTAAGAAAAACTAACACATAGCGAGCACAGATCTGCACTGCCTAAAACCAATCTATCAAGAGGGCACAGCAGCCAACCAGAGCAGGAATGGTGCTCAGACTTTGACCAGGTACCCTCCCAGCAGGTTTTCCAGGTAGCGGCAATAATTGTCAACAGCCTGCACCAAAGAACCAGCCTCCTAATGACCGCCACCACCCCCAAGAAAGAAAAGAGGAATGCACACCCATGCCTGGAAAATTATTGCATCAAAGCCTCCATCAAAGTTACGAAATTTGGAGGTGGCCCAAATCAGACCAACCACCTTACAAACTCTCTAATTTTAAAGTTAACCTTATTTTATTATTTTTAAAATTCTACATTGGAATGTATGATGAATTCATTATTCTTAGTTTTCTACAAAATTTATTGACAGATAAGATTCTTTTAGTGATGTTGGTCCATTTATGGCATGGTATTTTATTTTAAAAGTAATGATAATATTGTTTATCAAAATTTTTAAAATTCATTATGAAGATAATTAGGTCATAGATTCCTAAGGCAATTAAATTCCAGTTAAGTGTACTTTTTAAGAAGTAAGAATGTTATTTCAATTTCAATCTCCTACAGGATTAGTTTTTTAGAAAATTAGCAAAACACAACTATTAAGTTAAATCAGAATTTCTCATGTGTGCTTAATTAGCATTCACTTAGCTGGAAAACAAAAGCAAAATCCGATCCACTCCACTTAACATAGCAAATTTTGTAACTCCAAAACTACTGGTATTTGAAGACTAAAACATTTGGCTATATTTCTAAATAATTCCAAGATATTGAATGTAGAAAGTAAGCAATTAATTATTCTTCTATAATTAAATCATGTTTGAAGATCAAAATCATAGCAGTTAGCATCAGCCTATGAATACATATGTCCAATGGTCCTTTTCCTAGTGGTGAATGAAATATAAAGTTTATCAGATGAAAATTTTCATGCAGATAACTTCAAATTTCTCAATCATTTGTTTTTATAGTGTAGAACATGTGATTGAAAAATGACTAGATTCGAACTCTTCTTTCACTCAATTACAATTTGCATGCAAAATTTTATCATGTTGGCACAGCAACTAATTTCATCCAGATGATAAGGCTCTCGTTACTATCTGCACAGCAATATCATTCATATTATATAACATTTTATATGCAAAAGACATTTTAAAATAAAATTATTATAAAGATAAATATACAGTCATTTTTATATACTAACTTGTTTGATGTACTATTACTAATAGTTGAATGTATTTGGAATATTTAAATAAAGATAATTTTTTCTAAAGACATTCAATACACATCTTAGATGATGGAAATAGTCCAATATAAAAATATAACTAGAACACTATCATCACAAACCTTCAGGAAAATACAATTATTTACATTTATTCCGATACCAAATAATATACATAAAATGAATAAGATTTAATTTTTTAAATTGACGGTTCTCATATTATATAAGTTTTTATTATTCCTATGACTAATATTAAATACATTTTTAACATCTAAAAAACATCATTTTATTATAGCTAGACATAAAAACAAACACATACATGCACATTTAAATGTTATATGGAAGTTAAGTATATTTACAAATGATTTTAAATTAGATATTAATTGCTGAATTTATGATTATGTTGCAATCAATCCTTATTTTAATAAAGGATATTGGACATCCAACAATAAAATGTTCCTCAGCATAAAATAGGATTGATAACTTAATTTTGTTAATGAATGTTTTTACTAAATTTAATATTTAACTACAATTTTATAATTTCAATACACGTTTTTAGATTTATTTAAAAATATGTTTACCATCTTAGGTATCCCCTAGCAAAGCTATACTCATATATACTGTATAATATAATTTGAAAATTATAATCATTATTATAAAAAAAAGTTGAACTGATTACTTTAAATTAATGAACCCAAGGGGTTACTATCACTATATATATATATATATATATATATATATAGTGATAGTCATATATATATATATATATATATAGAATGCTGTGCTTAGGATATTGATGGTTATCACAAGTGATAGATAGTGGAATGATCTTCAGATGAAAAGTTAAATGTTAATAGAAATAAAAAGTGCTTGACAAAAAGTATGCCTTGTAAATAGAATGTTCGTTTATCAAAGGATAAATGAAATGTTTCCAATACAAACAATAATTTGTTGTCTCCTTCTTCACTAACGTAAATTAGTGAGAAACCCAGTCATCATAAGCATTTCAAACCATCAGTAATGACATTTCCATTCTTTAACTACAAGTATAGCATTTCTGATTTAAATTCTCTTTTTCATAATTTTTAGTTCAAATCCTGAAGAATTAATAAACAATGACAATAACAAACTAAAAAAAGTCACAGCCTTTAGTTATAACTTTGCACAGGTCAAGACAATCACTAATGTGTTAGTTTGGAATTGGATTTGAGACAAGATTTTGAGCTGGTAAGGATTGTACATTTATGCAACTTTATTTGGGATTCTCCTGTTATTACAGCAATATCACAAAAAATAGAATTTTTCTTCAGGACTTTAATGCATGAGTTGTTACAAATAATAGACTTGGGTCAAAAGTTGTTGGAAAATGATAGGTTATTATTGAATTTTTGCATAATACATAGACTGACTATCATAAACATTTTTGATACATACATCCTTAAAAGAATGAGATTTAATAAATTACATTATAGTTAGGAGTCAGAATACAAGAAAAATTCATAATTTATGCGCATTTACTGATTGTTGGATGGATCACAGATTAACCCTTAAACCGCTAATTTTATCATTGGTTGTATCAGATAAAAATCAAATCTTTTAATTGGCCAACTCACAAACTGAAGACAAAGCCTATTGTTAAAACATATTCGCCTATAATATTAAATTCAACTCAGATACATTTATAAAAAGTATATAATTAATTTTTCAGGTCATGAAAAAAACGAAAGTTCTTTCAAAAATAAATTGCTATTTATTTATTCTAAAATATTCAATATCGGCAACATAAAAGTTATAATGTAAACAAAAAGATCGACTTTTACGTTATAGAAAAGTAAATATTTCTTTTTACTACAACTTCAATATTTGGACTAAAATCTTCAATATTTTTCGAAAATAATTTTGTTTTTTTATTATTCTCTCTGAAAATTATGTTTAATTTCCATAAATATTATTTAATAATAATTTAAATCATATTCGAAATGAAAATCTCAGCGTTTTTCTTTATTTTCTTTGATCAGGCAGTTTCTTTGTTCTTTCCAGCCAATCAGAATGCCTTTTTCGGCTGAGAGCATGCTAAGAACCAATCACAAATAATGTTCCTTCTTTGTTTAGGTTTAAATGCGTTTTTTTTCTATTTTTTACTTCTAAAATAAATCGGAAGATGTCACCATCGTACAGAACTTTTAAAAACGAATTCAATACGTATTTAACGAAAATTTTCGTATGAAAACGAGCTGAGTTAGAGTGATTTCAGATGTCGACGAGGAGCCTCGTCGGACGCGGGAAAAGGGTTAATGTACACTAAAACTAAAATGATAATTGCATTAAAAAATAAGTCTTATTCCAATGATATTTGCAAGAAATTTTATATCCCTTTTTTAAATGCACACAGCATAAATACTAAATTTCTACCGCTATTAGTCAGTCAGAATTGTCATATTACTAAAAAATGGAATTTTCATAGGAGTTTATCGAGGATACAAATAACTGGTTTTCTGACAATGAAATATATTAATGAATTGATAAATAACATGGGACATACTGTGATTGAAAAAATAATAAATTAAATATGGAACTTCATAATAAATATAGATTTAAAGATAGAAGTTCAACAATTGACAAGAAAGCTTAAAAATAATTAGTGGATTAAGACTGCAAAGGAGATACAAATATTTATTGATCATGGTCACTCTAGATCTTTTTCTAATGTATGAAAATAACATATGGTCCTGAGAAACAAATGCATCAAGACACACCCTTTTCTTTGATGATAATATTTTGAACAAATAAAGGAAGTGTTTTGATCATCATGTTATTATACTACAAGAACTGAGATGACAACTTTTAATAATATATTCATTTTATCTACTCATTTATATTTGGATAAAGATATCCAGTTTAATGGAGCCAAAACAGCCCGTGATAATCTTAAAAATGAAAATATGAGAAGTGAAAAAGTTTTAAAATATAGTGATGATATTAGCTTTAAAAATATTAGTATTTTTAGAAATATATGAACTCATAAAGTCATGCCATTTAATTTTAAAAAAGTCTTTGCTATTTCAATATTTAAACATAAACTGGAATAGATAAAATTGTAGTATCCACTATAGCAAAAGTATTTTCAAGGATTTGTTCACTAGGTTGCTTCCAATCATAGGTGAATGGTTAGTAAAGACCCAATGTGGTTTGAAAAAATCAAGAAACAGCAAAGATATGGTTTTTGTTGCCAGGAAAATGCAAGAAAAGTGACAGAAATAAAAAATAATTGGAAAATGTTTTTAGTGACTTGATCAAGATATTTGATTCAAACATTTCTATGTTAACGGGCACATACGATGTTACATTGTTTTTTTTTATTATTAAACATGAAAAAAATAAAAGTTCGCAAATAAAAACTTCTTTTTTAAGAATTAAAAATTAAAAAAATCTATCTTAAACTCGTATATATATAAAATCGCACAGATGAAAAAAAATTATTAAAATAAAACTTTATTAAAAATAGAAAAAGTATTTTAAAAGCAAAAACTTAAAAAGATTTAATTGAAGATAAAAATATATCTTCAAGAATGTAGATAAATTAATTAATCTTTTGTAAAATGAAAATGATTATTTTAATTAGTAAGCTAGCCCTTGGGCATTTCAAATGTATAAGCAACAATCAGATAGGAGAGGAAAAACAATAGGAACAGAATGGCCAATGAAAGAAATCCATCGGGGAAATCGGACCTCAATGGAAGGATCATCATCAATGATGACGTAATGTCAATTGAATCCTTAAAATTAATATAAAAGGAAAAGTTTGGAAATTATTAGTTAGTTATTAAGAGTGGACAGATATGTGTTAGTGGAGAGTCGGAGGTGAAGGAATTGAAAGACGCACTTTCAATTCCTTCAGTTGTTAAAGAAAAAAAAATGAAACATCGTTTTCTACATTGAGGACCAGCTAAAGTAAAAAAACCTCCGGATGAATAAATAAAACAGCCAACAGAATACCAATCTTTTTAAGATAGCATGGGAATTCATGTTCAAATGGCAAGCAACAGATAAAGATCAAATGTTTAAAACCGTAAGACTTTATAATTAATGAACATTAAATTAAAAACTTTCCGTATTTAAAATAATTGCAATAGAATCCTATCTGACCAATTTTATTTACTAATAAGTAATTTTAATTTGATGTATTTCTTTTGTAAAATCATTTCCATTAAGTTTTATTATGACTGTTTTGTTTTTCGTTAAATTAAATTATATAAATGTTAAACTTAAGTCAGGCGTGAATAGCTATATATATTTGTAAAGTTATATTAGGGGAGGGTAATCTTAGGTTATTTGTTTCGTAGTTAAATTAGGTCAATGGATTGGATATATTGGTGTAATTAGTAGATGTAGTACGGGATTCGCTACAGGCAGAATCGCTTTATATGCGCACACAACCGTTTTCCTATGGAAGGGATAAGTCGGAGTCCGCTGTCCTTTCCTATGGAGTTTTTTTTTATTGCCCTTCTTGTCAGATAGATGTAGTATTTCTATCTGACGAGAGTCAATTTCTTCTCTTAACCTATTTGTGCTGTCGTATTCATATTACATTGAATACATCAATGTATCAGATGGATTGATGCCGGTTTGACTGCGAGCTTTTGGCCTAAGGTTAAATGAGGGACAGAATATTTTCTTTTTAAATGCGAATCTATGTAGTCTATTCATACTTGACACTCTAAATAAAAATACTAAACTCATCTGTGCGAACTTATAAAAATTAAAAATGTAAATTAAAATCTAAAATAAAAGTTAAAAATGTAGTTAAATGCTAAAGTAAACATATTAAAATGATAATGCTAAATTATATATATATATATGTGCGTAAATAAATGTTTTGTATGTTAATTACTAGCAGTGGCTTATTTTATTCCTTTTTTAATATTGAAATATATCTTAGACAAGAATTTATTTTAAAATATAAATCTCTGCTATTCCACTGAGCTAGTGACAATGGGCTAACGACCGGAATCAAAATTTTTAAAATAAAAATAAAAAATTTTTTTTGACTTACGTATCTGCCTACTTTATAAATTTTCTAGGTTCAAATGCCTAGTGGCGCCCTGTAGTGCAGATTACGTTAAGTCTAACTTCTCCAGATCGTTATACTATGCATTATTTGAAATTATTTGTTTATCCACAGAATGATAGGAAAAGAGGAAGTGTTATCATTAGAAGAAAAGTCTGAGGTGTTTGAAATAACTTTAACAAAAATGGAGTACTTGTCCCAAAATTGGTTTTAATTTTTAGGGCAAAGGTCTTTGGAACTATTTATAGGCAGCTTAATGAAACAGAGACCAAGGTACAATACACGTTTGATAGTGAAATTTTTTTAATTTGAATCAATAGCAAAAACATGAACTTCACCTTCTTGGATTATGAATTTAAAGTCATAGCTAATAGTGCTATTTTTGACAACCCAAAAGATGATTTATATAATGTAATTATTATTTGGTCTACCAATTAATGTTCAAAAAAACACATCTTTATCTCAGTAATGGAAAAAAAATAACTTCAAAAACTTTTAGCTTGGATGAATATAAACCAATTTAAATATCTTAATAGTTTTTAACTTTCACTGTGTTCAAAATCCCTATTGGCTATTTGAATTAAAGTTCTAAAGATTTGATTGGTCAATTACAGAATCACAGTAACAATACATTTGTCTTTTAAAATTCTATTTGTTTTAGGATAGTTTCTAAAATGAAAATTAATAATTCATCAGATTATTAAAGTAAACAAAAGATTTTTCAAAAATTAATTTCTATTTATAATTAATGAATAATCTATAGTGCTTAACATAAAACATGTGCTTATTGTTCAATTATAAATTCCAGCTTATTATCTTCTTTGTCAATTTGTTTTCATGTAATAAGTAATTATTTTTACTAAAATCTGGATTATTCTTCTGAAATAATTAATATTTCACAAATAATTTGTGAAAAAATAATAAGTATGTAAAAAAACTGTTTATTATCTTCTTTGTCAATTTATTATCATGTAATAAGTAATTATTTTTACTAAAACCTAGATTATTCTTCTGAAATAATTAATATTTCATAAATAATTTGTGAAAAAAATAAATGTGTAAAAAAGGTTTAGAGAATTATATGTTTTTTTTCCCCAAAACAAAATGAAGAAATACAACTATCAAAATCATTAGCAGTTGTTCTCTTAGAGAACAAGAAGCAACCAACAAGCACTTAGGAAGGAAGGTCTTATACTATTGGTATACCATTAAATTTAGATGTTATTGATTTATTAGTTGTAAAAAAATTCTAAATGTGGTACATTATTCAGTAGTTTTCTTAATAAAATAATGGTAAAATCAGTAAAGTAACATGAAAAATAGTGGTTTGAGTGGGAGTTCAAGCCACATATAAAAGTAATTGTTTTAAGCCAATAAACATCACATGACCACTTCTTATGCTTGTGTATAACTGTTGTTAAAACAGGCAAATCTCACAGTGTCCATTGATTCCTCTAGCTTGCTATGTGTGGCAATATATATAGTGAGTTTTGCCCATTTTAAAAGTAATTCTTCCATGTTATTATACAGCTAACAGTCAGAGAAAGCCCCATGGTGTCTTCGCATAGATTCTGATGTCTCAGGTGTTATGTCATTGTGATTGCTTTCTTCTGTACTTTGTTTTAAGCTTTTCTGTAATCTTATAGCATGGTTTGTGGTAGTTTAGAGTTTCCATTTTTCCAGAGGCAATTTTAACATATTAATTGAAAAAAATATCTGAAGATAGCATTAAATGGATATGTTCATAATTGACAATACCCTTTTAATATGACAATTTGTTTACAAATTAAAGGTTATGATGCAATACTTTTGTAGTAGATTTATTTTTAAACCAAACATTACATCATTAATAGAAAATTGTGTTTAAAAACATTTATTTTAAAAAAGATAACTCTTAAAAAGTTCATTATGGCATAGCAAAAGCAGAATCCTCCTTGTCAAATGGTGAAGTAAATATTTTAAATAATACTTTTAGTTTTAATATTTTTTTCTTTCTTTTGATGATAACTAACCCTGAAATTATTTTAGTTTTAGAATTAAAATATCTAATATTGTGTTCTATTAACACTATGAATAAGAAAATTTGTCCAATGTTTATCTGATATTTCACTGTAATAACTTTTTTGAATAGATAAATTTATCCAAAATGTCAATTCCCATTGTTGTAGATAAAAACTCTGTTTAAAAATTTATTTTCACATTTTAAAAATATCAAATATTAACTTTTAAAATGTAAATCATTTGAAAGTTTATACATTTGTAATAAATAATGCTAAAAGATTGTCAATAAATGATATAGAAAAGATTTAATTGTAAAAATAAAATGTTGAAATATGGAGTAATATTTAACACTACATTCGCTAAGCCCCATTGAAATGAGATAGGAGGAGTTTTTATCTAAATAGGCTTAGTAGTACAAAAAATGTATTTATATGTTTAGATGTAGCACAAAATCTAATGTACTGTTACTATTTTTAATACATTAAAAGATAGGTTATTACAACTAAATTAGCTGTATTTAGGGTTTCTACTTTATCTACTATATTTCCCCCAAACTAAAACCTAATTAAAAAATAAGCCCTAGCATGATTTTTGAGGATACTTATAAAATAAACCCTACTCCAAATATAAGCTCTAATTAAGATTGGCAACCAGATAAATAGCTTTTGTTTGCTTTTGAAACATACGATAAACCTATTGAATTATAAATTATGTTATTAACATTAATGCTTTAAATAAATAGTAATATAAATTATATGGTTTTTTTGACAAATGTAATTGTACTTGAATAGATAAACAATTTATTTACAAGTCAGTATATCGAACATATTAATAATTTGTATTAGTCATTCATTAAGTTAAACTATAGTATATCTGAAAATTTACAATTTCATTTATATATTTTTAGATATTTATTTATATTTAATACTTACATTTAGAATGCTTGATATAGTTTTAGAGTTTCAGCATGGTAGCTTTTAAATTTTCAAGATAAAAGAAAAAAATAGTTTGGTTCCTTAAACATTTTTTTTTTCCTTCTGAAATATTTTATTAAAATAATGGAAGTGATTACATTTACCAAAGTTTAGCTTAAATTAAATAAGATTCTTTTTCTCCTAAAGAAAAATTTTAAAAAAGAATACTCAAATAGGGTTATTACAAGAAATTTGGAAAATATTTACAATTTGCAAACTTGATAATGGATTGATATGGTTGCATCATAGATGAATCATTGTAATTCAATAAGCTGTATGTTGTAATGGATGTACTTCAATGTGCATGTGTAAAATAAAAAAACTTTTTCTGAATTTTTATGACACATTTTTTTTTATTGCTTTGTATGGACTACCTATTCTTAATTGTAATCATTTTTGTTACCATTCCTGTCTTGCTCTTCAATTAACCCATGTTTTAATGGTAAATTAAAACGGAATAATATTCTGATCGCTAGATAAGATGAGTGCAAAAAGAAAGTTATTCTGACAAATACAAAAAAAGGAATTGTGTGGAGCTCTTGAATCTTACAGCTTTCTGTTAATGTACATGAAAAAATAAGACATCCCCTGAAAATAAACTCTACAGTATCTTTTGGAACAAAAATTAACATAAGAGTGGGTATTATTTTTGAGAAATATGGTAATATTGTATGGAAGTAAGACCTGGATACTCTACTGATACAATATAAAGGCTTTTAAGGATGCTCCATAAATTTTAAAGATTATAAAAGCAATCAATGTTCTTCAACTTGCTGAATGTGATAGCAGACTCCACTATTGTAAAATCGCACTCTCATTGTATTGGCACATGAAATTATTTTGAACTGTTCTATGCATGTATTTGTACAAAAGGTAGGAAATCAGTGATAATAGAAAAAAAAAATATTTTTTTTCTAAGTTTACTTTTTACCATAACACACCAACTACATAAAATCCCTTAGAAATTGCAAATTGTACGTTTTACATAAATGTTAAAAGAACACACATGAAAATGATCTTTAGAATAAAAGTATCACCATCTGTCATGCACATGATTTAGAATTGAATACAAAGGTTTAGATTTTATTTTTTTAATAGTTGACCTAAAGGGAACTACCGGATATTTAAAAAAAAAAAAAAAAAGAAAGCCACTTAAACTTTAATAACCCAACAAATTGAGAAACTTGATGATTACTTACAGTTTCCTTTATTATTCTCTATGAAGAGCTGTTGAAAATGCCTTTGCTCGCCAGTGGGTTATTTAAACGTTCTCTTATTTTTTATATATAAATAGTAGATATATTAGAATGCTCATTTATTATGGCAGATAATAAAAATAACATTTTTACTTATTCAAATATTTTTATTTGGATATTTTTTTTTTTAAAAAAAAAAAACATTTGATTTGACTTCACATGATTAACAAATATTTAATTGAGATAACATTCTTTCTTAAACAAGTGATTTTTCATTTTGGAAATTAAATTACAAACTTAATCTTAATAGATGAAAAAATTAAATATGGAAGATTATTAATAGTTATTTCTATATTCTCTAGAATCAGTAACATTGTTGCCAAAACTATGTTTTTATCATTTTAATGGGAACGAGTCTGGAAAAACAAATGTTGCTTTAAGATTTTTTTTTTTTTTTCCCAAATATGATATCAATAATTTTTATAGTAAAATAAATAAATAAATGATAATCATTACAAACTTTTTTTTTAAAAAAAGCAAAATACTTAAATCATTGAAATAATTACAATCCCCACAAGTAGGCTTCTCTCATCTCTCACTGTCCTTAGTAGTAAGAAGTATATCAAAAGATTTTACTGTTTTGGGACAATTTCCACCTTTTGAATAACAAAGCCTTTTACAAAGAATACTCTAAAATTTCAAAGTCTATTTCTGTGCAAATAAACATTTAAAAATAAAAGAATACTTCAGAATATAATCCTTTTACAAAATCTTACTTTTTTAAATTCATCCAGGCTATAATTCTATTGTTTCTACTAAAATATTTTTTCTTGACATAATACTAATACATAATATGAATATTCAACTTTAACAATATTTATTATACAAGTATAATTTCGATGTTTTCACATCATATTCATGGTCAGTCTGACTGAGCATGGATATGATGTGAAAACATGGAAAGTATACTTGGTACAATAAATATTTATAAAATTTTAATATTTAAACACTGTATGAGTATTATTCTGCATTAATATTTAGAATGACAGAGTATGGAAACGTTATTACACACTCACACACACACACACACATACATATATATGTATATATATAAGTATAGAAGATTTGAACCCAGATTTTCAAGCATCCTTCAACTATCCACACTATCTCATACACATGACCACATAATGTAGAAAAGATTAATAATCACCAATATACGTATTTCATGATAAACCAGCACTCATCAGTTGGTCCAGACTATCATCTCTCACACATATATATAATCAATGCTCAGTTTATATTATGATAGCAAATATTCATACTTTAATGGACAGGCTTCAATCCACTGCAACCTCCAACTTTTCATCCACATCCATATCATTGAAAATCTGATGATGAAAACTCAAATCCCATGCTGATGCTAATATTATTGCCATGCCCATGTTGACCTGAAGTCACTCTGACCCCTCATGTATAGGACAGTATCCATTAAATACATATAAGAAGGATGGACAGGATACAAGCTTGATAAGTAAATATTTGAAAACCAGGCACTCTTCACAAACCAGCTTAATTGTAAGTATAGAGGATTTGAACCCAAATTTTCAAGCATCCTTCAACTATCCACACTATCTCATACAACTGATACACGTGACCACATACATGTAGAAAAGATTAATAATCACCAATATACATATTTCATGCTAAACCAGCACTCATCAGTTGGTCCAGACTATCATCTCTCACACACACATATATATATATAAGGCCGACTTATCAACATTCATGGTGTTAATTGGGACTGGAAGGAATGTCTAAAAATTAGAATGAACAAAAAACAAGTTTGCACTAAAAAATAGAACAAAATTTAATTATGATTGACATATAAATAAACAAAAGGTACCTATTTTTAAAGAGTGGGGGGGGGGGGGATCACTAGGTATTCTTAAATGCAGCATCATAAGCTCAATGTGGATTTTTACTAATAAGCAAGAATAAATTAAAATTTTTCTGTATGCTAAAAGAGCAAGCATATATAAAACAAAAATAGAAATATTAAATATTTGCATCAGTACAATATTAAAATAAATAGTATCATTAAATTATAAAATCACTGAATACATAATTTCAGGCTAGACAAAAAGTTCAAATTTATTGACAATATTAATGGATATAGAGAACAAGTTTTGTAAATAAAATATTTTGCTTTGACCATTTCTCTTATAATGTTTAACTTAAGAACATTATGCATATTTAATAATTTTATTTATATAAGATTATATATACACTTGCAAAAATAAAGTTAAAAATTTACAAAAGTTGAAACTTCCTATACTTTCTTAATAGGAAGGCAATAAACTACTTATTCCTTTTATTACTTTCATTACCAATATTTTATAAGCAAAAGCAATAGCAGCCTTTAATTCAAATGCTGGTGAGATAAAGATACCAAAAAAGATTACTAATTAAATCACTTTACTATTTTAATTGTTTATAATTAAAATTATTTCCATTTTAAAATGTCATCAATATATATGTTTATGGTACTTTGATATTATTCCTATAATGACATTAATCAAAGTTTCCATTTATGATGTCTTGTCATCAAGAATCCTGGCATAACTAATACATATCAAATATATACACATTACCAACTTTTCACATATATACAAGTCACCAAGTTGTAAAGCATGCAGACCTGTGTTCAGTCTGCCATGGAGTTTTTTTTTTCCTCCACAATATAATACATCTATCACATCATTTGTAAGTAATACAAACTTTTTATAAATGTGCTTGTTTTTTTTCTAAAACTTTATATATACGTTGTACCCTCACCTTCAGTTTGATACATAATATAGAAAGTAAAACTAGTTCAAATAAATAATAATGCTCCGGCTAAAATACCTACAATTTTAATATAATCAATAATAAAGATATCCTATAATAATTTCTACCATTCAACTAGCTCTAAATAAATAATATATGGTTCAATTCATGCAAATTAAACTAATAAAATACTAATAAATCATGAGACAATTTAGTAAAGGTAAAGCAGTAAAGAATTACATTGAGCCTATATTCCACAGGATATAATCTCAATGGCATAAGATCACTATCCTCCCTATTATTTCAAATAATAATAAATTCATAGTATTCTTAAGACTTTAAAAATAATAAGTAATTTAGTATAATATTACTAAATAAATTCTAATCTCTTTTACTAAAATTATAATTATCTCAGGTTCTTGAAAATAAATCTAATTAATTTTAAAAATATCTCCTGTAACCAAGTATGATAGGGGATTTTGTATCATTCCTAACTACACCTAAACAATACTAAATAATATTCCTACTCCTAATTAAATAATTATTAATCCTATCTACTATTTAACACTATGACAACTAATAATAATGATAATAACAATAATATTAATAATATAATTCTTTATTTCTCATGTGGCATCTTAATATGGTATTCCAAAAGAAAAAATTATTCAAATATCATATTCTGGATAACTATTATCTCTTAAAATGTATAATTTATTTATACTGTGCAAATGTATCATATTTATTTTGGATTCTGTTAATCATGTATTTGTGATGGTGAATAAATCAATCAAAGTAACACAATTTATAAAACAAATTAAACAAATTTATTATACTTTTCATCAAAACAAAACTATTTACAGTAGGTACAAGTTTCACTAAATAAATCTAACAAAATATAAATTTAACTAAAGCAAGATTAACTTACACTTTTCAATATTATACAAAAA
This sequence comes from Epiperipatus broadwayi, assembly GCA_028023455.1. Classification (NCBI taxonomy): domain Eukaryota; kingdom Metazoa; phylum Onychophora; class Udeonychophora; order Euonychophora; family Peripatidae; genus Epiperipatus; species Epiperipatus broadwayi. Next base: position 7,407,222 of record JAQFVV010006246.1, read on the forward strand.
TCAAAAGTAAATAAATAAGCTTTCACTCTGGCTTATGCATTATTTGTTACACAATATAAAATAAAAGTTAATCCAGACCTACACTTCATAGTTTAATTAAATTGTTTACTAATTAAATCAATAGACAATATAGTTTTTAATAAATGTACACAAAAAGAATATAAATACTTAAAATAATGTTCATTTTTGAAAATATATTTTAAGGTTATTCAAAAAATAAAAATTGAATTTTAACAAAAATAAATAGAGTTGATATTATACTAGATTCATTTGCTTGGCACCATTCTCAAATCCTTATATGTGTTTCATTTTTCAAAAAAAATATATATATAAACTAATATTCATAGAATACAAGCGCATTCATCACACTTTGTGTTATTCATTGTGATGTTTCATTTTTTAAAAATATGCATTGATTTGTGAAGATAAAAAAAACAATATCAAAATTATTTTAAATATCATGAATAAATGTAATTTCTTTTATCATCAAAAATAGTTTAATAAAATACGAAAAGTATTTATGATTCTTTATTATTTTATTATCAGCATTTACATTCAACTTCATTTGTATTTCATCTTTCTTTTCATAAAATACTATGCTACACAATGTAATAACTGTTGAAATTAAGATAGCGATATGATGCATAGGAAATGAAGGAATTACTAGAGTAAAGACTCAATAGTATAAAATATATTTAATAATCCATATGGAAACATTGTGAAAAAATAAGTATGACTTTTATGTCCAATACCTTCAAAAATAATGTCCAGGCTATTTATTCAGTTCCTACAGATCATTATAAAATACAAAAATATCAACACTGTTCACTAAAAATACATACAAGACACAGGGCTACATTAACTGTACTTGCATAAAAACTATTAAGATAAAATATAGGCTATTTTCCGATCTTCTTAACATATTCTACATATAAAGCATCCAAGGGTTTCTTATATATACTTCCCCCAGTCATTATTGATTAAAACTTCATAATAGATGTAACAATCTACATTGCAAAATAACTAGCATTACTCCTAATAACAAACAAAGTTAACATATGATACTATCAATCCAGAACTACTATAAGAAAAAGATTTTATTCACTTAAAACTCAGAAACAAAAATACAAATGACTTTGATTTTAAAACATTAAAATCAATATTCAAATATTTTAAAAGTATAGTTCATTCAGTAAAGAATTATGAAAAATTATGAGCATCAATAAATTATATTAAACTTTGTGATATAAAAAGAGAAAAAATGTATGCATATCTCTTTTTTAAAATCATAGCTCATATCTCAGAATAATAAAAAAAATCTGTGTAATTAACACACACACATACATATGATAAAAGCAGTATCTTCAAAAATATATGGCAAATAATAATTAAACAATCCAATTAAAATTACCTAGTGGCTTTATGATTTGCAAAAATCACTATCTTGATGTTTTTGGTCCAAATTCAGATAAAAAAAACATATTAATCAAAAATATCAGTCATTCAATACACTATTATACTTTTTAAAAAATGTTTGCAAAACTTTAAAATATTAAAAAATTTTTCAAAGAATATTAATGTTGTTAGAATAAATAAAAAATATTTAAAATGTAACCTTTCCTATCCTAACAATACATTCCAATACTAAGTTAGTATGTTTAAAATAATAATTCAAAACTAAATTTACTTAATTCCAATTTAATGCTTCTAATGGAAACTTTCCTCAATTGCTATGCGCCAAATATTGTCTGAAAGCTTTTTAATACAAAGCTCTCTCCTCTCTTGGCGCCTAAACACAAATAAAAAAACCCAATAATGTTGACGTTTAAATTCAAGAAAATTTGAAAGTTTATTATTAATCCTGTTCTTGAAAGTCCTTAGATACAGTCTATTATCTGTTGCTTTCCAGGGTAACAATTATTTAATGTAGTATTACTTTTTAAAAAAAAAAAAAAAACTCCTATAGGTAAGTTCCAAGTGTTTTCTGTCCATGTGAAGTTCTATCGGCTTCAGATGGATCATTATCAGCTATTCAAAATCAATATGTACGCTAGCAGAAAATATGCATTTTTTTTTCATTCCATTCAAAATATTATTATTTCATAATGCAGATATACAGTCATTAATAAATTCATGTTTAAATATTCCATAAATTATTCCTTAGTCCTGATAATATTTATTTCTATTATCCATTAATTTTCTTTTTTGAAGTATAATTAAGAGAACAAGTTTTTTTTTTATATTATATCAAAATATCCACATTATGACAATAACTTGTCAAAGTAATTACATCCGTAATAACTTTTACTTTTCATTATTTTTCCAAAAGTTTAAATAACTTTCAAATAAATACTTTTTAAATTACTGCAATTTTAAAACATATGCAGACAATAGTATAAACAAAGAACGATATATTTTTATACTATAAATTCAATGTTATGTACTTTTTATGAATTTAAAGAAAACATTCAGTTTTAATCTTTTCCAAGTAATTGTTATTATCCAAATAACTTTAAAAATCCTTAAAATATTATACACATACGTGTTAGTTCTTCAAATAATATTTCCAAATAATATCCTTCTAAATATCCAAAGCATTCTATGTAAATAGTTATAAAAGAGTAACTTGAGAAAAATTATACTTCCCTCTGTCAATGTCATTAATTCTCTTATACACATTGTTTCTGGTAAATACCCCATAATTTACTATGAATTGAACTTAAGTTTTAAATAGAAAAAACTAGCAGCAAATTAAGTGGTTTTAGAGAAACATTCTTATTTTAACTTAACAAATTTTATATTCCTTCACACTTTATTAAAAATAATATAAGTTTAAAAATTGAAATTAATTGACTTATAATAATATACTGGGTACTATTTAAAATAATAAAATAAAAGTAGTAATAAGTGGTAGACTTAAGTGACAAGAAGTGAGAGCATTCATTTATATACCAACTCTGACTTGCAATCTGAATGATTATCTGACTCTTAACTCACAAAACTAATTTACATAAATGTCAATTTCACATTTTAAAATCTAGCAATAAAACTATGACTCAAAATTTATACCATTAATATTTTAACCATATTTAATTCTAAGTTAATTTTATAATTATACCTAAACAAATTAAATATTTTAAAACAACATATTTTAAATAGTACTTTATCAGTTTATCTAATACTTAACTTTAATGTATCTATTTTTAAATTTATCTTTATTAACTACAACTATTTAAAGACAACTAATTAAATAACTTCCTACATTTATTTTTATGATATTCAAATGTTTTCAATTTTTAAAACAATTCTGAAAGTGATTTTGAAACTTTTTTTTAAAAAACCTTGCAAGCACACAATAAAATTACATGCATTATCAGTCACATTACTAAAAAAAACCAGACAGAATGTGTTGCAATTTTTTATATTCCCTGTCTGAAAATAGAATTAATTAAAATATTTAACTACAAAATATTATATTATAAGAAAAGTAATAAAATATAATGATAGATTTTGCAATAATAATTTTGACATTATTTAGACAATAAATAAAATTTAATACACTTGTATATCCCACTAAATACTAAACTACTAATAAATAATTATAATATAAATTTAAATCTATTTTTATTAAAATACATTTAACAACTTATTTAATTTTTAATCATTATTTAAAAAATTAGCTTTCATCACATTATCTAATAAGACTTTTAATACATAATTTTCATTATTATGACTATGGCCAGTTCTTCCAACCATACAAAATTATAATATTTAACTTTTGCTTTGTAATTTTAGCATTTTATCATAGCTTTTAAATATTTATAACTTTAACTTAATCTTAACAAAGCTTTTAAAAAAAACCTATTAACATTATTATAGCACCTACAGATATTAAATTTTTTTTTAATTTAAAAGTTTTTAAGAAACTGACTTACAAAACCTATTTAGACTTAATAAAAAGGGTACAATCACCACTTTTTTCTAAGATGAAAAAAAACACCAATATAAAGCTAAAACTTAATATTACAGTTCACCATTTAAAAAATGTTCAAGAGTTCTTTTTCAATAGGCAAAACTCTCCATACAGTAGTGCAACCAGAGTAATCAATGGATGCCAGAACGCATGTGCATAAAATCCTCATCTAGTGCCTACTCATCCAATATCCCCAGACTAGTTTCAGACCCATATGACTATATAAACTATTGAGCTTAGATTGAAAATATTATTGTGTTTTCAATTTTATTCTCATAGTTTTGTAGTTAAGTAGAGATAAAAGGTGGTTTCTGGAGGGTGGCATTAGATCCTAATATCTAAGTGTAGTGCTCTCATATCCAAAGCTCCTCACTGATGAAGGCCACAAGTCAGAAACTAGTCTGAAGATATTAGATGAGTAGGCACTAGCTGGGGATTTTATGCACGAGCCTTCTGGCATCCATTGATTACTCTGGTTGGTACTGAGTGGCACTACTGTATGGAGAGTTTTGTCTATTTTAATAACAGTTATGTGCTAGCATAAGGAATAGTGATCATGTGATGTTTAGTTCTTTTTCATATTTTTCCTTTTTCCATAATGAATATATCTCTCCATCGTGGGAAATAAAATGTCTTTTTTTTTAGATTTGAAGTTTGGTATTGCACGTGCATGATGTTTACGATGGCAGAGAGTGCCACATTATGCGCAGTGGGGAAGGATGGCTTCAATGGCACAAAGTGCTATTAAAAAACTCGCAATGTCACAACTATCTATTTTTATTTATTATCATAATGTATTTTTTTTTTTTTTACATAATGAGTATATGTCCCCATTTTCCTTTAGATTTGAAGCTTGATATTATACCTGATTTGACGTATTACTCCAGTGATGTATTATTCTAAGTTTGTGATATGTTTAAAATAACATCTCCATGGAATCTATAGACAAATTTTATCAATTAACTTTGTCTGCACATCCCTTGGACACATTATTTTAAACATATTACAAACTTAGAATAATATATCATCAGAGTAATACATCATAGCAGAAATAGTATCAAAATACCATATTTAAAAAGTAGAGATATATAATAGTTGTAACAGAAAAAAAAAAGATAATTTTGTTTTTTTAAATATCAAATACAATATATAGTTAAAACACAAAATGAATAATATTCTGATAAGAGTGGACAACCTATGGAAGATTCTATCAGATTTGTTGGCATTATAGCAGTAATTAAGAGAAATGAAGATGGATATACAATATACTAAATAGAATTGATATAGTTTGTAATAAGTTTGGAATGAAAAGTGAATTATAGAGATTTTAATATTTCACAAAATAAATTAACTGGTAGTACAAGTTCTAAAAAGGTTTTTCAAAAAGATTAAAAAGTTATTTATTATCCTTTGACATTGGAATGTCTAGTTTCAGTATAGCTTTAAATGGAGAATAAAATTAGACAATTAAAAATAAAAGTATTCAGAGATTCAATTTTGTATAAAAACAGAAAAGATAAAATGGACCAATAAGATTACTAATATACAAGCAATGAAATATAAATAATTATTTCTTGAAGAAATTATGGAACAGAAAATGAATTGCATTGACACATTCTTAGAAATATAGGAATTATGTTTAAAAAACTGTAGAGAATAATAGAAATATATATATAAATAAAAGTAATGAGATTTTTTTTTTAAAAAAAGAACATGTGAAAAGAAGAATAAATAGTAGAAGGGCTTAAAAAAAAAGATTGGTAATTATGTCATCTTTCTTTCAACAAATGAAAAAATAAATCAATTTTAATATTTTATTTTTGTTACATGCAAAAAGTTAGTAATCTTTAAAAATAAATAATAATAATAATTTTTGATTATACAGTATGATCACTGTTAAAAACAAGAGTTAAAAATTAATTAAAAAATATATCAATGATTTGTTTAATATACAATAATAGAAAAAATATTCTGTGATTATTATATAATACCAATACTTTGAAATTTTATGAGACAAAAGAAAAAATGAAAGAATGTTAAAGAATCCCTTCAAGCATTGGTGGTCGAGAGGTCAGCAACAGCTGCTTTACAAACAGTTGTCCGGGGTTAGCAGGTTCACGTCCCGGCTGATGCTATGACACATGAGAAAGAAAAAAAAATTAAAAATGCATTTTGATCACCAGCATAAATGTCAATTATTAACTATCATCTCATTTCTAAATATATGTAAAAACCAAATAATCAAAACATGAAAGCAAAACTAAAATAAACAAAATCCTAGTCTAAAACATTTTTTACATAAGCTGGTTGATGGATATACATTTAAATATTGATGATTTAATAGGATCTACATTCATTTATATATAGTGTAACCTATCTGCATTGACTCTCCATATATCCACTGTACAAATCGATCTTATCTTTAGCCTAGCTCAAATATTAAATTATAAATTATATTTTAAAAAAAAACACCAATTTATGAGACTCAACAATTGACTATAAATATCTATTACATAATATCCAAGGTAGATTTAAGAGACAGTTACAATAGAGTAGTTTTAATATTGAGAAAGCCTATAAACCTCCCAATGGCATAGCCATTGTAAAAATCTTCCAACCATTATTTTGGTATATTCCTTAGAAAAATTTCCACAACAGACAATGAGTAACATAATCTTTCATTAAAAATAATAATTATTTCCTTTTACTTTTCTAATCAATTACATAAAACATAATGAAATCCAATGTATTATAAAATACTTTATAATAAATATTCCCACCCTATATATTGTGCCCTTTTGTATGGGTCACCATTTAATTTTTGTGCTAATCTATTAAAATTTTGAATTTAAGATATATTTGAATATGTGATGTTAATTTTGCTTATGGTAATATTTCAAAAAGTTTAATTAAAGCAATCTATGAGTATTTGATATGTAAAATTGTGCTGATATTGAGAGAGACATTTTAAAAGATGATGATTATAATATATAGTTGGAAAAATGGCCATAATCAATACTGCATTAATAGATTTAATAAATAAATATTTAAAGCTAAAGTATTTAAAAAGACAAGTTAAAATTAAATGTATATGTTTATTGTTGATAAAATAATGTTATAAAAGAATATAAATATTTTAATTATTATAAATACTTAAATAGAAGATTAATATTTGATTTTAATGATATCAAATAATTATTTTAAAATTTAGTATAATATCTTATTTATTTTAAAAAAATATTTATTTTAAAAAAATGCAATTGTTAGTTATTTTTAGATTATGAGAAGCGTTTCTTGTGTTGTAAAAAACAGATGTTAGTTAAATATGCACACACATGCTTGGAAGATGTTTCGTAAAGTTGCAAAACTATTTTAAAATCATGTTATAAAATTTATAAATAATATGTGAACTATCGCGAGATAAAAAATAAAGATAAATCAATGTAGAATATTAAATCTGATTTTTAAAAATATTGCTTTAAAAATATAACGTATAAAAAGACTTAGTGTATTTTAAATAATCTTATAAAAGTTAAAATTAAAATCAAGTCAGTAAGAATATTTTTAAAAAATGTTTAATGGATTTAAATAAATGATAAAGATCATTTATTTTAAAATTTAATAATGTAATAAATATTAAATGTTAAATAAGTCATTATTTATTTTTAAATTTTATTTGTTGGTAAATATGTAAATAAGCCAGCAAGTTGATTGTTTAAATGTACCAATCAAATGGGAAGTTTCTTCCGGTATAAAAGCTCAGGTCAATTGTTAGGAGAGGACTCTGTGATTGAATTTTTAAATTAATTGTGTTATTTAAAAATAGCTAAGTAAATTTTTATAGACGCTTTAAAATCATTTTTCAAAATTATAAGAGTGTCTTGTAAATAATTTATAAAAGTTTAAAATGATAAGTATGCAGTGTTAAGTTAATTTTTCCCTATCATTCGTCTCTATTTAAGCTCAATTTGCAAGCAAATAATCATGGAAACATCATATATAGTGAAAATATATCGGAAACTTTACCCTAGAAATATGACAAACGCTGGATTAGTTCGGAAAATTACGAGATGGAGAAAAGTAATATTTTGGACAGTATATAATTTTAAAAGCTAATTGCTATTGACTATTAGAAAATTAAATATTTTAAAGAATAAAATACTTCTTTATAAAGAAAGTATTTTTGTAAAATATAAATTTAAATATATATCTTAAGGAAAGATATTAAAAATAAAAGTAGTTTTATAAATACTTGCCTTGTTAAGTCTTTATGTTTAAAAGACTGAATGTTGACAATTTTGAAAGGCAAATAAATTGAAAATATAATTAGCTAAAAGTCTTAATATAATAAAAATTATTATATTGAAATAATCTAAACGCTGGTTGTTTTAGATGAAGAAACTTATTCTTACCTGGATATTTTGTTAAGGAATGCGCAAGTAATACATGGACATCCAAGTCAATTTTAAAATAATTAAATATAAATTTTTATAAACTATAGACTAAATTAAAATAATAACTTTTGAATAATATTCTTAAAAGAACTAAATCAAGATCCTATAAACTGTTTTAATTTTATTTTATTTTCTTTTGGGGAACTTATTTTTTAAAAAAAAGAACGTTTTCATTTTTCATAAACTTTTAAAGAAACACGTGATGTAATGGAACAGGAAATGGTGTTCTAGTGAATATGTGCCTAGGATTAAAGAACTGTATGGTGAAAAGAAGACATCGCTGGAGTTACGTAATATGAATTCTGTTTTATTTATCTAACATAAAATTTAAATATTATTAATCTATTAAAAAATGAGATAGGTACATTTCTTTAAATAATAACTAAAAATAATATAATGATTAATTGCATAAGTTTATTTTATATTTAATACAACACATAATATTTTAAAGAATGATCGTGAGTATAAATGTGAATTATTTTATGAAGCTGTAATTCCGAAGAATATTGGAAGATGGACTGTACATTAAATCATTATTTATGGTAAAAATTGTATAATAATAATTTTGATGTATTAATATGTTTTTCTTTAGATCAACCAAAGGATATGTTATTGTTGAATGAATGTATAAATATTTTAAGAATACACACACATTATATTGGCAGTGACAGTTTTATTTAAATATGCATAATTTGAATTTATGATATAAATATGATACAACATTACATAAAAGCTTAGAAATAATTATATGATTCTTTCGTAGATAAATTTTGATATTTTTTTTACGTTATAGTATTAGAATTAGATTTATTATTTATAAGTAATTATTCGTTATTTGTAAATTAGGAAGAGATTTAAAAGTCTGTATTTTATTTTTTGTTTATTGGATAAATTACGTTAAGTTTTATGGAGAAGTTTATATTTGGATTGAAGGTTTACCAAGTATAGATGATGAAGTATAAATAGTTTGGATAATTAGTATTTTATTTAAAGTTGAAGATTGTTTTCCGGAAATTTTATATAAGTTTTAGAAAATATTTTGTAGATAGAAATTTATTAAGAAGGAGTAGTATAACACATAAAGTAAAGTAATAATTTTACATAGAAAAGAATCATAGAATTTATCTAATATAATACTTTATGAATTTGAAATTAATGAATGATTTAAATAATATTATTATTTTAACAATACATGTATGTAATGCATATTTGATAAAACATGTAGCATGAATTGCATTAAGTGAAATATAAAGTTATAATCAATTATTTGTTATTACATTACAATGAGACATTAATTTCTATATTATAATATTAAAGTAGTACTAATAGTAAAGTGAACACATACTATTACATTATGGAATGAATAACATTAATACTTAATTGATGTAGCAATTTAATTATTAAAGTTTTATTGTTTACATATGCTACATAAACAGTATTTACATAAATTTATTTGTAATAATTGAAGCTTACTGATATGTATTTAAAGTGTAAGTTCGAAAACATACTTCAATGTTATTAGTACAGCATTTTAAAAGAATGTAAATTATTTCTTAAGAGTATAAGTTAATAACAGTGTAAACATTTTGTATTATTATTTTCTTATATTTTTATTTTCTTTGTTTTTCTAATTTTGAACTGTAAATATTGTAAATAGATTCTTAATTAAAGTTAATGTAAATAAATTTGTTTAATTTGTTTTAAAAGTGTGTCGAGTTCATTATTTTGCACCACAGCATTTAACAGCAGATAATTTGAATAAACATAATATTTGCACAATGTGAATTTATTAATATTATTTAGAAATAAATACAATATTTTCCTGATTATCATTTTATGAGAATTGATTGACATTAACATATAATATTATTATGGTCATAAGGGAATTATACACGATATAAGAGAACAACATTATTTGTTGCCACAGGTTATTAAATTATAAGATTTTGATCTATTCTAAAAATTAAGATACTATATGAAAATAAAAGATATACATATTATTATTTATTTGATGATTGATGATATAACAGAAATAAATAAGATTAAGTTATACACTAAGATTAGTATTGAGTATTATTATTATTAGAATAAGTTAGGTGTATTTAGGTTTGATATAAAATCCCTTATCATACTTATTTACATGAGTTATTATTACTTTAAGATTATTAGAAGAACCTGAGATTATTTAATTATATTTTAAAATTAAAAGTTAAGATTTATTTTTATGATTATTAAAGATAATTTATTTTATTTTAAAAGCCATAAGAGTGCTGTAGATGTAGTATTAAGTTAATAAGGAGGTTATAGTATTCTTATGCCATTGAGACAATGTCTTGGGAGATATTGACTCAATGTAAATCTACTTATTGCTTTGTAACTTTACTTCACAGTCTCATGATTTTGATAGATACTTATTTAATTAATACATAATATAGAAGTATATTGATTTTGATAATTGATAATAAATTTAATTAGAATATGATAGTATAAAAGTATATTAAAGATAGATATACAAATTTTAATTAAACATAATAATTCAATTGAGCTAGATGTATTTCATACTATATTATATATCGAGAAGTAAGGGTACAATATATATATCTCAAGGTTATCAACTATTCTTTTATAATAAAATAACAATTACTCTATTTAAAATAAATGAATAATAAGAGGGATTTTACTAAGATATATCTTAATAATAACCACACCTAACATTACAAACACAATTTAGATAATTTTCTTATTAACATATCTTTAATTTAATAAACAATTATTTTATCAGTTTTGTTCTTTATAATATTCTCCATAATTTATGTATTTAGATATGACAATGTGATGAAAATAATTCTCAGTAGAAACAAAGCCATTAGTCTACATTTATATCAAAATATTTGTTTATTTAAACAAATAGCAATAATCAATGACAAAAATTATAACTATTACATATTATTTTAAAAAAAATATATAAACACATAATATTAACATCTTTATACAATTATTTACATCAATGAGACCAATACTTTACTCACATATACTGCTTACAAATTAAACTTTTAATTACATCAGTATTTTATTATCCAAATTTCAAATTAGTTATTGCTAACATATATTTCTTTCTTGCTAAGATTTTAAATCCACATAGTTAAACTAATTGCATTGTTCATTTTCTCATTATTTTATTTATTTTCATTCTTTGTCCTACCAATGTGATTCTGATGACAATCTATTTTTTTTAAAATCTGAAATGATATACATACAATATTCTTTGCTCTCCTATTTTTATAGACAACATAACGATGATTGTGACATTCTTATTGTTTGGTTCTGATTCAGTATGGTATTTAGATTATTAAATAAATTTAAAAAGATGGTGATTTTGAAGTTGTATCAAACATTCAGCAATGTATAAAGAACCATACAGAACTTTTGAAAATAAAAACATTGGCTTATTCAAGTAGCATAAAAAATAACAATCATAAAGGTAATCTAGATTTTGAAAGATTTTAGTACTATAAATTGAAGCATAATGTTTATACAAAACAAATGCCAATCGATTTTTTTTTAGCAAATATTATTTTAAATTAACTTAAGATAAAGAAAATGTTGACTACAATTTTAAAGATCATATGATTTGCTAATTGTAAAATTTGGTAAAACATATGTATTAAACATTTTCAATTTTTAAATACTAATCAATATACCTAATATTTAATTTAATTCCATATATACATATTGTAGGTAATTATTGTGATATAAATATTATATGTACATACTGAAGCATATAAATCTCTTTGACATTATATTTTAAAGTTGCATAATTAAATTAGATTTGTATTCAGATCAAGTATTGGCAAAAGCAATAATCTGACTCTTTCAATGTTTTCCAGTAATGTAAAAAATTTAAATATAAAATATATGCTAATTATTTTAAATATAATAAAAGAATAGAAGAACAGATAAAATAAATAAAAATATTTAAAATGATAAAAATATTAAAATTATTAAATAAGTATATTAACAATATATTTGTTATAGTTCAGGATATGTATTAAAAGCCAATAAATTATTGATTTTGATCAAACAAAGTTAATGCTTAGACAAATATTCAAATGATTGAAACTAGAAGTAGAAGAAGTTTCATTATATAAATGTGTCATAATCAAATATGTGGATTATTGGAAACATAGAAATTTTCTTTTATAGATTTGTAATGGATAAACTTAAATACTGATTGTGGAAAGTACAAAAAAAATTATATTAATAGATGTTATATATATTGAGATAACAACAAATTAATTGAAAAGTAAAGACTTTACTTATGTAAAAAAAAAATATTAAAATGATAATCAACTGAAAGATTAATCATATTTATAAATAAGCAAAGAGATAAATAAAAAACTTCTCTATGTGGGAAACAATAATGCCAATTAATGGAAAAATATTTAAGAAAGATTTTTTAGAAAAACATTCCAATTTTTAACATTGCTGATCAATGCTAAATTATATGCTACTTAAGAAAATTAACAATGAATTAAAATTACTCATTAGCCAGGCACTAGTAACAACCAAAGATAATCAAAAAGTTATAAAACAATGTTAGTATTATTATATGATTTCTAAACTTAAGATGGCTTCAATATTTAAAGATAACAATTTTCCCCAGGTGGCTAACTAGATCCTCCACTTGAAGTATGCAATTCTGAATATGTAATGGCCATTGTTTGTCCACCTGATGGTATAATATAAAGATACATTTATCTTTAGAAAAATCTCAAAGCATTTATGAATGTCTATTTAATTAAAAAACAGATCTATTCTGAATAACTAACAGCTAACCTCTTGGATATATAATATATACTATGGTGAAGAATATAACAAGAATTTCATGAAAGCAATAATATTTCATGAAGAAGAGTTAAAGTCAAAGAAAAAAATCTGTAGTAAACATAAGACTGACAGAGTATTGAAAAAATGGTAAAACATATACATATATATGATGTGAGTGCACATATCTTTTATTGACATTAATATGAGATTATTTAGTTATGTAATTACATAATTTAATTGTGTAAATTTATTAAAAAATGTATTCTTGATCAATTTTAATCTTCTTGGGTGTTGTTTTCTCTCCAAAATCTTCACATTGTTCATTAAATGATCCTAATGTATAAATAATTCTTGTCATGTATGACAGGATATTAATTTTTGATGCAAGAAAATCACAGCATACCAAACCAATATAACAAAATGCAGGTTGTAAATTTATTAAAATAATATTTATATCAAATTACTTATTCTAGAGCTATAAGTATATGGGGATATGTACAGGATTCTCATTATATTATGTGTGTACAATTTTATATTATTTTAGATATTTTTATATTGTTAATTTATTAATTAATAACTAAAGTTTTGATGCATTTTTTATTTTCCATGCATTTTATAACTATCTACATTATATTTGCATGATTTATATGATCAGTGATATCATTATGAACTATGGTCCATAGGATATATTTATGTCCTGCTGTGAATTAAGAAAATTTTGAGTACTGAGATTAAATATTGTCAGAAACCAGTCTGTCTAGGAGATGACAGTGGCAGCCTGTGGCAAAATTACAAATTAACCCATGAAATTATGAATAAACAGATAATCACTTTTTATCCCTTCTATTACTGCTAATAAATAGTGATTTCAATAAGGTCTTGGATGAAAATAAATCAGAGGTGCAATCATCATCATATCTTTAAGTTATATTATAGCTTACAAGTGCCTGACTTGGAACATAAATACAGCCAGCTCAACAGCATCATTATCTAACAATATACAAACATATTTTACCCATAATGTTTTGAATTGTAAAATATGGATTACATTTAAAACTAACAATTAAATTTTATATGTATTTCTAGGAATAAGAATTGTTACATTACTTTTATTCATAATTTTTAATGTTTTCTAGACTTTAGAATTTGCTTCTCTATTCCTTGGAATAATGATGAATTGAAATTTCATTGGACTATTAAATTTTGAAAATATAAAAAATAAGGTTATATATTTTAAAAAGATAATTTACTATTAAAATCATTTACTGTCGTTCAAGATACATTAATCTATGAGAAACTGAAATGGTTTCATTACTCCCAAGAAAAATAAACTTAGCATAGAAAAATAGCTTAAGACAAAATAAAGATTTATAAAATAAGAGAAAAACAGTAGAAAAAAAAAATTAAGATTATTAAAACAAACCTGTCAAATAATAGAAGTGATAAATAAAATAAAAAATTAACTGTCACTGTGTCATCACACACACACACACACAAACAAACAAATGAGCTATTTTTTATTATGTGTCTCTAATCTGTAGCAATTAAACTACAGGTTGATGTTAGAACTAGCTTAATAAGTTAATTTCCTTAACAGAAACAGAAATTTGAAACAGGAAATTGAAAGAAAAACTTGTTAAGTCTTTCATATTTATCAGTAACACTGTGACTGTCCAAAGGAACCTAATAATGTATTATCATTAAAATAAAGAAAAACAAACTAGCAGATTGCAGTTTTCCTCTTAATCCATATTTTCAAGTAGACAGTTTAAAAAAAAAAATAGTGTTTGCTTGCTTAAACATATATATCTATTTCAAAAAGTATTAAAATCATCACAATTATTTTTAATCTACGCTGATCGATTTATAAGTAAACACAATTTGTTAGGTTTATCAATTCTTACAATCTATATGGGTTAATATGTTGGATTATTTCCATCACCCATCAATAAATGTCGAGAGGTCAGCGCAGCTGCCTTACAAGCAATTGTCCCGGGTTCGCTTCCCGGCCGATGCTATGACACATGAAAAAAAAAATGTATAGAAAATTTTAAGCTTTCTTTAAACTTTTCAACTACAAACAACTTGTTAGTAATAACAAATAGATAACACAGGTTAGTAATGACGCGTTTCAAATAGTATTATTCTCCACTTTTCTGCATAACCAGTGACAGTATTAGCATAGGAGTCAAACACACCTTTAAATCCTTGAATATCAAATTTAAAGCAGCTCTAACCAATCAACATATTATTACATTTAATATACCATCATCACAAATCTTCAGGCAAATAATTACAATCTAGTTTCTATTCAAATGGTCTTTTTAAATTTCCTAAGATATGAAAGTTAAAATTTTAATCTTGTACACATTTACTTTGCTTTCATTTATTCCTTGTTAAGCCTAATATACCACTCTTCATAACTTGCTGAGTGGTTGTAATCTCTATATTGCTTTTCTATTAATTATCCAAAAATGTCAGATACAAAAACAAAGACAAATACAGCACATTTATTAAAAATAACTATTAGGCACATAAGAATATTTCCTTTTAATATTGCGGGTATATTACTATTTAATATTGAGAGATATCTATCAAAAACATTTGATCACAAATTAATTCTATAACTAGTTCAATTTATTATGTTTCCATAGATATCAATAATGTGGTTTAACTTGTTACACTTGCTAACTTTCAATTCCATATTTTAGTATTTATCTTTAATTCTTTGGTTTTGCTTTCAACTGATAGGTTTAGTAAATACTTCATGCAAATCTGATATCTGTGCAAAAACAACTACATAATCTGACAAAGCAGATCATTTAAGTAAACACCATTCTTTATTTTTTTCTTTAGTTTTGCTAATGTACAAACTATTTCATACAAAATAGATACAATGAATTTTGGAAAGATAAAATCTTAATGTATATTCTTAATAAATGATCTTACATACAATTTATACATTAATATTTGCTCTTACATCCAAAGTTTTACTCACTGTCTTGCATTGGTGGTCGAGAGGTCAGCGCAACTGCCTTGCACTTGCAGGCAGTTACCCGGGTTGCGAGTTCGCGTCCTGGCCGATGCTATGACACTTAAAAAGAGCTTTACTTATTGTACAATTGATTATGGAATAAAATGCCTTTTGCTAATTCACAAATCCAATCTAAAATGACAATGCATATTCACTAGTCTTTTCTATAAGGGGAACATCTTTAAAATAAAGCAATTCAAGTAAATGTAGCACAAAAATATAATTCAGAAAAGATTAAAGTTAATAAAGATATAATGAATCCAAATTTTTTGTAGTCAATTTATAAAGATTAGTATAATGAGACTGTGTTTCTGAATTTTTTCCTTTACACCTTTTTAAGAATATCAATCTAATTAAAGCAAGTTTTTAAATATGCCAAACATCTTTATCATTTACACATTTGGGTCTCTATGTTTGTTAACAATTACATCATTTCTTTCATCTACTTCTTTTAACATATCTATAATTTCACATAATATCCTAGAATTTTTCCATTCTTTACTAATATAATTTTATGAGTCAAACATGTTACTTTGGTTGAGATAAGTTGCTATTGTATGGCCTACTTTGTATTTCTGAATTTTATTATTATATAAATTTTTACAAATTGTTCCATTTACTCCATAATGTCATTTCTTAACTGTATCATCTTTTTTACTATTAGAATAACTTTCAATTACCAATATGATATTTTCTTTCTTTAAGACTATTGTTCTTTTTATAGTTTTTCTTGCTATTTTTCAATTACATTTTCTTAGAATATCATGAACTCTTTAAAACCATACTTAACAGAATTCCAAGTGGATCATTTTAAATTACTTTCATATTGTTTCTTTCCTACATTCAGTATGCTATATTTATACATAATATACTGCTCAAATATTTCATTATAACTATTTCTCTTATCTTGAGTTTAGTATACTATGCCAAACATTTAAATTATTTAATTCATATAAAAAAAAATTTAAATCCTTAGCATTTTCCTGCATAAATATAAAATTCGATAATAACTATTCAATACTTCTATAATCTTCAATTGAGATTAAAATAAATCATAAGTAATACAACTTTTGCAAAAAAAAGAAAGCTAATAAAAATAGTTAGGGCACATCAATACATAACATTTATTGTGTATTAAATTCTCTGATCAAAAACAGTTTATGTATCTAAGCAATGGAATACTATGACCTAGAGGTAACACTTCATTGTCAGTATGATTTTATTATTATTTGTCATATTTTAATACAATTTATTCTAATGAATATTTAACATATTACAAAATTACAGGCTTAATTAAAACTCTATCATTAGCAATAGCATCCGCATCTTTAACGTATATAAAAAGACTCTATTATACATATAAAAAAAACATTCTAAATATGTTTGAGTCAAGGTTTTAGCTATGATATAATTAACATCAACCACGATAAATCTTGCAATAAATGTAACATCATGACCTATGATATTAAACACCATTTGTCTAAGGATATTTTATGGATTAAGACTGATATTTACTTTAAATATTGCATTCCTTCAAAAACATTAAAAAAAAAGCCAAATGATCTCCAAGATGCATTTCTGCTTAAATAACTTTGCCAATTGGCTCATAACCAAACTCTTAAATATCCTCAGCATCATTTACTACTTATCCACTCTATTTTATTGCAACTTATTTGCATTTGATATTTTTTTTTGTCTTTTGGATAAATGTAGTAATGTTATTAATATCTTCATTAGATAAAAGATTCAGCCCAATCATATACTTCAAACTCAGTTGAAGATTGTTATACTAGTTATTACATATATATTTAATACTACACATGTGTAAAAAAAGAGGGAAGTTTAAATATGTCATGCATTATTGGAGTCTATAATAATATTGATATATTCATCCAAAACACTTTTTATACAAAGTTGTACACTTGCAGATTGTAATAAAATATTTATTTTATTTCTTCTTACCATGTCACTTAACATAAACTTTAGTTATTAATAAATGTTAGATAAAAGGGCTTAATAAATTCCTGACAAGCACTGTCTTATCAAATATCTTCAGACAAGATTCTAGTTTATGGCTTTTATTAGTGAGGACTTTAAACACTATACATGGACCTTGCTGTTATCATTTGCATCAGTCCAAATAGAAAAAAAAAAACTTAACTTGCCTGTATAGTCATATATATATATTTGAAAGCAGTTCAGTAGCTATATATTATGGTGCCCTTAGAATTTTTAAATATCTATAGATTTCTTTATTCTGTGGTCAGAATTAGTATAAAATCAACAATATTTGAGAAGACTCCAGATTACACATTGCTGTTTCAATAACAAATTCTTTGTATATTTACCACAGCTATGCCACCTAATGTAAGATATGTTCCTGTAGCTGTTAAAAAACTAAGAACATCACATCATAATTATATAGATATTGAACTAGTTTTATATATATAAAACTATACAGGCAAAAAAAAAGGGTCTCAATAAGAGATGAAAGCTGGGTTGATAATTAAATAATTGTAAATATAATTAGTTGTTTGTTTCAATTTTATTTAGATTGATTATTATATTAAGTTAGCTTAAATTAAAAACATCTATATATTTTTCAATCTAGGCTGATAACTTGATAAAAAATCAGAGAAGAAAATGATGACTGCTAAAGAAAGACACATTAGATGCACTGTTCCATGATCCAAAGCCCTTTACTGATGAAAACCATAAGCTAAAAACTTAATTGGAATATTGGATAGAACAACACTGGATAGAAATTTATTAAGCACAATCATATAGCATTCTATTCCTTGGTAAAGCTTACATTAAGCGACATAGTTGTAAGCTGGTGTCATGCGATAATAAAATATTTACTAAATTCCTTTAAAATGACAGTCAGACATAAGGTGTGAATATTGTAAATGAATATTTATTTATTAAAACATTGAAATTCATGTTTGTTTGCGGTTTTTTTTTTTTT
Source organism: Epiperipatus broadwayi (assembly GCA_028023455.1). Lineage (NCBI taxonomy): Eukaryota > Metazoa > Onychophora > Udeonychophora > Euonychophora > Peripatidae > Epiperipatus > Epiperipatus broadwayi. The sequence goes on from JAQFVV010006246.1 coordinate 7,426,478, forward strand.
TTTTAAAGACAATTTTTAAAAAAGCTATTTCTATTTTTGTATTTCATGCATTATCAAATGGTTATGTATGCTTTTATTTTAGTGTATTGGAAGAGTTTGTTTATCCTAATAACATTCTGTATAAGCATATATCTCTATGAAACTATTCTTAATGTTTTCTATAATTTATGATACCAAAGTGTGTGATTTATTTCAAATTTAGAGAAGCTAAAAAAATAATAGTGTGTGTGTGTTTATAAGCCTCTTTTAAAATTACTAATTAACTTTAGATCTTTTTATTTTATTTTTGGAAACAAATTATCACTAATTAAAAAATAATTACAAAGTAGTTTATAATTTTAAAAAAATTATTTAAAAGGAATATCATCATTTAGTTTTTAAAGCCATTGAAATTCATTTATATTCAGTCTGACAATTATTTTAACTTTATTGCATGCAATAATATTCCTAGCAAGAATTTTCAATGTAATTAAAGTAATTGTTTTAATAATCCTAATTAAAAAAAAACAAAAAAACAAACGGACAAAAAAAAAAATCAAGTATGTGGTTTCAATAGATTTTTCTGTATGGTTCAAGTTTTGATAAAAAAAAAAATGTATATCAATTTATGTATAGATAATCTCATAAAACAAGAGTCATAGAAAATAAAGCAAAAGCATTTCCTAACAAACATTCTCAATATGTTTCATTCAGTCAACAAAAACAAGATTTATGATAGAAAATATCTCAATATTTGCACCAATATAAAAGATCAAGTCTTAATATTTTATCTGAATGTTTTGTTCTTCAGGTGGTTCCAAAGATAAAACTCTAGTGTCATAGCAGCAAAGCTTATTTCTAATCATTCTACTTCTCCTTAATACTGTTTGAATGTCTAAAAAATTGCTTTTCCTGTAAAACCTTACTTAAAGGGTAGAAATGCTATTTTTCTGAAAATTACCTAGGAATTTTCTATTCTTGTTGAAGAATTCTCTTTCAAGAAAATGTTTTTTACCACATCTACATTTGTGGTCATGAATCTATAATTATGAAATAAAAAAATCTATACTAATATATATATCAAATTCAATCTAAGTTTTCTAAATTACTGTCACTATCTGAGGATAAGCAGAATTTCATTTTATTCTTCTTCAGTTATCTATTGTATGCTTGATTAATCAGTAAATACAAGATGCAGTACTACCATCAAATTCATAGACTAATTTTCAACTATTGGCCTTCAACCAATGAATAGCAGTGAACTGCACTAACACCTAATAGTCATCTTTACATAAGCTTAAAACAATATAAAATGGCAAGTTTTACAGACCTGCATCAATTCTATCTATCATGAATTTATAAACTGTTCTATAGAGTAATAAAGAAATGATAATTTTTTTGGAAAAAGATGAAAAAAAACAACCACTATAAAAACAGTTATTTCAAAATCCACTCAAGCTTATTGGCAATTTATTTAAGTTCCAATGCTCATTTATAACATTTTTATGTGTATCAGTATCATCATTTTCAACCATTATTAATCCATTGCAGGATGAAGATCCCTCCAAATTAATCCAGTTTCTTCACTCTCTTGCCTCTCTTCATTACATTATCCCAATATACTTCCTTATTTCATTCATCCATCTTACAAGTAGTCTCTTTATAGATCTTTTACAATATCTGGATTCCAATTTTAAAATTTCAACTATCCATCTACTATCATCTTTTCTGGAAATATGTCCATTCTAATTTCATTTAATGAAAGTAACACCTGGTTGTTCTCTTACCCATGTATTTTGTTTTCAATCCCTTGCTACACCTAACATATATCTTTCCATTCTTCATTGAGTGTTCTGAAGTCTCTATATTGCTTTTCTGTTAAATCTCAGGTCCATAAGTAAGAATTGGTAAATAACATTTATTAAAAACTTTTTTTCAAACCCAAGGCACAATTTCTTTTAATATTAAGTTATTCTATCAATAGCATCCCATCCAAGTTTAATTCTTTGATTAATGTCATCCACTATGTTCCTACTTGTATTAATAATTTGACCAAAATATTTGTAATTGTTAACTTCTTCTAATTCATCATTATCAATCGTTGTTTTTTGTTTTTTGAAAAAAAAATCATTGAACATTTCTTTAATACAAGGTTGGGAAAATAGTGGCTGCAGGGCCACATGTGGCCCGCTAAGAGTTTTTATGCGGCCCACCAAGACAATCAGAAAAATTTGTCTTGAACTGACATTTCCTTCCTGTGTGTGACTGAAGATTCATCTCATATTTTCCACTAGGATGGCCACATCAATACACATGTGCAGTGTAGATATAATGTGCAGTGCTTTTCCAGTTGATCTGGTTAATTTCAATTTTGTCTTTGCATTAGCAAATATATACATTTCCAACTTTAATGAAACCATGAACCCTCAGAAAAAATGTAAAATCGGTGATGAATGTCATGTGTTTAATGAAGAATGGACAAACAAATATTTCTTTGGTAATACAGGGAATAAAGCTGTGTATTTATTGTGTCATGAAAAAAAGGTGTGGCCCTTCACTTCCACAAAGTGGCCCCCGATGCGGCCCTTCACCAACCTCTGTGGCCCCGAGCCAAAACAATTACCCACCCCTGCTTTAATCATTTCAACACTTATCTTTAATCCTACTTCTTTATTTTTATCTGATAATTTTTGCAACATATCTTGAAGTTCTGAAGCATTATTTGCAAAAAAAAAAAATTATATCACCTGAAAAATCTAGATGACTTAAATAATTTTCATCAACTTTTACTTTTTTAACTTCTCGGTTTAATCTATAAAATACTTCTTGCAAAATTGCTATTTTTAGAGACATGACATTATCCTGCCATACATTCTTCTCAGTATTAATATTCCTAGTATCATTATGTAGTTCAACTATGGCTGTTGCATTTTGATAAATATTCTTCAAAATATGATAATATCCTGGGTCTAATGATTTTATGGAGTAATAAACACTCCATGTACCATCTACAGCAAATTTAAATAAACATCTCATAATATCACCTTCTAAATGCAACAAAAGAAAATGAATTACAAAATCCAAAAATTCTTAGAAATATTTACACAACCATATTTAAATTGGTTTTATCTCTAAGGACTTGTCAACAGCTAAAATTATTGTAATTATGTAATATTAGATGTATATGTGCCAATTAGTGTGCAATATTTTGGAATGGTAAAATCTCCAAATGTCATCTACATCAAATCAGAAGAAAATGAATTCATTTTCAAGTCCAGCTTGAGATATATATATAAGAAAAACAGATAAACACAATGACAATTATTAAAAATAATTTCTCAGAAATTCTGCCTTGTGAATGTGATATAATCTGATTGAAATAAAGAATTATAAATATAGATTTGAATCTCAATCTGCTTCACTTACACACACACACACACATATATATATATATATATATAACCACACAAACAGAAGTAATCTACTCTCCTGTGAGGTATAATAGTACAAATAAATGCTACTCATACATATGAGAACATTGTAATAATTTTAATGAAGACGTAAATAAGTTTAAGGCTTACTAACACAGGTTGCTAATTACACTATGCATTATCCATGGGTGAGATCACTATTTATATATCAAAGTAGATAGAAAATGCTAATTGACAACTTTCATTTTTAAGCCAATAAACATCACATGATCACCATCTTTTATGCTTGTGTATAACTGTTGATAAACAGGCAAAACTCACTATACGTATGCCACACACAGCAAGCTAGAGTAATCAATGGATGCCAGAAGGCTTGTGCATAAAATCCCCATCTAATGCCTACTCATCCAATATCCCCAGACTAGTTTCTGGCTTGTGGCCTTCATCAATGAGGAGCCTTGTATCTGAGAGCACTGCATCTAGATCTTAGGATCTAATGCAATCCTCCAGCAACCACCTTTTATCTCCATTTAACTACAAAACTGTGAGTTTTAAACTGAAAACACTTTAATGTTTCCAATTCAAGCTCATCAGCTTATATAGTTATATGGGTCTGAACCCAGTTCAGTTCCCATACATTTTGGTGTCTTTGGTTCTTTAATAAGCATAGCCACCAATATCCTATTAGGCAGGATTGCAGTGCTCTCAGATCCAAGGTTCCTCACTGACGAAGGCCACAAACCAGAAACTAGTCTGGGGATATTGGATGAGTAGGCACTAGATGGGGATTTTATGTACAAGCCTTCTGGCATCCATTGATTACTCTAGCTTGCTGTGTGTGGCATACGTATAGTGAGTTTTGCCTGTTTTAACTTTCATTTTTGTTACAATAAAATTAGCATAGTAACATCAATGGTTATGAATAGTTCATTACTTAATTATTTTTTCTTCTTTATGATCATCCCAATGATACACAACTAACACAGGGTGCTAAATACATTATGCATTAACCATTGATAAGTTTTATTATTTTCATAATGAAATTAGTATATGTTTGAAAAATGAAAGTAAAATAATATGATAAACTGTAATAGAAAACATGAATTTAAAATCTTTAGTGGAGGTAAAAAGAAATTCAATTAGTAATGCTGAGTAATACAATTCCACAATAAACTGCATAGAAAATAAATCTAAAATACCTTTAGGGAACAAAAAGTGATTGAAAAACAAATATTTCCAATGAGTATAATAAATGTAAACATTCAGAAAGAAATGAAATTACTTATGGGGGCAAATGGTAATTGATAACACAATACCATATAAATTGAATTACCAAATGAACAAGTATAAAAATACACAAAGTAAATCATGTAACCAATAAAAAAATAACTTATAAATGCATATCCATAAAAATTTGTATCTCCTAAAGTGAAAAAAAAAAAAAACGTAAAATATATGTGACAAAAAGTTACCAAGGCAGTCTGTTTATTTTAAATTGTGAATATATTTTAAGTATCACTATTTCCTTATTGCACGAGTGAGTCCTGCTATAACAGAACCGAACCTGTGATAGTGCACCGACATCATGTCAATTGTCATAAGTTCAGTTTTTTAAATTACTAATTAGAGCAACCAAATTCTGCAATAAATTGAATACAAAACAAATTAGTATCTTTAGATAATAAAAAAAGATTGAACAAAAAAATATTTCCATTAAGTGAAATCAAAGTAAACATTTGGAAGATATTTAATTACCAATGAGTGGAAACATATATAATTCTATAAGTCAATTATTTACTTATGGATTACACAATTTAATAGCTTTTCTTACGATGGTGGCTAAGCGCATATATTTATAAATTACAGCGGTATAAGAAAACTTCGTTACTCTTATTAAATTACAATTTACTTCATATATTTTTATTATTATGGAATTATGTTTGTCTTCATCAGTAATTTAATTTTTTTTTAAATGTTTACATTGATCACACTAATTGGAAGTATAGCTATCAGAAAATTACAAGTATAATGGCATCTTACCAAACTAAAAAAAAAAACCCTACACATCTTTTTGAAATTAATAATAAATCATGGATGTAATAGGTTGACATTATCATGGGTCTTTCAATATCTTAATGGAGATAATTTAGTGCAGCGAGATCTTATGAAAACACTTATTTTTAAAATGCATGCTAAAATACCCTGAGCAATGTAACCTAGTTACAAGATTGGTGGATTCATGAGTTAAAGCTTGCCGCATATGACTATAAAATAACGTTTTTAAAACAAGAACTCAATTGTTCTTTAGTGCTCCAATGTTACTTGATATCCTGAGAAAATATGAAAATTAAATATATATTGTAATTAAATTTTCAAATGATTATTATACATATTTTTAATTCTGCTACAACAAAAACATTTTAAACATAAGGCAATTCATGAATAATTAAACCCTGTTTATTTAAAACCACATTAGATATATTCGTAATTCATTCAAGCGAAAGATTAAAACTGATAAAATTAACTCTCTAATTACTCCTCCAAGAGTTCTGTGGTCAGAATAATGTAAGCTTTGATTGCTAGAAAAGAAGCATAAAGTAGATCATTGCAACATTAATTAGAAAGAAACATTTATAAATGTAAAGTATAAGGTTCCCAATCTTAAATTAGTATTTTTGGCAGCAGATATAAAACTTAGCATAAGTGATTTATAAAAATAATAATGTACAAATAATTAATCCTCATAAGATCTAAAAAATATTGATTATTCAATTGCTTATTTGATTTATATTACAGAAATGCCACTTACACAGAGAGATATTAAACATATATAAATATAAGAATTAATAGGGTCCTATATTTGAATCAGATAAACTGGACTTTGACAACTACAATAGTCAAATGAATAAATAATAAAAAAAAAAGAGTACCAAACAAAGTTACCTTCTGGCTGTGAAAAGTTAAATCTAATATGATATACATGTTAATTTATTAATTCATAAATAACAACGCCTTAGATAACTATATAGCTAAGTATTGTGAATATAATAAACTTAAGAAAATTGATACACAATATGCAAGTGGTAAATATTTATTTTTTCTATTTTTATTATACACCTTATATTTATCCCAATACATAAAACAAATAATTGAATGGCTTTATTGCTTGAAAGTTGATAAGAGGTTTGAAAACCCGAAGTTACAGGGATGGCACAACTAGTGGACCTTGGACATTAGAGTCTGCCTCACTATCAATGCCCAAATCACATATCTTAATAAAATATGAAACAAATTTTTGATTGCTCACTGTACATATATTTTTTTTCTTCTAAATTATATTTGTTTGTTTTTAGTGATGATGCCTCTTTTATTATTCATTTATATTGATGACAATTTTATAGCACCATTAGGAATATGGTTATTTTTTAAAATTATTTATTTTCTATATGAGTATGGCCATTTCAACTCTGGGCAAAAAAAAAAAACAGAGAGAAAGAAGGAGAAAAAAAACTACTATAGAAATGAGTTTTGCAATGACAATACAAATCATTCTGTGAAACAAAAATATATCTACACGTAGAACATGTTGATCCACTTTTCTGATTATTTCATATTTTATGATGTCTTTTAGTTCCTTGAGCAGAACTATATTAAAATGTAGTTCTCCAATGTATTCTCTTCTCTGTTATATCTTCACAATGGAATCAAATGAGAAATGTCTTTGAGATAATCTTTATACTTCTTCCACATTTTAGGAAGTTTTCCATCGTTCACTCATTTTACATGCTCAATTCAATGAAGGTGTGATTAAATAATAGTGGACTTAATAATAATTACATCTAGCAAGATAAATAACATATTGATTAATTTTATGATCTTGCCATTGTATTTTTAAAATTTTACAAAGTGTCTTTAAATAAAACTTTTATCATGCTTTACATTGAACAAATAGTGTCCAAATTTCCTTTCAATGCAATAAATTAGATAAAATAATAGTTCTATATACAGCTAACTTAGTGGCAATACTTATTTCCTTGTGACAAAATATTTTATCTTGTAAGTTGTTAAAAACAGCAGCACCTTGGAGTTTGGGTGGCTCTTCAACATCTAAGTCCACCTTTATACTTATAAAAATACCAAGATATTTGAACTGGTTTACATTCTCAAATTGATTGTCATCCAATTAAAAGTTGCTGGGGATTTTTCTTTTAGCAATAATTTATATAAAGAATCTACTTTTTTCAACATTAGTTAATAAATCATGATCTTTATTATATGTTATATTCATAACATTCTGTAAATTGTCTTTCAAATTGGCAAAAATAGCCTAATAATTAGCATAGTGTGAATCCAGAACATGAGAAGATAAAGTTTATGCTCCACTATCAAATTTGTATTATATATTGATCTCTGTTTGATTAAACTATCTATAAACAATTCTAAAGACTGCTGTCATAAAAACTGAAAACAATATTGGAGCAAATTGTTTAATATCAGTTTTCATTTCCTCTTATTTCATCTTTTAAAAGCTGTACAATACAAATAAATTTTGGTTGTAGACCTATCCTATTATGACCAAAATAAAATAAAAAAGCAATATAAAAATCACTCCCTTGCTTCTGACACTTTTTTTGCATTTATCTGCAACAAGAAACAATCTCTAGTGCTTCTCAACTGTTTAAAATAATTATGAATCTATGGTGTGCATTCACCTATAATTGGAAGCAATGTATTCAACAAGAGTTTTGAAAATACCTTTGCTTCAGTAAATAATAATAATATTCCACAATAATTAATGTAATCTTGTCTATTTCCTTCATTTTTAAAAATTGGAACAACAAAAACATTCTTAAAATCAGGTGGCACAACTTCATGGGTCCAGATATTCCTAAAAAAAATTCCAACATTTTTAAAGCTAAAATAACACTACTACTATTTTAAATCTTCTCCAGATATTTCATTAGGATCTGCAGCCTTTCTAATTTTAAGGTTATAAAAAACCATTGTTACTTTATTACATTGAATATTGTTGTCAAAATTGAGATAAGTAAATAAAATGAATATATTATTAGAAATCAAATTTAAATTCTTTTGTCATTATTCGTACTCTTTCCACCTGCTCAAAATATTAGTGTATCAAACAAGAGTGCATTTCTGGATTTAATAGGATAGCAATATCATTCCTCAAATCCATATATTATTTTCACTGCATCAAAAAAGTTCTGCAATGACCACAATCTGAAAATCAATTCTATAAAATTAAATTTTACAAAACAAACACGTTCTCATGATGATTAAGCAACTGACAAATCACTGTTGATAATTTGGATAAGATAATCACAGCATATGTTTTAAAAAATTAACATGTAAACAATGACATATTAACAATCCTAATCCAAATATTTTGCTATTTCTACTAAGTAATGTTATTATCCAAATCAATAAGCCAAGCTATTACTTTGACTTACTGAAATACAAAAATCTCAGATTAATTTTAGATTTTGTAATTGGAAATATATAGGTGATTCTTCAACCAAGAATGTCAACATTTTCTTAATAAGCATGTTAAATTGTGTTCACTGTAAAAGATCTTAACTCATCAAAACAATATTATTAAAACCACTCTAGTTGTTCAAAAAGGCTTTAAAAAAAACTGCCTTTTATAAACTTATTACGAGCTTCCTGGTAACAACATGCAATATAACAACCTTATGATAAAGATAACAAACAGATAAAAAAAATGACTACAATTATGTTAATTTCCAAATCAAATCATTCCACTGCCATCTGATAAGTAACCATTAAAATGTGAAAAAAAAAAATCAATTCACAACGACAAGCTGAGCCTCATTACTAATTTCATGCAAATAATGATTCCCTATATCACTGGAAATCATCCTCTAAATCAGGGGTGGGCAATTGTTTTAGCTTGGGAGACACAGAGGTTGTCGGAGGGCCACATCGGGGGCCACTTTGTGGAAGGGAAGATTAGTAGAAGGCCACACCTTTTTTCATGGCACAATAAACACACTGCTTTATTCCCTGTATTACCAAAGAAATATTTGTTTGTCCATTTTTCATTAAACACATGACATTCATCACCGATTTTACATTTTTTTAGAGGGTTCATGGTTTCACTGAAGTTGGAAATGTATACATTTGCTAATGCAAAGACAAAATTGAAATTAACCAGATTAACTGGAAAAGCACTGCACATCGTATCTACACTGCATGTATGTATTGACATGGCCATCATAATGAAAAATATAAGACAAATCATCAGTCACGCACGGGAAGGAAATCTCAGTTCAAAGCAGATTTTTCTGATTGTCTTGGCAGGCTGCATAAAAACTCTTAGCGGGCCACATGTGGCCCTCGGGCCGCTATTTGCCCATCCCTGCTCTAAATGGATCATAAAGAAAATGACTAAAATCATTATTTATTGGACTCACATAAAATTATTAAGACAGCAAGCTATGTGTTATTCACATAAATCAGTTCGCCAAATGACAATACAACTGAGTCACAATCAGTATTTGCTCAAATTTCATAGATACCAGAAATATTCTCATTAAAGACATACCAGAATTCTATATTCTATAGCATTACCTATATAACAGCAACAAATATTTCCTCTATTTGTGGGGAAATGTTATTCGTCTCATATAAAAATCACAGAATGCCTTAGTCAAAGTATTATTTCAAGATTAAGATAATATTTACATTAAAATAAAGATGATAATTTATGAATCTCCATGGTAAAATGTATTGTAATAATACGTTAAATACATTTCACTACATTCAGTTTGAAATATGATATGATATTCCAACCTATAAGCCCCAAACACATAGAATGGTAGACAATCTCATCTAAACAGTGAATAAATTTATACCTAGTTATCTCTCTAATTTTATAATCATAAAAAACATTCATCAGCAGTCGCTGAATAGACTTGTGCTCTATGTAAAGCATGTATCTAAATCATTGCTACATGATTATAAATATTCAGAGATAATATATATTTTTCAACGACATTAAAAAAAACATTTCTTATAAATTCAGCATTGAATCATTTCTAACTGAAGTCATTAAAATTGGTCATTGTCAAAAAAAAAAAAAAAAAACCCCAGCTTTTTTAACCTTGTTTAAATTTATATAAATGTACTGATCTAAAAATATATGTAAAGCAAGTATTTCCCCATTTCAAATAGAACATTATATTCACCTTCAGATATTTCAAATTTTGGAAACCATTTAATCTATTCATGATATGTGAAGTGATGAACAGACAAAATATCTTAACACCCACTATCATAAATGATAGAAAATAAGCAATTGGTGGGTTGAACTTTCAATATTAACTTTAGTTAGTTCTAACTTAAAAAAACAAATATATACCAACAATATCACCAATCCTCCTGGATTATTTGTAATATATGAAAAATTTTTGCTTATAAGCAAATCATGAAAGTGAGTATAATATATTTAGAAAAAAATATATACTCAATAAATATGATAAACACAAGCATTTTGATAAAAAAACACAAAAAACTATAAAACTAATCAATGAAGTGAAATATAAATAAGGATTTAGAAAGTACAGCAATACAAAAAGTCATGTATTCCATAAAAAAAAAATTGATGGCAATAAATCCATAAGAAATTAAAGTGCAAAAGAGATATTTGGATAGAGAAAATGAAAAATATAGATGCCATAAAAAAGTATACAGTTGTTGTCATAATGTATATTTTCATCTCATTTATTTCTATGATTATATTTCTTATAATGTTCCATCTATATGGTTTTTATCACATTTAAGTTTTCCATTTTCTCCATACAGAGGTTTTCTTTATTAGAATTTAATTTCTTATAGATTTAATGGCAAATTAACTTCTTATAGATTATATGACCTTTTTATAATACTATGGTCATTAAATCCTTTCTTATATTCGACTCATAGATTGGTTTCATAATTTCATTTCTTTGGAGTTGCATGTAATTTTATCAGCACTTTAATTTCTCACAAAAATGTTTGTATAGATCACAATTATTCAATGTATATCTTGCAATTATTGTGCATTGGTTTAATTGACAAATATATTTTTGATTAGTTTTCTAAATATATTATTTTCATCTTGTATTTTCTTCTAGAAAATATTTGAAATTTATGGAGTAATTTTTACTTTGGACACTGACTGGTGGGTTCATGTATGGGTAGATTACACACTCTATTACCACTGAGTATTATAAGAAGTGCAAGAATAGCTTCATTGAACTACATTAAAATGGAATAATTACTATCAAAATTTACTTTTAGAAGAGTTTAAAATTTATTTTATTAACTTTTAATAATACCTTTAGTATTACATGTTTCATTATTTTTACTGTTTTTATTAAAACAACATTCAACAAGATTTATATATAATAAACTTTAATATTACATAGGTAATAATTTTTTTAATAAATGATAATTATGTCTGAAACAAGGGTATAGTGCAATCAAAGCTGTCATTTTATAAAATACAAACACACCAGATTTGTGACATAAAATGAAAAATTAGCTATATTTCACACATTCTAGGGATGATTTAATTACCATTAAATTTTTATTAGTTAAAAAAATAGTAAACAGCATTTTCAATAGCCATCTGCAGAACAAAAATCCCTCCAACAGCATTTCATAAAGAAAATATATATATAGCTTGCCTATTGCTGAGTGATGAATGAAAATTTGAGCAGTTTTTTTTTATCCTTAGTATATCATCTAGCTAAAGATAGCTAGACAGCCATTTACTAATGATGTTAGAAGATTAGCTGTGATAAAAATTGACAAGTTGAATAAGGAAAAATCATTAAATTTCATAAAAAATTTTACTTACTCTTCAAAATTATAACCTAAAAATAGAGATGATTAACCTGAACCTTTTTTATAACAACCTATTGAAAAATGATCAATAACCACAAATGTTTCCTCCACACAATCACTTGGTACTAATCAAAAGCCAACCCATTTGGATAAGCCAAAATTATAACCCAAAAATGTATAAATGTGATTGCTACCAAATCCCAAAATGATATAACTTATAAAAGAGAACAGACCAACTACCAGAAAAATAAATAATCCCACCTAAACAAACAGTACACATTGGCTAAGATCAGTAGAATCTCATGTATAATATATGCTACAATAAAAAGAGCCAAAGGGATGAAGATAAAATATGCTAATTCACAGTTAATAAATTTGAAGAGAAGGAAAACAATCTACTCACTTATCACAATATAAATGCTCTTAATATTGAAAGCACATACCAAAGAGTAGTTAGATTATGCCATATTCTTTCCCATAATACATATTTTATATCCTTCTCCCCAATATAATAACACATCTCACTGCAATTATTCTAACCACTTCATTGCAATGATCTGATTCATAATTCAAAACTCCTGATAGATAACAATAATTCCTTAAGTTTTATTTATACCACTTTACTTTTCAAAATGATTTCTTTTGCTAAAATAATTTCTTTTTGGTCATTAATTACAATAAGATCTTAAAATTCTTTATTAGATATTTCTATTATTAAAATGTTTGCTCTTTTATTTTATTTATGATCCTTTAACAATGGGTGCCATTCTTGTGAAAATATGAGGACATATTCCTTAACCCCTAACGAATTTACATGTAGAAACAATTATTTAGGGTATTTCAAAATATTATTCTTTATATTTTCATCATCCACATATTAGACAATTCCTAATAATGATTTATGGTAATGGTATTTATTGTTATAATTAAATGACAAACTATAACACTGTACCGTTTTTTACCAAACCTAATTTATTGGATGTGAACAGCCATATTTAATTAGGTTTGTATATCCGTTAAGAATATATCCGTTACCTACCATGCACCTACCTAATCTACATTATTACATATAACCATTTGAGATTTAGTGTAGCATTGTATATTTCCATGTAATACGGTCCTAATTATAACATACTAACTCCTACATGCTGAAAAAACCCACCAGCAATTATTTGCAGTGATTGGCATTATCTATCTACTTCTTAACATAAATAAGGGCAATTTGACTTACTAAAAATAGATGCTAACTTTCATTCACATTGTGGCCTTTAATAATTTAAATTTATATATTTTTTTTATTACACCCCAGGATTCATTATTACATATAACCATTTGAGATTTAGTGTAAGCATTGTATATTTCCATGTAATACGGTCCTAATTATAACATACTAACTTCTACATGCTGATAAAACCACCAGCAATTATATGCGGTGATTGGCATTATCTATCTACTTCTTAACATTATTATTATTCATTATTACATATAACCATTTGAGATTTAGTGTAAGCATTGTATATTTCCATGTAATACGGTCCTAATTATAACATACTAACTTCTACATGCTGATAAAACCACCAGCAATTATATGCGGTGATTGGCATTATCTATCTACTTCTTAACATAAGTAAGGGCAATTTGACTTACTAAAAATAGATGCTAACTTTCATTCACATTGTGGCCTTTAATAATTTAAATTTATATATTTTTTTATTAGACACCAGGATTCTTCTTAGATATCCCTATTAAATCGACAATGGAAATGTGATATATATATATATCTTAATATCCTGAATAATGAACCTGAAATACAATAGTGTGTTGTGATCAACAGCTGAATTTTCAAAGATCGCAGAGTGAATATATTTATGAGACTTAAACAAATGACACATTGCAATTCTTTTTTTCTACTATTAAGAGCATATTTATTTCAATTTAATAACCAAAAAAAAAAGTAATATAATAATGACAACGATCCCTTGACCATATTTATACTTCTTTATAATCCATTAATCAATTCTCTTTTTTTTTATATAGTTTACATGACTAGGGTAATATCTTCAAAAGTTATTTCAATAAATATTACGAGCTCAAAGTTTAATTTCTTACCGGTAAGATTGTCCAGTAAAATAGTTCCATGGTAATAAATATAATCTTCGGCTTTTACTCTGCTATCTGTATATTAAATTCCAGCTTTGATGCGATGCTTCTATTTCAGGCAAGTGAAGACTTCATTCTTTTAAATCATTATAATGATGTCCAAGGGAAAGAAAAGCTGGCAATGCACAGTCATTCTAGCTGTCCATATGAATACCAGGAACTATCACAGAGTAATTCTGCATCTTGTTGCATATCAAAAAAAAAGAGACCCCTTAATTCATGTCCATCCCTTTTATATCCCCCAGAAAATTCACCACACATATGTACATTGAACACCACCTGAATTTCTTCTTCCAACTTTTACCTTTCATTAAATATTTGTTCTCAAAGTTACTATCATGACCATATTTAATTACCCATATCATGCTTTGCAGAACTTATATCAATCTTAAAATTAGTAGTCGCTTTTATTATTTAAATTTGCTCTTTTTTTTTTTATTGACGTAAAAAAAAAATGTGTATTACCACAAGAAAAAGAAATTTTCTAAGTTTAATCCAATAAAAGATTTATTTTACATATTTTATATTATATATACAAAATTCACCCAACATATATTATTCCATTCTCAGCAAAATCTTTGAATTCTCAGCAAAATCTTTGAATTCAACTGCCAACACACCTTGCACAGTTGCAATACTCCCCACTGTTAATCATGAAAATAAACTGTGTTTCAGCTCATTTATTCTACTTCTTGTTTATATTATATTTCTGTTGGTTAATTACCCACTTCCCCCCAATCATGATTTACTGTCTTGGATATGGCTTTAAAGCACTTGCATTATAGGTGCCTTTTCCACCTTTATCATTGGCTAGTGTAAAAGTGTTTGACTTGTTCCCTTTTACTATGTGATATGGGCTATATATATTTTGGAACTTCAAGAAGTGTCTGTCTGCATGACTGACTGGGTTAGTCCTGACCCATACTCGATCCCCTAATCTAAACCTAGTTGTCCCTATGTCCTGTTTTTGTGCCCCTATCTCTGCACAATGCGCAAGTCATTTCTATGCTTTTTTTCTGGTCTGCCTCCTGGTGAAATTGCTCTGGAACAATTGACAATCTTGACGTGTATAATACTGGCACAGATTGATCAAAATGAAGCCTAATTGGAGCAAAGCTTGTCGATTCACTGTTTGGCCAATTCATATAATTTACAATTCATGCAAGTTGTCTCACCCACCCTTTATTGTCTGTTGAAGTATAAATTCTGAAAAGCTGCCCCAATTTCCTCACAACCCATTCACATGGATTAGACAGGGTTCGTGATAGATAAGACATGCCATACTCCTATGATTTCTGACCAGACTAGCCATTCTGCAAGATATAAAGAATGTGACATGAATGACAATATGGCCTTAGGTTTTCTATCTTATTAAAGTATTGGGTTTCCAATACTCTAATAGCACTCTTAGTATTGGCTTGGGCTATTGGGTATGCAGTTACCCACTTTGAGAAGACATTGTAAGCCACCAGGATGTATCTCATTCTTCGAAACCTGAGAATAGACCATAAAAATCCACTGCCACTAGGTCATTTAGTCTCTGAGGAATGATGGTCTGCCACAGACCTTCATAAGATCTGTTTGGTGGTTTTGTCTTCTCACAAGATTTGCATCCCTTTATTACCCATATCACCTGTGGTCTTATCCTCACCCAGTAAAACCATGTCTTTAATAAATGTTCTACCTTGTCTACCCCATAGTGCTCATATTTTCAATGAGTACATCTAATTAATCTTACTTGTAATTCCTCAGGTGCTATCATTCTCCACATGTCTTCCTTTACATCTGTCATGCACCATAATATCCCTTTCCTTAAACTATATTTCTTATCCTGTTTCCCCTCTATCTTTTCCCTGTTTCACCATTGTTGTGTACCTTTTCCTATAGTCCATTAATAATGTTCCTGCAGATTGCATCCTGTCTCTGTCAATTCCATAAATGCTTGAAGCATTCTTCTACTGACCTATCCTCTATCATCCCCATTACTGCTATACTGACATCATCTGTCTGTAAATGGTTTGACAATGTGGAGCCTGGGTTCCGACTCAATGCATCTGCTACCACCTTTTCTACCCTCTACAATATTGAAAATGGAGTAATTAAACTCTTGCAGGAAGAGGCTCCATCGGATTAACTGACAATCTGAGAGGTAACTGTGGTTCAAGAACTCCAGACTCTTATGATCCAATCTAACAATCACCTCCAAACCAACAAGAAATTGCTTAAATTTCTGAAATGTCCAAAGCACAGCATTGACCTCTTTCTCCATTTACTGATTTTTTTTTTCTGGTTCTCATAGTGGATGGCTGCTAAAATACAATACTTCATGACTACCATCTTCTTGCTCCTGCATTACCGTGGCTCCCAGACCATATCCACTACTATCTGCCTGTATGATGAATAGTTTATGGAAATCTGGGTATACAAGCATGACTTCACTTAAAAAAATTCTCTTTGACCCTCCTAAAACCTGTTTCTTGGTTTTGTTCTCATTTCCATGGCATATCTTTCTGTAATAATTGTATCAATGGTTCCAGGTCTATTGTGAAACTTTCATAGAATTTATTATAGAAGTGCCTAGTGGCCTGGATTTTCTCCAGATGTGACTTAATGCCCTTATCACTGACCAAGTGCCCTAAAAAATTCACTTCTGTAGCTGCTATCTGGCTTTTCTGCAGATTAATCCTAATGTTTTTACTCTAACATTCCTGTATAATTAATTGCAGATGCTGTCTGTTTTTTGATGCAATTATAACATCATCCATCTACATGGTTACCAAGTCGTTAATTTCTTTATTTAATACATGGACCAAATATTTTAATAATCCTGCTCCACTAATCTTCAATCGAAAAGGTATCATATTAAAGTGATATGACTCTCCATTGTATCTAAAGGTCGTATATTTATGATCTGCCAATAACTGGCAGTCACTTCCCATGTTAAGAACATTTTCTTGCCTCGGAATTTGGGCCATGTCATTTTATTTAATTGCCTAACATCTAAGCAAAGTCTTATTGAGTTATCTTTTTTTTTACCATTACCAAAGAGTTATTATATGCAGGTGACACTTTTGATGTACCCCCCCCCATTTGATTAAGCAGTTTTCCTACCTTAGTCCTATATTGATGGGGCAGCAGGAAAGCCCATGTCTAATATGGTATACCTTCATTATTTTGATAAGGTGTTCATAACCTTTTATTACCCCCAGTTTCTCTGAGAAAACATCCATATATGTACCCAGAAGATCTTCGAGATCACCTGTCTGTTTCAACTCCTTTATTTGTTTTATGATCGGATCCTTTTCTTTCTCTAATTGCATACTACATACCCCCTTTTTTAATCCAAAATATACTACTTCATCATCACATATAACCCTCCTGTGTCTATAATCTATTACCCACCCTGTTTTGTGCATGAATTCCAAACCCAAAATGACATCATGTACTAACCCTTTTAAAAACAATATGGTATGATATATACATCTCTGCCCTATTTTTAAGTGTGCCCAAATTTATTTGGTCTCCAACTGTGCTCTCCTCCCATTTTCCATTATGACCAGTGCTTCCATTACTGGCACAGTTTTGACATTTGTATGATGCTAAATCATCTCCAATATGTTTTCCGACATGACAGAAACATGACTGCCAAAATCAAATATGGCCTATACTTTTACATCATTTATGTTAATGTCAATCTTGCATTCCTGTGGTACAAAATTAAGTTCCCCCATTCCATTCACAAATGAGGTTATCTATTCTTTTTTTCATGCATGGCTTGATCTTGCTTCATGTTCTTGTACTATATATATGATACCAATTTATTAAACAATCATTTAATATTATTTTCTGTAAACTGCTATATATATATATATATTCGATATATCAAAAAAACTACATATATATATATATTCCTTCCTTTTACATACTCTTAACACTATTAATTTTTACCATGTATCTTATTTTACTCCTTAACATATAAGAATCCTCCTCCCCCCCATCTTCATCTTTGATTGCTTCCTGAGTATTACATCGTGACCCGCTCCAATAGAGATAGAGAAAAAAACTCACATGATATTTGTCTATAGTTATGTTGGTCTGTTATTCGCCCTAGTGCTGTCAAAAATTCTGGCTGGTCAAGTGAGTTAGAATTCTTTGATTAGTCAATTACAAAATCAGCAGTAAAAATATATTAGTCTTTTAACCTTTCCATTGACCAATTTATTTATTGGTCCAATAAGATATAACTCTGAAATTTTAATTGGTCAATTTACAAACTCACTGATAGAAATATATTTATCTCTTATTAATATATTAATTTTAGTTTCGTTTGCAAAAAGTATATTAATTATTTGTAACGTTATGAAAGTAAACGAAAGTTTTTTCAAAAATATATTTTTATTTGTAATTATAAAAATATTCAAAAGCAGAAAAATCAAAGAAAAGATTGTAGCAAATTACAAGCAATGTAAACATCATTTAAATCCCTCCCATATTTTCGTTATTAAAAAAAATAAAGAATTTTTTAGTAAAATCTTAGTGTTTTTTTTAAAATAATTATATTTTCAGCATATTTTAACCAAAATACATTATAATATGTAAATAAATGCCAGAAAAATATTCTAAAACATTAATCTTTGTTTGAAAATCAAATAAACAGCTTGGAGCAATCTAAACTCTTGACAAGATGTCAAAATTGTTGCTATGGCTGGTTTCTTTTTTAATTTACAATCATGTAAAGTATACAATTTTTTAATAAAACCTTACTACTTTTGTAAAATAACTATATTTTTAGCAGATTTTATGAAAATAAAAATAATTTATAATATGTATAAAAAATAATAAAAAAAAAACACTCTAAAACATATATTTTCATTTTCATCAGTGAAAAATATTTATCGTTGGTCTCTTTTTTGACCAAATAATTTTCAGCCAATCAGCAATGAGAATGGATGGCCCAACCAGTCAGCATTGGCCTTCTTCTTTTGTTAAAGTTAAAACACCCCTAGTATTGATTTTTTACTTGTAAAATAATTCAAGAGAGGGCAGCATCTTACAGGCCTTGCTCTAAGCTTTAAGACGAGCATAAATTCATCACCATAACTCAAAAAATGGCCGAGTTAGAGCGATCTAAAGCCATCAGCACAAATTTGCATTGAACCCTAGAGAAGGGTTAATATTATAATCATTTTAGTTTCATTTGTAAAAAGAAAATTAAAAATTTATCAGATTATGAAAGTGAACAAAAGTTTTTTCAAAAATAAATTTCTATTTATAATTATAAAAATATTTTATAGAGGAGAACCTACAAAGAATGTTTGTAACCTATTAGATAATGTTGTGTACATTATTGATTTTCTTTCTCAATTTACATTCCTGTAAAAATAAATAATTTTTACTAAATCTTAACTATTTTTCTAAAATAATTTTATTTTCAGCATATTTTATCAAAATAATTTATATGTTAAAATAATACTAAAAAATACTCTAAAACATTCATTTTCATTTTGAAATTCTAAACAAAGAAGTTGAAGTGGTGAAAATTGTTATGCGCTTTGTTTTGTTCAATATGAGCAACAAACAATCAGCGCCTAGAAAACTTTGCCTTCTCATATTGTTAAAACCTTAAATATTATTGAATTTTTACTTGTAAAATAATTCTAAAGAGGGCAACATTTTACAGCACTTTTTAAGCTTTAAAATGAGTGTAAATTTGCTATGATAACATAAAAACTGCCGGTGTTAGAGCAAGTTAAAGCTGTGTTCATCGAAAAAAGACAACAGTCAACAGATTAACAAAACAACAGAAGACAAAGAAAAAAAATCAATACCTGTCCACTCCCCCTCTATTTATTCAAAATAACTTTTATATTTTCTTTCAATCGATTAATCTATTACTAAATATATTGAAACAGACAGATCGAAGAATCGATCTTAGTTTCATGATTGTCATTTGAGAACGGTAATTCTAAACCACTATTTACCCGCAATGAGACTTTTTCTATTCCAAGCCACATAAATTTTAAGTTATTTATTTTGTGTTTGTTTAAAAAGAATTTAATGTAAAGAGTATGAGTATAAATGTCACAAATCATGGTAAATAATATTTGTGTGTGTGTGGTTTGTGGATTTATATTAGCTCAATTTAAAAGTTTCAATTGCGTGTATATTTTCTTTAAATTTTAATTTTGCAAATTATACAAAGTCATTTAAAAATGCTGATCAAAAGTCACATTCCTTTGATCAGTATTTTTAATCAAAATCTTACTTGTAAAAAAATGTATAGAATAATTAATTTGTACTTCGATAAATTAAGATAATGAATTTATATTTTTGTATTCACGAATTCCGATGTAATTGTTTTGTCAATTTAGAATCATGTATTAAATTTAAAAATAAATGAAAACCAAACGTAGAACTCTTATCAAGAAAGGCAAAGGCTATTGTATAGTAAAAAAATTAGATATTGCTGGAGGCCAGAAAATCAAAGGAGGCGGAGCTATGAACAAAAACTAGGCAGAAAGGTCAACCGTAGCCATCTTAAATATAATATAGACACTCTAACTTTTGACTTGGCTGTGCTTAGATCGTCTCAAACTACAGCAAAGTAGTTGTTCCAGAGAAATCACTTCAACCGTTATTAAGAAGTTGCCCGGTAAACTGCAATCATGATGGGCTAATTCCAAGAAGCTGATCCCTGTCCTGCCAATTTAAATCTTTCATACCGCTGATCTGTAATGTTTTCCGTGCTTCCAGTCTTCCAAATTCCAACATTTAAATTAACCATGCCTTTCTAAGAAATTCAAAATGCGCGCCTACGTTCTTCATACATAGCACCGCAAGAAGAAAACCGGACGAAGAAAGAATGGTAACTTTTGTTACATGAACTTTTTAACTTTCCTCTCAGTAATAATTTTATATTTAATCTGTTAATCAAAGTAATTGCATGTAAATTTCTTGCTTTCCATTTGAAAATGTTACACTAAAACCTGTCAGTAAATTTCTTCTCTAATATTTCTGTGCTCTAGTCTTTAGATGATAATTATTAATATTTGTGCCTACTAATAATCCATTTGTGAATACATTTATATTTTTACTATTACTTATTTTACAAACAAACGATGCCAATAATAATATTTCTCAACTCTAATTAAAGTCAGTAAAGTTTATCTCATAATATTTATTATATTCATTTTAAAAGTAATTTTCTTTTATCGAACTAAAAATTGTTTCATTTATGTTGAGTTGAGAAATATTCAAGTATTTTTATTGTTTCTTTTACTTTGTCATGATATTTTAATCTATACTCCAAATCTCAAATACTTAAAATAGTCTAAAATTTTATTATAATCTTTTGTTATATATTATTACGGAGTAAGAATAATAATTTATTATTACCTTCCGAACAATCTGGGGAGTTATGGGTTTCAGAGTAAATTTAATTAATTATTACTTTTGCGATCGTTTGATTTCGCCATGTTTTATTGAATAGTTATATCGGACTGTTGCGTAGAAAATGTTACGGAGAGAAAGGGTTTTATATAATTTCGTTTTAAAATCCACTTCCGGTCACTCTTCCTCGATGTTACTGTGGCAATGCCTTTACCTTCGCTTAAGTTGGCGTCTCGTTTTACTACCACATGGAGAGAAAGAAATTCTTCTCCAGGTAATCTCTTGGATCACCGGGGTTCGAAAATGAGCCCGGCTGGTTGTAGTGTCCCGGATCTACTTGGGGGCATTAAGACTTGTCAAAGTACAAGCCGCCCGGTATTCCGTCAATGCACCGCAAGTTATTATTTGTAGTATACATTAATCCCTGCAACCATCAGTACATCAATATTATATATTATATTTTTATATAAAACCGCCTCCCATTTATCCGTATACGCAATGGTTTGAAACTATTAAAATAAAACAACTTAATAAAAACTAGTAGATAAATATTTTAAGTGCTCCAATTACTCTGATTCTCATATCAACCTGTACAACCATTTAAACATATAAATATTGGCATGAGTTTGTTAATCAGTACAAACCGATTATTGATGACTAGCAGCAATTTATTATAAATACATATGAGAGTTACCGTACCTGTAAATAATATTATTCAATGCTTTCAATAATTTATTAAAAATTTGTCTAACCTAATTTTGTCTCTCTTGCATTATTACTCTCGAAATCTAGCCAATCACCTGCTGTCTGTATCGACAACTTAAATATATACATTAAATTATTAGCCGTACCAATATCCCGACTATAAGATATCTATGAAATAGCTGATTGTAGGTAATTTAGTCTGTGTTTTTCGATGAGCTAGTAAAGGGAGAACCCCGTACCGTTGTAATGTTGTCATCGGTGGGTCATGCCAGGGTTTTGGGTTCGAATTTAGTTTGCATTTTGGAATTTATTCCTAGACGTGGACTGGGTTCGAATTCGGATTACTGTGTGTGAATAGGCATGGTGATTTTTACCGGTACAATATTAACAAATATTTTCCTTGTTTGCCACTCAAGAAAAAAAAACTTGGCACTTACATGTTATCGCAATGTACAATACAAAATGTACATACTTTTATAACATCCTATTTTTCCCACTGATTACTCCTATCTCAGGTCATGGTTTCTTTGAGATCCATTGTTTGGGAAGCTATTGTAGTTTTTTACCTAACCTAATTTATTACACATGAATGGCCATATTTAATTAGGTTTGTATATCTGTTAAGAATATATCTATTACCTACCACATTCCCACCTAATCTATGCTATTACATAAAAGCATTTGAAATTTAGCTTAAGCATTGTATACTTCCAGGTAATATGGTCCTAATTATAATGCACTAACTCCTACATGCTTGTAAAACCCACCAGCAAATTATATGCTGTGATTGGCATTATCTATGGAGTAAATATATTCCGAAAGCGCTAAGTTAAATGTTATTTGTATTAACTTCACCTATATATGTTTAAAGCATATTATAAGTACTTTTTCTTAACGTAAGGACAATTTGACTAACTAAAAATAGGAGCTAACTTTCACTCACCTTGTTGCCTGTAATAGTTATTTTATTAGACACCAGGATTCTACTTAGACATCCCTATTAAATCAACCATGGAAGTGTGACATATATATTTTAATGTCCTGAATAATCAACCTGAAGTACAACAAAGTGTGTTGTCATCAATAATTGAATTTTCAAAGAAGATCACTGAGAGAATATATTTACGAGACTTAAACAAATGACACATTGCAATTCTTTTTTTCTATTATTAAAAGTATATTTATTTCAATTTAATAACCAAAATAAAAATGTAATATAATAATCACAATGATGCATTGACCATATTTATAGTTCATTATAATCCATTAATCAATTCTCTCTTTTTTATATAGTCTATGAGACATGGCTAATATCTTCAAAAGTTATTTCAATAAATATTAGGAGCCCAAAGTTTAATTCCTTATCGGTATGATTGTCCAGTAAAATAGTTCCTTGGTAATAAATATAATCCTTGGTTTTTACTCTGTGATCCATATATTAAGTTCCAGCTTTGATGTGATGTTTCTATTTCAGGCAGGTGATGACTTCATTCTTCTAATCATTTATAATGATATCAAATGTAAAGAAAAACCGGCGATGCACAGGCGTACTAGCCGCCAACAATATGAATATCAGCATCTAGAGGTCTATTTATTCATGTCCATATTTTTTATATCCACCAAAAAACTCACCATGCATGTCTATGTTGAACACCTCCTGAATGTCTTCTTCAAACTTTTTCTCAAAGTTCTCTTTCCTTGTAACTATCATGGCCATATTTAATTACCCATATCATGCTTTGCAGACTTTTATCAATCTTAAAATCAGTAGACACTTTTATTATTTAAATTAGCTCTTTTTCTTTTTTTATTGGAAGTAAAAAAAAAACAATGTGTATTGCTTCAACAAAAAGATTTTCTAAGTTTAATCCAATAAAAGATTTATTTTATATATTATTTTATACATATACAAAATTCAGCTAACATATATTATTACATTCTCAGCAAAATCTACAAATTCAACAGCCAACACATCTTGCATGGTTGCAATACAAATAAAATCATGTAACTTGAGGTCTACATGCTAATATAATTTTTTTTTTGTCTGCTCAATTTAATAAAATTCATTTGTTACATTTTGGGATACAATCATGAAGCTTGATTAGTATAATTTTATTATAATAATTCAATTATAATCTGTGCTATATTCTATTATATTTTAACTACATAATGTAACACATAAAGACGACAATTTTAATAAGATAATTTTTTCTGTTACATTAGGTTCACCACATTTTGACTTCCCTAATTCATAGGACATAATAAAGCTAAACCTTTACCATTACAATATATATATATATATGTGTATGTATGTATCCAGTCAATTTAAAGTATAATATAGTTTTACATTTTTATTTACTGTACCAATGCTAAAAAGTTAAAAATAGTAGAGATAAAAAAATTTGTTATCTCTATTATTTTTATAATAAAATATGAAAACTTATAAAGGTTCCAAAGAAATTATCGTTTCAA
This sequence comes from Epiperipatus broadwayi, assembly GCA_028023455.1. Lineage (NCBI taxonomy): Eukaryota > Metazoa > Onychophora > Udeonychophora > Euonychophora > Peripatidae > Epiperipatus > Epiperipatus broadwayi. The sequence continues at coordinate 7,451,482 of JAQFVV010006246.1, forward strand.
AATTATTTTTGTAAAAAATAAAATTATTCAGTTAATTCATGGTTTGTGCAAATAATTGCCTATACGCATATCATGCATGTGAGCGCATTTAAATTGCATACATATAATTTGCACATGCACATAATTAATGATATACATGTGCACTTTCAAATTATAATTCATTAATAGTGTATTATATAAACATTTGAGAATGAATTATTTTGCAATCAACTTTTTATGTTAAAGAATAATACATTTTAAATATTATTAGCCAACATATGAAACTTGCACAAAAAAATTCCCTGGCTATTTTCTTTATTACCACTATCATTAACTATCATAAGTAAGACATTTTATAGAATCATTTTAATTATATTTATGAATATATATATATATATATATATTAATAATAGTAAAAATATTTAAATTCTTAATTTTATTTTATTTTATAATAATCATATATTCTTAGCTTTATTGCTTTTCACATCAAGTTAATGCTATGGCATTAATGTACTATTTTATTTTTATATCACAAAAATTGAATTACGAAAATTACAATCCATAAACAGGCAGCCTATTCAGTTAAAGGACTTATTATCTTTTGTAAAATTGTTTTTTGAGAAAGTTTTTTTTTTGATAAAATTATATAAACAATTAGGTCATTTCTTTTTCTTTAACTATGTTCACAAGTGGCTGAAAATCTTAAAAGAAATTTAAGAACTTTAATTTTAACTTATTTATTTGTTTTAGTTAACTTGCTTTGCAAAATTGATTCATTTAATTAAATGTCAATAAAAGTTGCATGGAAAATCACTTAACACTCAAGCACTCAAAGTGATATTGCAAGATTTGGTTTAGAAATTGTTCTCTTTCATGTTCATCACTTTATTATTGTGTTAACTACCACAAAATATTTAATTAAAATACACTGAAGATTTTTTTTTTCATGGAGATAATTGTCATTAACAGTATTCGGTTATCTTTAATCAGTAATTTTTATTAGAATAAATTATCTTTTATCTTCCATTCTGAAAAACTGATATTACTGTTTGGCTGCACACAAGCCAACTTCAAAATGTAAACCAATGACACACACACACAAAAATGGCATAAGTTTTACATCAAATAAATTCTACTTACTGCTTTTATAAAAGAATCCAGAGAAGCAAATAAAAATGGGAGATAAAACAATATTTCCTCAAAACACAATGTATTATATTTACAAAATAAATTAGAGAACTTTAAATAAATAAGAACATATCATATCTTTAAATATATATATACTAAAGCTTTTATGAAATCTTGGGGTGCTTCAATTTTTTTACCATCTCATAAAGTCTAGATCAAAGTAGTTACTACATAACTAAGATGAATATAAGACAAATTCAAAGGCAACTATTCAAATTAAACAAATAATAACAGTAATAAATAAATAAAATGAAAGCAGTATTTATATCAATTAGATAGGCTTGATATTGAAATACATTCCTCACAAAATGTTTTGTTTTAAATAGAAAAAAAAAAGACAATTATCATTAGAACTATAAATTATAAAACAAGCTCTTAATTCTTACAATTCACAAGGTTATTATGACATTTATGGGTAATTCGTCATAGAGTGCAAAAGCATGTTATGCCCGCAATCTAGATAGTGAGATGAGTTTCAGAAAACCCTGGACAATTTTTCGCCAAAAAATTTAGTTTTTATTTCAGAAACCTTCCTATACCAACAAACAATCCAGTATTATTTGCTAAATGAGTATTTAGCATAAATTTATAAGAAAGTAAAGATACCGAGTTAATCTGATTTAATCAAATGGATATTGATGCAATGATCATAAAACAAAAAATATGATTGTATTATAACATTATTAAACTCTCCATACAGTACACTTTTCATCACAGATGGGAAAATATCAAACTTTTGAGTCAGTATTAAAACAAAGATTTTATTTTATTTCACAAGCAGCAAAATGCAATATATGGGATAAATATAAGTTAAAAATCGGTAATATTAATTTTAAATATATATATGCCCACACACACACACACAAAGAAATCAAATCATATATCACATGACCTAATTTAACAAGTTAGTATGACAAATATTATCTAATGAGCTTGAAGAAAGAAGCAGAAACCAGTCTGGGGTTGGGAATATTCTGAAAAGCTTGTTAAGAGCTATTAGCAAGCTCATTAGATAATATCTGTATATATATAAATTAACATTACTATCACAATATCATTTTAAATTTTAATTGAATTTTTTTATCAATATTTTAATGTTTTTATTTTGATGTGTATTGCACATCAATATTCAATAATATAACATTTATTTAAATCGATATGTAAACAATATCAAAGTCAAAAATATTTTGACAAACTAAACTTAGAGATATAATTTAATGTAAATGTGCAAAAAAAAAAAAAAAGGACATATTTGCTTGAAAGAGGAAAAAGTGCATATATATAAAAAGATGGTAAATGTTTAAAGAGTCAAAAAACTTTTGATAAAATTTTTTTTAAAAAAATTCAGATTTAAGAATTTAAATAATGCAATAGAGATGAAGATAGAGAACTTCTGTTTCATTTTTTACTCCATGAAATGTGGATTTTAACTATTATTAAAATAAAATAAAATGTTTACTGCATCTACTTTTATCAGATTTTAATTCAAAACTTGACACTTTAAATATAGCAATGATAATTTATAGCAGGACATCTTTAATAAGAACTTTTCAATAATATTTAGAAACATCAAAATTTAATTTAAATAATAACAAATAAATGTTTTCCAAATAAAGTTAAATAGAATTTTAGAAAAATTTGTTGGTGAAACTTGAGAAAATTAAAAGAGAAATTATTATAATACAAGATTTAATGATTTTATAAATGTTTTAATTTAATTTAAACCAATACTGAAGTAAATATAATTCAAACTAATTTACATTTGTTATCTATAAAGAAAAAAACAGCAATTAAACATCCAATTTTAATGTTGCTCAAAAAAATTCTATCTTTCTTTAGCATCGCTATATTTATCAAGAGTATCTTGATCAATTTTTACAATTGTTTGTATATTCTATACATAGTAAATTTTGTTTTGGAAAAAAGATCTGAATAATCTCAAATTTTATAATAACACTGAAAATAAAAAAAATAATTTTTTTTTATATTATTTGTAATAACAAATTATTTAATTTTTCATTTTACACAATATATGATAAAACAAGAAGCTTTCTATTCTAGTGTCATCTGTATTACTGTTAAATAATTACTGATTATTCAGCCTGAAGTTTTGATTAGAAAAATTGAATTAATGTGGGTACAAGATACATAACAGCATTACTTCCAATTTTAAATCTAAAATTTCACGGATAAAGACAAAAGCTGGTAACTGATCAGAGGGTAAGAATTTAAATATATTACTATCTGATAAACGCAGAATGAGGAGAAAACTGTTAACTTTATCATATTATTTCTAACTTTATAAATAAAGTATTTTCATTGAATTTTAAATATTTCATTTTTTACTAAAAAAATATTTCTGCAGAGAATATATTAAAAAAATTAGATATAAAATTAATTTGATATCAATAAAATTTAAACACCCCTGTTTAAATTCAAAACTTAAAATGAATTTAATGCTTCATTTTCTATGGTAGTTATCTAAAATTTATACATTCAAGTAATATAAAATTAATAAAAATAAATGTTCATTTTTCCAAAGCATGTGTTTAATTGACAGTACATGAGAATGTCATATTAGTTTACTGAATAATATACATTTATCCCCATTAAAACAACAAATTAGTTTGACTATGAAGATTTTTAGAATTGACAGAAAATTGTTAGTTTAAATGTTTCTATAGAATTTTTTCTACATAATAAGATGCTTAATAGTACACAGGTTAGATATGAACAAAATTTTGAGAGATGTTATTCTCCTCTCTTCTTCAGATGTTGCTGATCTAACCAGTGACAGTAATAGTATAGAATCGAACCTGAACCTAAGGTAACATTTAGTTGGTGAAAGCATTACCTTAAAAGTCAATATTCAAGAATCTAAAAGGTCCTGATTCGATTTCCATGTTAGTACTGTCACTGGTCAGCTCAGCAACACATGAAGAAGAGAGAATATCTCAGAAAGCATTGTGCATATACTAACCTGTGTGCTAATAAGATTCTTAAATTAGCAAACCTAATAAATCTCCCACGCTGATCAATGGCTTCTACAAATTTTTCATTTGATTATTTAAAAAAATATTGTACAAATATTATATAATGCTAATTGTCTTGGACATTGGTTTGCTTGCCAATGAATGGTATAAACAAGTAACTGTGTTTGCTGTTTTCTTTTTCATTTGAAAAACTTTGAACAATAGAAACTTTGTAAAAGACTTTCTTTTTTATTTAAAAAAATGAATATTCCATTTAAAAATTAAATGCAACTACTTAAAAATATAATTCAAGTTAAAATAAAAATGTGTTTTTATTTTACAGTCTTCCTTTATTAAGTTTTCAATAACTCCATTTCCAAAAATCATATTAAAAAAAATTTTAATAAAAAAATTAAAATAAAAGTTCATAAAAAAAATTAAGTTCTTAATTTAATTATTTAGATTGCATTGCAATAATACATTTACTAATTAAAAATAATAATAATAAATGAAGGATATGATAAGTATTATAAAATACAAAATGATTTTCATTTTAATGTTTACATAAAGATATTATTTCCGTAGATTAAAAACAACAAACTACATATATACTATCTATAATTTTCAGGTATATACATTGTAACAAGTATTAGTTACAACATATGTATGCACACATCTCCATGTCTAATAATACAAATATTCCAATAATTAATAAAATAATAAATATTCTATTTTAACATTACATCAATTGTAAAAAAAATTAGATAGATGTAAGCCCATAGCTATGCACACAGCCTGGGTTCATTATAATATAAAAATATTTCAACTAGTAATAAACCTAATATTATTCTATAATATATATCATTAAATAGTAACATTACATGATATATGCACACATGTGCTTGCTTTAATATAAAAATAAAATATTTCTAGTTATAAATCTTTATTTGAGTTTAAAATTAATTCTAACAATATCTTGTTTGTTTAAAAATCTGGTGCTTCATCTATGCTTTTAAAAAAAAACATATTGGCCAATCCATTATTCTAAGTTTAAAACAAATTTTTCTTAAATAACATAGTAGAGTTCTAAGAAAACAGCTTTATAGTTTTTATCCTTGAAAAAGAAACAGCGTTTACTTTATATTTTGCTTTCAGAATATTTTCTAGTTCATAGAATAGTTTATTCAGTTGACTCCAAAACTGTTTATTATTAAAATAAATCAATATAATAAAGAAAAACAGATTTTTATTATCTGCAAAGTTAATATTTGAAAGAATAATGACTATAGACTATTAGACTATTATTAATTGAAAAATATAAATTGAGACTTTTTATATGTTCGATTGGGGCTCACCCATAGATCCCTTAAATGTTTTGAGTCTTACAATCTGATTAATGGAATTCATTTGTGCATTATTGTTATAAACAATGTTCCTTTGAGATATTTATAAGTAGTTTTATCATTTGACTGTTGGTAATTTCCTTGCTTCCTATAAAAATTATTTCTTTTATGCTATACATTTGGGTAAATTCCCTATTTTTTTTGTAGATCTTGTATGGCTCATCATATTTAGATCACGTTCGTTATCAGATAGTTTAACATTTCATATATGTTGGAAGTTTCTTTTTTAATTAATGCTTGCATTTTGTATGAAAATTCGGATTCTAGGTTTTCAAATTTTTGACTCATTGAGTTGTTCAAGTTCTCTATTTAATTTTGTAGATCATTTTGATTCTTGATTAGTTTTTCAAGAGCATCCTTATGTTGAGTAAGTTCAGTTTCAATAAAATTTTGTCTGATACCTATATACCGGTTATCATTTTCTATAAAGCTAGCTCTCTTCTCATAATTCTCCAGCTTATTATATTGCTCTTTCATGGAATGATTTACTTCTAAATGTATTTTCTTTATTTCTTTATTCAGTTTTGTTATTGTACTTGGTCCTTTACCATTGCAAGCTTCAAATTATCATAGGTGTGGTGTCATCTCAATGAATTTATCATCAATTTTGTTTTTTACTTGTTTTCCAAATTAAGTGAGTCTAATATGACACTTGTGATTTTTTTCGTCAATATCCTCTTCATTTCTTTTATTTCATCATTTAATTCAGTATTTTGTTTTTTGATACTGAGTATATCTAATTTTAATTCGTTTATCAATTCAACATTTTGTTTTACTATTTTGTTGGATAGTTCTGCTTTCAGATCATCACTTTGCTTTTTTATTTAACTAGATAATTCTACTTTCAAATCAACCATTTTGCTTTTCCATTTTATTAGATAAATCAGCATTTTTCCATTTTAATAAATATTTGTTGCATCATTATCATCATATGGGTGAGAATAGGATCATTTGTGTTTATTCCTTCCTGTCTTTGAATTTCCACAGTTATTAGTGTTTCTTGAGATTGGATTATTTCTGATACAGTCTTCCTAGATAATCCACCATTCTGTTCAACTAGATTTTCAAGGGTAGAAGTTTCTAAACTATCCCTAATAGGATCTTATATCTGTTCTATCTGAATTTTTTTTTTCAGATTCCTTCCTAACTTCTTTGCTAGTTTCTAATTCCATTGTTTTGATTTTACTACTAGTTATCATTGAATATATTTATTGTTTTATTATATTTGTTTCATAAATAGCTTTATATGATTTTATCTCAAACTAATTCTTTCTATACATGTCAAGTAATTTGATAGACATCATAGAGACTTTCCTACTGTCATACATTTAATGAGTCATGATTTATCTTTTATTTGGTTATTACTTTTTATTTTTTTTAATGTCCTAATTTATATCTCATTTGATATTTTGTTTATTTGTCTGACTACATGACTATTTTATTTGGATCTATTTATTGCTGTTTCTCATTTATCTAGTTTCCATTCACCAGCTATTGAAATTATTAGCATATCATAAAATAATCATATGGTTTCAAGCCCCTAAAGTATGGCACCAGATGTAATGGGACAGTCCTTTTCTCCAAGAGAGGTAAATCTAACTATGATTGCCCATTGAGTTTTCAAGGTAGAGTGTTAAATATGATAAGGTGAGTCAGTTGATTGATTTACTTAAATTTTGTGAAGTGGTCCCATGATAATTACTGACCAAATGAAATGGAATTCACACTCATATAACTTCCTATACATCACCTCTTCTTAATCCTCATTATGCCACAGTGTTCAAATCCAGGAAGAATATACATGTACTCTATTTCAAGGTATTGTTATTTCATGTCTGGCATGTGAATTGGATATGCATATAGTGAGAATAATTACAAAATAGATAAATAAGATGACAAACAACTTAATTTAATATTGATTGTTTAAAAAATTTTATTCTAATGACGATTTTTATTCATGATTGTTTTACAACAAAAATGGTATCCTTGCTTATCATATAATGGTTGTATAGGCATGATCACTCTTTGTTTATACTCATCAAGTATTGAATCACGCAAACCTTTGATCCTTGAGAAGGATGGTCATTCACCATTTTAATTTAATAATTTTAAGTTAACGGAGAAGACAATTTAAAACTATCCTAACATTTAAATCTTCACTAACTAAATTTCCCATCATTATTTGGTCATTAATTTCCGATCCATTTGATGTGTTGAAGATTGCTTTTAGATTCTGAACTCCCCTCCCTATTCTGGTGTATTACAGATCTCTGATAGAACAGACCAATCATTCCAAGCTTTTAGTCATGCACTTTGAATAACAAATAATAACTAAATTAATTGAGCACAAACATTAAACACCAAATACTATAACAGTTATAAGTGTGAGCACTTAATATTGTATAAGGCAAAGTCTCATCTCTCAAATCAGTATATTGTTGAGTCTGTTAGCAAGAAAACTCGAGGATCTGCATTTATATTTTATTATTAAATGAAAATTTAATGTTACCATTGATGACTCACTTCGCTACAAATTAATTGATGATTGGGTGGATTGACTATCAGTTTTCAAAAGAAAGAAATCAAAATAACAAATAAATTTTTAAAAAAAATATAAACATAACATGAGATATTAATCCAGTGTAGTCTAGCCACAGTTCAAAATTATATGGTTCATATTGGAAAACATCTGGGTATCTTTGCCTTTAGGAAAGTTCTTTTTGCCTTAAGTGGGTGGTAGTTCATCTGATTGTATTTGTTTGCCATTTAAGTATTTGCGATGGTGATTCAAACTCTTTTTTGAGCAATCTTTCCTGGGTTGAAATATTTCCTTAATTGATTGTAGCATATTGTAGATCTTTCCCCAGGCATGGTTGTCAGGATGTTGATTTTAATTGATAGTCATATCCGAAACTCATGGTTGTATGATGATTTCCTAAATACACATAATTAATTCTTTCCTAGCTCATAATTTGGATTAGAAATATCAGTATTATGGAATGAGTAGTGGGTTTCTTTGGTCAATTTTCTCAGATTGCGATTATAATGCTTATGAGTTTTGATGTTGAGGATCATTAAGGTCACAAATAAATTACTTTTAGGAATTTATAAGGTAAGCTCTTTTGAAAATGTAATTTACTTGTCTTAGTTTTTGCTCATCTGTCTTTCCCATCTGTTGTTATTTTTTCCTCTGTAGATATTTTACTTTCCAATGGCTGCCAGTCTATGTTTTCGAATGACCGCTTTAAAATTAAATTTTGATTGAATATGTGTTAACAGGCCAATGACAAATTTAAGTCTCAGTTGGAGAAGAAAATAAATTCATATCTATATTATAACATTTCTAAAAGTATGGTTATACTGTATTGTATCATATTTGTTTTTTTGATGTTTTGGTTTAAGTTTGCACTTTTATTTGCATTGTTGATGTTATTTTGTTATTTGTAAAATTTTATATTGGATTAATAAACAAACAAATTTAATATTGTTTTTTTTTTCTTTTCGATGACGTTTTTGCTTGCTTGCTTTATGAGTTTGATTTTTAAAGTCGGTATTGCTGTGCATATGATTTTAATGCATAATTAAGAGTGTATATTTTATTTATTTAATTGTGCAGTTCTTGCTTGGTATTATACATAAAGGGCATTGCACTGGTTAAGTGATTATTTTCCTACATTAAAATTTTTCTTTGTTTAAATATTTAGGGAATTGTAAGGTGACACCTTATAATATATTTACATAGTAAATATGATCTGGTGCAACAATAGTATATCTGCCAGCTATGGCTTCAAACTATATCCAAATCTGGAATAAATACACGAAAAAAATGATTGACTACATTCCCCCCCCCCTTTCAGGATTTTGGCTAATAATCAATTTAGTTGCCTAATTAATAATGGTTGGTAAATAGGTATGCAGTCACTTTTAATTAAGAGGATGAAACAAGAATGGACATTTGTTCAAATCCACACCACTTACTAATTGGCAAGCCTAAAGAATTATGTCTCCTCCTTATGAAGGGCAATCAAGAAGGTTTTTGCCCTGTAATAGAAAATATACATTTATTAAAATATATAACTTTTTTTTTTGTATAATTCACTACTGATGTATACACACATATATAATTTTTGTATCACAATAAAACTATTCACTCAGCTTCTGAACACAACTTTTAAAGATATAAATATAAGATTTTCTATGAAGTGGAAAAATTCTTTCGCTATAGAAATTGCATTTAATGAATGCAATTAACTGAAAATTGCATTTCCCCCCATTCTTTTCATTTTTCTTAAAAGACTGCACAACTAGACTTTAACAAAATATTATTTTATAAAAAGTAATTTATTTTATAATAAGTTTAATATTTTTAATTAATATTTCAATTACTTTCATACTGATAATATTCTGCTGGGCATTTGAAATCAGCAAGTGTTCTAATTTATATCACAATGAATGCTGGTTTAATATTTTTATTCATTAAAATATGTTCATAGAATATGACAGTTGTAGACTGGAAACTTACACAATAATCCCATAAGATTTTATAATAATCATTCACAAGTAAAATTGTACAGACATAATTATATATATACAAATTTGAAAATGGCCCACTATCAAATCAAGTATATGAATTAATATTACTAATCCATGGCTAGAAATATAGTTGGCTATCTAAATTATTGTGTGTTTCTAATAAGATTCTCATTATAATAAAGACATTAAATTAATGGGGGACAATGAAACTACAAAGATTTAAATGTAAAAAAAAAAAAGTTTAACATTATAAATAACTTAGCACTCACAAACCTGCAAATAGTGCTAATATATTCTATCAATTACGTCAATAACTCCCCAAGGAAAAGATATATAACACATATGCAAATCATCTTTATGGCACAGACTTTTAATATAGTCTTTCCTCAAAAAAAAAAAAAAGTGAGAATACTTTTAAATATTCATTTTCCTAAGCAATAAAAGCTTTGTGTATGCGTTTAATGTATATATCAAGCTAACTTTCTAAAGTTTGTAAAAACTGAATTTGCACTTAATAAGTAGGCAGACCTTTTGATTTTTGTATTAAGCCATAAAAAACCAAATAGAGCATTCTTAATGTCAATTCTTCATATTCATGCTTTTCAGCTGACTGTCTTAGGTCATTATTTACATAGTCAATGGTCATAAATGATTTAATGTTTTACCTCAGATTTAAACCCATGAAAATCAGTCTTTCTTGTGATATGATTTGTAGCTTTTAATTGTATCATCAATTTAATTTTCTTGAAAATAAAATTAATGTCTGGGCACACATGTGGGAATGTTCATATTCTTTTTATATTTATAAGCATGGACAAACATATATTATAGCCTTCATTTACCAAAAACTATAAGAGCATCATCTAAGACAGTCCAAAGGTTTTAGGATACTATCTAATGATGATCTTTTATTTAGCTATTTACTATTAAGGATGATGGACAACCAAAGAAATATTGAATGAAATAGAAAAACTATTTAATATTAAAAGGAATATTGTTAGAATTTATGCAATTACAAAAAAAGTAAAGAGACAATTGATTTGAAAAGTAAACATATATTTTATTATAAAAGCACAAATGAACTTGATTTCATTTTTAATAATAGATGGGAAAACAATATTTGGAGATTAATAGTATGTCAAGCAAGGGCAAAAGTTTACGCCTCAACAAATTCATATTCTGATAAAGAAGTATTAAACTTTTATAAAGATAAATTGAATTAATTTGATAAGATCAAACAACATTTTAATCTTGCTAGGGGAGATTTTGATGCTGGAATTAAAAAATAATTGAAAACTGAAAGTATCACCAGATTTACAAAATTTTCAGAAAACTTTAATGCATAAATGGAAGTGACCAAATGAAGGTTCACAGAGTGCACTAGGAAATATATTTTAAAGATGGTAATATGCTTAATAGATTCAACACAGATAATAATCATTGATTAGTAAGATATAAAATATAGTTTTAATGGAAAGCTAAAAATATAAAAGCTATTATAAAAACCAATAACAAGAGCTGATATCCCTAATCTCCAGAAGTATTTAAATGAACTGTGGAAATTTGAATGACATCTATAAAAAGATAATTTATACTGTATTAAGGATAACAACAAAAACAGCAATTCATAAGTAAATTTTGAATTGAGTCAAGTTAATATATGGAGAAAAAACAGAATTTAAAATACTTTAAAATGACCTATTTAAATGAAATGTATATGCAAAATTTTGTAAAATGGTACAAAAAATGCTTAATGTGGCATTAAAAAAATGGCATGGACTAGCTAAAAACAACAAAACAAGTCTTAAAAAGATAAAATAACATTCTAATATTAGATTAAAATTTCTTTCAACAATAAAAGCAAAAAATAATTAATATTAAAACAAAACAAAAAAAAAAAAGTAATCATGAATGCATGGAAAAATTCTACAAAAGAACTATATGGGAAAAAGCTTAAGAAAACAAAGTACCTCTGACAATTTAATTTAATATCTTGTGAAATATGTATTTTAAATGATAAGTTAATAAATGCAATTAAATTCATGAAAAATTGGAAAATTCCAATAAATGATGGAACCATTATACTTATGTTAGAAAAGCAGTTGAAGAAACAAAATTAAAAGCCATACATGTCGTAATAATATTAATATTTAAGAAAGGAGTGAAAAAAAAAAGATATTATAAACCTATTATTTCTGTATAATACTTTTATTTAAATGTAATGATTTTAATATAATATGTTACAATAGCATGAGATTTGGGCCAAACAAAACAACATTTAGAAATGGTTTTAGCATAATACTAAGCAATAAATGATATCCACATATATACGATTAGTAAAAAAAAAAAAAAAGCACATTTAAACTAATATTAAAACAAATTCTATATTACTTCACTTTTTATATTTTTGTTGGAAGAATTACATTACAAAAATATCATTACAAAAAACCATTTTTAAATTATAGCATATCAAAATTTATGTTTAAATTCGTAACTTTAACTATTAAATATATTATCATTTCAAAAAAATATCAACAAATGGTGACTTTTTTAAATCTTTAGATCAATGGAATTTTTTATGTATAAACATAATTATAAAAAAAAAAACAACTAAAAGGTGTTTCTTAGATAGTTTGTAGTGGTAGTAAAAGAAAGCAATTAAGATAGGTTGAGAAAAGAATAAAAATAAACTAAACCCAACATTGGGGTAATATATATAACATAAAAACTGAAAGGTATTTTATATCTCCCCTTCCCATAAGGATATATATATATAAGAATTGCAAAATCTAAGGAAAGAATAAAAGAATCTGTATGCATAAAACTAAAAACCTAAAATAAATATAATATGATACACTATGTGAGAATAACAAATACTAAAAATTTCAATGGTGTAAAAATTAAAAAAAATTGATATTATATTTTAAAGATAATAGGCTTAGTAAAAATTTAAGAAAATTTAAATATAATTTTAAAAAGTTTTGTATAATGCAATTTATGTAATGTAATCCTTCCAAGAAAAATATAAAAATAAAAGTATGTGGATTTTGTTTAATATTAATTTAAATATACACTGTATTATTTTTAAAAATGTAATTATATATTGTAACAGTCAAGTTTGTACATTCGCGTAACAGAATTCAGAATCCAAGCAAAAGAGACCGAAGCTGACCAGACTAGGACTGTAACATCCCGAGTCTGACCACACTTCAACTCGTAAGCCAGGATTCCAAGACTCAAGACCCTACGAATGACCACCTTGAAATTACACGTAGTATACCTCTTTCCACACGGCCGACATAGGTCACGGAGAAGCAATAAGACTCTGATAATTAAAAGAGAGGTTCTTAATTGACTAAAATATATCACTAATCTAATTTAACTTAATGCATAGTTTTCACATATATAGACTATAAATAATAATTAGAATTGGATTGAATTAGATCAATAACGAGACAGAGAACGAAATACATTAAATTAATTATATATTTATTTACAATTGGCATGAAATTGATAAGTTTTACACATTTCAGCGTCGAATGTACGCAAACATTGGGTGGATAAGAGAACACATTCTCTTTTTATACACAATTCAAAATAGCTTTGTATAAATAATTTCATTAAATTTTCATAAATGGGTTTAACATATGCCCATCTTATGAATTGCTTTACAACTGATACATATTTAATCACTATGTTATGTCTATAACTCTAGTTAAGCCAAATCCTATTACATTTGTGGCTGGTATATAAATAATTATATTAAACTTTGATCATGAATTCATTTACTAAAATATACAATATGACTTAATAACGAGCGCATAAACCAGCTCAAGTAATGATCGATCGAACATGGCTTTCGAGAGAAAATTTCAGAATGCTGAAAGCGTTATGTTAAGGTGGGAGAGTTGGCTGCATAAGATTTTACCAATGCGCTATGGCACAGGTAAACAATAATAGGAAAAGTCGCTCTGCGGATGGATGAAATAACTTCAGGGTTCTTGCGACAAATGCCGGTACCCTGTAACCGATCGCAATGCTGCGTGAAAAGGAACATTGTGTTCAGGAATGGCGGGGGACTTACGTGCTAACCTGGCCTTGGCTCAGGCTTCGCTACTGCTCTACCCTATAAGAGAAGATGTGCTGGCAATGCCGTGGCTCCATCTTGAGATACGTATATTACGTATAGCAGCAAAACGAGAATAATTTTATAAAATAATATATCACATCCGCCAAGCAAAGAATAGTATATTTCATACTATGAAATACGAGTTAATAGCATATTAGCTCTATCAAATTGGGACCAACTCTTGTGTAGCCTGATAATAAATGTCTATGCTACTAAAGGGAATATTACTACATCTGTACTTTGACATGCTCGATCTATTAAGTTACTTATAGATAATAAATATTTAAGGAGGGAAAGTATATTTCTATGGACTTAAGAATTTAAATGTCAAATATACTTATAAATACGATCAAGGCTAAATTTAATTCTTAACTAAACTTATCAAGTTAAGTTTTTTAAATGGTTGATTAACAGAGCCACATTTCACATATTAAATCATTTAAATAATAAAAAAATAGGATTTCGAAACAGCGCAGAAAGTTGACGCTATAAACAAATTACACGAAGATTTTCAAATAATATCTTCTTAAAAACATGAAATTAAGTGCCCACTGTTTCGAAATATTGGCATATGAAATATAATAAGCATTTAAAATAAAATAAGCAAAGAAATATAGACACAACCACAGTGATATAACTTTAAACTAAATAATTTACTTTGAAGTGAATGGAAAATATAAATAAGTCAGATTATTTAAACTTTAACACATTAAATTTTGATAGCAATTGACATATTTAAAATATTAAATGGATTTTAAGTTTTGATTACATTTAGCTTTATCATTATTTTAAAAAGAGAGTTAGCTAACTTATATAGATATATTTACATTTACACAGAATTACACAGAGCTCTGCGGTTTGAAAAATAAAATGGTACCGGTATTATTTATCTGGACTGCAAGTTCTTGCTGTAGGTTTGGTGAGTTTTACTGGGCGGCTGGTGGCATCATCTTTCCCATTCTGTTAGGCTTATCTCTGCTAGCGGCATGATGGTGGTTTAGGCATTTCGACGAGAGAAACCCCGTTCTCCCGCGGAGTAACAGCAACAAGATGCCCGCTTTTAGCCGGACATGTTAAACATTAACAATTGTGAAGACTGGCTGCAATTCTCACTAACAATATGGCTGTCTCTTCCTTGTTAAAAATACAGAGTATTTATATCTTTTCCTTATCGGAATCTATCGCCTCAAGACTCACTAAACTCAGGAATTTAATTAAATATTTTTCAATTTATAATCCAGATCTTAGATAACTTATGTTAGAAACATTCCATAAGCTATTATTATAATTAAGATTTTTCGTTGCAAACAATTGTCCAATTTAGATTTTAAAATAACTTAATCTTATCTAAGGAGATTTTAATTAGTAAATTTTGAACTAGTTTTACTTTTTACGAATTCCAGGTGTGGTCGTTAATGACACTTGTTTACAATCAAAAATCTTTTTAATTACTTGACCAGCTTTTTATTTTTATCTTACATTTAATAGAAACTCTTCTTATTTAAAAACAACCTTTTAACATTTTTTTAAAACGCAAACCTTTTTACATATTTATTTAAAATAATTTACAAACATATTTTGATATAGCTTTTAAATATATTTTCGAGAAACTTTTCCCTGAAATATATTTAAAACAAGAAATCTTTTAACAATTTTTAAAGACATTTAATATTATTTTTAGATAATGGCTTTTACATATTTTATAATCATGTCTTTCTTCTATATAGCACAGATTATATATCCACATACGAAATTACAATATTAAACAACAAAATGAACAATTTACTTCTAACTTAAATAATAGAATAAACATTTTTAGAAATATTAAATCAATTTAGTACGCTATAATTTTACTAATCCTACCTAATTATAGCGTTGGTTCGCACGCAAATATATATACTGTTTATATAGACATGAGCGAATTTTAAGTTTATTACCATTTAAATAGGTTCGAACTTAGCACAGATGAAAGTGTCATTAGGTTTGATGGTGAAACGATAGGGGCTTAGAAAGTTATCGTTTCAATATGTGTGGATATAATTCATTGTATAATATTGTGGTACTTTGGTATTATTCCTGCTATGATGTATTACTCTGGTAGCGTTTACATCCTGTAATATTTATAAAAAAAATTTTTGTTTTTATGATATCATGGCAAGCAAATACTGGCACGACTAATCCGTGTCAACTTTTCATATATATATATACATCAGCAATTTGTAAAATGTGCTGACCTGAGAGATTTTGTGCTATCACTGACTTTTTTTTTACATGTAATATAAATGTATCCCATTATTTTTAAGTAATACTGAGTTGTAATTTTTTTAAAAAATACATTTAAAGGTAAAATTTCTTGTATTTGTGTTTTTTATTTTTATTTTTTGCTAAACATTTATATATATTTACAAGTTAAACTTTTTATATTTGTGTGTTTTTTTTTAAATATATATATTTAAAATATAAGATTATAAATGTACAACTTTATCTTAAAAGTTTATTTTTTTTAGTTTAAAAGAATAATGGAAATCCAAAACTTTGTTACAACTTGACATTTAAAAACTGTTTCAGTGTTCTTTTTCATATTTCTCATTTTTTCCACAATGAATATATCTTACCATCATGGAAATTACATTTTTTTTTTTTTTAAGATTGGAAGTTTGGTATTATACATGGAATATGACATACTCTCCCGATGAAATATTATTCTAAATTTGCAATATGTTTAAAATAACACCTCGACGGGATATGCGGGCAAAATTTATCGATTAAGTTTGTCTGCACATTCCTTAAAGGTGTTATTTTAAACATATCACAAACTTAAAGTAATACGTCATAGCAGCAATAATACCAAAGTACCAATATTATTATTTGTATTATTTTTCAGTAATGAATGATCCTTTTGATAAGAATCATACAATATGTTCAAATGTTGAGAATAGTTGGAGAATTATTATGATTTAAGACAGTAATGCACAAACTGTGGGTAGTGTCCCTTCAGAGAGTCACATAAAGATTATTGGGGGTGCATAATTTTTAAAAAACTCTGTTCAAGTTTTGAATAATGATATGTTGTTGCTTTTTTTTTAATTTAATTTTTTTAAATAGATAAAAATCACATGAAAATAAATTTTTGTATCATCGGGTCTCGTTTTATGTGGATTTATTTAATGTGATTTTGAAGTTATGCGATTCATGATTCTTCTTAATATCTTTGTATGCAGTTTTCTTTTATGCAATAAAAATTATTAGATCAGAAGTCAAGCTCCGATAATGTGCTATTACTTTAAATATTATAAATTTCGTGCACTCACGTCATATTTAAAGTAATAGCGCATTATTGGAGTTCGACTTCCATCTAATAACTTCAATATTTTCAGCGCTTTATAATAGTACTGTAATAGATTTTATGTAATAAAAAAGTTCATAATTCACTTAATATCAGAATTTCCCCATTCTCTCCTTTTTTTCTTTAGGGGATTCTCTCTTTTCTTCATAGCGTAAGCATGTGTTTTAAAGACCTACAGAGGTCCTTAGTGACGATTTTTTCAGACGCTCATTGCTAAGGTTTACAGTCTTGTTAAAACTATTACAAGACTATAATGTAAATCTGTTCAAACGTTATAGATGAAAAATACTATGTTTGTTGTTGTTTTTGTATTTTAAATCACATTCTATTTTTGCTTTTTATAAAAAGAGTACGTAATTAATTAATCATTTAGTGTCTGCAAGAAATAATTTTTACAAGATTATAATATAAATCTGTTCAAACGTTATAGATGCCTATATTATTGTTTTTGCATTTTAAATCGCATTCAATTTTTGCTTTTTATAAAATGAATATGTCCGCAAGTTTATTTTTAAAAGGTGAGTAACAGTGGTGGGCACAATTAAATTTGGCAATTAAAATCTGATATTTAATTGTAATTAACAATTTAAAAATTATGTAACGAGGTAACGTGAAATGATGAAATTTGATTTTTAAACGGAATTGAAAATTAAAAAATTAAAGACACAAATAAGAATTTAATTTTTAATTGTTAGTTTTAATTAAATTTTGCCCAACAGTGGTGAGTCAGTGTCTTTTTATTATCGTAAGTCGAAGTTCTTAAATTTTAAACTTTTAGTTTACTCTAACGGAGAGAGAAAAAAACACCCAAGAAAATGAATTTCTTTGGAAACAAAAATTTCAATTAAGGATCACTTAGTGAAATGGGAAGAATCAATAGCGATTGGAAAACGTTTTAGTTGTATTTCCTCTTGACTTCGTTTAAGGAGAAGCTACAGTGCCTCACATCACATCACGACGAATCTAATGTCTCAAATAGTGATAATGATTAAAATACCGTACATGTATGAAAAAAATGTAAATTACGTATAAAAATATATTGTTTTGAATCAAATTAAATACTGTAGTTAATAAAAAAAAATAAAAAAAGTTTGTCTTGTATCAATTTTTTTCAAATTTGAAATTTTTTATTAGTCATATTTTATTTTCTTATTTTTTTTTAATGCGAATTTTAAAGTAATTTTACGTTGTTGCTTTGCTTTTATGTGATTTTTGAAAAATTACAGTACATATCCCCCATTTTTTGAGGTAAGTTAAGTCTATTTTTGTGCAATTTCTTTTGTGCGCATTTTCTGAGGAACCTATCTATCGCATAAAATGAGACCCAGGTGTATATCATTTTTACTTTTAAAAGTATACAATTTTTTTCAACAATTTCCCATAAAATCATATATGCTTAATGCTAAAATATTAGGAAATATAAATTTGTATATTAATTAAAAACTACTATCATTTTATTGTGAATATACTCGTACTTATAATATATATTGGTATTTATAATTTAGGCGTGGTAAAACAAAGAATGAGTCGTGAAAATTTTCATCCCAGAAGGGGTCACAAGGGTAAAAAGAGTGTGCACCACTGATTTATAATACAATATAATAAGACAAATTCTAAAATTTTATCAAGAAAAATAATAATTTAATATATTTTTGATGAATAAATTATATATCACATAAATAAGTAAAAAAAAAAAAAAAGATGTTTGAATAAAACACATTAACAATTCCAAATATGTTAGTGCACTAATTTAAA
Organism: Epiperipatus broadwayi; assembly: GCA_028023455.1. NCBI lineage: Eukaryota > Metazoa > Onychophora > Udeonychophora > Euonychophora > Peripatidae > Epiperipatus > Epiperipatus broadwayi. Next base: position 7,470,787 of record JAQFVV010006246.1, read on the forward strand.
AGAATGGAAAAATAATAACAATTCAATTCAATTTATTGTGTTACAGTAGACTAGTAATAATTCAATTATAGTACAGCTTTTACAAACCAAAAATTAGTTTACATTGATTTAAGAAACCATTAACATTCAAATAAAATATATCAACAACCAAAAATATTTTATTATATAACATAAGCATTATCATCTAATCATGACAAAATTTCTATAACAATTACGAATATATTTTTTAATATAAAGTATTATTTCTAGTTATATTAAAAATTCTATATAATTCATATTCTGAATAAATTCTGATACATCATACACATTTTTTCATGTTTCACTACTCATAGATAATTGTAAACTTACATACTTAAAATACCTTTTAATTACATTTTGCTGTTGTTTCTCATAGCATTTTGTCTTAAAATTCTAAATAAAATAATTAATTGTAAGAATAAGTATTACATAAAATATACAAATTCATGAATGCTTATGTAAATCTTTTTTTGTTTCTACGACTTCGAATGATCCACACTAATGGATGGCACTGTTTCTATGCAAAAGCACAGAAATATGCTGTTTACAATGCCGCAACAGTTAGATATTGAGGAAGTCAAGACTTCCCCAACATTGCTAGCATGTGAACATTATCAGCAACATATTGTGACAGTCTATATAGACGTTAGTGTTGAATATTCAATAGCATATCATATGAGAGTGTCTGTAGTTTTAATCACGAAAAGTGTAACAGTACGCAGTTCAAAGTTTTTCATTTTAAATGTAGTGTAATTTGTATAAATAACTACAAACTCTAACTATTTTGAAAACGTCCCTAATTTCCTTGTTAGTTGGCATAATTTAATAAATGAGGAGTGTAAATCGCAATTCAGCAAAATTCATGCAAAAGTCGTGCAATTTGTGAGAAGTTTTCAGTGAACTGTTATTGTTTGTGTATATATGAAATCAAAGTTAATTTTTTTGTTTTTGTTTTGCAAGTGTTATTTTAAAAATAACGAAATGTTGTTGTTTTTTTAAATCAAAATATGATAATTGAAATTTTAAAATATTTTCCAAAAAAAAGGCATTTTATATGTATTTGTTTATGAATCAAAATAAATGTTTTTGAACCCCTGGTAAATCCAAAAAAAAAAAAGACGAATGTTTAAAAAACAAACAAAAAAAAGACCGAAGGTTTTAAAAACCAAAAATAAGTTATATTTGTTTTTAACAAATTAAAATAAAGCCAGCAAAAAAAACAGTTATAGATTTAAAAAAAAAAAAACGCATTACAAAATGTAAAAAAACACGGTAAAAAAAAAATCAAAACAATAAAAATTTTATCTTTTTCTTTTAAAAAGCCCGATAATGTTATATGTATTTGTTTTGCAATAGCAACAGCGCCATCATGCTATGTGGATCATCTGAAGTTGTAGAACCCTTTTTTAAAAAAATTTGTCTATAATCCCAACAATTCTATTACATTTAAGGATAATTTCATTGATGTTGATCAAAAAAAGCCATTACTATTAAAGCGGATTCCTAAACCTTCATCCAATATTTTCTAGAAATAATATTATTAACAAAATAAATGAAAATAATTGGGTAACAATTATCAATCAAACTATCACTCATATAAAAAAAAAAACAACTGAAGATAATTATCATAAGCTCCACATCATTCCAAGAACTTCAATACTAATAATATTAAAATTTAGTTTACCTATTTAATTATTAGGAAATTTCAATTTACAAATCAGTAAATTTATAATAGATATTATGCCATATAGGTATATACCCTGACCACAAGTCATCTTATATATCCATAATAATAATAAAAAATTTGCATACAGTACTGATCAATGTCTTAGCTAATTTTATCTCATTACATAATATATTTTTAAAATATCTGCAAACATAAATATAGAAGATAATAATTTAGTATAATCTTTTATAGTCTTAAAAGAATCATATGTAATCTTTTTTTTTTTTTCTCATATGTCATAGCATCGGCCGGGACGCGAACCCACACCCGTCTGCAACCAACTACTTGCTTGCAAGGCAGGTGCGATGACCTCTCAGCTAACAATGCTTGAGTTCTATTTTGACATTTTCTTTTCAAGAATTGCAAGATTTTTAAAAAAATGTGTTTCATATTAATAGAAATCATAAAGAAATTTTGCCTAATTCCATATTATATATATATATTTGTGATTTATTCTTTTATTTCTTTTTAAAATAAATAAATAAAAACTTTGCTAACATAACATTACTTTCTTTTATATATGTATGTGTTTTGGTAGAGGCATTAAAAAAATTAACCAATAAATTACATTTATATGTGTATGAATATTTGCATAGATATATATGTATAATTAATATTTAAAATGAATTTGTTTATAATAATGATCACTTAATAAATTTTATAAGGTAAATACCTCAAGCATGCTGCATAACAAAAGCAATGGATATTATTGCATTAAAAACCAACCTATAACAATCCATGTCATTAAGAAAAACCTCTTTACTTTCATTCTTTTTTTTTTTTTTGAAGCATATTCATTTTTATATATTGCTTATTTCAGAAAAGGTTTTATTTTAATAAACATTTCTCTTATGTAAAAAGGAAAGGAGGTACACACTTGGGAAGTTCTATATTAAAGGACAATACAAGATACCTGGCTAAAAAGAAAAGTTAACATCTACTATTCAAACGCAAGCTAAAATAAGAATTGAGGCTTAAAATGCAATTAATATTGCATTCTAGAAAATTTATTTTGCTTTCATCAGATATTTCAAAATATGCATTTAAATTCAAGTAAATATATATGCAGTACAAAAGCCTATGGATAAAAGGCAACAATATTATTCAGGAAAGTAAGATATAATATCAATGCTTAGAATGATAGGATAGTTAGGTATTAAAGAAATTTAAATTTATGATTTCTCATACTCCTATAATTATACCTCGACGATTCTCTTTATGTTGTCAAAACCTTTAAAAAAATTGTGTAGTCCTTACATATATTACAGTTCCTGATGATTATATTACATCATAATGAGACAAATAACCATTATTTTCAAGATGAAATTATGACAATAAAATCATGGTTTGTGATATTTTATATACATGTTTTTAAAGAAACCTATGCTAAAGAATGGTGTGCTGTGATAATATCTAAAAGTGGGTCAAGATACCAAATACTCATGGATAAAGTTATATTAGTGATCTAGTGGGAATAAATTTTAAACAATATGTTTGTACCATTGTTCTTCTATAGACATTGGATAGTCTAATGAATTATAATATCACAAAACGACAGTAGGGACTCTGCAAATCTACTGTCGTTTTTTCAGGCGCATAGTCTTAAGGTTATAGTCTTAATATATATTACTTTACATAACGAATATGCGCTTTACAAATATAATTATTACAACTCTAATGAATTATAGAGTTTAACGTGCACCTGTACTATGGATATTGTATATCTCATCATCCTATCAATTGTTCAGTTTTACCTTAAATTTTATTTTATTAGGGACATTAATGCATATATGTTTGTTGAAGAATATATGTTTAGATACATATACAATTAGAGAAAAATTATAATAAGTATTCAAAATGTCATTTGAATAACTTATTTAGATTTTTTTGTATTACTATAATTCCAAATCATAGTAAGTTATAAACATTTATAAATTTTATATGCTTGATAAATAAATTATAGATTTTCCTCTGGTTATGAAAATTAATTCTATTGTTTAACACCGCCATCAGTATTAACATTTATATAATTATTGCATATTGGATTTATGCTTTAGTATCTCATTAACTTTTATTTATTATCTGGTATAAATTATTATTATTATTATTACTTACTAAGATAGAAGACCTGAATTTTACTTACTTTGATTGACTAAGGGCTAATAATTACAATTGTATTCAAAGAAGTGTAGGTAAATAAAACTTCAACTAATATATAATTGCAATATCATCATTTTATACATATTTTAACTAATTAATAGTTGAACCATTACCTTTTATATTTTCATTATGTTCATAAGAGTTATCACTCTTTATTATTTCATATCTCTTTTAAGATTGTATTGCTGTAAGTTAGAAACTCGAGAATTAAGTGTATATATAAAGTGTTTTGATTTCATTTATTTTTATTTTAAATCTTTCATAAATTTAAATTTAATTTATATTCAGTGGTCTCTGTCTCTTGGGTATCACACCTACATTAGTCCCATTTTTACCATAACAATATAAACCAAAAAAAATACGGTAAATAATGTAATAAAAACATTCTTTGTTATACTAATAGCATTAGTAATATAAATATAAACAAACATGCTTAATTAGTCCAGTGATTAAAAAATCAATAAAGGACCATCAAGGTTTCCAGATCAAATAATACAAAAAGAGGTCAAAAATCATCACTTAATCACCTACATAGCTATTTATATAGATTCTTAAGATGAGTAGTAAATGATTATTTTTCCCCTCTGTGGATCAAACAAGAAAGCAATAACATACCCAACAACTTTCTGGGCATAATAGGAAAAACAAAAATCTGTGGAAGCAGAAATAGTAAATACCAGAAGCATTTATAAAAGTAATAATACTTTTTTAAAAATAAAAAATTTATTACAGATTTTAAATAAACCTTTAGTTTGTGCATAATTTATTCACTTGTTTATTTATTCATCATCAAATCTGGAAGTGATTGAATATAGCTGTGCTATCTTTTTGGACAATTATTGCTTATCTTCTCTTTTGATTTAAATAATAAATGTGCTCCAGCTAAACTCCCAAACCCGTAATTTGATCATATATTTTTTTTTTTAAAAAAAAAGTTTTCAGCAGAAAAGAATGTATATTTAATAACCGATATTTCATATAATTTATTTCCCAATGTTATTATTAACAGAGCAATATTTCAACATTCCATTTAAAAAAAATAAAAATGTTGACAAACGAAGAGAGAAAAAATGAACTTACTTTCCATTATTCAAAATACATATAATATGCATCAGTTGTTGAAACTATTCTTATTTTTATTTTATGCATTATAAATTAGTTTCAGAAATTTGACAAAAATAAATATATAGTTATCAATTACATATATTTAACTATGTGTATGTATGAATATGTAATGCTAATTCTTCATTAGAAATGCTCTCCAAAGATTTTTACGGAAAATAAATGGTAAGATAAAACATCCTTTAAATAGTTCCTTGCAAATCAAAGATAAATCAAAAACCTGATGATGAGTTATATTTTCCTTTCTCCACTTAGCGATTAATTACGAATAACTAGATAATTATTTTCTGATAGATAATTGGCGATCTAGCTTTAAGCTGAACTTCAGTTAGCTCTTTGAAAAAAAGTTTAAAAAAAATAAAATACAAATTTCATCCATAAAATTTTGAATAAAAACATGCAGTGAACTAACCACACTCTTGATGCCTCTTCTGTGAATAAATAGTAATAATTCAAATTTAGTTAATTTAGTTAGCTAGAATATATATAAATCAAATAATTAAAAAAATAAACTTTATAAGCTTAACAAGAAAATAACTCGTGAGACAATGATCAAGCAATGTGCATCAATCTTTAAAACAAATCTCAAAATATCTTTTGAATTGCATAAGAAAATGTTGCACTTTCCTACATGAGACAAGATGTTCAATTCTACAGAAAAAAGCTTGCTACATTTTGCAGTTTATTAATAAAAGTTTTGTAATCCATGACACAATAAGATGTTGTAATAATCAATCCTATAGTTAAAACAATATTTCATGTAGATGTTCACAATTTAAAAATGATGATTGTATTGAATTTGTGCACTATGGGTAATGTACAAAATTCAATATTTGAAATAAAGATCACAAAAATTAATAAATTCAAAACCATTGTAACAATTTCTTCAATTATGCCATATAACTAAAATGAATGACATAGTTTTTTAGTTCTTTTCATTATAAACTTTAATATACATTTAACACAAATTTTGTAATATATTACCTGTCAGTATATTGAACTTTTAAACCATTGACTATTAGATATATGTTCCATGGCACTTTTGTTGTTGGAAAAATGGTTTAAACACTTTGGAGTCTCTATATTACTTAAAAATTCATAAATCATCATCATCTCAATATATAACCCTTGAAACAATATATAAAATAAATGCCTTCATTATCATATTGCATACTGCATAATTTTGCACCATATACAACATATTGTAAGTTTCATTATTACATGATCATTCTAATTTATTCTATTCATTGCAATACAAACAAATCATGTGAATATTTATCTTCCACTTTTCTTAGTTATAAGTTTTTCTACAGTGGTTAGTATCCTTGCTATGCCATTATATTCTCTTTATTAGCACAGACAGTTATTCTACAATAAACACTCTAACCTTATGGACAGTATAAAAAAGTTGGAAGCATTCTGATAGCATAACATCTCAAATGTATTCTTCATCTTTTTTTAAGCTGATGTTTTGAGTATCCAAGTTCCGGCTGCATAAGTAAATTCAAATAATTGATCAATTCTAAATTTGTGACTTTTCAAACACTTCAATTTGTCCACGTTTACAGTTTTTCCAGTGCTGTTTTGGTCTTAATATCACAAATCTTCTGCATATTTCCTGAACATATTGTCAATTATTGACTATGATATAATCCAGGTTTTCAAATTTATCTACCACTTCAAAAACAATATCATTTCTAATTTGGGAATGGTAGGGAAAGGGGGAAATATTATTGGTATGATCTATAATTATAACTTTGCTTTTAAAGATATTTATTTCTAAATCATATTTATTTTCCTATAATACTTTTTCAAAAAAAACAACTATAAAACTAAAAAAAATATTTAAAAAATGGGATACGAACAGAAAAAAAGGGTATGAAATTTTACTCATTTGGAAAAATTAATTATGTGAAATTTTGTAAAATAATAGAGAAAAGTTCTTAATAAAGTCATATATACATATATAATTGGCAAAATATATATCAAAAATTACCATCACCAACATCATACTTTTTCAACACTTATCAATTCATTGCATAATGAAGAGCTCTCCAAGTATAATACTGTTTCTCTGATATTATAGAAAATCTTTTCTCCACATCTTACCAGCAAAGGTCATTATTTCAATATCCATCTCACATGTGGTCTCTTCCTAAATCTTTTACAATCTCTTGAGATCCAGATTAAGAACTTTACTTTCTATTTATTATCATCTCATATAGCAATACGTCCAGTTCAGCTCCATTTTCGTTTCTCCATTTTTTTCAATAATGTCAATAATACCTGTTTAATCTTTCACTTACGCATTACATTTTCAATCCTTTCTAGTTGCTCCCAACATACATCTCTCCATATTTCATAAAGTGTTTTGAAAACTCCATTGCTTTTCTGTTAAATGTCCAAGTTTCAGAATCACGACTAAGACCTGATCAAACTCATCTATTTAAAATATTTACTTTTAATACTAAGTTATTTTTATCAAAAACATAGCAAAGTTTAATCATACAATTAACTTCTGCCATTATATATTACATTTTTATTAATAATCTGAACAAAGAAATGGTAATTGTTAATTTCTTCTATTTAAATTTTTTTTTTTCTGAAAAAATCCAATAAATATTATTTTACATTTTGTAACTTTTATTTTTAGTTCTACTTTCTCACTTTGATCTAATAACATTTGTAATATTTCCTTAAGTTCTGAAACATTATTTACAAAAATAACATCATCTGCAAAATGTAAATGATTTAAAAATAATCTCCATGTTTATTCCCTTAGCTTCCCATTTTAATCCACAAAGTACTTTTTGTAAAACTATGATAAAAACTTTTGGAGATATGGAATTATTTTGCTGTACATCTTACTCAAGTGTCACCATATATATCAAATGTCTTTTCATAATCTACAAATTCAAAGCATAATGACAACTCATGTTCATTATTTCTTTCTATAACTTCTCTCCATGCTTAGATGCAATGCAGTTTTAAATCCAGCTTATTTTGATTGTTTAAAATTGAAAGTTTTCTGGAGACAACTTCAAATTATCTTTGAAAATATTTTGTATAGAACTGAGAAAAAGCTGGTAGATCTACAATTTCAAATGTCTTTATTATCATCGTTTTTAAATGGTAATATTATTATTATTGCATCTTCCAAATCATTTTGCATATCTTTATCATTTAGACGATCTTTTTTATTTCTTCGCTTCCTTTTTTTACGATATCAATTATACTTCCATTACTTCATGGAACATTTCCTTTTTCATAGGTCTAAATGCATGTTGTACTTCTTCAATTAAAATAATGGCAATTCTGAAGATGGAATAAATATGAGAGATGTTTCATTTCTTATTCTTTATTACTAGGTAATTGCTTATAGAACTCTTCCAAACATTTCATGATAAATATACAATGAAGATGCAAACCACACTGTATCAAACTACATAATTTCAATTATACACTTACAAAAAAAAAATGCAAATAAACAAAAACCCAAAATTAATTAAGCAAACAAACAAATAATAAAAACATTGAAATTTATAAACATTAAATTTTGCAATCTCGGTATGATGATAGACTTTTTTTCCTTGGTAAATTTAATATTCTTAAATTTCAAATATGAATTTCTTTAATTATATTCTCTTCATGATTTAAATGCAGTTCAGTATCAGTACTGTGGTTAAAAAGCATCAAAAATTTTTCTTTGCATTTTTTTTTTCAAAAAGTTTTTTATTGTTATATCTCTAGTAGTAAAATGTATTGTAGAGAAATGAGTGATAAGTACAAAAAAAGTTATAGTGATAAGTACAAAAAAAAGTTATAAAATACTTTCATTAAATGAGGGGGGGGGGGTATTGATTTAGTAAGATGAAGTAAGAAGTCAGCCAGAGAAATTATAAAAAGAAGCAGATCCATACACCACTATCACTTGTGTCCCTGGACCAATTAAAATTGTAACTAAAGTAAGGCATAACTTTTAGATCAAAATACAAAAAAAGCTTTTAATTCTATGGTTAAATTACATAAACTATAAAAACATTATAATCCACGGTCTTGTATTGTGTCAGAAAGCCTTAAAATTCTATGAAGAATTTAGCTGAAAACCTAAATCATACAATTCCAAGCTATTCACTGCAAATAGGAATAATTGTATAGATTCTGAAACCATTGCAGTTTTAAAACTATTAAATAATTGGTGAAGCTGCATCTGCTAATAGTAAAATTGCCATTATGTTTTCATTAGAATTTAAAAAAATTATTGAAGAAAAAGTCTCCAAAATAGCTATTCAATTGTGAAGAAACAGAAATTAAACACACTCAATAGTGTAAGTAAATATGAAATGTGTGATTTTTCAATTTATTTATTTAAAACATTTTTTTTTTTAATTGGTGTCATATAATCTTATTTTATACATGCAAACTAATATATATATAATATAAATAAAATGTCCTTTAATTAAAACAAAATTGTAATCATAATAAAAATAATAAATTTAATAGTAATAAACTATTATAAATTCTTTCAATCCGCAGAAGTACTTTCGGTTAATTTCACACTTTCAATATCAAATTTAAATTTATATTTACATGTTGCAAAGAAAACTGAAGCAGTCATTAAATCATCTTCTTACTTTTTACATGAGTATATTTTTACTTTTTACATGCTTATATAACAATTCATGCTCCTTTAATCTCTTCTCAATACTGCACCTCAATTCACCTATATATAAAAGCATACAGACACAAAAAATTGATATATATTACTTTTCTGCTTGATAGGTATAACATTCTTAGAATTATTCATTAATTTATTAACATTGTTTGGAACATAGAATGAAATATTAAACACATTTTTATATATATCATTAAAAAATTTCACTTGTGGATTTGAAGTAAATGGAATAGATATCCATTGTTTACTATCAATCTTCATTTCCTTTAACCCATTATAACTCTTCCTGTGCTGTATGTCCTCGTATTTTTGCAAATATAAAGTTACATAAAGAAGGTAATCCTTTGCGAATTATGATAGATTTTGGTGGTTCATTCATGCATCACACTTCTAAATATATTGATAAGATTTTACAAGAGTTTTTAGGACTTGGGAAAAATACTATTGCTTCATCTTTTGACTTTGTAAATAGTATTAAAAATTTGGTGATTAATGAGAATAATGTTATTGCTTCATTGGATGTAACAGAAATGTATGGTTCTATTGATAGAATGAATTCCATAAAAATAATTGAACATACATTAGAAAGTAAAGGTGATTGTAAATATATGATAAAGTTTATTGTTGATTCTTTAAAAAAATTTAATGATAACATAGTGGCATCTTTTGAAGGTCAATATTATAAAATGTCTAAAGGTTGGCCTATGGGTCTGCCTGTTTGCACAAGTTTGCAATTTTGTGTTGTCTACATATGATAGTGGTATTTTAAATATGTGTTCTTTTAAAGACAAATAAGGGATTTAAACTCAAACTTTCACATAACCCTCAACTCTCCATGCCATCTCATATTGCTGACCCACCTGATCACACACATGTTGAAAAGATAACTAATCATCAATATATGTATTTCATGCTAAACCAGCAATCATCAGTTGGTCCAGATAACTATCTCCACACATATATACAATCAGTGCTCGGCCTTATATTAAGATAGCTAATCTTCATACTTTAATGGACAGGTTTCAAACTACTCCAACCCACAATTCTTCAGCTGTCCATTTCATTGAAAATCTGACGGAATGTTCAAAGTAAACATTATTAAAATTTACAAAAGGTATGTAATCTGACGGAATGTTCAAAGTAAACATTATTAAAATTTACAAAAGGTATGTGGATGATGTTTTTGTTTGTGGAAATACTAATACTATAAATTTGCTTTTAGATGAATTAAATAATTTGAATGGCTTGAAATGGACTATTGAAAATGAACAGGACAAAAATATTAAATATTTGGATTTAATTATTATAAGAGATAGCAGTATATTAAATTATAAATTAATAATCAAGCTGTTGCAAAAAAGGGGTATATAAATTGGAAATCAAAAGTGCCAATTGTGCATAAGATGGCAAATTTTAGATCTTTTTTGTTTCGTAACGAAAAATTATGTCGTTACCAAAGTGATAAACTAAAAAATATTAAGATATTTTCCTAGGAATTGCTTGATGTTGGTTGTAAAATGGAACACAAATAAACAATAGTTTATGTCAATTTAAAATGAGTTATAATGGTTTAATGGAAATGAAGATTGATAGTAAACAATGGATATCTATTCCATTTATTTCAAATCCACACATGAAATTTTTTAAGGATATGTATAAGAATGTGTTTAATGTTTCAGTCTATGTTCCAATCAATGTTAATAAATTAGTAAATAATTCTAAGGATGCCATACCTGTCAAGCAGAAAAGTAATATCATATATCAATTTTTTTGTGACTGTATGTTATCATATATAAGTGAATCAAGGTGCAGTATTGGGAAGAGATTAAATGAACGTGAATTGTTATATAAGCATGTAAAAAGTAAGAATAATGGTTATTTAATGACTGCTTCAGTTTTCTTTGAATGTGAAAAAACATGTAAATATAAATTTGATTTTGAAAGTGTAAAAATTCTTCATGAAGAGAGAAACCATAATAAAATAAAAAATTAAGGAGGCAATTTTTATAAATAGGAATAAAATGAATTTAATAAATAGACAAGCTGCTAACATTAAAATATGAGATTCATGGGATGTGAATTGATAATGTTTGCTTCTGCTTTGGTTTTTTTAATTTAATGGCAGTTGAGACAGGTTTAAGAAATTAACTGAAAGTACTTCTGCGGATTGAAAGACAGTTTATAGTAGTCTATTACCATTAAATTTATTATTTTTATTATGATATATATATATATATAAGCGCATGTTGAAAAATAATATATTATACACTTACAGTACAATAATCAATATTTATTATCTTACAATTAAGAACTTGCCAACAAAATATAAACTATCATATAGTATACATTGTACGAAAGGGGTGGGGTTTGAAATAAAATGTAGTATAGTTCACGGCTTCACTGTATGCTAAATAGTATATACATCAGTGCATACTCCAACTGGATTTATTATTTTATTTAACTATTCTTAACATTATGTAAAAAAAAAAAAACTTCTCAAAGATGTATGAACATACTGCATAAACTCTCACAAATCACTTAATAATTACATGTAATAAGATACTTAAATATATTTTTAATGTGAAATTTTACCTTGTAATATATTAAATATTCAAAAATATAATAATTACATAAAACTAACACATATATTATAAATCTTTTAAAAAGTCATTAAGGAAGAGTTCACTGATTATCTCTTCTCTTATCTAATTAATTAATGTTACCATATGAAACTATTTAATAAAATATAACTATTGAAGATTTCAATAAGTACAATTTTTATCAAGCTCTTAGCATTATTTTATTGTTTAGGATCATTGTTCAGTGTCACTGAGCATAATACACTTTTGAGAAAATATCCTTTAAACAATCTGCAATCCTATGCCAGTAATTTTGATGACTGTCTACTCTTCTATTCTTAAACGAGCTTCTCAACTTAGGGAGATAATTCATTGTATAAAAATAATAGGAGGAAGACTATATGACATCTCTAGACTTTATGTTATCTTTCATCAGACAGCAGATGGATGATTCAACTAACATTGCACTTAGTATGTACTTTTATAAGATAGGCATATGGTGATTAAGTGATGACTGAAAATGATAGTTTTCAGTATAGTTTAGTTTTGTTTTGCAATAAATATATCAGATTCACTTCTTATTGATATCACTTTTGTTATCTTACTGAGAAATTAATATTATATTCAATACTTCACAATGTCTGATTCTCTCTCTTGGCCACTAATCACTCTAACAATTCAAACTAACCCCAATATTATTTTACACTTTTTTTTAATGTGTCAAAGCTTCGGCCGGGAAGCAAACCCCAGGGCACAACTGCTTGTAAGGCAGCTGTGCTAACAAGTTTTTATACACTTTTTCCACACAATAATCTATGTTGCTCTAAAATCAAAAGATATGCTACATACTTTCTAAAAAAAAAAAAAAGTTTACTTGTTTACTAATGCTTTATCTTAATGATCAATCAGTTAGTCACTCATTCACATTTTTTCTTAATTACAATTTAATTTTAAAAATTGCATATGAAAAAAAATAATTTAAAATACAATTACATTTTCCTTTTTTTCTAATTTTAAATTCACAATTGTATCATGAATTAGTTTTTACATAAATTAATTAGTAAAAAATAAATAAATTTTTAAATATATGTTATCATGTGATCAGTTTCACATATACAGTGGCTTTAATACTGTCTGGAAACAAATATTTTGTATTTTAAGCATATGACACTTTTCATTTATTTGTTGAAAATTGCTTTTCAATTTGAATTCAATGGCATTTTTATGTCTCACTTTATAATAAATATTAAATTTTAATATAATTATCTTATTATGTTGTGATCACCTTCAATCAACTTATCTTCTAGAACCATTCTAAAATAAGCAATAATAAGCATTAGAGCTATAATCCCCTATCTCCCATCTACATTTAACCAATTACTTGATTTGAATCCTAAAGTAATATGTTAGATGATTGCTAGAATCTATTGTTCTCATTTCAATACCATACCAAACCATTTATTTTATGTACATTCTCAATCTTTTTATTAGATTAACTTTTTTTTCTTTTATTTATTGCATATTTCTCCAATCTCCAAGTCCTTTTCTAACTTAGCTAAACTGTGTAACTTTTCTATAAATAATGCAACTTAGATTTGCAATAATGAGTCGATGTCATATGCAAACAAGTAATATAATGTAATTCATGCTAAAAAAAATTATAAAACAATTAAAAAGACAAAATTATATCCAAAAAAATAACTAACAATAGAAAATAATCAAAGGGTGTAGTCTATTGCCTGGAAATTCATAGGAAGTTCTAGCCCTAAAAGTGACAGAAATGGCTTGCAGTCTATGGTATTGAACTCCAAAGTCCACTACTTTACTAATATTCTAAACTATGCAAAACATTAAAAATTATATTAGAGAATGAAAATGCAATCATAATAATACATAATTTTATTATGCTACATATATATGCATAAGTTACATCTATATATTTAAATGCTTAATATTATGAGTATCTGTTCTATAGACTGCTTTTAAAATATGCAACAAGTTAGCAATCCAGAAAAAAATTCACAAAACACCTTCTGACTTTAAGGCTTCATTTCCCAAATGCTAGGCCAAAATTTTTACACCATTTTTCAAATATAGGAAAGATTCATATCACTGATATAAATAAAATAATGGGCAAAAAGCTTGAAAAATTGCATTGCATTAATGTGCAGAATATGATTCTATTTGAAAATAATTAATAATGATAGGGATTAGAATTGTAATAAAGGTGGTGAATGAAATAGTTATATTATCTTTTATCTAACAATATTTCCTGTGTAAGTAAAGATTAAATATTTACAAGTTGCAAATATGCAAGCTTATTTAACTGGTATCATGGATTTTCGGCCTTCACTTAAAAACAGGGACCTATTTTATTGAAATAATAAGTTTAAATAGCAGATTAAGATAGCAAATCATAAGATAATTCATATAATTTAAGTTGAATTCTAGAGAAGCAGTTTCCTGGCAAGAATGTAGTTATTAAGAAATAATTATAATTATCACCTATCTAATTAATATTTATGTTAACTATAAATAAAGACAGTGCTTTTTTTAATTATTATTATATAAGAAATGTATAGATTATAGTTAATAAATGTGCTTACAAGTACACCAATTACATGGCAACGCAACAACTGATGTTTGGTTTTTCTATTTTATGTAAGGGTTATCCTCCATTAGTATTAATTTATACAAATGTTTTGTTATAGTATTTGCTAATTTCACCGATACAAGATAAGATTTTTTTTTAAAAAAAAAAAGATTTATTTTCTTGATTTTATTTTTATTTTTTCTACCGTCAAAAACCTTCTACTTTTGCAATAACATTTTTCATTATCATTTAGATTGTTTGTTCCAAACAGACCAGTATTGCTTGTGTTTACATTTTGTCGGAATTAAAGAAAAATTACAAATGAATGATTATCAAAACAATGACATTTATTTTTCTAAAATGTTTTTCAGTTTAAAAATTATATGAATAAGACGAATTTTACAAAATTTTATTTCCTTTATTATTTTTTTAATGGGCGTAAGACTTTCTAATTTCTCTTTAACCCTTATACTTTTTAGTTTGTGTTATAAAAACATTACTTAAAAAAAGAAAAAAAACTCATTAATCTGTTTGAGAAACGTTTTTTTTTTTAGAAAAGCAAAAATGTTAAGACAAAAATGATTAATACACATGTGATAATAGTAAATGGGATTGAAATTATATCCAAAGAGATTGATGTGATCTTTATAATTTACTACTGTAATTATTATGAATGATGATATCACAATTTAGTGAATTAAAGAGGTATAATCAAAGTAGTAAAAAAAAAACCAGATTAATCAAAAAATTCATTTATATCAGGGTTGGACAACCTCCAGCCCATATGCAGCTCCTGACTGTTGAATATGGCTTCCTGCATTACAACATTAATTTTGCAACCTATGTTGTCAGTAAATTTTTTATGTAGATGTTAATGAAGTCATTATGTCTTTCTCTGTTGCCATTAACTATACAAAGTTTTCTAGTCTCCTAATAATTCATTAGGTATGGATTTTGGGTACTTACTGATTAGTCCAGTGATGATTTCTAATCTTGCAATTTTGTAAAATAATGATTGCATGGGATCTTCTAACAAACTTAATCCATCATTTTGATAAATGATAACAAGTAACTTTATTTACTACAAAATGTCAACCTATAACTTTATTTAGTGGAAATAAATAAA
This sequence comes from Epiperipatus broadwayi, assembly GCA_028023455.1. NCBI lineage: Eukaryota > Metazoa > Onychophora > Udeonychophora > Euonychophora > Peripatidae > Epiperipatus > Epiperipatus broadwayi. Next base: position 7,486,786 of record JAQFVV010006246.1, read on the forward strand.
GATGTATTTACATTTTAAGAAGTGAATTGAGTTATTTTCAAGAATGATGAGAACTAATCTATTTCATACAAAATTGCAATCTATAACTTTATTTTCTGGAAATAAATTAACACATATTTACAATTTTTTTGTGAGAAATGATGTTGGTAGCAACTAAACTTTTAGCAATATACATTTATTACAATAAAAAAGAAAAGCAAAAAGACTATTTGTCACAACCACTGAGGAAGACTGAAGTCTTTTATGTCCTTCAAAATGCAAAAAAAAGATAGTTATGTCATATCTGGAAACTTTTTTTCTCCGGATAACATGCTACTTACACAAACTTCTCACAAATAGTCTATCACGGTCTTTTGAAAGTAGTGGATTGCAGTAAGTTCAAATATTTTCTAATTATTAAAAATTTTTAATTTAATAAAATTTGTGACATATAGAGACATTTTTAGATAACCAGAAAATATCGGCTAAAGTAAATCATCCCACATAGAAAAGTACTACATAGAACAAAGAGAGGGAAAATCAATTAGTCACATGTGCTCAGAAACCAGGAATACAGATCGTTCTGGGGGAGGGGAACGACTAGAGATAGCTGTATATGTCTTTGGAGAGAAACTCTAGTTAAAGTACTAATTTACCATAATTCCATGTATTGCTAATTGTATCCATTATGTTATAATAATTATTGCTGGTTATATAACTTGTTTGTTCCTGCCACTCTGTCAAAAAGAAAAGCTCAACAAATTGAGACATTAATGGAAATGAACTGCTAAGGATTATTCAGTAACATTCAGTTGTTATGCATATATCTTTTATGTATTATTATTCATTAACTGTGTATTATATAAATTTATTATCCATCCAAATACAGTATTGGTTTTTATTCACACCACTCAACCTATTGTTGTTGAATACAAAACATAATTTATAGTCCACAAAATAAGGCAATTAAATAAAAAAAAAAAGGATGTTGAATGTGGCATTTTTAATGATAATTGGACATTCAAATATTTAATTACAAATATAGACAATAAAGCTGTTTTGTAATGAAACTATTTCTGTTTTTAAAGAATACAATTAAAAAGAGCATTTTTCAACAAAACATTTTGACAAATTTAAGCTATTTTCACCAAAATAAATGAAAATTGAAGCAAAAAAAGGTTAAAAGTGGTTTGTGTAAACAAAAAAAAAAAATACTTTGAAAATTTTGTTAAATACTGATAGAGCTTTGACAAAAGGTAGTTAAACTTTTGGACATAAAGTTTCAAAACAATGCAAATTATTATTATTATTTTTTTATCAAGAAATTTATTTAACACAAAATATACATAGTATTATGATATACAGGATAACAGGTTAAGCTTGGTTAAAAGTTCTCATGCATGTATTATTATGTGGACATTGGTCTATCTTGTACAACTTTGTATTGATAGTGGTTGCAGTATTTCAATTGAACGACATTGTGTTCCTGCAACAGGTTGATGCTTAGAGTGACCATAGAGTATTTATAGGGATGATAAATATATTGCTTTTTGATGGTGGGTTTGATGTGAGTTTGTTGCAGTGTTTGCATTATTGTTGTATCGGAACTTCAAACAGTCTCCATGTCTCAAAGAAGGCCGTAGAGGTAGAGAGGATTTCATCCCTTTTTTTGATGTTGTTGATGATGTTAATGAAGAGTTGGAGAGGATTTAAATGAGCTCCTTCAAAGGCTAGCTTGCAGCGGACGGACCAGATGGAAAAGGTGAGGAATGTGGATAGTCTTATCCATGCAAATGTTTTTGTGCCAAGGCAGTGCTGGATTGAGTTAATTATTTGAAAGTTGATCTTTGAGTTTGTGTGGATTAATTGTCTGATACTGTTGAGATTGGGGCAGATGTTTAAAATGTGCTCAAATGTCTCTGATTCCCGGCCACAGAGTTGGCATAGTGGGTCAATGTTATTGAATCCTCTTCTGTTTACCAAAAACCATTTAGTTGGTAGGGCATCAAGATTTATTTTAATTATGAAGTCCAGGAATTTTGCTTCGAGGCTCCAAAATTTAAACTGTGATATGATTTTCTTGTTGGATAAGTTAAGTCTGGAAATAGGAGAATATGTTTGAGGATGCTGTAGATTATATGCGTCCCAGTATTTCATTTTGGAGGAATAAGCAGTTGCAGGACAGTTGTAAAGGCATTGAGAAGCAGAGGTTAAGGATGATATCCAATCCTGTTTGAGAGGTGGTGGTCGGTCGGTGGGGTCAACTGGCATATAGACTTGGAAGTTGTCAAAAATAAGGGTTAATTTATGAATAAGATTGTGGCTTTTTTGGAGAAAAAATGTATAGGGGGAGTGGAGTGAAAGACCATTCAGCCAGCAGGGATGGCGCATGCCTTCTAGACTGATGGCAACAGTTTTCCCACCCCAGAACAACCTAGAGCAAAGTGAGTTAATTTTACTGACAAAGATTTTGGTAGGTTTAATAATTGGGAGGTAATAATTAATTTTGGGGAAAAGGACCATGTTGAGTAAGGCCACCTTCCCATGAAGTGAAAGGTAAACCTTAGCAAGTGATGTTGTTATTTTGCTGGCAGATTTTAATATTTCCATTTTGTATTTGTGATGTGATGATAGTAGGTGGTTTGTGAAAGGGAATACCTAGGAAATTCTGTGGTTGTCCAAGGAAGTTAGTTGTAATCTTCTTCCCTGTAGCAATTCTCCGTGCAGATGATTTTTGAAGATTGAAGGAAAGTTTATATTGGTGAGTGTAGTCATTTAAAATTTTGTTGAGATGACCAAGATACTTTTGTGATGGCAAGACTATGAAGACATCATCCATATATGCGAGGATTCCTATCTCCCTCTTTAGTCTGGGAATGTAGACTCCTGGAAGTTGTCTTTGAATGTCTAACAGGAGTGGATTGATGTAAGCAATGAAAAGAATCGCACTAAGAGGGGATCCTTGTGGAATTGAATGTGATGGTTTGAAACTGTCAGTGGTTCTTCCATCTAAGGATATCAGTATGTGTCTGTTTCTAAGAAGATTACTTATGATTTGGAGGTATGGCTTGGGTACCGCATAGTCAGCCAGAGTTTTAAGCAGGATGTTGATCCTGACTGAATCAAATGCGGCAGCTATGTCCAATTGAACAGCAATTGGTTTAGATTTCCTGTTTGTTCTTAAGTGATCAACTAGGGATTTAACTTGGGCCATAGCTAGGGTGGTTGATGAGCCTTTTTTGGCAAACTGGGATGGAGAAATGTATTTGAGAATACCTTCTTGAATGATATCTTTTATAGTGGATTCAATGATTTTTATAATTAGAGGGGACATTGAGATGGGTCGAAGACTCATGAGCTCCGATGGCGGTTTATTTTTCTTAAGAAAGGGTACCATGGCAATCGGGTAAAGATTGGGGATAATTTTGTTTCCATCTGTTAGGTGGTCTATCATTCTATGGATAATTGGTATTGAAAATTTGCTGAGGTGGGCTAGAATGAAGCGTGGAATGCCATGAAGCCCAGGATGAATTCGATCCCTAAGGGATGTGATTTTGTTTTGTAGCATGGATTCCGTTATGCAATGCATGTCTGGAACTTCTTCATTTTTCCATATAGTGAGTGGTGTTTCAGGATCTTTTTGAAGAATTTCCTGGAAGTGATGCTTAATGCCTTCCAACATTTGTTGACCAATCCAGGATTCCCCATTAGAAATAATTATTGAGGGTGTATTTTTTATTCTTGATGTTCCAAGGGCCCAGCGAATGTAACCACGGGTCCAGCAATGTTGAGATTCAAGGAACAATTTTGCTCTCTTGATGGATAGGTATTCTGCTAGTTTTTCCTGTTGTGTTTTGTATTTCAATTTTAAGGAAATAATATCTTTAATGTTGTCTGTGTTACTTGGAATTTCTTTAAGTTTGGAGCTTATGTTTTGTAAATCATTAAGCAATTTAACTGGACCTTTCAGCTTTCGTGTGTAGTTACTTATGAGTGATTGTATGACTTCAATGAATGCAAACCATGCAACTTCAATGGGTTGTGATAGAATGTCAATTTTTTTGAAGTAAATGTAGGACTCTGAGATGATAGCTTCAGTCGCTGTTGTGCGGGTTATCATGCGGAGAGTTTGGCGACTGTATTCTCCAGTGTAAAGTGTCTTGTCAGGAAGAAGTTTGATAATTTGTGCGAGGTGGTCTGAGTATGTTACCAGTTGAAGCTGTGCTTCAATTTGGAAGTGCAATTCTGGTGAATAGTAGAAAAGATCTATGAGACTTTTACAGCTTTGAGTGTAGAAGGAGAAGGATCCCGGGGGCAGAAATCCCTCACCGCACATGAGAGTTTTATTGATTAGGTGTAAGTATTTATTGTTGAAGTGGGCATAGTTCACATTGAAGTCACCTAGGAGAAGTGTCGGTGATGAGTTGGAGTGTAGTACCATATTTATTGTATGTATGATGTGATGAAAATTATTGACTGTGTTTTGAATATAAATGAACAGGATGTTGAAGATGAAGCCACTGTAGTTAACTTTGATTATGACTATGTTACCATCTAAGTATAAAATGTTGAAATCATTAGGTGGTTTATTTTTGTTAATGATGAAACCTACCCCTCCGGAAGCAGTGGTGGCAATGGAGAATTTAGTGTAACCAAAGTTTTCTAGAATCTGAGTGATTTGTAAGTTTGATTTTATGTGGAATTTAGTTTCGGCCATAAAGAAGATGTGGGGTGTGTGAATATTCAACCACTGTCTTATGGCATATATACGTTGTAGAGAGTTTAGGCCTCTCACATTGGTACCAACAATTTTAAGATACATTATAATTGGTTTTTAAAATTTTCAGGTAGAAAGATGTGTCAGTGAATTCATTGTACAATTCAACAGTTGAATTAGCTACGAGTTGTTATGTGTCTCCTGGAGTAGGTGACCAGTCCACAGGAGAGTCTACTGACTAACCGAAGTCAATGGTTTCCGGTAGCATAACTTCTACATCATTATGTCGAGTGTTTGCTTGGGCTTTGACATCTTTAGATATATTCTCATTTATTGAAAGTTCTTGCTCATTAGTCAGTTGCATATTTTTGGTTAGCAATAAAGTGCCACCCTTTCTTCTTTTGTTGGATTTGTCTTTTGAAGTTGTAGGATTTATAGGTAGAGTTGCTTTTGAGTTATTGGATTTGTTTTGTATATCATCATCAGAACTAGGTCCACTGGAGTGTGTATGTTTTTTCTTTTCTCTTTTTCTTTTTTGTCTTTTCTCTTTTGTCTCTTGATGTTGAGTTTTGGAAATATCTATGTTAGTAGGTTGAAGATTTATCATAGTCTCATCTGATTCAATGTCAGTTTCTTCACTTGAATCACTGAACTCATATGTTGATACACTGTCTATTTCATCATAGACTCTTTGTGCACGTTCATGAGGATTGTGATCTGGTTTGTTGGTGTCATTTGTCTTTGAACCAATTAAAGAGGGTGAGGTAATAGTGGTGTTGTGTTGCATCTGTGTTGATTTGGTATCAGGATGAGCCAGTTCTGGTGATTTGAGGATTTGAGGCATTTGAATGTCAGTAACACAGTTAGTGGTTTTGGATTCTGAGCTTGGTTGAAGTGTTTTTGTTAAGGATGAATTTTGATTTGTTTCTGTGTTATGTAGTATCTTGTTGGAAAAAGTGTTCTCAGTGTGTAGAGAGTCAAGTTGAATTAAATTAGCTGTGATAATCCTGTTGGAGGTTTTTTCTGGTTCTGTTTTTTTATTGCATTTATGTGTTTTGTTCTTCTTGAGTCCGCAGGTTTTACAGATCCGGGCCAAGCAGTCTTTAATTAAGTGTGTGCGTTCAAAGCAGTGAAAGCACTGGGGTGGGACTCCGCGAAGTGAGAGTACCATAGGGGATCCACGCGAACGAACAACTGTTGGGATGTCTGTGGAGTTTATCCCCTTATTTAAGGTAATAGTGAATGAGGCCGTGTTTGATTGAATGTGGTTTTTTGTATACGGATTAAACCAGTATTGGAAATTGCTTATTTTACCATAGTTTTCTAAGATGGATTGAAGTTCGGCATGGTCAAAATTTAGTAAACAGTCTTTGATGATTCCCTGAAGAGTGGTGGGTCTATTGTTATCGATGGTGATGATAAATACATCATCTACCATTTTAATTGTGTTTCTGAATGTGTTTCTATCACCCCATGTTTTAAATTCAGTGATAATATATCTGTCATTGGGATGTGAGAGAATTCTGTTGATACCCATTTCTATTTTTTTCTCTATTATCATTTTGGAGAATTTTTCCAGAGGGAATTTGAAAAAATTACCACTCTGGTCAGTAGTTGTTAAAATAAGCGTTTTATCGTTTGTATAGTTAGCAAACGATTTAAGTAATTTTTCAGGAATAGAGTTGTTGAATTTTATATGAATATTTTGATATGCTTCATCATTATCTTGAGTTATGTTTGAATTCTGAAGGTTGCTTGTATTTTGTGTTGCTTCATCAGTATCAAAATCTATATAACTAAGGAATGAGCTACCGTCTTGTTTGATATTCATTTCAGACTGCATCGGAATAGCATTCATATTTTGAACTGCTTCTGCATATGATCTTTGGAAACTGGATGAGTTTTGGTTTCTATTCTTATCTTTACTTAAATTATGATGTGTAAAGTGTGTTTCGGGTGTTTTGAAATTACTTTCTGTTTCATCAGTACAACGTTCATTACAATCAAATCGCTTTTTAACAGTGAAATTAACTGTTTGATTTTCAGATATTTCGATTTCGTTTCTACTGTTGCTGTGTATATTTTGATTTGTACTTTTATATTTTGTTATATTATGATTTGTTTGATGTAAATCAGTTATTTCAATTTGGTTAGAACATTTATTTTCTTTAGTAGAAGGTCCGTTGTAAATATCTTTATAATTTACGTTATTTTTTGGTTTTGCGCCCTCTTGCGTTTTTTTAAAACTTTTATCCCTAACATTTAAAGTTTTAATCTCCTTACTTCCTGACACTTCTAAAAGTTGTGTTTTACCCTGATGATTATGATTTTTTTGTTCTGAATCTAATACTGTTGTTTGAATTGCTCTAGGATTTGAAATAAGTTTCTTATGGTTAAAAGAGTCTTCATGTAAAAAGCTTTTATCAGCCTCTTGCGGATTTTTAAGAAATTCTCCAGTATTTACGTTAGTTTCAATGTAAGTATTGGCTTTTTTAAAATCAGATTTCTCTGTAGCTTTATGTAGATTGTTACTAGGATTGTATTTACATGTTTTAGTAGGTTTTTTATTGACTATTAGGTTTTCATTAGCGTTTGATAACGATTTGGAAATTACATCAGAATGATTGTTTTCACCGCTATCGGTCGATATAGGACTAATAGCAGTTTCAGATAATAGCTTGCCAATGGCAGATTTAGGGTTTTTATGCCCATCCATGCTTAGAAATTAATTGTAAAAGCACTTACCAACTGTTTCGTGTTGGATTCTCCACTCCAACTCCCCTTAAACTTGAAATTTCTTGAATTTTTGTAACTCTTGATGCACTGTGATGCTGAACACTTATTGCTTTTTGATGGAGAATTTGTAAAGAAATGCTTAATAGATATTGCTGAGTTATTTAGTCTGTAAATTGTGTAAGGAAGGCATAGAAAATATCAGGCATTTGTTAATTAAATGTAAATGCTTGAAAGCAGAAAAGATATAAATAATAAAGTTATGGAAGAATAAATATGAACAAAGTGATTATACAGAAAGTGGGTTATTGTTTTTTATGCAGGGTTTGGGAAAAAATATGGGGGATTTAGATATAAAGTCCATAGAGTTGACATAGATTATCTTGTGGAAATGGGATGGAGCAGATCAGGGGAAAACTTAGGGTGGGAAATGGAAAAAGGGTAGAGTGGCTAACAGGTTTCTCTGGGCAGTTGTTGAGAGATTCCTGACTCTGTTTAAGGAGAAGTCACAGTGTATCACATCACATCAACATCAATAGAAAAATTGTAAAATATGCTATTCTGACCATTACATAGTAATACCTCTTTTTGTAAATTTTTGGTACCCAAAGTAGGGCCCGAATCAACAACGCTGAGATTAAGAGTCTCGTGTTCTTCTGAATGAAGTACAAATTATAATTGAAAATAGACTTCATCATCAAATCTCTAAATTTAGTTTCTTTGCAATATCCATGTATAAATAATCTAAATCAAACAATGTGCAAAATCTAATTTAAAACTTAATATATAAGTTCAAGCCTATTCTTTGTTACCGTTTCATAAAAGTTAATGTCACTGCTGCTGATTCATTGAAATTAAAATTGCTTTATCTTTTTAAAATTCCAAAAAAAACAAATGGACTACATATATTCTAATATCTTTCTTCCCTGTGGCTTGAGTTCTTTTTTAAATGGCATATGGCATGTTAAAATCAGACAAAGTTTCAATTTTTTATTAACAAGTTCATTTAACTTTTTTTCTGCTCAGTTTACTAGATTGCATGAAAAACACAAAGGCACTGAGTCTTTAATAAAATAGATTTAACATGCTTCTATGATTTTGAAATTTCAAGGGCTTCATCTCAAAAATAAACATAATATACATAAGTATTCAATTTTAGCGATTTTTTTATTATTTGATAAATATATAATTTATTAATGGGTTTGTATTAGTGTGACTGTAGTATATAAAGTATACTTGTATTCAAATTCAAATATAATGAAAGTAGTGATTTATATACAATGTAATTTTGGGGCTCTTGTCCAAGTTTGAGACAACCTTATTTTATAGACATAATGATTCTCAAAAGGTTTAATAATTTATTAGTGTATTTATATTTGTATTAGTGTGTTTGTATTTACACTTGCATATCTATGTTTGAATAACAAGTCAAATGATTTTTATATATAAAATTAGGGTATTATAGAGCAATGCAATATAAATTTTAAGACTGATTATCAGATATACAGAAAGATTGCAGTTGATAAAGCAATCACAAAATTTATGGGCATAGCACCATATAAAAATATAAACTCTTAAAACCAATAAAGAGAGGTTTCAAGAGATGTGGTGATAGCCACAATGTATGCAGGCAAAGAATCAAATCCTGATTCTTGCCTATGCATTAGTACTCATTCTGTGGTTTCATTATTTTTAAGTCTATAGCTAGTAAATGAGCTATATGCAAATAAATTATATCCGTATAAGATGTAAATATAACAAGATAGCACCACTGTGCACAAAAAATAATAAACACCGCAGATGTACACAAAAAAATATAAAATGAAGAGAGGAAACTCACTTTACCATTGATACAGACAGTAGCCTTCAATATCTAGTTTTGGATAGGCAAGAAGTCAATTGCTATGACTACAAATGCATATCCATCTTCTGGAAGCGATTTATTTTGTACCTTTTATTAGGATGAATCTTTTTTATTATAGATGCCTTGAGATTTTTTTAACTTTTGGAGTACAAGATAAAAATGAAGAATTTTTATGCTACTATGTTCGTCAATTCTAAAGCTATGGATTGTATCACATAAGAAATATTGGTACTTGTCGATTAGCCACCGCATGCTGCTTGATGTCGCTGATTTCATGTAAAAACACAGAAATATGCTGTTTACATGGCCTATAGATCAGTTCTTTCATATTAGCCATTAAGCAGGCCCAGATGGCATTGTACACAAATATTACAGCCCGCTTTTGTGCTTCGTGGTACTGTGCATATAGCACACACTTCACATATCACTACAGTATAATGTGAGGGTGTATAGAATTCAAGTGGTCATAAATCTTTTCATGAGCATTCGAAGTAATGATTTTTCACACAACCTGACATCGTTTTAGATAGTAATAATTGTAAATTCATCATTGCGCTTCTGTACACATCTTTTTTAAGGTTAAATGAATTGCAAAAGTGTATATCCCAGCATCATTTTACTGAATTCATGCAAAAAAGTAATTTTGCACAAGAACTACGAGCTGGGTTTGATCGGACAATAATTTTAAAATGGAATTCTTACATTTTATTAAATAATGTTGTTTCGTAAATTTTTTAAAAATAGTTTTCAAAATGTCATCGCGGAATGTTTCTATATATATATTTGTTTGATCAGAGTAGTGCATCTTTTGTCCGATCCTTCAGATTGAACAAAATCATTGGCCCCCCTCCCTGTACATTCCAGCACTATGCGCTGACATGTATAATTAATATATATGTGCTCTACGCACAGGTAATGAAGCTATTAATAAATTGTCATGAAATTATCAAAATTTTACCGCCAAGTGCTTTCGGGACAGTCTACAGTCCCATATTCATGGCGAGTTATTCTGTTAATAACTGTAAAACTATGCAAATTTTATGTAAACTTATGTGCAGATGTTATATGGACCATTTACGGGATAGGGAATAGCAAGCCTCTCTTCTGTTGACATGTATAATGTAATTTAGAAAAAAAAGTAAATGCACTTTTTTTTAAAAAAAATGTTTTAATGAAAAATAAATGTAAATTCCCTATAAAAAAAAAAAAACAACAGGTGAAAGCGTTATATTTATTTCTTTTTGAATAAATAATAACAAAATTGTAAATCAGCCCAACGTTATACCTATTGGTTTTTGACTATCAACAGAGCCATCAAGCAGCGGTTAGTCGAATAGAACCGGAGTATTATATATGAAGATAGTATTTTTAAACTTAGTTAATGATAAATTAGAAATTATGACCAAACAATAAAGTAATAATTTTTTCGGATATTGACATTTCTTTTTTTTTTCCTTATTTTTTTTAATAGTAATAACTATTTGTCTTAGCATTACTGTTTTCCTTAGTTTTTCTATTTTCTGTCAAAATATAGCATTTTTCTCTAACATTATTAAAACTGAAGTTATTGTGAAAATTATATCTCATCAGTTTTTTTAAAAATCCAATAAGCCACCAAATACTCTGTTATAGTTAAACAACACTATGCATGAATATCCTTGAGTTTGCTTCAAATATATTACAAACAAATCCCTTTCATCAACATTATGTTCTTTGAGTCCTAACACAATATTCTAATATTTAACCAGCATAAAGTACTTTTTATTGACAATCAACTTCAACTCTATTTTATATATTCATATATGTATTATTGCTTTTAAGTTCCCATATAAAAATATCTAAGTACTTACTTTTAGTAATTCTATCTGTAAAATGTATATAATTAATTGTGTGTATTCTACTAAAAGCAGTATTTATACCTTAAAAAATAGAAATTTCTTTAATTCAGTTAAAATCTGGAATAACAATCAATTTTTACAAACTGAACAAATTATATTATATCAATATTTGATTTCCTTATAAAATAATTACATACTGTTCAATCAGAAAAGTTTGCCATGTAATTTTAAAATTAATAATTAATAAATTTCACAAATATTCTATTGGATTATTTTAATAATCATTAAATCAAGGTATATTAAAAACATAATAATCAAATCTTTATATGTGAAATAAAAAAAAAATTTCATCTGAAACTTATGCAAAGTTCACAAAAGTTTATAAACATCAAAATGACTTTGTCATAATTACCTAATATTGGAGACAAATCTAGTAGTATTGGTCATTTGTAAGCATTTAAAAATTCCCATGGCAATATATAGCTTTATTTAATCAATAAAAATATCACCAACCACACAATTTTCTTTTCAAAATAATTCATAAAATTCAATATATATATATATATATTTATAATATATCATATAAAAACAAAGCATTGCTTTGGTAGAAAAAATTATTGCTCATATCTAGCACATCGCTATTTTAAAATTAGAATGAATACATGCTTTTGAATTATAAATATTTATTTAGGAATAAATTTTTAGTATGATCACGTTTTTCATTCTGTTTGGACTATATATTAAATAATAAATTATTTAATTCAACACTTATTTTATATGTGTTGATCTTATTTGCCTCATGTGTGCATTATTATTATTAGTAGTACTATTTGTTATGTTGTGCTAGCGTATTTACTCATCAAGATAGAGTATTTAATCCTACTATTACAGTATAGCTTGATGGCTGTGGTGGAATTTTAATATTTAGTGAATAAGAACATCTCAGTTACCATGATAAAATGTTAGAGATGTTATATTTTCAGCTGATGATTTTGATGTGCTTATGATATAAACCAAAGGTTGTCTAGTCGAATTATAACTTTGAAAGTTCACATGGGTAGTCACTCATTATATATTCTATCCCATAGCACATAGCATAAGACATAGGGATAATATAGGTCATTTAAGCATGAATGCAGATGAACCATTTGATGTAAAGCCCATGAAATTTTGTCAAGAGAATTCAAAGTGCTTTATAAAAAAACTTGTTATTGACATCACAACTACCATAGTAAGTGTCAATCTCATAGCCAGTATAATAACCACTGACATATTTGAGAATTTGTATATAAATGTAGTTTCAACCACAAATATGCCTGCATAGAGTATATAGAGAAAATCTAGGATATGATCTCCAAGAGTATAAAGTTATTGAGTCTATGAAAGTTAAATAAGGCCACACATGGGTAAAATTTAGCAATAAATATCTGAATAGTTCCCCAAACATAAACGTGATTTTACTAAATAATCCTGAATGTAAATGAAAGCAGTTAATTCAAATTGTAATTGGGTTTGTACAAATACATAATTATTACCATTAGAACTAAATAGAAGGTTAGAATATATATTTATATTATTATAATAATCATATAAAAACAAGATTTAAAAAGAAGTTGATGTACTGAATTATATATATATAGCTTTATTTAAATATAATTTTTTTTTCAGATCTCTAACTGTAGTTTAAGTATCTTACAAAAGAAGGTTGATTTTTTTATATAGATTATTATTAATAGATAAAATACTTATATTTAAGATAAAATTAAAATTTCGGCAAAGTTTTGTAAATCAGTTCTGTTCTTTTTTTGTTGTGATTGTTATTAAATGTGCAATCATTAGTTTATGGTTTAGTTACTCTCTAGATCATTTTATATGAATCAGTTCTCCGTCTTGGGCAAATCAAGCATTTGAAAGTTTCCCAGTTTTCTTAAAGGAGTTTTTAGTTATAATGATGTAGTAACAAGTGACAGAATTCAAAATGACTTATTTTAACCAGACTCTTTATATCAAATTTCATTTGAAAAAAATTTAATTCCTGATAATTTGCGCAAATTACATTATAAATTTCTTAGAATTATTCTAACAAAAGATCAGTAATGTAAATAATAGATACAATAAAACTAGTTAAAAATTCAGCTAACAAGATTATAAATATCATATGAAAATCAATCTCTTTCTCTTGAAACAGATAACATAATAGAAAAGATATAAAAAAGTTTGCTACACTTATTCTGTAATTTAATTAATCAACCTTGAGAATAATCGATTTAAATGTTTCTAGGAATTAATTTTAGTTTTAATTTATATGTTAATCTTTATTCTAATTTACTTTATTTTACCATTTTGATTTGTTCTAATCCAATAAATTTTTAACTATTAGTTTAATTAATAAAAAGACCAAATTTATTGATGAGGAAAAGAAATACTTCTAAATAAAATTAAAAAAAACCATTCTGTCTTTAAAATTCAATGTTACATTTATATATGCCCATACTTATTTATAATATTTACTTTTGATATATAAAGTCCTATTTGATACAACATTTAATCAGTTTTATTATTTGACTACTTTTAACCTAATGCTCAACATATTAAGTTAGCCCATTCCTTCTCTGATGAAATAGATATCTATATTTTTTACAATATATACATAATGCTTTATACATATTAATATTTCCTAAAATCATAATTTTATTTAAAACTATAAAATATAATCAGAGATAATATTTATTTTATAATTATGAATTTAATAATGAATGATGGAATCTTTTTAAATTGTATATATTTATTTTAAAATCTATCTACACATGAGAATTACAACTTTGACTTTTCTATATAATTTCACGATGGTAATCGGGATAAAAAAAATTTCCCCAAATACAAGTTTGATTGTCAATCTGTATATAGATTTTTCTAAATTGCAGTTTGTCTGCTTATACAGTTTTCTTCTTACTTATGAATGTAATCAGAGAGTTTGCTCTGAATACAAGCCTGATTAGCTCTCAACTGGCATCCACCAGTTAGTTTGCTTTCTCTTGCCTTGCAACTACACTTAAGTTGATTTTTCTAATTTTTAAAAACATTCAGATTGAAAGTTTTCATTAAACTGTCTAGAAAATTTCAAAGGCATTAAATCAGCAACTAAATTAAAGATGTCTTTCGTGTAAGCTTTTGTAAGTGGTAAATATATATGAATAATCGAAAAAATATTTTTAATCTGTAACTTCTCAAATGTTAACACAGTTAAATAAATGAATAAAACTATAGCCAACTTAATTAAATATATTTATAAAGAGCACAAATTAATATGTATTTTGTTCATTTTATAATCCATTAATGCTAATATTACCATGTTTAAATAATATAAATTAGTAGTTAATCATTTTTTTAAAAAATGCAAGATTTTATACAATACAACAATCATTCATTAAATATATTTCTGAGTCTTAACAAAATTTCGTCAAAAAAAAAAAAAGATATTCACAATTCTTAATAACAATAAAGTTAAACTACCTCTAATTGCAATCATATCATAATAATCACATTTAAACACTGAAATGAATCTCTAGAATCATACACAGCTGCAGATTCAAACCATAAAGTCAATGAAATCATACTCACTCAAAAATACACATTCTTTGACAGTTCTTAAATACAGTACTTGTTTATGTTGAAGATAAAATTAAATAAATGTAGGAAAAAAAAGTGTAATGGTTTCTGTGAGTGCCAGCATAGTTTCTTTATTTTGGTGTAGCACTGGGACTAGAAAATATATATATATACAAGTAGTTTATGATTTTTGCTATAGATGAATAAGAAATTTATATTCCATTATCAATTTTAAGGAATTTATATTCCCTTGTCAACTTTATGATCAGTGGTGAAAATTACATATTTAATTTCAATTATTTTCCTATTTAAATCCAAAAAAAATGTTTGTATCAAAGTTTATTTATTCCTATAACTCATACTTACAGTAGTACAATTGATAAACAAGATTTAAGATTCTATATTCACATGTTCTTTCTTTCCTATTAGAATATTTCCATAATTCATCCCTGTGACTTATCACTGAAAAGTAATAGATAAAAAATTTTCCTGAAATTAATTTTCTATTGAATTTTAACTCTCGCATTTCTATATATTTAGCATTACTGGATACCATAATGTATTTATTTATTTCTTTTTTGGGTGAAGCTCCAATGTTTTCTTGCTATTCCTGAGTATCTTCATTAATTTGGGATCTACACAATTTATATTAAGCTATTATATTCTGCAAAAAAAAAAATGCAAATCCTTAGCACTGTCATCAATAGTTTACTGTTTAATATCATTTTTGGATATGTTTGATATATATTATAACTGATAAGCCTTTGATTATACCATTTATATGAGACTTTTTTTACCCGATTTTTATCCATCAATAAAATTTGGTTTCCTATTTATAGAAATAGAGTTTTATCTTTAAATATTTTTATTCCATCACAAAAGCCATATATTAACAAACTGAATTAATTAATTGTTCAAGGTTTGTATCAGCTAAAATTAATTTGCTAAGTGTATTACTAAATCTAAAAGAACTTCATAGATCACTTCTAAGAACATGCAACCAAAATTGATCAGCTGAATATTGAACTGTTTTCATATGTTTTCTATAATGGTATAAAAATGCAATTTACTCTTGACATGTTTACTGGACAACCTTAATAATGATTAAACTTATCCAAATTGTAAAATTATTACATATCATAATCATAAATACTATATTCAAAAAACGTTGAGTGGTATTCCTACTAAGTAAAAACATATCACCAGATTTAAATTTAATCTCATGTATTATTTGCAACGAAAATCCAAAGGATATCAACTTATATCAAACTATCGCATCATAAATTTAATTTTTATCGTAGAAAATAAATGTTAAAATTTTTTGTGTGCATAATATACTTATTATTCTTTTTAGTCTCAGAATAATGTGAATAGTTCATTGTTCCTTTATAATTGATAACAAAAAATAGAATGTCTAAAAAAAGATATTTGGAAATAGTTTAGCACATACATATTATGAATTGAAATTGAAGAAGCACTTTTGTTAAAACATGATCTTTTATTATATTTATTGGCTGTGTAATTATATAAGACATAAAAAAATACTCATTATACATGCCAAATTTTTGTGATTTCATTTTTAATTAATTAAATGTATTATATCAAACAAACTTGTCTTACATTTTTATTCATATAAACATTAATATCAAATCACTTTTTATAGCTCTATTGTATCTGATATTCACTGATTATTCAAGCTTATTAAAAAGTAATTCATATATCAGACTAATAAGGTAATCCAACTAAAAAACAAGTTGTCAATTCATAAAAGCATTTGATGCCATAAAAGTCAAAATAAATGCTTTTAGAAAACAGTCAAATTACTTTACTAGTTTGCTTATTTTATTTTCTACATTTTAGTTAGCAGTTTATATAAAAAGTATTATTTTTTTTAAAAAAAAAAAAATAGTATATATGTATTTTTTACTTTTTAGTTATAAATAAAACAATTTTAATTTAAGAAAAATAATTTTCTTCATCAGTGTCTTTTTATTACACCTGCTCTCAATGATTTTCATAGTTCTATTTCTTCATTTTGATTTTGGAAATAAAACATGATTCACTTACATTTTTTTATACATTTTTTTTTTTTACTAAATATTTATGAAATGATAATTAGTTCAGAAGAATAATTCAGATTTTAGTGGAAAATATTTACTTTTAATTAAATATGAATTAACAAAATTTTACTCTCCAAACATAATATTTCCATGTGCTCAGTTGTTAAGGATTTTTCCTGAAAAATGAATACGAGTTCAAATTCTAAACAGGAACAGATGTTTTTTTTTTTTTTTTCATTATTAAAAATTCAAAATGCAGATATTCCCCAGAAATACAGACAAAAAAATTTTAATAAGCAATTAAAAAATAAATAAATAGAAAACTTATTTAATTTCAAGCTTTATCTTGTTTTACATATAATTTTGATGTCATTTTTATAATATCTATAATAAAACTTTTCTATTTGCACTTTCAATTTACATCTTGATTAATTAAAATATTAATCCATAAATTATTCTCCTCCATAATAATTTTATTGTGCTATTTTTTTCTTTTAACCACACTATTATTATTCAATTGAAGTTTAATATAGTTGCTAGAATTCAGTAATCATCTTCGTGATTTCTATGAAAAGCATACACAACATAGATAATTTTTTTCAAACTATTAATAAGTGTGTTTTCAAAACAAAATGAAACAATAACTTTTTTTAATTACCATAAAATGTTTTATGTAGGACTATTTTAATTTAATCATTAAAAAAAGACATAAAAAAATTAAATAAGTAATAATAATGTACATTATCAATCTTCATAGTTTTATAATCATATATTTATATAATATACACACAGAAGAGAAATGTTTCAATTTTGTGTTTGGCTTTATTTAACAATATATTTTATTCAAATAGTTTAAGACTTTACTTCATTAGCATTTGAAATCAATAAATATATATATATGTGCTTTGCGCACAAATAATGAAGCTGTTAATAATGCTTGAAAATAAGTAATATCTGAAAGTTACCGCCAAGCGCTTTCGGGATAGTTTATAGTCCCATATTCATGGCTACTGGAATATATTTTATATATTTTTGAGAAATAAACACACACATACCCTAACAACATAAAATTTATAAACCACTATATAAGTCATAGGTATAGTTAACATTAATAAAAAAAAAAAATTATAAAAAATTCACTGAAAGTTCTTAAGTATATAATTTACAAATTGCATATTTTCCAAATAGACCTATTGTTTTCATTACAGTCCAACCATGAACTACACTGAATCTACATAATTTCAAATATTAATTATCCAAAGAAAATGTAAATAAACAAACAAAAATGTAAATAAACAAATAAAATTTAAATAAGCAAACAAAAAATCAATACAATTCAAAAATTTTACAATGTTCAAAAAGCCATTTTTCCTTCTCTGAGTGTTATATGAGATCAAATTTTAAAAAAACCCATAAAATTTGTAAATAAATTTTATAATATATTAGTAGACATTTATCCATCTTGGAGCTCTATACACAATTATCTATATTAATAAAATTTCTTCATTCATATTAAAAGCATATACATTTCATTTTTCTTTCTGAATCCAATGTGCAGGATTTTGTATAAAATATTTTCTGAGTGTAATGGTAATTTTTTACAAAATTTAAAAACATGATAAAAGTTGATAATGAGTTTAAAACATCAAAACAATTAGATATCCTAATTTCTTGATAACAAGTTCAGTATTATATTTCTATATATATATATATATAAGCTATTTAAAAAAAAAAACAACAACAAAAAAAAACAACCAGAGTATATTTAATATTGATATAACAGACATTTTTCATTATTTACTTTATTTCAAAAATAAAAAATATTTTCTTACTTTTATTGCTTCAGTAAATGTGTGAGTCACCACACATATTCAGTGAAATATATGCAAATCTGTCCCCTTAATTTACTATTAATAACATTATTATTACTTTTTCAAAATTTTGTTTAAACTTTAATTTTAATTTATATATGCATACGGTTCATATAAAATATATCTTTATTATATGTGTGTGTTAAAAATATAACACACTTGTAATTCAATAAAGAGTACATATTCTATTGAAATCAATGTTTATCAACAAAAAGTAAACTATTATGCACTTATACCCTGAGAAAGATTTGGATAAAAATATAGCATAATTCATTGTTTCACTACATTTATATTTAACAATATAAAGTTAATGTGGAACTTAATAATGATATCTTAGATATTTCCAGATAATATATCTCAAAAAAACCTTGAAATATCATTATTTGTCATTAAGTCTTAAATGAGAATGGCCATTTAAATTCTATAAAAAAAAGTTAATCATAAATTATGCATTTTGAATGCAAACTAAACAAATATGTTCATATGTACCACATGAAAATCTCAAAGCTTTTATATGACCATTTTGTGATGATATCTTTTAGCTGCTGTCGCAAACTATTTTTCCCTGAAAGAATTCAATATCTTGCCTAATCTTCAGCAATCTTTTACCAATAAATTCAATTAATAATGCGTCTCTTTAGAAGACTTTGTGATAAATATTTATAATGTAAATAAGGCCCATCTCTCTTATAAAAATTACCCTTAAAATTGATCATTGCTGCCTTGTTAATCTAATTTCACTTCAAGTAGAGAACTTAAGATGTATATATACATATATATTACTAGTTTAGCTGAAACAATTACATCACTATGACAAATAATCCTACTTTTTATTTGTGTGCAGATTTTTCTTCCATCAATTTAATCATAAGACTAACATAATGAAAAAATATAAACAAAAATAACTATTAAAAAGTGATTACAAAATAAGTTGGTGGATTATATCTATAAACATTAACAACTCCAATAATATACTTATACAAGTTAATTTTTGCTCCAAATGACACCTTTGAGCTTATTTTCAGAGAAAGTCTTATTTTTCATGAACAAAAATCTACATTTATTCAAATTCAAAAATATACATTGATATTTATTTATAAATTCATTACTTTGCAGGGGAGCATGCAAAAATAACTGCAACCACTCTTTGGTAGCTACTTCCATTGTAGTACCTGCTTCTGCTTCTAAATACCTCTTGCAGGAACCCTTCTGCATCAATCTGCCAAATTATGTCATCATGTGACATTATGGTCCCATGTAGTAGTTTTTGTAAAAGTGAATTTCACGTATTTACCAATTTTTGTAAGGGCTGAAAGGTTGAAATAACATGAAATTCTGTTTTCTTTTAAAGAAAATGACAGGGAAAACATTTGTACTGCTTCAAACAGCTTTCAAGCAAGTTGCTCTGGAAAAAACATAAGTTTATGAGTTGTTTAATGGAAATGTTAAATCCATCACATCCTAAATAACCTGGCAAGTGAAGTCAAATGTCAAGATAATGCAATATTTTTTTTTGGATGCAAATAGCATTCATTGTTCACTCAGGATTCATTTGTAATGATCAGACATTTAAAATCTACAAGTCCTGAAGCTTTTGAATGATGAGGTAAAATATAAAGATCCCATTTTGTGGCAACATAAGGACTGGTGTTTTATTATGAAGCTCAAGTGTGAAATATTTTTTAATTAAATTCAGCATGAACAAGCATATCCATCCACCACTTGATCTCATTTCATGTGACTCTTTTTTTTTTGATGACTTAGAAGGAGTAAAAAAAATAATAATAATAACAAAGGCATTAAAAGCCATCACTTTGCAAGTGTTTCTGGACTATTTATAAAAATGAAAAACATGTTTAGACCAGAGCATTACATTAAATAGACTATACTTTGAAGAAATCAAATTTGTAACACCTAAAATATATATAGATTTCTTTATACAAAATTCTGATTATTATTAGCCCCCCCCCCCCATATAATTCAATTTGTTCATCTGTTTCAACAGACAAACAAAATCCAACTGTTTGGCTGTCAATCTTAAGTAGGGCTTATATAATGAAAATGCTGAAAAAACATACTAGGACTTATTTTTGGATTTTGGAAAAACATAGTAGTTGATGATTCAACATTTAAATTTTACCTTCGTATAAATATTCAGATTAGCTAAATCATCATTTTATACTTTTTAAATGATTTCTTTCCTAAGTAATTTATCTTCAAATTTAACTTACATTTTCCCTTTTCTCTAATACTAATTATATAATTATCTTGAATGTAACACAATGTTATGAGCACATTAAATACTATTGAGACTGTAACTTATGTGTGTATATATATATTCATGAAACTTTGGAACTGAATTTTAATAACAAATACCCTCACTTCTGATGTAATGTTTTCATAGCAACTTTAAAAAATCTTAATAAACATTTCAATCATCATAATGATATTGGTCCATACTGCATCACAATTAAAATATATCAAGGGTAAAATACTTTACAAGTGGTTAATTAACTATACAAATCATCAGCCTGGATCTTAAAAAACCATTGTAATCGTTTTTTTATTAAAAGTTTTCATTTATAGAACCATCTATTGAGATATTTTGCCTTTTTTTTTAATTTGTAAATTTGCATTGTTTTAAATTAATGATTTTGTCAATTAAAAAAAAATCAAAAGAGGCCAGTAATATCAAATAAAAAGTTTTAAGAACTGCCTTTGTTTTGATTGACATATTCCTTTGGAATTGGTGTCCACAATATTTGCAAGATTATTTCAAAAACATTTTTGGAATAACTAAAAACATTTTTTTTTGCAAAGTTTATTAAGATTAATGATTATTTTTACATAATATTTGTGTAATGATTATTAAAAATCAAAAGTATACATTATTATACAATTTTTTTATAAAAATATATTTCAGATTTAAAAATAAAAGATAACATTAGTCTGGCATAATGTTAAAGAAAATCATGACATTCTGATTATCCCACCTTATGAAAATTATGGATAATATACCATTGCCATCACAACTTAAAATAACTGGAAATATTCTAAAAATTAAAATACAATTTAAATATTTCAAGGAATTTGATAGATTTATCAGACTAATATTTTTTCTTTCACATTTTAAAAACAAATTTCAATTAAAAAGATTTCATTCATTTTCTGAAGGCATTCTGCTCTACCATGAATTCAATGATAATGAGGCATCTTTTGTTGTCATTATGATCTCATTTTTTCAATATTTGCAAAATGTAAATATAAATTTTTAGAAGTTTTTCATTTGCAAATGAATATTACTATCAAATCAAGTTCAATTTACTGAATTCTGATATAGAATAAACAGTTTAATATTAAAATCAAAAGTTAAAGTTTAAAAAAGTCTCACCAGAGAAAACAATTAAATATGACAATGTACTGAAGAGTTAAAAAAATTACAAAAAATCACATCATTAAACAATTCTCATCAGATATAACCATATATATAGTAAGAGATTGGATTTTCCCCATAGAATTTAATCAGACTCATTTCAGCAACCAAATGTAATACACCACCTATATATATCAGATATATATATATTATTTTAACTGACTAATTAAATTTCTCATAATTCTTGTGGCATTTAGTTTATGGATCATTTGATGATAAAAGATTTGTATATTAATGAGTACCAATGATAAAAAAAAAAACATTATGGCAAATTCTCTTTAGATCTGTTATCACCCATAATGCTAGTTCTTCTATAGTTAATCTACATTTATATAATTAGTTTTTAAAATCCCTCACACCCTACATTTATTTCAACTGATAATAGTTTACATCTATTTTGAAATACTACAAAAAAATAATGAAGAAAGACATTTTAATAAAACTAAGGATTTAATAGAATAAAAAAAATGTTTTGACAAAGATACTTTTAAGTCTAAAATAAATAAACATAGGCTTTTAATTAGACAATTGACACATTTTATATATTTACTTATTTTCTTTGTCTATCGTCTAACATTAAGTACATATAAAATAACAACACCCCAATATTTAAAAAAAATGTACAACTAAATCAAATAAACACTCACATCAAAAATATTACTCTCAGGCAAAAATATATATCGATGATTATTACATTTGAGGATATGAAGAAAGAAAAAAATAAAATGTCATTTTTTTATACCAAGCTCATATATTTCTGTTCTGATTATCTATGTGCACATGTAATTCTTGTCCTTGTACAGTGGTCAAAAATCGACTCCTATAGTTTCCTATCTGGTAAATATTATTACAACAGGTCTTGGGTTAATTTATATCCTTTCAATGTTAACTTTTATATACAGATTTAGATAATAAAGCATTTGTCTGTAGATCTGACCATCTTGAAAAATATTGAACATGAGAGTATTAATCTTTTAACAGTCTTCTTTCATTCTCTCTCTTCCCATTTAATCTGGCAGGTTATTAAAACAAAACTTCTCTTGGGCAAGACTGAAATGTTCTCTTCAAAATAGGCTGACATTTTCTAGCTAGGACTGTACTTAGAATTTTTACATATTCATCTTGAAAGTTATTTTACCAAAGATAATATTTTTCATTTAAGTATTTAAAAGTTAACTTTTTCCTTCACTCACGATTATTAACAGCACAACTTGTTACCGAAATGATTTCCTTTTTTCTTATTATGGCGTGATAGACAGTTAGGTCATAAACTCTTAATCAGCAAAAGTAGACAAGAATAAAAAAAAAAAAAAGAAAGTAGCTCAATTTATAACAAAATACATATAATACAACAACAATAACAAAAAAAAATTACTTTGGATTTTTTTATTTATTGCGTTTTCCTTAACGTTATTGTTAATTAAAATATAAATAAACAACTTAATCTTCCAGATTTGAAATTAAACCTGTTTATTCAAATTAACAAAAGAGATTTAATACAAAGTTTAAAATAAATTAATACTAGTATATTGTAAATACAGAACTTTAAGATGTAATTAAAGGGGATTTGAACTCAAAATTTCAAGGTTCTTTAGTTATCCACTTCATCTCGTATAGCCGATACACATGACCACATGCATGTGAAAAAAATACATGATCTCCAATATACATATTTCGTGCTGCACCAGGACTCATGAGTTGTTCCAGATCACCACCTCTCACATATATGATCATTTATCTGTTTCAATGTGTGTGGTCATGTGTGTCAGTTATATGAGATGGAGTGGATAACAGAAGAAAGCATGAAAATCTGAATCAAATCCCCTTTAAAGTTTAAAAATAAAATAAAAATGAAATATTTTAACTTTAAAAAAAAAGTTATAAGTTTATTTTTCTCTTCTATTTCTTTTCTTGTAAGATTTAATAAACCCGGATAACCTATTTAATTTTATTACAGTAATATATAATCATGGAAGACTTTAAAATATATTTTAATTATACAATTTGATCATTTTAATATAAACAAAATATTTTCCTTTTTTAAAAGAAAATTCTCCTTTATTTTAATAAGGTGGAATTTGCAGGTTCAAACCCATGTACTATAATGTATTGGTACAACCTATATAAGCAGGTTTTAAATCTTTAATCATAATAATAGCCATATGAATTAATAACTGAAAACATTTTAGAAGCAAGTATAGCAAGGCTATTTTAACTACATATGACAAATAGACATAATTTTATTATTAACAGTATTCATTACTCCAACATCTACCTAGGGCTTATAGCAAGGCTATTTTAACTGCATATGACAAATAGACATAATTTTATTATTAACAGTATTCATTACTCCAACATCTACCTAGGGCTCATAGTGCAGTGCTACATTAACTGTTATGAAAAACATAAAATAAATACATGACCAATACTTCTCTTAAATCTTTATGAATGGGTATGTCTAATAGTAAAAAAATCATTAATTATAAATAACAATGTTTATATTATAATTTATACTATTCCGTAATCGCATATTGCTGACCCACCTGATCACACACATGTTGAAAAGATAAATAATCACCAATATACGTATTTCATGTTAAACCAGCAATCACCAGTTGGTCTAGATTACTATCCTCACAAACTTTAAGCCTGTACAATGTATTATTTTATATAAATAGTGTGTAAAAGGTCTGCCCATCCCTCGCATATGTATGTATAAATGAATTATTCTCCTGTACATGAGGGGTCAGAATGACTAATATGTCAATATGGGTAGGATGACAACCTTGGCACTAACAAGAACTTTGAATGTTCCATCATCAGATTTTCAATGAAATGGAAGGCTAAAGAGTTGTGAGTTGGAATAGTTTGAAGCCTGACTATTAAAGTATGAAGATTGGCTATCTTAATATAAAGCTGAGTACTGATTATATATGTGTGTGAGAATAGTAATCTAGACCAACTGATGATTGCTGGTTTAGCATGAAATACATATATTGGTGATTATTTATCTTTTTAACATATGTGTGATCAGGTGGGTCAGCAATATGAGATGGCACTGAGAGTGGTGGGTCATGCAAAAGTCTAAGTTCAAACCCTGCATATATTACATATATAAAAATGCAGGTTTAAGCCTGTACAATGTACAATATTCCGTAATATAAATTTATATGCAACTATGCATTTAATTCTTTAAAATAATTACCCTTGCAAACAGCATTAGTGATAAAGTATAAATTATTATTATTGTTAACATTTAGACTTCTTTTTCTTTAACTTTATTGCACTTATATAAAAGGGGATTGCAAGTTGTTACAAGTGTTCAAATTAATGCTATAACTCTTTCAAAATTAAATAATTTATTTATTTCCAAAAGCATGTGTTTAATGGATCTGAATTTGTGTTAATGTATGGTCGTCACACACAAGTACAATTAATGTACTACTGGTAAATAAATTCTACTTTTGGTAATAGATGAACTATTTAATCCTAAGCTCATTTCAAATTTACACTTGATATTTCTTTTTACATATAAAATAATAACTATAATTGTCAAAATTAAAAATTTTTACCTGAAGGTTAAATAACAGAAATATTACAAGGAATATATTTCAAAATTTTTCTTTTTTATTATTCTTTCCTCAATAACTTATATCATACAATTAGTGTCAGAATTATTTTCTTTTTACCTTTTATTTATATAAAATTTTCCCAATATTTTAAAAAGTATTTAACTAAGTCAAAAGACAATACAATAGATTATTACATAATACAAACAAATATAAATGAAAATTATCATCATATAAATTAGACTGAAATAAATAAACTACCTATAACATATTTAGTAATATTTTAGTAAAGACTATAAAAATTTTAATGACTAATGTAAAGATGAACTGTGAATACTCATGTTTAAAATATTGTCAACAACTTAATGTCTTTCATGGAAGATTGTATACATAGGATAATTGTAATCTTGTAAATTTTCCAGAATAAATAATTCACATAGTTATGGGGATGATTCACAGCAGGCAAGTATGGAAAGTAATACTCAAGCTCCTATTTGGGCTGAGACAGACAATCTAAAAAAGAGATCCTGCAAGTTATTATTTAAATCATTCGTGGTTTCTTTTCCATACAACAGTTACTTTAGTTAGCATTGAAGTTTTGCTATGATTCATGATAATTCTTTTCAAAGCTTTCTCTAGTCTGACTACATCCTAAAGCTAGAACAAGAGTGAATAACAAAAATCCCAAGTCGTTTTTGGACTTTATATAACTTCATGCTATAGACTCTATTTTTTCTATTTGATAAGTTACCAAATCCACAAACCAATTAGCATTAAATATTATCTAAAAACAGTTACCAAAATTATTTAATTAAAACTTTGATCTTGAATTTAATTACAATATGTTTTTCAAAAACACATTTATGAAAATATGCTTACTTAAAATTTTGATTTTGAATCTTTGATAATAAACATTAATTGAACCCGGTTAACAACAACATTAACCAGATTTAATGACAAGAAAAACAACTTATTTAAAATTCAGAATTGAACTTTAATGTAAATTATTTAAATCGATATTGAAAATCCATTTGTACACCCAAATAATTGAATGCATCTGAAATCAACTTTATGACAAAAAAAAAAAACGTTGCTATTATTTTCTTTTTTTCTGATTAACTTTACACTCCCTTCTAGTTTTTTCTCTGCCTACCTTTGGCAACTGATTATTATTAATAAAGTATCCACTACAATATATATTTTTGCTTCTTATATAATACAGCAAGTATTGTATGCTTTCTAATTTATAACTCAATATTAAAATATGATTTTATTTTATTTTAATCTTTTATCCTTTGTTTTTATTTTCCACAAAAATTCAAATTCCCCTAAGGTAATAAATATTTAGAGGATCATAAAAGCAGTGTTAAAAAATAACTTAACTAGAATTGTCAGCATACTTCCAGTGGTCAAACTGGTTAATCATTTTTAGCATAAAAAATTAATCATGTTGAAGTGAAAATGTTGAGATGGGAATAATCAGTAGTAGAAAAAATATCTTAGATGAAAGTTCACAAGCTTGAAAAATCATTTGTATCTTTTGAGGAAGAATAAGCACAAATTATAAGCAATGTTAAATGACATCAGGATGGTCCTTCCTAAGCTATTAAATGGTTGACTTCAAAAGGAATATCCTTTAAATCAATACATTTATAACCAGACCAATTTATAAATATGCATATTCAATCACTGAATATATATATATCTTACTTATTATACCAAGATGTTTTATTTTACAGCTAACATTCTTTGCAGTTTAAATTTATGAATGATTTTATATAAATAAACACACATACAATCATTACTCAAAAATCACATATACATAATAAACATATGTAGTGGACTAAAAGAACTTCAGGATGTGAATTTAGTTTTGAAGGTACAAAAATTGTTGCACATATATATATACTTAATGCTGTAAAGAGATTTATTATTTGATAAAATAACTTCAAATTTGAGCAGCTAGAATAAAAAATATTAAGGAAATAATAAGCAATGATACACCACCAGTGACAGTGATCAACTGTTATCACTTTGTCTATAAGTCAGTCACAAAAATATATATTCATACACAAATTCATTTAAATATTTAAAAAATATGAAAAAGTGAGTGAAATTATATATAATAATTAATGTAAATTGAATGAGCATTAAACTTTTTCTTTACAATATAAACTTTATATGATAATACATACAATGGACAGACAATAAATTGGTTATATCTTAATATATACAATATTTACATAATTAGTATTAGATTACTACATTTTATAACTCTTTGTTTTATAATTTACATACATGTGTATTGAAATGGTCAGTTTCATTCATCTGCCCGTTTCACTTATGTTACCCACACATCTATCTATATGCCAGGTTTAAACCCTCCCAGAGTACCCATCTAAATAACATTAAATTATTATAGATGCAGAATCATATATATATATGCGAGCAGTATGTCTGTAATTTAATCGAATATGTATAGATTACAGATATGTATCAATTTTATAAATATTTCTAATTTAGGAAATATTTTAGTCTAAATTATTTATGTTAATGGTATATATATATTACCGATAGGTAAATTCGTTTTATAGACATTTCTATTTTAAGAAATATTTTAGTTAAATTATTTAGCAACTTTATTATTGTATTAATGAAATCGCATATACATATCTCCTGTTATTCTGCATTTATTCTACCGCCTCTGGCTATAAAGTGTTTTCTGCTAATTACAGGGTAATTTTGTCAAGATAACATTCGATTTTGGAAACAGATTTGATGTAGGTCACGCATTTAATCCTAAAATAGTCCTAAAATAGCGTGGATATTGTTTGAAATATATAATGTTAACAACAAGATAAGCAGGGAAAACAGAATCTAAATTACTTTGTTATCACTAAAATTGTTTGTCTAAATAAAGAAATGAGTTTTTCTGCCAGTGGGAATAATTAAATGTTTGGCTAAAATAAAATGGATTGTTCAGCTACGCAAAAAAATAACAGGTGTGCAGATTTCAAAAGGTATAAATACTTGAAGTTTTATTAACAGAGATCAATCATATATATATTAAATGAACTATAGGCTGAATCCACGTCGGTTCCACCTTAAAATGTGCGAGTAGAGGCCGTAATTCACCGCCTCTCCTCGTGATCCTCGTGAAGAATGGAGAGCTTTGGTCCAATGAAACATAATGCCATCACCAGCAAAAGTAGCCCATGGAGAAATCTCTGTTAACTGTACATCATCATCAAGTGTCAACTTATTATCATCCTAAGTGCTTCAAAACCAGCTGCAATGGAAACAACTAAACGGTAAAATTTTCTCAGAGCTCTTGTCTATAAACTGTGACGTTCGTTTCTCTAATTTAAAAGCTAGCTATCCACTAAATCTGCTTTCATCAAACACCTGTACTAAAATCTACAAAGAAGATTGTTAAATGCTAAGTCTTGCCTGATTATAAAATTTAAATTCCCTTTTAAATTGTAAAACTCCTAATAATCTATTTTAAATGTACAATTTTCTTTTATGCCTATTTCTAAATCTATCATTTTAATATAATATGTGTATTTAATATGCCAAATGACCCGAAACCGCAAGTATTTCTAAATATCATTTTAACTTATCGATTTGCAAAGATAATTTCAAATCTTCACTATATTTAATATTAATCAATTGAATTATTATTCTTCATTCTCACTCGCTGTTTCGAGATCATATTATGTTACTGATTAAGTTATGGGTATCAATATTACAATAATCAGTTATCTAGCTATTTTATGTAGTTTGCTTAATTTTAGTTATGAATTATAACTATTTATATATATAACTCATATATCAGTGGAACCAGCCATGGAAATATTTTCAAAGCATATTTTAATATTTTATTCGTAATTACCCCACAAATATGCTTTATCCTCCTTAGATTTATTTATGTTGAGACGCAGGGGATAATATTAAACTAGGTTACTAATTAATTTAGTCCCTTAATAGTATATTTAAAATACTAAATTTGAGAACTGGATTATATAGATATGCAAATATACGCTATCTAATATTAAGGCACGATAATGTAATGTTACGTGATTGCGTTATATATATGTATAAGTTTCGGATGTGTCTTTACAAAGTACGCAATGTACACTTATCGGCTTGCTGCATGATTTTCGATGACGTGCTGGCGGAGGTCACTCTCATCCACTATAGTTCGGGTTCAAGCACACTTTTAGAACTAGGGCACAAGGATCTAGATGGTTCATAATGCTTATCCGACTACCTGAACAACTAATGCTCTTATTCGCGGCAGGTTGAACGGTCTTAGGGCAAACCGAGTCTTTGGAGACTGAAGCCTGTGAATAATGACTCATTCGCACCTTTTTGCTTAATTAATATTTTAATATGTGCCATAGGGAATATAGGTAAAACTGTAATAAATCAGTTTTCTCTCCCTTTTATGTTAAACGCTTATCTAGCATTAGTATACATCCTAATCTAGGTTAACATGCTAACCTGCATATCTCTGAGCCTAATTACATGCTCGAATTAACTTTATATTAAATCGACGCCATAGGAGCATTATGATAGTTAGTTATATAGCTTTGGCTATAAAGTTCCACATGATCTAGCAGACTACAAAAGAGCTAGAGATTTGGCATATTAATTGATATAGGCATGAAATTCCAATACCGTACTCCACATTATTAAATGCTTATAATGAGATATATAACATGAATCTCAGCAGTTGTCTAACGCCTGCGAGCATTATACCTCACGTTTCCACCATATAATTTGGTATGTTTTAATTTATTGTTTGCTATTGTTTTATTAAAGTAATAATATTTAAAAGTATAACTCGTTTGCATATTTTATTGTTCATGAATTCATTTTGTCCAACTCTATATCTAATTACACATACACTATTTCATATATATATAGATCAGCCTGTTAAGTTCTATAATTAATTACTTAGCCATATGTGTATATATCTTATCAAATCAGTGATAAATTAGTTAAATTATGAGTCTCTTGTTTTACCGGGAGTGACTGCTGGACCGAGAATGAATTGATTGTCTATGTACGTTGAGGAATGTCATTCATAGGGTAGTAAATCATTGAGCAGAGGTGAAAGGGTTGAATGTTGGTCGGATTCTGGATCACAGGATCTGGATTCGATCAGCTTTAGTGTATGTTGCCTATGTTCTAGATTTTGTTGCGTGGAGGGACAATTCTTACCGTTATGGTATATTTTAATTATTATATATATATAAAATTTATAAGGGACTTGAACTTTCAAACTCTCTACAGCTATCCAATCCATCTTGCACAGCCGATACCCACGACCACATGCATATGAAAAAGATGAATACAGATCACTCATCTTTTATACATCTATGTGATCATGTGTATCGGCTGTGCAAAATGGATTAGATAGCTATTACTTTATTTAGAAATTATAAAAAAAATATTTCTGGAGGCAGCATTTCCTGCTAAACATTAGCAATTGTTGTTGTCTTCAGAAATATTTGCCAATGAAAACTTTGCTTACAAATTTTTTGACTATCAATAGTTTATTGTAAATTCTACCTATTCTTAGTCAAAGTTTTGCTCTTTAATAGGTGAAGTTTCATGTTTAACACTTAATCTGACTTCTTCTTAGACCACAAATCACTTTCTATAAAAACTGCTTTCCAGCAGAAGCTATAATTTCTGATAAATATGTTTTAGAATCCTGAAACTCTAAATAGTTTTTATTCCTTTCATTAAAAATTTAAACCCAGCAGACAAGAACAGAAATATTTTCTTATATATAAATATTCCACACACTTTTTTCTTTCCAAATTTTGATTTATTACATTAATCATTTTCTTTCATATTTTTATGTATATCTTTTCTAAGGTTTCAACTATCTTCTATGGTCATTTTGAAGGATCATTCCTACAAAATATACATATACACATTAACAATACACAATATACAATATAAAAATTCATTAAAGTTATTTATATATTTGTTTTATTTTTTATATTTATCTTCACATTAGTAAATACATTTTTATATACTTTCCCCCTCCAATTTCTACTTTTTCCTGTATATCTTTTTAAAACCATAACTTACTCTTTAAAAAACAAAGTACTTTATTTATACCAGATAACAAACTCAACTGATCCCCCAAAATTACCTCATACATCAAAAATCTCAAATGAAAAAGAATAAATTATAATTTGTGGGGAAAAATTAATTCATTTACCTAAATTAAATATATATATATATATAAATGTGAAAAGTTCAATTAAAAAAATAATTCTTAAAATTAGAAAAAGTGATATTTAATGAATAAATTAAAATTGTACAAAACATGGTATTATTAATAATAAAAAAGTAATCTGTGGGTAAATATTTTGTATAACCAAAACATTTCAGTTAGTATTTTTTTTAAAAAGCAACAACTTCTCAATATATGGTTCACTATTTTGAATTTTAGTTGCACTGAGAACATTTTATGAGTGAAAGCATGTCCAAAAAAAATAATAATATACATTTAAAATTTCCTTTTTGATCCACTTTAGGTTCTATTATCAATGTTTTCTACTTTTGTAATTATGTAATCAACAAAATTTTAATTTTTCTTTCTGCAGTGCTGTTAATTAAAATTTCTATAGATATAAAATCACTAGTTAAAACTTGATTGAATAAAATTTGTTTTTGAACTAATATACATATATTAAATTTTCACATTGTGCAGTATTTTTTTGCTAATTTTTTTATGTTCATGATGAAAGCCCCATTATCTTGGATACAATAGGAACAAATTATGAAGATAATTCAGTAAAAAAAAATTAAGTGATATTTTCAATTTACATTCAGTACTATTTAATCATATAATGCTTATCAATCCCACACATCTTTTTTTTTTTTTTTTTTTTAGCAAAAGTAATTTAAATTTACAATGGCAACATTTTTGCCTTGGGCAGAATTATAATCAAAATAAATATGGGTAAAAATTCAGTGAATATATATGAGCTAATATATAAATTTTAAAATGTATTATTGACATATTTTGTTATGATCAAAATAAAATTTTCATTATTTAATGTAATAAATGAAATTTGTATTGCTTGTTGTTTGCTGTTTATGATGAAAGACATATGCTTTGAATGTGTCATAAAGTACAGACTGTCAAAGATACTGGGATGAAAATGAGATAAGTATAATAATCATATTTTAAGAGTATAAATAAAACACTATATATATATATATAATGAACAAACTTTGTACTGCATTATATTCATGTCATATGAATGTCAACATATTATCTTTTAGTGATATTCTCTTTATGGTGTAATTATCCTGTGATGGCATTACTCTTTCAAAATCCAATTTATTTTTTTTTAAAAAAGATCATTATAGAGAATGGTTGACTAGTAATTAAAATAGTGTGTACAACTTGATGATTATAGTTATGGCAAATCATCATATAAAGGAGTCTCATATAAGTGTATGTGGGAGAGAGGGGCTTATTTATCTTTATCTTTAATTGCTTATAATTATTTTCGTATAGTTATTTAGATATAGGATAATTCTATTCAAAACTATTTTTTCTTTCTTTATATGTACAGTTGTTCTTTACACATGAAAAATTAGAATGTAAAAAGTTTATAATTGGAAAATATAATAAATATATACCAATTTAAAGATAAGTATAAAAAAAAATTAAGAATATGAATTATATGAAATTTTTATGCTGTTATTATACTTTATTATAAACATATATTATAAATGTGTATATGTATATTTCATAGGAATGACTCATGAAAATAATCATATGATTGCTGAAATGTAGGAAAAATAATATAATACATTATAATGTAATGTAAATTTAAAAATGAGGGGGGGGGGGAGGTTCATATAATATAAACAACATTTGGAAGAAAAAATTGTGTGGAATATTTATATATTAAAATTAAGGGCCACTAGAGATGGGGGGGGGGTACTTATTATTAATGAATTATTAAATAATGTATTTTATTTATTCCATTTCTTTAACACCTTCCTGATTAATATTTTTATAATTGCTAAGTTATCAAATTTCACTCTAAATTTGATAAAATTAATCTCCATTTTTTTGCAATAAAGCCTATACAAGTTTATGGCATTCTAAAGTTCATTTCCACCTTTTTAAGCATTCTATACTGGTTTCAATAAAACTTTTCATTACACAACACATATGCAAATATGGATTTCACAACAACTGTCTTTTTTATAAGATGAAATCTATTTCAAATACTGGAATTCATACAAGTAATAACCATAATTTCAGACTGGAATAATAAAACATTTTTAAAAATTTAAAAAAAATTATGGTAAATGTCTATTAAAGATATTCAAAATTCTTTGTTGGTAAAACTAAGGGCAAAAACCATATAATAGTATTCTGTAATATATTTACCATAAATGTAGAATTAAATACTAAATGGTGGTAACAATAAACAATAGCACAGCAGAGACAATTATGGGCATTATGTGTTGCAATAAATTTTGATTTTTTTTCTCTCTACATATTGTTTCTATTGTTTCAAATACACACATTAACAATTTGTTTATTAAACAGAAGTTCTCTATAATTTCTGTTTTTCAATATAATATTTTGAATTTCTGATATTTATTTTGACAAACAAAAATAAAATAAATATATCAAAAAATGAAAATAAATATAATCTATTGGTATTTTGACTTACTGAATAAAAACATATATATATAATAACAAAATGTTAATCAAGGTAAAACAATGGAAATGATGGAGTTGGGTATAATAATTGGACTAAAAAGTTCCAGAATCTGCTACTTCACCATTGCATCCAAACTACCAAGGGCATTATATCACTTCATGAAGAATAAATGAATTGTACATTAAATGATTAGTAATAACATGGAAGGCTTAAACCTTCAAAACCTGCGCCTTAAACATGCTAATGTACAGCCAATCAGATGTAATAATAACTGACATGGATCTCTTAATTGTGAAACACAAGTCAGAATTATCAGAAAAAGATGGGACCCACCTTCTTCTATGCCTCAATTTATATATAGATAAATTTGATATATTTACATTTGTTACTATCATTTCATTAGATTTAAAAATTGCTGCATAGTAAATCAAAAGATTTCACATTGTTTATTTATATATAATATTTAGTGAATTAAATGTGAAGGTATTTTAAGTTTCACACTCGTAGTTCGAAATGCTTGAGTCTGGCTTATTTATATATAAATTGAGGCATAGAAGAAGGTGGGTCCCATCTTTTTCTGATAGTTCTGACTTGTGTTTCAGAATTAAGAGGTCCACGTGCAGTTATTATTACATCTGATTGGCTGTACGTTAGCATGTTTAAGGCGCAGGTTTTGAAGGTTTAAGCCTTTCACGTTATTATAATATTATTTGCTTGTGCTTAATAAATTTGATATATTTAAATGATTAGTAATACATTTTTATTTACAATTAGAAAGAATCCTTAATTTACATGAATACAAAATATCTACATTTTAAAATGATATTCGACAGTTATTTGAAAGAAGATGGGCACAACGTTTCAGTAGTGCATTATATTGAGCTTCAGGTATACAAAAGTTAAAAAATTACCAGAAAAGTTTGTAAAAATTTATAATCACTACAGAATACAGTTTAAATGTGGCATTATACTTCACAAATTCTTATTTGTATTCAATCTGGGGATTGTTAATTTAGTCTCTTAAGGAGTTGCATTTGCCTTCATTTCTTTTTCTTTCTTTTTTTCAGAATGCTTGTAATAATATTTATAGATGTTATATGTTTTTGTTATCAATAATTATGCACTTGATTGCTAAATATATTATTTTCATGTTTTTAAACAATTTTTTTTATGAAATGACAAATGTATATATTACTTTTTCATTTGCTTAATTTGTATCATATAGCAATGTGAATAGTGTCTCAATGCTGAAACAGAGCATAGACTACACTAACACTTGCTATATTCCTAGAAATATAAGCCGAATGCTTTATCTTTGCTTTTTTACTATAAAATAATTTATTTATTACTGATCAAATCTTTATCTCTAATACAAACTTAAGATCTTATATGTTTAAACTGCTATTATATCTTTTGGTATATCTTTAAATCATTTCTCAAAAATGGTCTTATTTATATCAACATTATTTAAACTATTATTATTTGATTATTACTTCTTTCAGTCTAGTAACAATAGTTTCAATAATAAATTTATTTATTAAATAAAAAGTAAATCAAAAAATTTTTCTCTCGTTTCTGGATTACAATAATATTATTTAAAAGTTATGTACATTTCAGCAGAAAAGATAGATATTTATTCGTGCTGCATGGATCCATGTCATATTCATAGCAACCTAAGTTTACTTAGTATTCAACATTTATATTCTATTGGTCATTATAAAGATATTCAGTTTTACCCAAATGTATTTAAATAATCCATTTTTTTGAAAGAGTATGACTTTTTTATTGATTTATGGATTATTTAAATAAATTTGAATAAAATGTAATATATTTAAATAAAAAGTAATGACAGAGTAAATATAAACGCCATGAACATTAAATAAACTTAGGTTGCTATAAATATGACATATCCATGTCAAAAGTATGCTCAGCATGAATAAAATTAAAGTTTAAGTTATATAAAAGTCTACTTTTTCTGCTGAAATATATTACTTATTTCCTTAGAATATTCTGCTGATAAATAATAGTAATATTCGTCAATAGTGTAATTTAACTATGAAACTAATGATAAATAAACCATTTTATTATTTACATTATGCATATATATATATAATAAAAAGATATAGAATATAAGATTCTTAATAAATTAATTTACAATATACATTAAACATCCCTATTAATAGGTAGATGTTCACTTATATATAAACACATAATTCACTGTTTATAAATTAATAAACTTAATTACATTTAATTACTTTCCATTATGGGTGTATGATTTTTGAATGATTTTATAAAATTATTAAACATATGAATTTTTTTTTATTATAAGAAATTGATGAGAAATTATTGTAATCTACAACAAGGTTTATTTTTTAAGTGTACATTTATGTAAGTTTTGAATTGCACATTATTTCATTCTCTCTTACTAATTGCATTTTTATTTTGATAAAGGTTGAAATCATCAACAGCTTTCTGAATAATCAATTATTTATTACCAATAAGATGTAAATAAATGTTTTCTTACTTAATTGAAAATAATGATTAATTATTAAATACTTGATTCATAAAGAATAAAGTCTCATTCTATTAAATTTGGAAAAAACAACATCATTATATAAAAAATATTTATTAATTATAATTTAATATTATATAAAATTTATAAATACAGCAAAGATAAATGATAGATAATAAAAGGCAATGACTAACAATCTATATAAATTACTTTTTTTTCTTCTTTTCATTAGATTTGTTTTACAAAGAAATCTTCAGCAATATGAACCTTTAAGTTAGATGATAATTCTACTTAATTCCTTATAAGCTACACATAGAAGTATCTCAAGAATTCTTAGACATCAAAACAAAAGCAATAAAACTTATTATAATCACCTCCCCCCGTCCTGAAAACATTTTACAAAATAGCAATACTACGAACAGAAAAAATGTATCCCTAAAAAAAAAAATTAAGAGAAAAAGAATTAAAATTTTAAAAAAGTCAGTTTTATAAAAGATATTTATTAACATTCAATGTTATACGAAGAAGTGATTGTTTGCTGAAACAAAAA
This sequence comes from Epiperipatus broadwayi, assembly GCA_028023455.1. Lineage (NCBI taxonomy): Eukaryota > Metazoa > Onychophora > Udeonychophora > Euonychophora > Peripatidae > Epiperipatus > Epiperipatus broadwayi. The sequence continues at coordinate 7,524,244 of JAQFVV010006246.1, forward strand.
GTACAAGAAAGTTGAGTAATAATAAGTTTAAAAAAATCATTAGCTTTTTGAAAATCAGGGCTAAGTGGCCATTTTAATTTATTATTATTATTTTATTTTTGATAATTTGCTGTTCACATTTTTTTTAATTGATATTATGTTTTTTAAAAAATTAAAAGTTTACAAACTTTGAAAAATAACATTATAACTACTTCATGTAAGCAGTTTTTTTTTTTTATCATAGCAGAGATAAATTCATTGCAACTCGTAATTGTAGTCTTAATTTTACTGTATTATTATGTTTAAAAGGAAATGTTCATTGGTTAAGCACACACTTTATTTTTGACTCATTTCAATTAGAACTGAAGTCAACAAAATTAACTCCCATAAAATAGTGAAGCTATTCGACTTTTTTAATAAAATTAAATATTTCGATCGTAAAAGTTAAAATGTAGATATTTAAACATTAAGACTTTTTCAAAGACAAACCCAGCAATCCAATAAATAAACTAAGGATCACCTCAGCAGCAACTGCTTTATCTATTTTATCGTACTAATTTGTTATAATAAAACGTTAATAATAATTAAAAAAATTATTATTATTGTACAGATTATATTATTAAAAAAATGGTGTAATTACCTGCATTTTTCAATTTAGAAAAGTAAAAAAAAAAAAATTCCAGTTAGGCTAGCTGAAAGAAACTGTTACTTCAACAGATGTGTTTCTGAAAATGTCAACCTCCTAAACAATTCATAATATGACAACAACTGGTTAAAGAAAAAATAAATAGTAACATGTAGCAAAAAATAATCCATTACTTTATGACTGTTTTACCTTGAAAATGTGAAACAAATGAATCAATCTTTTATTAATACATTCTTAATAATATTTTAGACACTTTGTTATATTGGGACTAATAAGTAAAAAAATACATACACTTTGTACAATATTAAATAATAGAATAGCAGAAACAGTCTTGTCATTGTTATCATTAGTTATATGTCAGAATGCAGATCCATATGTCCCAGATTGCCTTCTCAATATTTTTCTGTCTCTTATAATAATCTTCAAATACATTTATAATATCTTTTCTTAAAATCATTTATCAACTTTATTCTTTTTCAACTTACAGTCTCTGTATATTTAAAACTCCTCTAACTCTGCTTTATTCTTTTTCTGCTTTATAATGAATAGTCTTTTTTAAAAAATAAACAAATAAATTAATAACAATAACTTCTATATTTATATTTTCAATTCTCTTTTAAATCCATATTCTACAAACTGACTTTTTTACTTTAAACAATTTCTCGGGATTCTAAACAAAATATTTTAACACACATTTTTCTAAATTCCAACTTTAAATAATCACAAAATAGCTTTCTATATTACAAATCACGGGCACAGCTAGAAATATAACATTTACTTTGTTTTACTACTATTATAATCATCAATTACTAACTTTCCAAATATTTTCATCTCCAATTATCATTCTTAATTTTTTAGGTACTTAAGTGTTAGTTTGGACACAGTTAATGATGGCATTTCACGCCAAAGTATGCCGGGACAGTATGCCGGGACAGAGAATGATGCTTTTGATGATACAAAGTAACACCCAAAAAATGCAGAAGTCACAAGTATATGGTTTATTTATTTTTGGAATGTATTTTCCTTTTTTTTAAATTAATATATGTGCACATTATTTTTTCATTCACTTTTTCTCTTTAAGTATTTTAAATTTATTGTAAAAAAAAAAAATTATACTTTTTGTCCAGGCTAATACTTAAGTACCATTTTTTATCCATCTACTTTTTACTACTTTAATTTTAAATTTATTTACTACCATCTCAATATTTCTACATATTTTTTCAATGATACTACAACATCAGAATATCTGTTATGGTAACATCTTCACTTTCATACAATTAATTCCATACATAGGAAAACAACACTACTTAAAACTGATTTAAATAACTATTAAATAAAATTGAAGATAATAACATCATACTTACAATATAATGGCAACAATTTATATTCAAAAGAATTATATGTAGTTTTAAACTGGATCAAGTTTACCAACCAATTTTAAGATAAATCTGCGTGTTGGTAATAAATAATCATTAAAATAATAATCATATAATTAGTTTGTTAGGAGATTTTGCTTCCTCTCAAAGGATAATTTCTAGATATAATATAAAACAGTGATGTTCCTATATAACAAAACACAATGATAAAATCAATCAAATAAAAGTTCAAATTTTGAAGAGAAAAATCATACAATTATATTTTATTAATAAACCGATTAAATCAATTTTTGATTTTATGTTTAAACAATTGTTTTCTTTATCAGTAATTTAATCTATTTCTAATATTATTCTTCTAAAGCAATTCAAGCTTAAGTACTATTAAAGAATAAAAGCTTATTTCATTTAATGTCATTATTAAGTCATATATTAACATAAAGGTCAATGCAATTTTTAGATATCTTTATATATATAATATTATAAATCGATGTCTGTATTTCTTCAAAATAATATACGCAAATTTATAAATAAATATTTAAAAATACAGTATTTAAAAGCTTATAAATATATATATATATGTATAACAGTTACTTAGGAGCGCTTTCAACCAACTTGTGGCTTTGTCAACTATCACGTTTAAAATGTCAGCTTTCCCATAATTCTATGATGTCAACTTTTCCATAATTCTGTGATTTTAATGTTTGCTGCTTGCCTATTAACCAAATGTTGCTTGTATTTACATATCAACATCGCCTCTTTAATTTTCCTTTTATTATTATTTCTTTCAATTTCCAATATTTTTACGTTGTTATAATTAAAATCGAAACCATATATACATGATTTATTATGGTCATAAAAGACAGAAGCTGATAAATTATCATTATTTTTAAAATTTTGTTTTGTATTTTGAACCCTTTTAAATAACAATAAGTGTTCCTTTGTTCTTTTTTCCAACGTGCACCTCGATTCACCTATATATCCGCGGCCACACCCACATGTCCATTTGTAAATGATACAATTTTTATTTGTAAATAAAGTTTTATCCTTTGAATTGTTTATTAATTTATTTAATGTAGGTGGGGCATAAAATGCAATATCACATATTCCTTTATAAATTTTCTTAATGAAACTTGCCTGTTGATTTGAAATATATGGTATTGATATCCACAATTTTTTATCAGAAGAATTAACACTTTTATTATTTTTATATTTATAAGTAAAATTTTTAATAGTATAATAAACAGAATCATAATTGTATCCAACTTTTAATAATTCATTATAATAAGTTTCAATATTTTTAGTTTTATCAGATACATATTTATAAAGGTTATCATTTCTAAATAAAAAGGATTTCAAACCTGCCATTTTATGTGACATTGGTACTTTTGATTCATATGGAATATATCCTCTTTTTGCTATTGGTTTAAGAGTCATATAGTAATCCAGTTTATCCTTGTTTCTGGTTATCTTGAGATCTAAAAATTGTATACTCATTGTATATATATATATATATATATATATATATATATACAATGAAGGGGAGGGACTATGTGGTTCATTAATGGAGCATATGAAATTAAAAACAAAGTATTTATTTATAAATATAAAGATTGGCGATCTAAATGTAAAAACAAAAAAATATTGCAAAGGTTTTAGTATGTAGACTTCAACAATCAATAATTACACAATGATCTGGAAAAGTATTTGCACATGTAATAACTATAAATGTCAGTATTATTGCACCAAATATAAGATTGTTCAGAATCATAGTGTGTGCTGCAAAATTGATATTTCATAACTCTTGATTTTTATCATAATTGGATTGGCAATGTTTATATTTGTGAGAAATAATAGTTTCAGTGATATGATTTATTATGTGCATGGTAATTTTGTTATAGATTATTCAAATAAATATGATCACATACATATATAACAATTGCTTTTAAATGCAATACTATGTTCATCATCTTACAAAATCTTAAGATGACACAATTTAATATTTTTTGTTTATTTTAATTTAAAGCTATTAAAAAATAATTGAATGCTTACTTGCTTGGGAAATCATAGCAGAATCAAATTTAACATATTGATTTCAACAGTGAAATCTTTAGTTCTCAGTCCATCACTCAACAGCTATACCAATTTGTATAGGGCCATATAAAATTAATGATTCAGTTCTTCAATTATGCATAATGTATATATACCTGCATTCCATAAATTAACTTAAAGTTTCTAATATATAACATTAAAAAAAATCGATGAAGAATTATAATCGTTTAATCATTAAATTAATTAGGTTATTAAATCAAAAACATATTTTAAAATCTACATTTAAAAAAAAAAACCAATTTAACAAAAAAAAAAAATAGGAAAAGCATTAATGTGAAGAATAGTTAAAATGCGTGTTTAAATCAAAGTGAGTGTGTGCTTACTGTGCATATTCTGCATAATCTATTTTAATATATTGTACAGGCTTACACCTGCATTTATATATGTAATATTTGCGGGATTCGAACTCAGACTTTCACATGACCAACAACTCTCAGTGCCATCTTATATTGCTGACTTACCTAATGACACACATGTGGAAAAGATAAATAATCACCAATATTCGTATTTCGTGCTAAACTAGCAATCACTAAAGTATGAAGATTGGTTATCTTAATATAAAGCTGAGTACTAATTGTTTATGTGTGGAGATGGTAATCTGAACAAACTGATGAGTGCTGGTTTAGCACGAAATACGAATATTGATGATTATTTATCTTTTCAACATGTGTATGATCAGGTGAGTCAGCAATATAAGATGGCACTGAGATTTGTAGGTCATGTGAAAGTCTGAATTCGAATCCCGCATATATTACATATTTAAATGCAGGTGTAAGCCCGTACAATGTATTAAAATAGATTATGAAGAATATGCACGTGCAAACACACCCTCAATTTGATTTAAACACGCATTTTAACTATTCTTCACATTAATGCTTTTCGTATTATTATTTTTTTGTTAAATTGTTTTTTTTTTAAAATGTAGATTTTAAAATGTTTTTGATTTAATAACCTAATTAATTTAATGTTTAAACGATTATAGCTTTTATTGGATGTTTGAATACTGAATAAATGTTATATATAATTTTTTAAAATAAAATGAATAACTCATATACAGCTTATGTTTTTAGGAGTTACTATAGTAACTTAACTGGAAAATTATTGCATTAATTTAAAAATGAATATTAATATAAAGTAATAAAACATAAAAACCTATTTCCTTTCCATAATTTAAATTCATACACCAATTGCTTTTAATATCAAAAATATATTTAAATAAATGATACTTGTGAGTTTTCAGGAATACCAATGTGGCAAACAGTATTTTTGATAAATATATAGTTTTGAGGACTTGCGAAGATGGCAGCCCATATTTTTGCTAAATTTCATTAACAATCTTAGGACATTTACAAAACTAATGTTAATATTTTTAAAAAGGAATCAATTCCATAAATTTCATTAAAAATATTTAATTCAATTTTATTTTTTACTTCTCCCAAAAACGTTTGCAAAATGGGTGGAGGGCCTACAGTCTCCCAAGGCTATGATTGTTTTGTTAAATTAAAAAATAAAGTAATAAATTCCGATAAAATTAATTGACAACCTTTATTTCAATTTTTTTTTATTTATTTCCCAAAGATGGGATAGTTATATTTACAAAAAATGAACTAAAAAAGAAAAAAATATATAAATACAATATTTACAGTTTATTCGTGTCTTCAATCTCCTGAAGATTTCTTAATTACATTTACAAAAAAATGAATAAAAAAAATAACAATATAAACACATGTCATTGGCATGCAAACTGTAATGACTTTCAAAATCGCTACAGATATTCTGAGGGTCTACAATCTCCTAGAGATCTTAGTTGTTAAATTAAAATAATAATATAAAATTTCAAAAAAGTAATAAATTATGATAAATTTCATATAAATTCTGATAAATTTCATTAGAAATATTTACTTCATTTTTTTTTTTTTTTACTTATATTTCAATGTGAAAGCGACAAGATGTTTTATTGTAACAGTTTTAGGTAGAACAGCGTTTATTCTTATTGATGCGATAAAATAAAATTTCGCTGACGGATCTACAATTTATTTGGTATGCAAAAAAACATAAAAGTGATGAATTAAGTCATGCAATATTTGAACATTTCAAGATTAATCACCAATATAACTTTATTGATCCAGTTACCAGCGCACATATACAAAACATTGAAAACTTTGGAGCTAGACAAATGGTGAAATAAAAAACACCAGGGAACAGCGCAACAACACCTGGATTCCTATTTGCAAAATTTATGTGGTGTTGACGGCAACAAGAACAAGATTCATTTATAGCAATTTTGGAAGCCATTAGGGATTATGCATAATCAACATAAATAAACTATAAATATTCTATTTATATATTTTTTGGTTCACTTTTTGTAGACGTAACTAATACATCTTTGGAAGATTGTAGGCCTTCTACTAATTTCTTGTAAGTGCAACTAACACATCTTCAGAAGATTTTATTTTATGCCCTTCCACTCATTTTTTGTAATCTTAACTAACACATCTTTGTGAGATTGTAGGCCCTCCACACATTTTTTGCAAACGCTACTAACACACCTTCGAAAATAAACAAAAAAAAAATGAAATAAAGCTTGTCAATTAAATTTATCAGAATTTATTATTTTATTTTTTAATTTAACAAAACAAACCCAGCTTCAGGAGATTGCAGGCCCTCCACTCATTTTGTAAATGTTTTTGGGAGAATAAAAAACAAAATTAAAATAAATATTGTTAATGAAATTTATAGGGATTTATTCCTTGTTTAAAGAAATTAACATTAATTTTTATAAACAGTTTTGGCAGGAGTGAAAAAAAAATTTTGAAATAAAGATTGTTAATGAAATTTATTGGAATTTATTCCTTTTTTAAAAATTTAACATTAATTTTGTAAATGCCCAAAGATTATCAATGAAATTTATCAAAAATACAGGCTACCATCTTGGTACACCCTCAAAACCATATATTTATCAAAAATATGGGCCGCCATTTTGATCTATATATAAACAACTTTAAAAGTGATATTCCTATCAATGTTTTCTTTTGTATTATTTAGCTAATTATTTAGATTAATAGAACTTCTATACACTATTTTCTCATAATCAAACATATTATGATTCTTCTTTAAACCCTTACAAAGAAACAATTTAAAACTCAAAAAAATAAAAAAAATATGTTTTTAAATTTACATTTTAAAAATCATTATTAACACCATTATAATTTTTATTAAACAAAATACCCTTAATCAATTTATCACAATAGCCAAATACTAAGGTAATTTTTATGAAATTCTACTTTTTAAAATGCTATACTTTTAGAACTATTTACTTACTCATTTCTACAGTAAAAATTCTTTAAAGCATCTATTTTATGAATGACAGCCTATAGCTATCAAGTCTAATAAAAGATCTTAAATCCTTACGTTTAAAATAATTACTATATATTAATATTTTTTAATCATAATTGACAATATTCAACCCACTCTTTATAAAAATTTTATGGCAGAACCAAACTATTAAGTGTATTTAATAACTTTCAATTTATCCTTCTCCACTACAAAAAAAATACTTTAAGCATAATCATCATCATTTTCAACCATTATCAATCCACTGCAGGATGTTCACCAAGTACAATCCATCTTCTTCAATCTCTAGCCTCTCTTCTCCTTATTACCTAACTATACTCTTATTTCATCCATCTATCTCATATGTGGTCTCTTTTAATATCTTTTACAATTTCTTGGTATTCAATTTAACATTTCAACTGACCATCTATTATAATCTCTTCTAGCAATATGTCCAGTCCAACTCCACTTCAGTTTCTTAATCAGTGATGTCAGTAACATCTGTTTGTTCTCTCATCCATGTATTAAATTTTTGGTAATTTCTTGTGACTTCTACATGCATCTCTCCACACATTTTTAGTGATCTGAAGTCTCTGTGTTGCTTTTTTGTTAAGTATCCAAGTCTCAGATTCATAAGTAAGAACTGGTAAAACATTTATTAAAAACCTTCCTTTTCAAAAACATGGTAATATCTCCTTTTAATATTATATTATTCCTACAAAAAGCATTCCAACCAAATTTAATTCTAAAATTAATTTAGTCTATTATGTTTCCATCTGTAATAATAATCTGACTAAAATAGTTGTATTTGTTAACTTCTAACTCATGATTATCAATCTTAATTTGCTTCTTTTGTGAGACTCTATTGAACATTTTTAACGGTTTTTAATATTTACCTTTAAACCTATTTTCTTACTTTCATCTGATAATTTGTGCAACATTTCATAAAATTTTAAAGCATTATTTGCAAAAACAACTACAACCGCAAAATCTAAATGATTTAAATAATCTCCATTTACTTTTACATCTTTAATTTCACATTTAAATCCATAAAATACTTGTTGCAAATCTGCTGTAAAAAGTTTTGGGAATGTGGAATCACTCTATGGTACACCATTCTCAATGATAATTTTTTTAAATATCACTATGTAATCTAATTGTTTCTGTTGCATTTTTATAAATGACAATACCCTGGGTCTATACTCTGATGATACAATGCCTTTCATAATCTACAAATATAAAGCATAATGGTAACTGATGTTCATTGGTCCTTTCTATATCTTCACTCCATATTTGGATATAATTCACTGTATTAAAAAAACTTTTAAATCCAGCTTATTCTTTTGGTTCGTAAAAATCAAAAGTTTGCTATAGATGAGTTGTAATTATTTGGGTAAAAATTTTCTATAGAACTGATAAAAGAGTGATAGGTCTGTAATTTCTAATATCTTCTTTATCATATTTTTTCAATATTAATATTGAATTTTCCCAATCATCTGGTACATCCTTATCATTTTTTTTTTTTGTAGTTGTTATTACTAATCATTTCATCATTTATTTGGTTTTCAGAATATATGATCAATAATTTCTAGTGTGGATGGTCTTTCCTATCTTTGTAGAGGCAAACCATTGGAAGGGTAGATGCCATATCACCACATTATTGATGTAACCTCATCAATAGACTGATTAGAGATGAAGAATTATGATTTTGATGATAATTAAATTAGCAAGCAAGTGTAAACATAAATATCAACAAATTTTAATTTTCTTTTGTATGTTATTATTGATATTGAATGATATTCTTGAAGGGAAACAGGGAGTGGATTAATGATATTGACCATAATAATCAAAAAATATTTACCAATATCTAAACAAATTATTTATCTTTGTTATAACCTTGTTGCTTAAATTATTTTAATTGTAAATAAATTTGTTAAACGAGACTGTCGTTTGTGTTTTTTCTATATTCAGTTCTCAATTTGTCACAGACTTGCACATTATAAATAGTGATATTGATATACTCTGAAGTAGAATATTATGTGTATTCATCCTGAGTTTGAACTTTGGAATTAACAGAAGTTAAAGATGGAGCAAAAGAGATGAGTATATAGGTAGATTTTGGACATATGATTATGTGTTAATACATCATCTCCCAGGAATGAGATCAGAGTGGACACGAGTCTATATATTTGAAAATCCTAGATATGCTTTCTCATTCACTCTGCTGACCTATCAAGTCTACTGTCATGTAAAGTCAGGACGTATTCCATTACAATACATTTATATAAATCATAATTACAATACATTTATATAAATCATAATATTTAAAGTATAATCAAGCAAATGTAACTATGATTCTTATTATCAGTAATTCACAACAATGATGTGTCTGTCTGCATTTGAGTGCATGCATAAATATATACAGCCATAAAATATCATTATGTCAATACACATTAATAAACAGTGAATTGATCATTATACACCAGAATTTCCACTGCAATGCATGTAATATCAAAATATAACTAAATGGTATGAAAATAATTATTTTAAAAATAAAAACAGAAATAAACATCTGCAAGCATGCTTATCATTATTAATATAAATAAGTTTATGAAATCCACATCTCCATTTTTGTAATAGAGACAAAACAATATACATCCAACAGAACTCTTATTTCAGACTTTAATAATTTTGATACCTTCATGCTTGTTACTAATATTGATTGTATATAAAACACATAAGATACAAACACATCTCATGTTCAACATTCCATAAAGAAACAATAAAGAAATCCATGCATTTAAATTAATGAAGTGGCATTATCATCTTATAACAAAATAGTATAAAGCTGCAGCAAGTATTTAACACGTTTATTCAATGTACAAAATGAGGTTCAAAAAATTACTTAAGTTTAGATCATAATCTCAATAGTTCATTTAATCTTGCCTCGCATTCATTTATTTGGATTCATATTTAAAACACTCAAGGTAAAATTGTTTATAAATATATTAACTCTGACAATTCATTTATTTAAATGAAAAAAAATTATTATTGTCAAAATAAAATTAAATAATATTTAATCTTTCAACTTTTAAAATAATTATTATTATAAAATACATAAAATGACAATAAATAGTATATCTATAATATTCCCATACCAAAAATTCTTGTTTAAATGTCAAACAGTTTTACTAAATTTTACATATATAGTTTACTGATAACTTAAGCACAAACAGAGATATCTTTGATATAGCATTCAATTATCATTGAAGTAAGTTAGTAATTATAAATAAAACATATTCATGAATTATTTGTTTCAGAGCTCCGGTATATGTATCCAGATTATTAACTAAAAATCATTTATTCCTATATAGTTTTATGTAAAATCTATTTATAACATTTAAACTTCTATTAATCAAATTGCTGTAGAGTGTGAGAATTCATGATAATTTATTCCTAAGACATTCTGGAGTTTTCCTATAAAATTGGTTCGCATATCTAGGGAAGGACCTCATATAATTCAGTCTGACATTGCTGTAAAGTCCATGTCAAACATTTTCATTTATAGCCATTTAAAAAAAAAAAAATGGCAGACAATCTCCTTTATTATCAAGTTTTAGAATATGCAGATGATAAATCCAACATGCAGTTTTTCTTTTTAAATTACTTACTTTTAAAAATAATTGGCAATGTCTATATGAGGGTACCCAAAAGTATCCAGAATTTTATAATAAAAAATTGTTGATTTGTAAATATTATAAATTTAATCTCTTTCAAATTACTGTCCATTTGATACAATATACCATTCTAAATATGTTTTTCACTTTCCAAAGTAGTCTGAAAACAATTTCAAAATGATGTCCTCTAACGCTGCATGCTTTTTTTCATCACTTCTAAGAATAAAAAAAAAAATTAAGGCATTTTTTCATTTGAGAGAGATAAGCAAGGTTATGATGAACTAAAAATTGTTTCATATTCAATTTTTTGTGCACTGACACTTTGTTGTGGTGAAGATTGCACAGCTCAATTTGTCACAAAATAGGACATATACTTTTTACTGCATCACATAAACATTTCACAAGTTGCAGATGAAATGACTGACCATTATGAACTAATTCTGAGAGAAAAATGACACTTGCACATAAAAAATTACCATTGTTTTAATACTCACTATGCTATTTAGAAATGTGTTGAATTTGACACTTTTATTAAACTTGTGTTTTTCTGAGATTAGCTTACTTGTAATCTGGTCTAACTTTTCAGCCATTACAAACTCATCAAATATGCAAAACAAACTTCACAAAAACATATGCACCATGATTTCACATGATGATATCATCTGGCAGATTGATGCAGAAGGGTTCCTGTAGAGGTAGGTAGCAGCAGAAGCATATACTACAGTAGACATGAATACCAGAGCTATTCCAGTTATTTTTGTGTCACCGTTCATATATATAGTAACAATTCTTTATTAAATGATTTACAAGTTTAAAATGCTAATCAAACATTATTATTTTTACTTTTATAATAATTAAATTTACTTTACACAATATTAAAATTAGCTTATACAAAATGTTAAACAATTCTTAAAATATATTTTATTAGCATATAAATAATAGTAAATATTATACACACGCATGCGCATATACATGTTCACATCAAACTTGTATCTATCTGTTAGTGTTATTAATCAATTACTTTTAAAGACATTTTTATTATATACCTTTTACCCTGCTTAGCGCTTGGCCATTATGTTAGAATTCACAATAGCGATCATCAATTTTTTGACCTATAATCGATTATTCACTATAATGATCGTAAAAAAAAAAAAAATTTAATTTTTTGGCAGTCATTTTTTAAATTGATGGTCATTTTGTATCACTGATGACATCATAGAATAGTTATTAAAGTCATCTCATTCAAAATCAAAATAGTGACTTTCATGCTGAAATTGTACAGCACATATTTATTCATAAAACACAACATTATAATGCCACATTCAATACTTTGATTATAAGCTTAAAATATAATTAATGAATGTATAGTATTTTATTTAATTTTCATCCAGTATTTTTTCAAGACAATTAAATTTATTAATAACATATCCACAGTAAAGATTTTCATTGCTAATGACAACTAAAGCAAAAAAATAAAAAGCTTCATCCAGTATACAAATGAAAATCAAAACAATATTGCAAAAATAGCAAATTTGTTCAGCATAAAATTAAAAATGTGCAGCACATATATTAGGTAAAATATTCAGTCAATTAATTTTGAAATAAATTTTTCTATTAAATCAAAATTGCTACCATCCTTAATCTAAAATATTTTCAGTAACAAAAAAGGAGGAAGCAAAGAGGATAAAATGGTTTCTGATTTATACAATAATATCAAAAATTAATAAATGAAATTTTAAAATAATACTTATTCTGCTTCTTTAATTTTAAAGCATCTCATAATTCTTTTCAGATATCCAAAGCAATGGAGACATTATCTCATGTTAAAAAAAAAAAATGCAGTACCAAAAATATATATATATAAATTTCATTGGCAATAAAACAAAAAATAATTTTGGGTTATATGTACTATCAATATTAAATTTTGTACAGTATAAATATTAGCTAAGATTTCACACAATCAATTTTGGATTAATATCTTTATAAATACACATTTCAATCAAATCGAAATTGCTATTGATAATATTTGAATTGCATTTTTGTAAAAAAAATGTGAGGATGATTAATAAATTGTTTATGATGAAAATGCAATACAAATAAAATGAATAAGATTAATGTCTTTAATTTTTACTTAAATAACCCTTAACTTTGCCATCAAAAAGTATGGAACTATTCCACAAATTGGTAAGTCATTGCAAAAACATGGCTACTGCATTTGTTAAAATATTGACATGTTATGCCCCACAAAAAACTTACTATAGCTATTGTAATTGTTTATTTAGATCACCCAGGTTTCGTTTTATGCAGATTTTTTTAATGCGATTTTGAAGTTATGTATTTCTTCTTAAAATCCTTGTATGAGATAAAAATTATTAGATCAGAAGTCGAGCTCCGATAATGCACTATTACTTTAAATATTATAAATTTTGTGCACTCACATGTCATATTTAAAGTAATAGTGCATTATCAGAGTTCGAATTCCATCTAATAATTTCAATATTTTCAGTGCTTTATAATAGTACTGTAATAGATTTTATGCAATAAAGAAGTTCATAATTCACTTAAAATCAGGATTTCCCCATTTTATATACACACATCAAATTTTACAAGATTATAATGTAAATCTGTTCAAACATTATAGATGCCTATACTATGCATGTTGTTGTTAAATCACATTCTATTTTTGTTTTTTAAAAAGAGTACATAATCAATTAATCATTTAGTGTCTCCAAGTAATAATTTTTACAACATTATAATGTAAATCTGTTCAAAAATTATAGATGTGTATACTATGCATATTGTTGTTTTTGCATTTTAAATCACATTCTATTTTTGCTTTTTTAAAAAAAAGTATGTAATCAACTAATCATTTAGTGTCTGCAAGTTTATTTTTAAAAAGTGAGTAACAGTGGTGGGCACAATTAAATTTGACAATTTAAAATTAAAATCTGATTCTTAATTATAATTAACACTTTAAAAATTACAAGTGAACTGAAATTAATGTGATGTGAAACAATAAAATTTGATTTTTAAATGGAATTGAAAATTAAAAAATTAAAGACAATAAGAATTTAATTTTTAATTGTTAGTTTTAATTAAATTTTGCCGAAGAGTGGTGAGTAGGTGTCTTTTTATTATCATAAGTGTAAGTTCTTATTTTTATTTTAAACTTTTAGTTTACTCTAATGGAGAGAAAAAAACATCCAAGAAAATGAATTTTTTTGGAAATAAAAATTTCAATTCTAGATCGCATAGCGAAATGGGAAGGATCAACAGCAATTGGAAAACATTTTAGTTTGGGTGAGTGTACTATAAGAGCAATTAAAAAAATGAAGTTGGCGCTAGTTGTATTTCCTCTTGTGCCGAATCTGATGTCTTACAAGTTCACAAACGAATTGCATATCATCAAACAGTGATAATGATTAAAATACTGTACGTGTATGAAAAAATGAAAAATACTGTAAATTACGCATGTTGGTGGTTGGGTGCCTTAGAAGCAGTTGTCCCGGGTTTGCAGGTTCGCTTCCTGGCTGATGCTTTGACACATAAATATATATATATATTGTTTTGAATAAAATTAAATATGGTAGTTGATAAAAAAGGTAAAAAAAGTTTGTCATGTATCAATTTTTTTCAAGTTTGAAATTTTTTATTAGTCATATTTTATATCCTTATTTTTTTATGTGAACTTTAAAATAATTTTACGTTGTTGCTTTGCTTTTATGCAATTTTTGAAAATTACAGTATGTATCCCCCATTTTTCAAGATAAGTCTATTTTTGTGTGATTTCTTTTGTGCGTGCTTTATGAGAATACTGCATAAAACGAGACCCAGGTATACATATTGTAGCAAAGACCTTAAATATTGATTATAATATGCAAACTCAGAATACATTAGACTTTTTTTTTTAAAGCTGGCTGTGGTTAGGTTTTTGTAATGTATGTTTATTTAGTTCTTGTTACATATTATAATAATAAATTTCAGTTCTTGTTACATATTATAATAATAAATAACAAGTCTTTATGATCAATCAAATCATTTATTAAATATTGTTTTATTAATTTTAATAATTTCACATAAGTAATGTAGTATAGTACAAAATTTAAAAAAATTATACTTCAGTATGGATTTTTTTTTTTTCAGCATAATGTTATGAAGAAGAAAACAAAAAATTGTTTCACTTTCTCAGTCTATTTTGTTTTATCTTTGGACAGTGAAAACACACACTTTTTTCCTAATGATGTTAAACTTTTTTTTACAGATTCTGTTTAAAGTCATTATAGCAATTAATATGACCATGAAAAAAAATCAAGAAAACCTTTGAGCTTGGATATCAAACCGAATAATGATGCTGAATGGGCAAAAGGACTGCAGGAAGCAACAACTTTAAGCTAAACCACTAAACATCACATGATCACTATCTCATATTAGCACATAATTGTTATTAAACAAGACAAAACTCTCCCCATACAGTAGTGCCACCCTGTTCCAATCAGAGTAATCAACGGATGCCAGGAGGCTTGTGCACAAAATCCCTATCCAATATCCCCAGACTAGTTTCTGGCTTGTGGCTATCATCAGTGAGGAGCCTCCTCAAAATCAATCTTCACTCCCTTCCCACAAATCAATTTTTGGTCAGCCATAGGGGTTTCACCAAGATCTCTCCCGTATGCCAGCTCTGTAAAACTGACAATGAAACCCTCCAGCATTTTCTACTTAAATGTCCCTTTCTGCTTGGCATGAAAAATGTCTTCAACTCCTGTCTTTCCTCATACAGGAATACCATCTTTAACCTCCGAGAATCCATAGAAACAGGGGTCTTCACAGCTATTAGACTATCAGTTTTCCTCATCTATGCTCTCTGGTTGCTCCGATGTGCCATTTATCTTTGACCAGAGAGTACACTCAGTGAATCAAAAGCTCTTGGACCTAATTTGCTCTCTCAAAACAAGAGATACCAAACTAGCTCCACCTCCACTCCTCACAGACACTAGGGCAATCCTCCAACTTCCATCCTCTCAGCCTGTCATAGGATTCAATCACAAAAAGACGCATTCGGACCAGTCTGGACTACACACCGTTTCCCCTTTCCACTTCCCATTTTCTTTTCACATGTATCTTTCCCCTCTTACCATGTTGCTCCTGAAATTTCAATCACTCCCTTGTAAACCTTTTTCTAACTGTATCTGTTTTTTTTGGATGAATAAATATTCATCACTGAGAAGAAAAAAACTATGAGAAGAAAATTGAAAACACAATATTTTCTATCTGAGCTCAATAGCTTATATAGCCATATAGGTCTGAACACAGTTGAGTACCCATACATTTTGGTGTCTTTGGTTCTTTAACAACCATAGCCACCAATACCCTATTAGGCAGGAGTGTTAAACCACTAAACATCACATAATCACTATTTCTTATGCTAACACATTACTGTTATTAAACAGGCAAAACTCTCCATACAGTAGTGCCACCTCAGTGCCAAACAGAGTAATCAATGGATGCCATAAGCCAGAAACTAGTCTGGGGATATTGGATGAGTAGGCACTAAATAGGAATTTTATGCACAAGCCTTCTGGAATCCATTGATTGCTCTGGTTGGTACTGAGTGGCACTACTGTATGGAGAGTTTTGCCTGTTTTAATAACAGTAATGTAGCATAAGAAATAGTGATCACTGTGATGGTTAGTGGTTTAACACCAATCCTGCCTAATATGATAGTGGTGGCTATGGTTGTTAAAGAGCCAAAGACATCAAAATGTATAGGTACTGAACTGGGTTCAGACTCATATGACTATATAAGCTATTAAGCTTAGACTGAACATATTATTGTGTTTTCAATTTTATTCTCATAGTTTTGTAATTAAGTAAAGATAAAAGGTGGCTGCTGGAGGATTGTATTAGATTCTAAGATCTAGGTGCAGTGCTCTCAGATCCAAAGCTCCTCAAAGACGAAGGCCACAAACCAGAAACTAGTCTGGGGATATTGGATGAGTAGGCACTAGACAGGGATTTTATGCAAAAGCCTTCTGGTATCCATTGATTACTCTGGTTGGTACTGACTGGTACTATTGTATGGAGAGTTTTGCCTGTTTTAATAACAGTAATGTGCTAGCATAAGAAATAGTGATCATGTGAAATTTATATTTAGTACAGTAAAATAAAAAATGTTAATTACAACATTTATGTAACAATAATATATAATAAAATTAAACTCACATCAACATAAAACTGGCAACTGTATTTTTAAATCACTTGGTATAATATTTTCAGAACCTGCACTTAATAAAATGTTTCTATTTAGTGAATTTCTGTAAAACAATTGGGAATTTATCATATGTTCTTAATTATTTGGCTATGTCTTACAAATTTGTAATAAATGATGACCAACAAAAAATCCTATATCCGACTAATTAAAGCTTTAAAAAACATCATCTAAGTTATTAAATGATAAAATTCAGGTGCATCTATTAAGAATTAGTATTTATTATATACAGATTTAAGTGTTTTATACAATAGGTATATGTAATAAATTAAACATTTATATGCATTATCAATAGCAAAGTATAATTTAGTGATATAATTGGCTGATTTTTGAGTAGAATGTTTCTGGATTTATTCCTGATTCATAAAAATTCTCTTAAATGAAGAGACACAATAAATATCTAGTTCATAGTTGTGACATAGATAGATTAGAATTAAAATAATTTTTAAAACAATACTCCAAATACAAATAACATATTTAATTAAATAATATAATTAGTATTAAAAATACTTAATTTAAAAATTATAAATAATTAAAAAGAAAATAAGTTTGATTTCAAAACAATAACAATCTCCCAAAAGAGATAATTGTGATTTTTTTTTTTTAAAGTTAACAATTTTCTGACTTTATTCAAAATATTATCCAGAGTGTATTTTAAAGTGACAAAAATAAAGTGAACAAATACTTTAGTCCTCAGAATGGTTTATAGGATGAACATTTTGTTTTTCACTGATATAAATTTTCATTTCTAATCATATTATATTACATAGATATACAAGAACAATATTCAAATACAAATTCCTTTTTTTTTTTGTCATTTCACACAAGAATTTAGTTGAGAAGAAAATTACATTTTCAAATTCAGACTTGAAATAATAGAACAATTTTCAATAATTAATAATGTTTCAACATAAGTTATTAGAAATTCAATTCACATTTCTCTTCACATTTTTTTCCCAAATATCATTTGGAAAACAAATTAAATTTATGTAAATCAAAGCCAAAATTTTATTTTATATAGGTATGAATATATTTTTATAAAAATAGAAACATTTTTTTTTAAAAAAAAAAAACATGCATGAGCACAAATATATATATATATAGATTTATCTCAAAACAAACAAACATTTGTATTTTTATATTGGACTATTTCCATCATCTAATATGTGTGTTGAATGTCTTTAGAAAAGTTTAATTTTTAGTTAAATATTCGAAATGCATTCAACTGTTAGTAATATCACAGGAAACAGGTTAGTATATGCACCAACTGTTAGTAATATCACAGCAAACAAATGTTAGTAATATCACAGCAAACAGGTTAGTATATACACAACGTGTCGAGAGGTATTTTTCTTCCCTCTTCTTCAGGTGTTGCTGGCCTGACTAGTGACAGTACTAGCATGGGATTCGAACCTGGGCCCTTAGAATCCTGATAATTGAATTTTAAGGTAACGCTCTAACCAACTGAGCCATCCTGCCAAAGGCAACAGTATGTAGTAATTTCATATACTTATCTATGAGGTTCCTCCTGATTTCTCCCCACTTTTTCCTCAGAGCAAAGTTGATTAATGGTTTCCATACATTATGTATAGTCACACTAGGTTGGCTAATGGGATTTTTTTGCCATTGTCATGTGAGCAGCTTCTTGAAATTTTCTTCTTTGTACCTTTTCTTCTTTGTCCAATATTTTTGTATTTTCCCAATCGAACGTATGTTCATTCGTCCATACATGGTCTGCTACCTTAGACACATCGGTTATTCTCTTCTAATCATCAGTTTATGTTCTTGCAAGTGCTGGTTTCACCAATATATGTTCTTCCACATTCACATGGTATTTCATAGATGCAGTTTTTTCTTTGTAGCATTTCAAGTTTAGGCTTTGTAGATGTTAGAATTCATCGTAGTCTGGTATGGCTCTGGAAAGCTGTTCTGATGTTATACTGATTGCAGATTTTCCTAAATTTGTCTGCTATTTTTGGAATGTATGGATACACTTAAGTACCAATAATTGTCTTTTCTGTTGATGGTTCTTTTTGTTGTCTATTTAATGTTTTCTTAAATAATGGGTGATGGATAACCATTTTTCTTAAGAGTTTGTTCTATATAGATCTTTTCTTTTTTCAAATCACCAGTTTCTGAACAAACTTCTTTTGCTCTCTTCCACAGTGATAGTAGAACTCCATGTTTTGTGTTTCTGGTGTGATTAGATGTATAGGCTAGGTATTTTTCTGTATGTGTAGGTTTTCGGTAAACTGTAGTTTTGATTTTGCCATGAGGCAGTCTTGCCACAAGAACATCTAAGAATGCAAATTTTTGTTCTTGTTCTGGTTCTATTGTGAATTTAATTGAAGGCGATATGTTGTTGATGTGTGTCCAGAAAGTTTGTAGCAATGCTTCACCATGCGGCCATACAACAAATGTATCATCCACATAGCGAAGCCAAACATGAGGTGGATAAGGAGTACTGCATGGTGAAGCATTGCTACAAACTTTCTGGACACATATCAACAACATATCCCCTTCAATTAAATTCACAATAGAACAAGAACAAAAATTGGCATTCTTAGATGTTCTTGTGACAAGACTGCCTCATGGCAAAATCAAAACTACAGTTTACCGAAAACCTACACATACAGAAAAATACCTAGCCTATACATCTAATCACACCAGAAACACAAAACATGGAGTTCTACTATCGCTGTGGAAGAGAGCAAAAGAAGTTTGTTCAGAAACTGGTGATTTGAAAAAAGAAAAGATCTATATAGAACAAACTCTTAAGAAAAATGGTTATCCATCGGCCGTTATTTAAGAAAACATTTAATAGACAACAAAAAGAACCATCAACAGAAAAGACAATTATTGGTACTGTAGTGTATCCATACATTCCAAAAATAGCAGACAAATTAAGGAAAATTTGCAATCAGTATAACATCAGAATAGCTTTCCAGAGCCATACCAGACTACGAGGAATTCTAACATCTACAAAGCCTAAACTTGAAATGCTACAAAGAAAAACTGCATCTATGAAATACCATGTGAACGTGGAAGAACATATATTGGTGAAACCAGTGCTTGCAAGAACATAAACTGATGATTAGAAGAGGAAAAAAACCAATGTGTCTAAGGTAGCAGACCATATATGGACCAATGAACATACGTTCGATTGGGAAAATATAAAAATATTGGACAAAGAAAAAAATTTAAAGAAGTTGCTCACATGACAATAGCAAAAAATCACATTAGCCAACCTAGTGTGACTATACATAATGTATGGGAACCACTAATCAACTTTGCTCTGAGGAAAAAGTGGAGCAATCAGGAGGAACCTCATAGATAAGTATATGAAATTACTACATACTGTTGCCTTTGGCAGGATGGCTCACTTGGTGAGAGCATTACCTTAAAATTCAATTATCAAGATTCTAAGGGCCCAGATTCGAATCCCATGCTAGTACTGTCACTGGTCAGGCCAACAACACCTGAAGAAGAGGGGAGAAAAATACCTCTCGAAACGTGTATATACTAATCTGTTTGCTGTGATATTACTAACAGTTAATGTATATACTAACCTGTTTGCTGTGATATTACTAACATTTGTTTGATGTGATATTACTAACAGTTGGTGCATATACTAATCTGTTTGCTGTGATATTACTAACAGTTGAATGCATTTGGACTATTTAACTAAAAATTAAACTTTTCTAAAGACATTCAACACACATATTAGATAATGGAAATAGTCCAATATAAAAATACAGCTAAAACACCATCATCACAAACCTTCAGATAAACACAAAACAAACATTTGTTTATTAAAAAAAAAATTATTTATTGAAATACAAAAAGATAAATAAAAAGCAAATAGAGATATTTATATAATAATAATTACTGTTAGTATATTTATTGTACTAAAATATATGTTAAAAACAATACTGAACAATATTAACACAAATGATAATATACTTTTACCCTGGTTACCAATTGATCTTTATGCAAGAATTTGTAACAATGATCAGGATCAATTTGTACCATTATTATGATATACAATTGATTATATTACAATCTTTAAAAAAACAATTTAGAAACTTATTAAATGACTTTTATAAAAAAAAATGAAAGCAATTTTGTAAGACTGATAATGTCATAGGATAGTGACTTCATTAAAGCTATATCATCTGAAGATAAAATGGCATCAATCATACAAAAATGTACAGTAACAAGTTTATTCATTATACAATACCCATTATATTTGATTATAGAATTAAAATACAATTACTTTATCTAATTTTCCTTTTGTGTCTTTGCAAGATAATCAGTATTTTCATTGACATATTCAAAGTAAAGAAGATTAAAATTATTAATGACTATAAAAGCAAAAAAAAATGCCAATTTCATTCAGTACAAGTAAGTCATCAAAAATAAACTTTGATTCATGTACAACAAACAAGTACATTATTAATATCAAATTTTAAAATGTATACATTACCTTAAATGTATTCACCCAATCATAATAATAATTACTGTTAGTATATTTATTGTGCTAAAATATATGTTAAAAACAATACTGAACAATATTAACACAAATGATAATATACTTTTACCCTGGTTAGCAATTGATCTTTATGCAAGAATTTGTAACAATGATCAGGATCAATTTGTACCATTATTATGATATACAATTGATTATATTACAATCTTTAAAAAAACAATTTAGAAACTTTTTTAAATGACTTTTATAAAAAAAATGAAAGCAATTTTGTAAGACTGATAATGTCATAGGATAGTGACTTCATTAAAGCTATATCATCTGAAGATAAAATGGCATCAATCATACAAAAATGTACAGTAACAAGTTTATTCATTATACAATACCCATTATATTTGATTATAGAATTAAAATACAATTACTTTATCTAATTTTCCTTTTGTGTCTTTGCAAGATAATCAGTATTTTCATTGACATATTCAAAGTAAAGAAGATTAAAATTATTAATGACTATAAAAGCAAAAAAAAATGCCAATTTCATTCAGTACAAGTAAGTCATCAAAAATAAACTTTGATTCATGTACAACAAACAAGTACATTATTAATATCAAATTTTAAAATGTATACATTACCTTAAATGTATTCACCCAATCATAATAATAATTACTGTTAGTATATTTATTGTGCTAAAATATATGTTAAAAACAATACTGAACAATATTAACACAAATGATGGTACCCAAATGATAATATACTTTTACCCTGGTTAGCAATTTATCTTTATGCAAGAATTTGTAACAATGATCAGGATCAATTTGTACCATTATTATGATATACAATTGATTATATTACAATCTTTAAAAAAACAATTTAGAAACTTATTAAATGACTTTTATAAAAAAAATGAAAGCAATTTTGTAAGACTGATAATGTCATAGGATAGTGACTTCATTAAAGCTATATCATCTGAAGATAAAATGGCATCAATCATACAAAAATGTACAGTAACAAGTTTATTCATTATACAATACCCATTATATTTGATTATAGAATTAAAATACAATTACTTTATCTAATTTTCCTTTTGTGTCTTTGCAAGATAATCAGTATTTTCATTGACATATTCAAAGTAAAGAAGATTAAAATTATTAATGACTATAAAAGCAAAAAAAAATGCCAATTTCATTCAGTACAAGTAAGTCATCAAAAATAAACTTTGATTCATGTACAAGTACATTATTAATATCAAATTTTAAAATGTATACATTACCTTAAATGTATTCACCCAATCAATTTTATAAATTAAAATAACAAAAAATGAATCATTGTAATTATAAGTTATCTTGAGATAAAAATAATAGCAATATTATGCAGTTGGAAATCAATTTTATATGATCAAATGTTATTAAACGCAAGTTAAAAATATCAAATGCTCTATTTTAAATCAATAATCTTGAAATTTATTTCTGACATTTTCATAAAAAAACAAAACATTTAATCATTCACGTTATTAAAGATAGAAGTCAACTGTACATTACATTTTTTCTTTATTTAATTTTTATCTGATTTCAATTGTATTTATGTAAAATAAATAAACAGCACTAGGGGGAAGGAAACTGCATTGATTAGATACTGCAAAAATAAAGAACTGATAACAGAACATAAAGAGCACCAAAAACAAACTTTAAAATGTACATTGTAGTTAGTTTTTTTTTTCTATATGCTTTATTTTAGGATTTTGAAAGCAAAATAGCACAAATTGTCTTGCGTTGTTAGCCGAGAGGTATCGCAGCGGCCATGCAAGCAAGTAGTTGGTTGCAGACGGGTGTGGGTTTGCGTCCCGGCAGATGCTATGACATATGGGAAAAAAAAATAGCACAAATTGTCAAATTAATATATATATATATTTGTATTGTTTAACTATTATAGCTATTAAAATGTTTTTATATAGTATATTTACCAAAGGATAATACTTTTTTAAAAAAATAATATGCTTAGTAAAATGTTTTTCATTACCACATATTTTCAATTTAAGCTTTATTTTTTTGCTGTTATATATTTTAAATTTAAGGTAACAATTTAATATTTGTCCCAAAGGAACTCATTATAATTGATTATTTTTATACGTAAGATTTTGGTTTAGGAGGCATTTTGGGAAACTAATGGAGCTTGCTGTCTAGGGTGAAATATACTCAGATGTTTAAAAATACAATGAAGTCATAGTTTTAAAAAACAATTATTGGCAATATGTTCATGAAGAAAAATATGTGGATAGACAGTGGAATCATAGTTTATGTGAGAGTTAAGATTCAAAATATGTTGCATATTTTAAATGCGATACATAAACTAAAATATTTTAGTCAAAAAGTTATATTGATATTTACTTAATTCTAATTCTATCAACTAATATATTATTGCAATTTATTTTTTTGGTTTAAAAATCATTAAAGAATAATTCTTATTAGAAAATTCTTCAATCTTTATTAATTTACATTTTTAAAAATGTTCTACTTATTTTTATTAATCATAATTACCAACTAAAATTTTACTAATAATAAATGTATTGTTTAAAATCATTTATTTGTGAATAAATATTATTAGACAACATCAAATTGACACCAGCTCCTGGAAGTATATGAGTAGCTTTTATCCAGAACGGATTATCGTCAATTTGGTTTTTTTCAGGCAACTCAAAAATATGCTTATTATATGTAGTCCATCCATTTCTTTTACCACCAATTTTCCTAAGCAATTTATATTTTTTTAATGTTTATATTGTCTTACGACATAACCAAAATAGAACAACTTCAAATAAAAGATCAAACCTAATCTGATCAAATATCTACTTCAGTGGAATCAAAAATGTTATAGAGAATTATGAATAATAAATTTTATATTACGACAATTAGAAAACAGAAAAACTGGAGTAGGCATACATTCAGAGTTGAAAAAAAAACTTTTCACTGCTATCATATTGAAAAGCACAATACTCTTTTTAACAAATAACAGAAGAATTTAATTATTGAAATATTTATTTTCTTTATTACTAGAATACTAATCTATTACTGTGTAAGTCTTTTACAAATAAAACAATTTCATAATTAAAAAAAAAAAATCTAAAAATTAGTTGTTTGGAAAATCATATGACATTCTACATCAGTGGTCTTCAACCACCGGGCTGCGGACCGGCACTGGGCTGCAGAAGTTTTTTTCTGGTCCATGCTAGACTGGCAAAAAAGTTTGTAATAACAAAATAATAAGATTTTAAACTTTTAATTAATATAAATAATTTTTATTTATTTTTTCATCGCACTTTTACCTGATTAAAAAAAAAGAAACAGAACAAAAACAAAATCTAATCAATCATATATAAATTAATTTGTTTTTCTAGTTATCATGATGTTTATAAGGGGGAAGGTAGAATTAATATTTTTTATTACTTTTCTAAAAAAGTTCAAAATTTAAAAAAAAAAGTTCAAAATTTAAAATATATATATATATATAACTTCATCTAAGGCTAAGCTGTTTACATCTTTAAGAAAATTTATCTATAGATTTCTGTTGGTCCGCGAAAGCTTATCCTTATTTTTACTGGTCCACAGGTGTGAAAAGGTTGAAGACCACTGTTCTACATCATATCTAAACTGATAAAATATTCATTTATAATAAATTATTTATTAATATAATAAACTTTTCCAGCATTGACATGTTAAAAAAAGAGTGACAGTGTTATTTTGATTTTTCACCATCCAGAACAAATTATTTTTCATATATGTAACCTGAAAACAGTACAGCTAAATAACAAATTAAGAATGCAATTTTATTAAAGGCACATAAAAAGCACACATTTATTATATGCAGAGACAATATATCAAGTTTGGAAATAATAATTGATAGTAACAATTATTAATAGTTTTGAAATCAAAAATAATTTCATTATTCTTTTTTTTTTTTTTAAAAAAAATATCAACAATAGTTTATTATTATTAGAGACTATAATAATAGCTAAAAGTAAAATAAACACATTATTATTATTATTATTATTATTATTATTATTATTTTTAACTACATGTATTATATCAACACTTGTGGTCGAACTTCCTACTGGCTCCTTTTTTCCTAGAGAGAAAAACTTATTGTCTCTTCATTTCTGAAGACTTTATTACTGCTTTATCCAATAATGTTATAAGTTATTTTATATTTAAAGATATAACATTTTTTTCATCACTGCAAATTTTTCTAATTCTTAAAAATTAACTCTAGGAGGTTATTAGCCCTTAGGACTCATGATTATGGCTATCTGCAAGCTTGTCATATAGAAAAATGTCATTATTGTATATAATTTCAACATCAAAAAAATTGCCTATGACTTTTGCTTAACACTTCTAAATATAAAGCATATCTTGAGGGGAAAAGCCTCAATGCAAGTAACTTTTTTTAAAAAAAATTAAACATTTAACATTATCAAAAGAAGACAGCAATCTGATATTTTAGGAAATTCAGAATTTGGAGGAACAGCAAATTCGATGTATATCATTTATGAAGAAATGCCATATAATGCCCTCATTTTAAGTATATATGAAATTGTAAAATGACTTGATGAGAATGTGTTTTTGATCAGAGATGAAAAAGGTGTTAAAGGGTGCCTAAAATTTAAAACCATTTGTAAATGAATAGTAAATGACTATAAACTAACAGCTGAAAAAGTTCACAGCTGTAGATATTTTGGAAATTATTAGTCTAAAATTGTAATGTGTTAATATATATATATATGGTATGAATTTGGGAGTTCATATAATCATGAAATATTTTGGAGTTTTTATCTAAAGAATTGTGCATTGTTGTATAGCATAAGATGATATCTTTTTGAATCAAAATTAAATTACCAAATGCAGCAATTTAATTACATTAAGAATTCACATTTTTATTCTGAAAGTATATACTTTTATTTCTAATATTACTAAGTATGAAGTTCACAGAAAACAGAATGTAAAATGGTACACAAATGATTTGATTGAATGTGGTTGTAATAAACTGCTTCTCAAAGTATTATTTATATGTACAGTAGAATTAAAATAATTCAATTATTGCTTGGGTATTCATACGAAGTTTAAGCCCTGGAGTAACACTCCATAAATTTTAAACTGAATCATTTACACTAATATTGTGAAACGGTTAGATCTATCAATCCTACTGTTTCACCTATTATATACTATAGTAGTATTTCTATGTATGTAACTATCACCAAATCCTCGTATATCAGGTTAATATTGTATTAAAATCAGGCTAAATTTAAATCTAAAGGTATTAGGAAAATTGTAACTGTATATGTAAAAACACATATATACACACACATATATTTCTAATAGTAAATAAATGAAAATTGTGTTGTATGTGTAACAAGAGACTACATATATGCAGGAAAGAATAATATTAACAGATTTAAAACATTATAAATTTCTTTATTTAGAATAATTCTTCTAAAAGTAATATTTGAAAGTATTTTATAATTCTGCATATATCGCTAAATTAATTGATCGAGTTACATATATAACCAGATGTTTTCCATCTGTAGATTTGTTTTCTAAAAAAGATGATCTCGTAAAACGTAATCTTTCTCACTGTATTTTGACCTAATTACAAAATTAAAAGTAACAATAGATTGTAGAATAAGATATGAATAAATTATCCTGGGTGACCAGATGTAAATCGAGCTGTAAGAAATAAAAAACAGTGGGATTCCAAGAGTCTTAGAATACAGTGAGAAAATTAGCAAAACAGATCAAAAAACTTACTATGACAGAGGGGAGAGGGGTAAGCTGATAATATAAGCCTCTGCAGCCATTTTAAATTCATTCGGACATTATTTCAAGTCAATTCATTGACAACTTATGTTTTAAAATTGCTAATGATAATGAAGTCTGAGTAGAAGGCTAATTTCTTGCCTTCTTGCCCCCGGAAAGTTCTACCATGCGGAGAGCAGTAAGAGGAAAGCTGTAAGAAGCAGATGCCCATTAACAGCCTTTCAACATGAAACCAGTTTGCCAACAGAAAGAAGATCCGGTAATAACCTCCCCACATAAAACTAATTCTTTAACTAAAATGCATTAATTCCTAAAAGCTAGCTAAATCTAAAATCTATGGCCATAATAATAATGTACTTTAAACTCACCTCTTAAATGTAATTTTGTTTTCTTTATTTTAATAATGTACTTTAACTCACCTCTTAAATGTAATTTTGTTTTCTTTATTTTAATAATGTACTTTAAACTCACCTCTTAAATGTAATTTTGTTTTCATTATTTTAATCTTAAAATCTTGCCTGATTTGATAACTGGTTTAATAACTTATTTATTTATTTATTGCTTTACTTACTCAATTTATTTACTGATTTATTTGTTGGTTTGCCGATTTATCTCTGAATGATTTAGTTCAACGTATTTACCTTATTCTGAGTTATTAAAAATTATTTAGTTGTAACTTGTTTAAATCGATTGATTTTAAATTATTTATCATAACTTTTGTTACGTATAATTCTAAATGCTTTATTCTAAAATGATAATTAAGTCTAAGTTATTTTACATATTTTAACTTAGTGATATTTGATTTTACATATTTTAACATAATGATAATATTTGCCTTTATTAATTCTTGTACACAACTTAAATTTGTCTTGAACTGAATTAATCAGACGTAAACTAATTGCGTTTCCATTTCCTTTTAAAACTAAGCTAAAAAAAGCCAAACTTCAGATTTCACTTACGTGAAATCTCCTCTTTAAACTTGCATTTCTTTTAATTAAATCTATGCCAAATTTTATTATTTTTCCATTATGTATTTGTTTAGGCTGTATCTGTTCAAAGCGGAGTTTTACTCTTAGTAAAATGCTTAGTGGGGAGCAATTAAATCTCGTCACACATATATGTAATATCGCGTGTATATTAGCACACAAAAGAAACTTCATTTTGAAAGGGATAAAATGTCTTATTTAAGAGATAATTAAAAGCTTACAGCTATTTTAAGATAGATTTGCTCTAGAGATAATATTTAACTAATATTTAGCCGGAATGATGAAATACAGCATAAAGCTATAACTTTATATCGTAATTCTCCGTAATATGGTGTACTCCTCCCTAGAATTATAAATGCCTATATAGATCGCTTTACAAATTAGATTCATAAGCTTTCCTTAATAGCATAATTATAGATGCTATGTAATGAACTGATATACGGGAGTTTCATGAAGGAAACTATTGTTTAGCGTCCTAATTTCTATTATATAATAATGTAGTCAGTGGTGCGAATGTGTCTTTAAGAAATGCTATGGCATATATATTTGTTGCTGTGTATATTTCTTTAATGGGCATATGTGTAAGGGCTACACCATTACTCACTTAGTTCAGACAACTATCTCGTCCAGATGGCGGTTGGCTACTTTCCCACCCCATTCTACATCCTCCGAAATGGAGCATGAGCATAGTTTAATTGGTTGTTTGATTACCGGACTAAAAGGTCTCTTATTTCCACAGCAATGAATACAGTGAAAAAAGGAACCGGTACTTGGTACAAATCCCTGAAAAAGGCATCTTTGAAATGCTGGGACTCAGACTTTATATTTTCTATACGCCTTGGTATCTGAAGTCTGACTGCCAAGCATAAGTTCATCCCACCATAATAATTGTATTTTTCAGCTTTGATCTGAATTCGAATCTAGTTTCATAGGCATATAAGCTATATAGAGAATATTAAGTATTCGTGCTTAATAAAATGTCATATTCTTTATAAATGTTTATAGTCATTTCTGCTAGCTTTAAAGCAGGTGTAGATCCTGTTATATAGCATAAACTAGGCATAGATAGTCATGAGCAAATTAACTGAGTTATAAAGTAATATTAAAGCCCATGAAACTGTAATTTTAAAAACGTATAATTTCTTCATTACCTGCAAGTGCTAGAGATATATATAGCAAAGTAAATTAAATTATTTGTAATCCAAACTACAAACACCTGCATGTGATTAGAATCGCTATATATACAGTAAATGCTCATATTAAAATCATCACCTAGGAGTGATATACCTATACATGATAAATATAAGAATGTAACTAATTTGTAACCAAAATAATTAATGTCACCTGCGAGTGATTTAAACTGTCACATATGTATATGTAAATTAAAGCTACATGTAACTAAAAAGACCATAAATGATTATATCCTCAATCATCACTTGCGTGTGAACCCAAAACTCAAATGTTAAATTGTATCCCTAACTTAATCACCTGCGAGTGAGACAATCTATATAGCCACATTGGAATTATTAGTTTCATTTATTAATTTTATTATTTGGTTTTCATTAAATTAATTTTAAATTTAACTTCTGTTTCATGTCTCAATGTTGCTCATTGGTAAGTCATTATTGATTAGTTAATCATTAGTTAATAATCACAATCCATATATTATAATTATGTTCCGCCACACACCTCGTCTATATAGCTATACTAGTAAGTCAATTTCTCATATACTTGTGCTTTACCGATGTTCTACTGCCTGCATGTGATGAAAGAGAATGCTGCTGTGGCCTCATATGTGTCATCCACAAGGTGGTAAATCTTGGAGCGTTAGTAAAGGAATTGGGGCTATATCAGACGTGGTTCGTACCACTCTATGCTGGTCAGCCTTGGGATGATTTACTAAAGTTCTGGATTTTGTTGCGTGAATGTACAGATTTGACCATTACAATTGCATCAAACCATATAAGGTATTTCAACAATGATAACATTTAAAAGCTGAAACCCATGCCTATCTTGCCATTTTTTAGCTTTCTTCTATTTGTTTTGGTAACATTTTTTTAATATTTTGTTACTAACATCGATAATGGGTAGCAAACAGGATCGAATCGGTATTGATTATAGAAAAATCAAACTATCCAGTGAAGAAAAAAATACAAATTATCCTGCATCCTGAGTTGAAATTGTTATGGATAAACACAAGATCATTCTTTCACATAATCACAAGAATTGATATCAACTTTGTATTATCTAATTTACAATTGTAGATTAGAGAAAACGAATGAGCTCTGAATCTTGATGAAAATAATATTAAAAGAAAATATGCCTATGTGTATGTGCTTTATCAATCTTTATTCATGAATCTGAAACTGGATATTGAAAAGAAGAGCAATACATAGGCTTCAGACCAATCACTGAAGTAAAGTGACATCAATATTAGGAATAATAAAAAGAGATTGTTAGCAAACTATGTGGGTGTGAAAACAATGTATTATAGAAATAGTTAAAAGACTGAAACAAAGCTGGGCTGGATGTAATAATCAAAAGAAATGGTAATGAATGGGTATTTGAAGTTTTAAATAGAATTTCAAGATATTATAAGAGGGCATAAGTGCTATGGATGGATGAACACATATTCCTTTAAAAGATGAGAACAGATTGATAGTTGAAGTTTCAAGTTTATTAAATAAAAAAAACTTTTAAAAAAATCATATTTGAGATGAATAGATAAATAATAAAGTTTTCTGGTATGATATAAAACCTATGAATAAAAGAAACTGGATTAAACTTGGAGAAATCTCTATTCTGTCATAGACTGATAGTAGTTGAAAAGGATGATGAAACAAGCAAACATAAGAATATATATACACAGACACATACACATTAAGCATATTTCTTTATTGATTTTCCAAATAAAAGCTGTTTTCTTGTAATAATGAATACAATTTAAAATTTTCAAATTACCCATAATACAATATTTTTTCCAAAATTTTTATGATCATTGTAAGTTTTATTTGAAGGAAATCTTTGTAGTACTCTAATTAGATATGAAAGGCATGCAAACTTTTTTATTTCACTCTAAAGATTGGTTTATAAAACTGCAAACAAGAGAACAAACAGTGTGAACAACCTCACATTGAAAAGGATACCATTAGTTGAAAATTTCTTCTTTTGTAGAGAAAAAATAAAACTTGCTAGCCAGCATTCTTTTTGACAGTCAAACAAGCAAGATAATCTCTTTGCAACTGCCTAACCAAAGATGGTAAAACTACCTTTCCTCATTAATTCTCTTCAGAATCGCTGAAAAAGAAGAAAGACTTTTGCAAAGAATTTTATACTATGAAAAAGCTCTAAGCTGACATTTAATTCTATAAAATAGTCAATTATTGATCTTTTGTACTAACTACTTGAATTATGAGAACTTCAATAATGAATATTAAGAAATAGTTAAGCCTTTATATGAAATACGATATTTTCTGGCCTTGAAAAATATATAAAGATTTAAATATATCATTAATAATTTAAAATAATGATAAATGATAATAATTAGCACCGTCTTTCCTTGTAATCAAAATCTGGATAAATAGCAATATTTCATTTTTTTTTTTTTAGTTTTATGTAATCAAAATAAATAGGATATAGTGTAGGGTTAATAGAATTCTCTGCAAATACATGTAATCTTGCATTCAATTCTGTGCATTTCCAGCCTGAGTAATCAACTTAAAGAATTAGAAATTCCAGGATCAATTCTCAAATAAATAAAGTAAACAAATGAACTATTGGGCTCAACCTGCTTATGAGTGCACAAATTCATATGCTCTTTCAAACAATTAAACCAATAATTATTTTCAAAATTATCCCAGTCTTAAAAAAAAGACTGATTTTTCCAGAAAGCTGAATAAATCTTATAACTAAGTGTTAACCCCCCCCCCCAAATATTAATTGATAAATGTTCATTTAGTCAGCCTTAGCAAGAAGATAAATTAAATATCAGTGCAATATGAGTAAATAAAAATGAACAACAATATACTAAAAATAATAAAATAAATTTTGACTAAAATATATGCATTGGCAGTATTATATTCTTATGAGTGCTGAGTCAATAGTTTAGATTTAAGTCTGGATACCATTATGAAAATAATTAATGTTCTGCCTTATTTCATTTACAAACATATAGTGGAACCACAATATATGCTACATTAATATACTGTACTTTTCAATTATATGCTATCCAAAAATATAAATAAAATAACCACTAAAATTTTCTCTTAGGATGTCATATACACTTACGTTTATTAATAGTATTTCATTAAATTTCATTGAAAACACATACATTTTATTCTTTGCTTTGATGTTGTATATTTTGTGTAATAAAATGTTTCTAAGTGTAAAGCTAAAAGTTTTATGAAACTTAGGGAAACTTGTTTCTTTCTTAGTACTAAAATAAAAGTTATCAATTTAACTGTGGCAGAAGAGAAAAAGTTCTTGAGAAAGTGTAAAGTTTGAACAGTTTAAATTCTGAAAGGGGTAATCGCAAGTAGGGTTAACTTTATACATCTCAAAGTCACCAGGAACTTAAAAACATCAAAATAACTAGAAAGAAGTCTGCTAATCATAAAAAGATTGCTATTACATTTCTATTGAGGGGAAAAAGTTATTGTTTAACTATGATGAAAGTCTGACATTTCACTATTCTTTTATTTTCAGAAATAAAAACAGTGCCATAATTTTTTACTTTTTTGAATTAATGTGAATGGGTAAGCACATACACAGTAAATATATAGTATATGTAATTGTGTTCTCTCAATTTATAATATTAACTTATACATGTATTCTATATACATAAGAGATATTTGTATATATTTTTACATATCAGTATTGACTGACAATGACTAGTTAAGTAAATAAAGTGTATTCTATTACAATCAAACATTATTAACAAAATATGATCTATTATGTGCAATGTATGTGGGGGGGGGGGGATTTGTGTTAACAAATAAACTTACATGAAAAATCATTTTTATTTTTTTCACTTTTTTAAAATTACAATTATTTTAATCTAGCATATTGCATATTTATATATTAAAATACTAAACCAAATTTCAAGCCTTCTATTATTTGAATTAAAACATTTTAGCTTCAATATAAAACTAGAAATTACCAAAATGAAAAAAAAAAGCAAAGGAATTGCAGATCCTTAGTCCACCATTAAGGCTATTAAATACTGAATGCAAATATTACTTTTAAAGTTCTAACAATTGAAATAAAAAGCATAGTGTAAATAAAAAAATAATAAAAGTTTATCCAGATGAAATAAAATTTTGATAGCTAAGAGAATTTAATTATATACCAATATCAATTTTTAATATCAATTATAGAAAAAAATAAATAAATATAAGCCATTTTTTGGTTTGAAAATTTTATAACATTAAAGAATTTAAAAAAAAAAAAAAGCTGTTTTTAATCTATAATTATAAAAATTGCTGAAAAAATTTCATTATGATTACAATATGACTAAGCTTGGACTATAAAATTAACCCAAAAAATATGATTGCAAATTAAAATGAGCTATAAAAAAAAACAAGTTTCATTGTTTTCAATGGAAATTTATTTTAAATAGTTACCATATTTTTAAAAGTCTAATTAACATATATCAACAAATAAAATAAAAAAGATATATTTCATGATTGACTTTATTTAAAATTTCAAGGTAAAACTGTTAACAGCAAATGAAAACAAAAAAAAATTAAATATTATTACTTTTTTTAAAATCAGAACATGTTATTTGTTTAATCCATCTCTCATATTATATGTTTACAATAAATATAAATACAGTAGTAATGATTGTATATACTACTGTGATTATATAAAAGAAAAAATACATTTTTATAGGGATATAGAACAAATTAGTTATCATGATTCCTATAAGAAACATTTATCATGAACTTAATTCTTTATGCAATTTGTTTTGGAGCTAGTAAGCACACTAAGTTTGTGGAGGCTACTCTTGAATGAAAAAAGATAATTTCTTTTAAGATGGATTAAAGAACCTGAAGTTTTCTTTTCCAATGAATAATGGGTAAATTATCCTAAACACAATTTTTACTATAAATGGTAGCTATATTAACATATAAATTAATATTCTATAGAATTAGTTATTTTTTCCAATTTCTCATCTAATAATATTTTTGTTTTTTGATTATTATGTTTTTTGTTTACTTAATAATAAATTAATTAGTATGTATGCAATATCTCTAGTTTTGTAATAACAATATAAATATATATATTGATAGAATGGTTTAAAAAGTAAAAATGAATAATTATGGAATATTGCCTGACTTTATTTTTTGGTAAGTGTATAAATTATTGTTTATTTATAAAAGAACTAAAACAATAGTATTTTTATATAAAAACAAAAGAAAAATTTTAAGTTATTTTTAACTGAATGTTTCTAATATCCAGAGCAGGGAAATATGTTTACTATTTCTCGGTATAGTCGGCCAAAAGTTGTATATTTATGGCATAACTTAAATTCATTCACAGGACAGCATGAAATGGAAAAACAAAATTTGCAACTAATTATTATTTGGAGAAGCATAGACTATGTGTGTATATATATTGTAACGGACACTCAATCCATCCTGATGACAGAGATGCCACCAGATAACTATGTATCTGGAAAATTTATTTACTGTCATCAAAATGGACGAGGATGATGGTATGCGCTGATTAGATTCAGGAAGAAACAAGAGATCTTAAATATTGTTTAGACAATTGAGAAATAAAAGCACTAAGACAAACGTCAGCCAAATTAAGTTTAAACAAATTTTAAATTTTATTTACGAGAAATATAAATTATAAGGTAAAAGTTTAGAATACAACAAATAGAGTTATATCAGGCATGTACCAGAAAGTATAAAAATTCAGAGCTCTGGCAGACAGATTCATTTTCTAACATTGAATTATAAAGGGAGGAAACAATTCCCTTCAGCTGAGAATTCCTCAACAACACTGGTTTCCCCATTCACAGATACGAAACAATAAGTTCTTGAAGTAAATCAACAAAACCAGCACCGGCGAGTATTTCTCAGTCAGGAAAATGCATAGGGATCAAGAACATCATATTGCTGGAAGCTGCATCTTATACTACATTCAAAGCAAAGATGATTGATTTGCCCCAAGAACAAAAAAAAAATATGATGAATACATCGGAGTATAAATTATGCAAACGGGAGGAAATTTATGTCTCCAATTTAATGAAGTAACAAAAAATACTCCGATGTAATGATTTTAAATTAATAAAATATTAAATCTATGAAAAAAAACAGACATTTAAAACTGGTACATCCCAGCCAAACAAGTGGCCAAAACTAATAATAATTAGAGGTCTCAATAGAAGGCAAGTAAATAATTTAAAAAGCAGTTACGTCTGCCCAAGCATTTCAAGAAAGTGGAGTAATTATAATTACCAATAAATTTACAAACCAAGTTCTGGGTATATACTCTGATAAAATTTATAGTCGCACGTAAAAGACACAATAAATCTGGCAAGCTAAATATAAACGCTGACCTAGATTTTTTTATAAGTTAGTTTATCAGAGTGCATATGAGCAGAAAATATTAAAACATTAAATGCTTTAGCAGAAAGGTTTCTTTCACTATAATTTATAAAAAGGAATTAATATTATTTTCCTGTTGGCAATTTATAAAAGAACAACAATCCCAGCTTTCCGATTTAGAGATATATGAAAATATATGATCTTGCAGGAAATCAACAAAATGGCACCAGCGAGCATTTCTTGCTCCAGAATAATGCATCAAGACAAAAATTTCAATTTCCAGTAGGGCAGCCCTCCGATATACTACCTTTAAAGCAATTTGGGGTCGATTTACACGTAAGACAAATAAAAAATATGATTATGATCTTACATCATCTAAAAAATAAGAAACAAAATCTCTAACTACAGAAAACCAGAACAACAAACATGATAAACCGCCAGCCAAAAGAATTAGCAGTTTCCAAAAAATGCAAACACAGTAATTTAAATCAATACGTGAATAATAAAATAAATATAGGTGAGCCAATTTAAAATTACACAAGACTGCTAAAGCATTTATAAAAAGGTTAGGCATATAATTAGAGATATATTAAGCGCATAAAAATACAAACTCAATAACACTCTCCGATAAATAAAATTGAAAGCAAACTTGGAATCTTAAAACTAAGATCCCAAGACCCATTATTAATACAATGAAAAGTAAATACAGTAAATAAATAGGAGGTTAAATAATTATTAAGGCTAAAGATTTATTTTTGAGATTAAGCAGAGATTTAGCTAAAGAATATACCCTGGAGAGAATAAAAGAAAATGTTTCTTATGGTAATGCAAAGTTCGTGCAGTTTCCATGAGTGCACACTTTTATTTGAGTTCATATTTTAAGTGTTCCATTTTGATAGTGGCAAGTGTAGAGGCATATTGGAGAATCCAGTTTATTTTACTCTTTTATAGCATGACTGAAGAAGGGCCTGTAGTCGTGGGTCATCTTGGTTTAAGTTAGCAACACATCTGGTTGGTTACAAAATATACAGTAGTATTTTTGACATCTTGGGGAAAGCAAACCGGTTTTAAAAAAATAAATGTCCAATCTGCTAAGAATACGGTATGAATGTTGAAGGAGTTACTTGGACTAGCTTGTTGCAGCCAAAAATAAAACAAAAACTCAAACTATTGTCCCAAAATTTGTGGGGTTATTTATACCATGCTACATTTCCCACAAAAACTTTTCTTGTTGTCGAATTCTAGCCTTAGGGCAAGGAAAATCTCAATCTCTCGCTCAATCTAATGAGGAATTCTAACCATGGATTATTTTAAACAAAAACAACAACACAAAATTAAATCTCCATTTTTAGAATGAACTTAGAAATGATTAAAATAAAAGACATGAATGTAATTAACAAGCTTGCTTGTTTTTAATCAAATTGATTAAAACAAGCTGTGAAATAAAACTCTTTTAAAATCAATTATATAAAAAAAATTTAAATACCCTATTTTAAATATAAATGAGTATGTGATAAATACACATACTCGAATAAACAATTTTTTTTAAAAATAGCTTTGTGCTTTCAATTTAATAAAACCAAAAGTTAGTTCTACTTTTGGAAACAATCTTTGTAAAGGTTACTATCTGGTTCAATATATACAATAGCATATTTCATTTGAAACAGATACAAATTAATACAACAAATGGACTTTCCACACTCAGTTATATAATATTAATTCAATCCCTAACTTAAAATTCTTTCTGATATAATCAAAGTATTTCATAGATACTGATTAATACAACAAATGAACTTCCCACACTCAGTTGTATAAGATGAATTGAATCATTAAACTTAACTTTCTTCCTGATGTAATCACAGTACTTCATACATCTGCATTATATCTGACCCAATAACTTTAGATTCCTTAGATATCAAAATAAATATTTGATTTTGAGAATATATCAGCATATGTTTTTTTGAAACTTTAGTTATATGTTTGTCAAAAGACAGAGATACTTCAATTTTAAAAAATGCATTTATATACTAACAAAAACAATTATATAAAAAATCTCTATTAGTCTCAAGCAAAAACAAAATTGAAATTAATCTTTGTTTTTATTAAAAATATTATACATATATATACCAGTGGTCTTCAACCTTTTCACTCCTGTGGCCCGGCAAAAATAAGGATAAGATTTTGCGGACCGGCAGAAGTTTACAGATAAATTTTCTTAAAGATGTAACCTGCTTAGCCTTAGATAAGCATAATTGTTATAACTGACCAAAACAGCATACTAGTTATGTGTATTGTAATGGTGTTGCTTACCTTCACATGCTGAACACTCTTTCTCGAGTAGCGCATCATACTGCTACAGAAAACAAGTACAATAACAATTGTTCTCATTAATGTGCTTGTATTTTACGTTTATTATTTCATTGTTAAAACATGCAAGAATAAAATGTTATTCACCTGAATGTTGAAAAAGTCAAAAGTTTTGATCTTATTTTATTTTTTATTTGGGGGGGGGGGGGGGGAGTGGGTTGAGAAATACATTGTCATCACTGAGACAAAAGATAGACACCAAAGTTATTTTTTGTTTGTTTCTATTTTTAAAAAAGGTAACAGAAATTGGTTTTAAAAATAAAAGTTTTAGTATTTTAGCAATATACAAATAAAGCCAAAAAAAATCCCTTTCCCAAAGTGAGGCGTATTTTTAAACAAAAAAAAAAAAAAACGAAACTTGAAAAGGTCAAAAGTTTTGATCTTACTTTATTTTGGAGTGGTGAGCGTGCATGAAATACTTTGTAAAAGTTAGAGACAGAACTTATTTTTTTGGTTTTTATTTTAAAAAAAGGATAATAAAAATTGATTTCAAAAATAAAGTTAAATCCCCCCAAAAAAAAAATCGCTGTATAGCCAAAAAAAACACTAAAAATGAAATATTAAAAGAGAATAGAAAAAATTTAAGAGATCAAAAAAAGTCACGTTACATTTTATTGTTTTAACAATGCTGACAAGAGGCTGTGATTGGCTATCAAAAGACAACCGGGGTTTGTATAGTAAAAAACTTTTTCTACCCCCCCCCCCCATAAACGTCTGTGATAAATAGAAAAACAAATTAATTTATATATTGATTGATTAGATTTTGTTTTTGTTCTGTTTCTTTTTTTTTAATCGGGTAAAAATGAGATGAAAAAAATAAATAAAAATTGTTTTTATTAATTAAAAGTTTAAAATCTTATTATTTTGTTATTATAAACTTTCTTCCCAGTCTAGTGCATGGACCTCCAGAAAAGTTCTGTGGCCCGGTGCCGGGCCGTGGCCCGGTGGTTGAAGACCACTGATATATACCAGCTATATACATATATAAATTTAAATTATTGTTATATGAAACTTGAGCTTGTAGGAAGGCAATAAATAATTATTTTATTCATATATATTTTTAGTACTAAAGTGATATTATTTATTTATACACAGTTTTATAGTGTACACATTACAACCAATATCTGACACAGCTCATATGAGAAATATTAGTTTAGATTATAATTATGAGTCCAAATTTGACTTTTATTAAAAATATAACATTATTCATAACAAGTATTATAATATTTAAATACAAGTATAATATATTGTAGCAATAATATTGGTTATCCCAACATTATATTGCCATGTTTCCAAAAATTCTATATATACTTCTTCCTTTTTCTTCTTCAGTAATTTTGCTTATTCATATACAACAATATATCTTATTAAATAATGACAGTCTTCTTACACCTTAAAGCAAATAATTATTATTAATATAATAACAATTTTGACTGTTCCTCGCAGTCTTCTTCAGATCTCCATCTTACCTGCAAGGAACAGTCAAAACTGTTATTATATAAATAAAAATTATTGGCTTAAAAGTGTAAGAAGACACTGATTATATTTCCAAAAAAATAATGCAAAAATTTTTATTTATGTACTCTCCCTTTTAGTATAAATAAATTTATTGAATTTACAACAGATATATTGCCAAAAGCATTGTGCAAAAATATTTAAAATGTATATATGCAAATTAAGCAACAGAAATATTATAATTTTTTTCCATCTCGGAGAGTATTATTCTTCTTTCTCCCACCACACTTCTTCAAAAAGTAGAAACGCATTAAGAAAAATAGCTATGCTTTTAAATTATTCCTTTCCAACATGAAAAAGGTATTAAATTGTTGCATAAAAGAATGGAAGATTAGTTGTAGTGTGGGTTTAAATGGACAATAAAGTGCTAAATTAAAAGTAAGATCATCATTAGTTACTTCCTAATGCTATTATTGAATCTATAATTCCTCTTCAACTCTATTTAACTCTGAAAACGGACTGCGAAAAGAGTAAGGATATACATGCCTTTAATAAACACACAAAATATATTACTTTGAAATATTAAAGAGAAGAAAAGCTTTATTTTCAAACTATAATATTTTACAATTGTTATATGATATATGAATAAGTGAAGAAAAGATATTCATGAAGTTTTAAAGTATTATTAGAATAGAAAATTATTTTCAAACTTCTTTGAAATGTTACCATTTTTTTCCATTAACGAATGATAAAAACATGTTATTAGCATTTAAATTCTTAATGAATAAACTGTGTAATATTGAAATAATAAATTTGTTAAAATTGTTTGGGAAAATCTACAAAACACTTAAAGCTAAGTTTATATATTTGCAATACCATTACTTAACAATTTTAAACAACAGAAGATAGCCAAACTTTTATCCATGGTCTTACAAAAGAACATTACTTATGAAAAGAAATTTCCAAAGAAGACTATAATGCTTTATTATATTATGCATTAATAAATTATATCTTTATTTCCAAACTTCTGTTTCCTTTTTTTTCTAATATTACAGTTATATAAATTATTGTATACAAATACACACTTGCAAATAAAGTAATAATACCTACAACCCATAAAATAAACCCCCCATAGCTGTGAGAACATGCTTTCCTGTTTTTATGAATATTACAGTTATAAAAATTATTGTATACAAATAGACACCTGCAAATAAAGTAATAATAATACACACAGAATAACCTCTCATATCTGTGAAAACGTGCTTTCCTGTTTCTATGGCTGCACCCCTTATATATATAGTATTATCTTTCAATTAAATATAGTTGGTCGTACTTCAGCATAATATTACCATTACATAAATTGTGCACAACATGGTGACATTGAACATTCTATTCTATGATAGATGACTGGCTGTGACTGTATATAAAGTCCTGACAACTTGGTAGTATCAAACAGAAGATTCTACTGTTAAAATAACAGTGTCTATAAGTGAATAAGCAGCAACAACATTGAAAGTTTGAATATTTTGTTCAGAATAAGCAAGGGAAGAAAAAGTTAATGCTGGCTCAGTTAAATGAAAGAATGAGTGAACAACAAATAATTATCAAGTCACTTAAACCCCAGAAGGACAACCAATGGAGGTTGAGAGGACAACAGAAGAGAAGTCAAATATGCAAGTGCTGGAGGAGTAGAAGCCCTTAATAACTGTGGTTACAGCTTCTAGCAGTAATAAATCAAAATAAAAAACAAATAAAAGAAGAAAATGAGATAATGCTAGAAGTAATAAATAAAATGAATAAAAATCATGAAGAAATGAAAGAAGCTCACAGTCAAATTAAAAAAGAAATGAAAGAAAAATTACTGTGAGTAGAAAATAGCATAATTAAAAAAAGAGATGATTAAATGAGTGGATGAAGAAGTCAAGCAAAAAATGGAATGTATGAAGTTTAACGGGTTTTAAACTTTTACCACGTCTTATTTGACATTGGTGAACTTAACTAAATGATATAGATTTCAAGAAGTGGACCAAAGAGCCTAACCGACGACTGGATGGAATTTCTATGGCTGTTTAGTCACCATAACACCTGTAGGTAATAGTTAAATATTACCCACCAACGCGAATTCTGATGCGAATTCTTAGGCAAGTATTGTTTACTTGATGCAAATTTTAAATATTGCGTAATTAGAATTTAAGACTAATGAATAAAATTTACGGTAGCCCTGGTGTCTTGAATAAAATCTAAATACCAAAAAAAAATGTCTACGGGAGAATATATTTATGAGCGTCACTTTATCAATGACCTCAAGTGCCAAACCCACTATTACAATGAGAATTATATTTCCCGATTAATGAAGTGCCTGACCCAAGCTAACTCACTCTCAGGGTGGGGAGGAAAATCTATCGGATGAACAGAGTTAACAATAATATATATATATATATATATAGGTTTGTACTTAACTGAAAATATACTATTATATATCCGCTTACCTCGGACATATTTGAATTATTGGAATTTATTTAGCGAATGAAGTGATAAAAAAAAATATGTAAATCATAATTATTAAATAATTCTCATGCAAAGATAAATTTGTATTAAACTTTATTATTACTTTCTCATTGCCATCTATGGAAATAAACTCTTATCCCTCCCCTCTAAAACATATAGTCAGTTCCCCCAAATTATGAATAAAACGATATAACAGTGAATTTAAAATAAACACATATTAGTTTTTATATATAAGAAAAAAAAATGTCTACTATACAACTGTGCACAATAATATTATGTTATAAAATGATTTAAGAAAGTTATTATTTTTGAGGGTAGCCATAAACAATTTTCAGAGATATAAAACAGAGTTCACTTTACCTGACGAAAACCCCGGGGTCTGGGATCCGAATGTAATGAGGTATATCAAATGGATTTCTGCTATCCGGTAGTATTTGGAGTAGTTTTATGAAAGCGTGGAGATATAATTTTTTCCTGATGAGTCCGATGTTTAAATTGCCATGAGTAATGTTGGAGTCGTAGTTGAAGTCTTGTTTAATGTAACTTTCAAATTAACTGAATTTATATTTTTATACATACGATTCATTTCTATTTCTTTTCTGTTCCACTATCTGGAATATTCACTAGGTTCCGAGGTTCTTTGGAGGCAGGCGGCTTCTGGTCAGTTCGCATCGGCTATGGGTGAGTAAACCCTTACGTAAGGTTTTTACCCCGTCATGTTAGATATATCTTCTATAGCTTTTTAAGTCTATCTCCCTCAACGGTCAAGATCTAACTGAAATCACTCTCCTTTTTATTTCCCCAATTCCCCTCAATAATTCTCATACAAAAAAAATTTTCTTTTTCTCATCGGATCTT
This sequence comes from Epiperipatus broadwayi, assembly GCA_028023455.1. Taxonomy (NCBI): domain Eukaryota; kingdom Metazoa; phylum Onychophora; class Udeonychophora; order Euonychophora; family Peripatidae; genus Epiperipatus; species Epiperipatus broadwayi. The sequence goes on from JAQFVV010006246.1 coordinate 7,567,649, forward strand.
CAATCTAAGACTTTTTCTTTGAATAGTTTTGCCTTTCCAAATTACTTTTCTTTCTTTAAATTTTCATTTCCATTGTTTTGGTCAAACATTCTCTGTCTTTTTCTTGGAATTTTATTTTCGTAGTAATTAGCGATTGTGATTTAAACATAAAACTGCTTGAAGGCACAAACAACATTCCTTCTTCGCTACCCTCGTTAATTTTAAATATAATTAAACTTAAATCAATAAACAATATATAACATATTTGCACACAACTGTAATTTTGTTAATTTGTACTATTTTAAAAGTAAAACATTCTAAATAAATAATGTTTACTAATTAATCCCTTCCCCATTTATTTTTTTAAAAAAAATACTAACGAAAAAAGTTTCAAATTTAGTTCACGCACATATATATATGAATAACTATATATATTTTAACCCTTTATCACCCGCTTGAATATATGCTGGTATTTGAGGGTAATGCGTATGTGCTTTTCCGTTTCTTGTAACAGGGTTTGACCCCAGCTACTGTTACAGAAGAAAATGTCGGTAGGTGTCCAAAATATGGTAAATGAAGCTGTTCTACCCTAGCAGAATGTGAAAGAAATAACATTAAGCATAAATGAATGATTACATGGGCTGAAACTGAAGGATGATATAAAAGCAGAGCATAATAAATTGAAGGAGTATATGCAGCAACATTAAGAAAAAAATCAGTTATATGAAGGATGTAATAGTGCCAGGAAAATAAGATGACATAGTTATCAAAAGTCATCAGAATGTAGTGAAAATTTAAAAAGTAATAATCAATTCTTGAAAAATGAAATATTTAGAGGTGATGCAAGAGAAACACCAACAGAGCATTTGACAGTTTAGAGTTACTTCAAACTGAATCCACTCATCAGGAAAGAACAAGTAGCCATTGCATACAATAATTTAAAAATGATGGAACTCACTAATAAACAAACTGATTAATTATCCAGGAGTGCAAAAAACAAATTTTAAGTGACTTCTGTTTTGATGAAAGGCAAGAAGCAATAAAGTATCAAATTATGCAGAAAAAAGTTTCGAATCAAAGGGTGAGAAACGTACACCCAATTCTTTATAAAAGAGGTTGCCAGATTGTGAACAGTATTGGCATGCAGAATAATAGCGAGTTACATAATCAGAATCATAAGGCATAATTCATCTTTTAGAATCGAGCAAACAGATATTAGTGCTAACAAAAATGTATTGAAGATAGCAGATTTCTTGAATGCTGCGATATGAATACCATAATCAGAATGAAGAAAGCAAAATTTCTATGGTAGACCAACCATCATTCAAGAAAGCAGATACAGATACATCTATTGGTAGCCATATAGGAACAAAATGAGAAATAAACAGAATTATGAAAATGATAGAATGGAAGTAAGACAGTACACAAAAAGTCAATATGAAACACATCAAAAGCAATCATCTTTATCTCCCACTCAAGGTATAAAAGAAATACTTGTAAAAAATGGGAAACAACTAAAAAGAAGTAGACCTAGACAGAAGAAGCAATTTCATGTCGACAAAAAAAAAAAAAACAATTACTAAGATTTTGGATGAGGTGAAGACTGAAGTAAAATATAAGTGATTACCTACCACCACTTAGACATCTTGCCGATGTGAATGGCATTAAAAAAAATAAAAGAATTTGTTGGTCAATGAATCTAGAATTTGTTCATGAATTGGTGATTTTGAAAAATAAATGTTTATCTTTGTATAATAAAAGAAATCTCTTTTATTTTAAAAATGTATTTTGACAAAAAGTCTAAAAAAAGGAAATCTCTTTTATGGATTCTTATTATTTAACTCTCTTGTATACTACACTAGCATTTTGACATATTTCTTTGCTCTCATTGACTGTAAGCTTTCAATGTTCATGTTAATCCATTAAGCATCACATGATCACATTTTCTATACTAGCACATTAATTGTTGATAAACAGAGCAAAACTCTCCATACAGTATTGCCACCTGTGCTAAACAGAGTAATCAATGGACGCCAGAAGGCTTGTGCATAAAATCCCTATCTAATGCCTACTCATCCAATATCCCCAGACTAGTTTCTAGATGCAGTGCTCTCAGATCCAAAGCTCCTCACTGACGAAGGCCACAAGCCAGAAACTAGTCTGGGGATATTGGATGAGTAGGCATTAGATAGGAATTTTATGCACAAGCCTTCTGGCATCCATTGATTACTCTGTTTAGCACAGGTGGCAATACTGTATGGAGAGTTTTGCTCTGTTCGTGTTAATATTAAACCCATTATTATTTATCAGAATATAATGAATTTGAACTCATTTGATAGATATTTTTGTTTAGAAATAAAACAATTTTTAAAAAATCACATTTTAGTCACAACAAAATACTGCTTCATCATCAATTTCAGGTGGAACAGAATTCAATTTGCAAAATGAATGAAATCTTTAGTTTGCTGTTGTTTTAAAAATCTGAATGAATTATTTTTAATATTTAATAAATCTGTCAATTTATTCTTTAATAGTTTAAATTTTTTTTTTAATTTTTATATCCTTAAAAGTTATAAAAGACTGTTTAGTGATGTTTCTACACAGTTGTATTTCCTGTGACCATAATCTCTGTGATAACAATATTCACAAGAATATATTCTTTTATATTTTAAAATAAAACATTTGTGTAAAAAAAATGTAATAATATATATTTTGATTTTCAATAATTATTACCCAATTACTATACAAAAATGATCATAAAATTTCCAAAAAATCACATTTTTAAACCATTGTAATATTTTCTCAAAGTAATATCGCAAAATTTGAGATCGCCAAATACATAATAGGCATCCATTATCAGAAACTTTGATGATATGTTTATTCAATTATCCTGACATCTTTTAATTTTTTTGGAAATTAAAATATTAAAAAATATATATATACTGGATTTTAAAGCTATAAAAAAAATGTTTGCAAAATTTCTCAAGTGAAAGCGAAAAATGCAAATACAATTTCTTGACTTCAGACATGAGAAAGTTTTGTAATTAAAAATCAAATGATTAACAATATTGTGATAGAAGAAAAGAAATGCAATGGTCACAGTCCCATTCTTTCTTCTTGGAGACAGAGAATATACATCGATAATATTGGTTATCCCAACATTACATTGTTTTACTTTCAGAAAGATATTGAAAAATATTTATTTGCATATTTTTTCCTTTTCTTATAAATAAATTTATTGCATTTACTATGAAGATATTCCCAAAAGAATGGTGAAAAAATATTTAAAACATTTATATGTAAATTAAGCAGAAGAAATATTCTAATGAGAGATGTTTTTCCTCTAGTGAGCATCATTTCTCTCTTCCCTTTTTTCTTCCACAAACTACTTCAAAAAGTAAAAAGATGAAAAGCAAAATAGCTTTGATTTTAAATTATTCCTTTTAACATGAGAAAGATATAAATTATTGTATAGTTAATAAAAGAACAGAAGATTTGTTGTATTATGGATTTAAATGGACAATAAAATACTAAATTAAAAGTAAGATGCTCATTAGTTCCATTCTAGTGAGTATTGAATCTATAATTCCTCCTCAACTCAGAAAACAGACCATTAAAATTTAATAAAAAAAGGATATAAATGCCTTTGATAAACACTCAAAAAGTATTACTTTGAAATATTGAAAGAGGTTTTCTTTTTCAAGATTGCAGTAAGACAATTTCAAAATTCTGAAACTGTAAAGTTTTACCATTGTTATATGATTTACAAATAACTGAAAAAAAAGTCATGAAACTTTAAAGTATATTAGAGAATAGAAAATTATTTTTGAACTTCTTTAAAATAATATTATTTTCTTTATTCATTAACGAACAACAGAAATGTTATTGACATTTAAATTATTAACATAATAAACAGTGTAGTATTGAAATAATAAAATTGAAATTATTATGAAACAGTACGAAATACTAGAAGTTAACTTCTTTGAATATTTGAAATATCATTATTTGAAAATTTTAAACACATAGCTGAATTTTTATTTATGGTGTTTCAAAAAAAAAACTATAATTATGAAAGAAATAAATTTCATTACTCATTAGTTTATTTTATTTTTTATTAATAATTTAATTCTTTATTTCTAAACTTCAGTCTCTTTTTTCTCTGTTATTACCATTACATAAAATATTATATACAAATACACAGTTGAAAATTAAGTGATAATAAAAATACACACAACTCATAGAATATTCCCCACCCATAGCTCTGAGAATATACTTTTCCTGTAGCTATGAGTGAAATGTATAGTACCTAAGTACATAAATATTTAGACTAATAACGAATACCAAATTCTAATTATTATTTCATTACATCTATGTTTTTGTTATATAAATATTATTTTCAAATTAGCTGTAGTTAGTTGCACTGCAGCATAAAAGTTATGGTTATATAAAATATTATACATATAATATATAACTATATAGATATTGTAAGAGGATGGGAATTCAGGGAAGTCCTGGAGCAATGACAAATCTGGGGTGATGGAACAACAATCAACATGCCCAAATAATCAAAATATAAAATTTCCAAAGTATAATATTTAAGATAAAGTGAAAGTAATGTTTATAAAGTAATATTTTCACAAAAAATATACAAGCAATTTTATATATTTTAAGAGCATGGGATCCTAAAATCTCTCTGTGTAATGAGATGATATACTTCTGGTTTGTTCAATTATTTGTTTTGTCATGGGATGAAGAACAATATTCCTGATGAATATTTCCTTCATGAATGTTTGATTCACTTCCGAATCTTCTAACTATTCGGGTTCTGTTAGAACAATTTATGTGACTAGTTAAGCTTCTTCCCTTCATCTTCCATTTTGGCATTTCATTTCTTCTGTTACATGATGTCTGGATTTTTCATTTTCTATATTGGATAGCATTCATATGTAAATTATTATCTCATCTCCTCTGTATTGAAACAGTATATTCCTGCCCACATATGTTTCACCTATTTGTCCCCACAGACACATCTATGCCAGTTTTAAACACTCTCCAGTACAGGTATATATGTGTATCCACACAGTTATACTCTAGTGCAGTGTAATGTATCCCACAGTTACAGTTTTATATGAATTCACACAGATATATAGGTATTGTCACACATACATGCATATATAAATTATTGTAATATTAATGTTTGTATAGATATTGCAGCATTTATAATTTGTTTAATAAATAATATTTTGTATAAAATGTATTTTATTTAGAAAATGTACAGTTAAATATTTGCTAAATAATCTGTAGCAACTTTTATTTAAATGAATTGTCAATTATATGTGAAATTCACAGAATAGTGATAACAATTTAGAATAATTCTCAAGTTGATTGAATAGAAAATTTAGAAATAAACCTTCAATTGACAGTGTTATACAAATGGTTTATGAGCTATAACCATTTCTTCTCAAACTCATTACAACTGTAATGAATTCTTTTTCACAGAAGTTTGGGCAATAAAATAAAAAAAGAACAGAGTCAAAAAACCAACTGACTATGAGCTATAAAATCTAAAATTAGAGTAGGCAAATCTTGATTTAAAATAGATAGTTGGGCTGATTTTTGATCTGGGGAAATAAATAATGTACATTTCTTAGGCTAAGAGTTCTTTTTAGCTTGCCTTTCCTGTAAATTATTGTGAAGTCCACTCCAAGATGGTGAGTAGAATAAGATGTTTGATGGCTCTTTTGAGCCGAGATGGTGCTCTCAAATTCTTCCAGCATAGCTAGGAATAAATTTTCCAGCACCTGCATGAGATGGAGATATGAAGAAACTTAAAACCTACCTGAAAAGAAATGCCACTAAAATTATGTGACTGTTTGATGCCTTTCCAGCCACTATCATTGAGATACGCTTCAAGTCCACCAAGAAGATAGTGATGGTAATATTTTTAACAAACGCAGCCTATGAACTTAATCTGCAAACTCTAAGCTAGCTTTCCACTACAAAAGAATGTTTTATCTAAATTATCAAAACTCTTTAATTTTTACCCTATTGTAAAAGAAACTCTGTAAATTTTTGTAACTTTATATTCTTAACCTCATTCCTGATCAACTGCTCTCTTAAAATCTATAACTTACTTTAAAGTAACAGAAAAGAGAAACAAGTTTTACTTTAATTTTCTAAACTGCTGAAATCTTTTATAAATCAAAAAAAGATTTCACCTTTTGTAACCATTAAATGTCTGAAATCTATTATCTTAAATTTCTACAAGCTGCAGTCTTGCCTAACTTTAATAATTTTAACATTTTGTTTAAATTCATTTTGTTTATGTTTAATATGTGATGATATGCTCATCTTTCAAAACAGTGAAACTAATTAATTAAGTAATAAAGGAGATAATTGTAATCTCCACTTTAAACATTTTAAAAGCATTATTTATTGTATTGAATCACTGTTTCAAAATTATAATATTGATAATAAACGACTGCTAACCGCTCATTGTTATCATGGTTATATATATATATATATTGTAATAATATTTTGCAAGGTTTGCTTAGCCAGTTTTATATATTATAACTTTTAATATCTATTAGTTAGAAGGGGATATACTGGCTAGAGATGATAAAGTATATTTGTTAATATTTGTATTAAGTCCAATCAAATATACTTTCCCTCTTTAATTATGAATATTTATATGCAGATTCAGGATCTTAACTAGATTATTTATTATATAGTTTAAATCCATTTTATTAGCATACTTATAATGCTAATTTTAAGAACTGGGCTGAGTTAGTTTGACAGATAGAAGCTATCTGTTTTAGGTGCAATTAATTATATGCATACTTATTGCTCTATATATTGTGTGCATTGCAGGTGTGTTTTTATATAATACACTTATATGTGTTACGTCTTGCTGCATCTCTTAAATGGGTCATGGTAACAAGCCCCCCATTATTTAGTTTGGGTTATGGCTATCTTTATTAGAACTGGAGCATGCGGACCCATAGTTTTCTAAAGCCAATCTGAGTTCCTGAACTTATATGTTCATATATCAATAGTAGCAAACCGTCAGTCTCAGAGCAAACTGAGCATTTGATGCTGAAGCTCTTGAATAATTACTCACTCTCACTGCAAGCTTACTCTTTAATATTTTAAATAGTGCCATAGCATATATATGTGGATCTAAAGGTAACCAGTTCTTTTCCTCCTATTAATTAATTATTCAGCTTTAGACTGAAGCTTGAATCTGGGTTATCAGGTTGAATCTGCATGATATTGAGCTTATTTAGTTGCTCACTTTATTAGTATATATAACAGCCACTTTAAAGCTGTCTGTACTCATCATCTCTACTAAGCTATCAGCTTATAACTTAAGCAAACCAAAATCATAGGATGAGCATGTTAAATGATTAGGCATGACTTATACACTTCACACACATATGTATTGTAATATATTAAAAGGGGACAGATGTACTGACAACAGTCCCATCCATTATAAAATTCTTGCCTGTATTGAATACCTTGTTAAATATTGTACAACCCTTGCCATTGTGACATTTTCTTTTATATTTTTGTTATTGTTTTAATAAGACTTTTAAAATATAAACTGTTGTATATCTTTCTTGCTTAGGTTCTAGTTCAAACTGGTCCACAGTATCTTATCCAATCCATAGTATCTTGTCCAATCCACAGTATATTATTAAATTTCACAATCCATTACTCCAATTTCTTAATGATTTTATATGCTATTGAAACGGAAATCTCCAATCCCTTTCCGTTTCACCATCAAACCTAATGACACTCTCATCTGTGCTAAGTTCGAACCTATTTAAATGTTAATAAATTTAAAATTCGTTCATGTCTGTATAAAACAGTATTATATATTTACGTGCGAACCAACGCTATAATGAGATAGGATTAGTAAATTATAGCATCCTAAAATTATTTAATATTTCTAAAAATGGTTATTATATTATTTAAGTTAAGAGTAAATTATTAATTTTGTTGTTTAATATTGTAATTTCGTATGTGGATATATAATCTGTGCTATATAGAAGAAAGATATGATTTAAAATATGTAAAAGCCGTTATCTAAAAATACTAGTAAATGTTTCTTTAAAAATTGTTAAAAGATTTCTTGTTTTAAATATATTTCAGGGAAAAGTTTCTCGAAAATATATTTAAAAGCTATATCAAAATATATTTGTAAATTATTTTTAATAAATATGATAAAAATGTTTTCGTTTTAAAAAAAATGTTAAAAGGTTGTTTTTAAATAGAAAGAGTTTCTATGTAAGATTAAAAATAAAAGCTGGTCAAGTAATTAAAAGATTTTTGGTTGTAAACAAGTGTCATTAACGACCACACCTGGAATTCGTAAAAAGTAAAACTAGTTAAAAATTTACTAATTAAAATCCCCTTAGATAAGATTTAAGTTATTTTAAAATCTAAATTGGACAATTGTTTGCAACGAAAAATCTTAATTATAATAATAGCTTATGGAATGTTTCTAACATAAGTTATCTAAGATCTGAATTATAAATTGAAAAACACTTAATTAAATTCCTGAGTTTAGTGAGTCTTGAGGCGGGAGATTCCGATAAGGAAAACATATAAATACTCTGTATTTTTAACAAGAGATGGACAGCCATATTGTTAGTGAGAGTTGTAGCCAGTATTCACAATTGTTAATTTGAACATGTCCGGCTAAAAGCGGGCATCTTGTTGCTGTTACTCCGCGGGAGAACGGGGTTTCTCTCGTCGAAATGCCTAAACCACCATCATGCCGATAGAAGAGACGAGCCTAACATAATGGGAAAGATGATGCCGCCCAGTCAAACTAAACCAAACCAACAGCCAAGAACTTGCAGATAAATCATACCGGTACCGTTTTATTTTTCAAACCGCAGAGCTCTGTGTAATTCTGTGTAAATGTAAATAATATCTATATAAGTTAGCTAACTTTCTTTTAAAATAATGATAAAGCTAAATGTAATCAAAACTTAAAATCCATTTAATAGTTTAATATGTCAATTGCTATCCAAAATTTAATGTGTTAAAGTTAAATAATCTGACTTATTTATATTTTCCCTTCATTTAAAGTACATTATAAGTGTCTAATTTAAAGTTATATCACTGCGGTTGTGTCTATATTTCTTTGTTTATTTTAAATGCTTATTATATTTTATATGCCAATATTTCGAAACAGTAGGCACTTATTTTCATGTTTTAAGAAGATATTATTTGAAAATCTTCGCGTAATTTATTTATAGCATCAACTTTCTACGCTGTTTCGAAATCCTATTTTTTTTATTATTTAAATGATTTAATATGTGAAATGTGGCTCTTTTATAATCAACCAGTTAAAAAAACTTAACCTTATAAGTTTATTTAGAATTAAATTTAGCCTTGATCATATTTATAAGTATATTTGACATTTAAATTCTTAAGTCCATAGAAATATACTTTTCCTCCTTAAATATTTATTATCTATAAGTAACTTAATAGATCGAACATGTCAAAGTACAGATGTAATAATATTCCCTTTAGTAGCATAGACATTTATTATCAGGCTACGCAAGAGTTGGTCCCAATTTGATAGAGCTAATATGCTATTAACTCGTATTTCATAGTATGAAATATACTATTCTTTGCTTGGCGGATGTGATCTTATTTTATAAAATTATTCTCGTTTTGCTGCTATACGTAATATACGTATCTTAAGATGGAGCCACGGCGTTGCCAGCACATCTTCTCTTATAGGGTAGAGCAGTAGCGAAGCCTGAGCCAAGGCCAGGTTAGCACGTAAGACCCCCGCCATTCCTGAACACAATGTTCCTTTTCACGCAGCATTGCGATCGGTTACAGGGTACCGGCGTTTGTCGCAAGAACCCTGAAGTTATTTCATCCATCCGCAGAGCGACTTTTCCTATTATTGTTTACCTGTGCCATAGCGCATTGGTAAAATCTTATTTCAGCCAACTCTCCCACCTTTATATAACGCTTTCAGCATTCTGAAATTTTCTCTCGAAAGCCATGTTCGATCGATCATTACTTGAGCTGGTTTATGCGCTCGTTATTAAATTATATATGGGTATTTTAGTAAATAAATTCATGATCAAAGTTTAATATAATTATTTATATACCAGCCACAAATGTAATAGGATTTGGCTCATCGAGATTTATAGACATAACGTAGTGATTAATTATGTATTAATTGAAAAGCAACTCATAAGATGGGCACATGTCAAACCCATTTATGAAAATTAAATGAAAGTATTTATCTAAAGCTATTTTGAATTGTATAAAAATTATTTATATAAAGCTATTTATAATTGTATATAAAAGAGAATGTGTTCTCTTATCCACCCAATGTTTGTACATTCGACGCTGAAATGTGTAAATAACTGATCAATTTCATGCCATTTGTAAATAAATATATAATTAATTTAATGTATTTCGTTCTCTGTTTCGTTATTGATCTAATTCAATCCAATTCTAATTACTATTTATAGTCTATATATGTGAAAACTATGCATTAAGTTAAATTAAATTTAGTGATATTTTAGTCAATTAAGAACCTTTCTTTTATTCATCAGAGTCTCATTGCTTCTCCGTGACCTATGTCGGCCGTGTGGAAAGAGGTATACTACGTGTAATTTCAAGGTGGTCATTCGTAGGGTCTTGAGTCTTGGAATCCTGGCTTACGAGTTGAAGTGCGGTCGGACTCGGGATGTCATAGTCCTAGTCTGGTCAGCTTCGGTCTCTTTTGCTTGGATTCTGAATTCTGTTACGCGAATGTACAAACTTGACTGTTACATAGTATTTTTTTTTTTCACCGGGTTTGGACGCCCAAAATCGTGGGGCTTGTAACTTATTTCCACCCCTGAAGAGATTATGGAGAGTATATATATAATTCTTTTGGTCAAAATTAATGATTTTGAATTAATTTTTTTTCGTTTTCCAAAATAATGTATATGTATAGATTTTTTTTCCTGAGTTTGAACGTCAATTAATTCCATACTCTGAATAGATTATTATTTTATTATGTAAAAATTATTTATATAGATGCATAGTAGAATTTTTAAGGGGATTTCTAATATATGTTGTGTAAACTTTCTTGCTCACTGTGACTGGCGCCCGAGGATGATTTGAATAAATGTCAAATCGTTCTCACATAAATTTTGTCATCAGGAGTAAAGAGAGAAAAGGGGGGTCTATTATTTGTTTTATGTTTTATGAATTGGATTGAACGAGAAAGAGAATGAAATAAATGTAAGGTCAAATCAAATCTTAAAGGTTCGAAACTAGCACAGACGTGTAAATTAAATTATAACCATGAACCGTGGAAAATTTAAAAAAGAAAAAACAGCTGCAAGAGGCCAAGGGTGAGTTGCATTTTATAATATTTGTTGTTATATATATGTTAAATTTATTTCACTGTTAGTTAAATGTTGGGTGGGCATCAAGCGAATGTATAGCGAGAAGTTAGGTGTATTAATAGAGTTAGGCATAGGTGTTGAGATGAGTAGGAGACAGATCGTTTTCTTTGTGGAGTGCAGCAATTAGCCGAGTTAGGAAAGCAAACAAAAAACCAAGAAACTTTAGCAAAAACAAATTGAGCCATTAAAAAGAGAAAATTTTTTTTTGTTAGTATATTTAAAATGGATAATAGTATGGAAGAAGAAAGGGAAGTAGTGAGCGAAGGGGAAGAAGGGAAAACAGCAAAAGAAGGGATGTGCAGGGGTATTATATTAAGATCGGGAAAAGAAATTATGGAAGAGAGTAGCAGCACAGAGGGAGACAAGGAAGGTGAAGCGAGTACGAGCCAGATGAGGGAAAAGGCATCGATACAACAGAGCGTGGCCATGTCAGAAAAGTCAGACACCACGGGATCTGAACAGAGACCTATAGAAGAAATTAAGAAAGAATGCTGGAATATGAACTCAATGATGGAGTCACTAGTGAAGCAACTTAGACAGGATGCAGAAGAGAGAGATAGGAAAAATAGACAGGATGCAGAAGAGAGGGATCATAGAAATAATCTAGAAATGGAACAACGTTTTGAAGAGAGAGATAGGAAAAATAGACAGGAAGCAGAAGAGAGGGATCATAGAAATAATCTAGAAATGGAACGACGTTTTGAAGCTTTGGGCAGGCGATGTGAGGAAGGAACAGCACAGATTAGAAAAGACTTAGAAGAAATGCTGTGTAAAGGCCTGCAGGAAGTATCCTTTAGCTGCCAACAGAATTGTGAAAAAATACAGTTTGAATTCACAGAAATGCTGGATACAACCAGGACAGAAAATAAAAATGAAATGGTGAAAATCCAAGAGGAAATCAAGGCCATGGGGGAGCAGGTTGAGCATCAAGAGAGGGATATAGGGGAGAAGTTTAATAAAATGGAGACAGATCTTGGCAGGAAGTTTCAGGAATATGAAGACACATATAGTGAGATCCGGGACGAAATATATGGATTAAAAGAAGGCCTGGCTTATAGAAGTCAAGTAGCAGCCGAGGAAGAAAACAGTCTAGCCATTAGTCATTTAGCCGAGAACCCGTGCAAAAGAAAACTGTCAGTGGGGGACGCTAAAGATATTCTTAGAGAGGAGGAAAGAAATGTCAAGGCAGAAAGCATCATAAGCAAAGGAAATGAGCAGATAGCCAACCCAGATAGCAGTGAGTTAGTTGCAGACACACTTGGACTGGGCATTCCATCAATAGGTAGCCACCTAAGTTTAGCAAAATTTATTCAAGTAAAATCTTTCAAAGGAGAAGTGGGGGAAAACCCAAAGGCCCATTTAGAAAGTTTAAGGGAACTTTTCAGGTTTCAGAAAATCCCAGTGGCTGATCAGATAGCTTTATCTATACACTATTTATACGAGTACGCCAAATCATGGTGGGACTGTTGTGATGAGAAGCCGCAAAATTTTGAGCAATATACGGATGCCATGCACAAAACGTTTTGGAGTGAGGAGCGCCAGGAGGGTATCTACCATAGTATACTCAGGGAAACCTATGGATCGATAGTAAAGGAGACCCATACTCAATTTTTTCTGAGGCAGATAGCTTCCCTCCGATCCTTGACGGCCTTCCCATTCACCGAGACACAGATGATCAGAATTATCCAGCAAAACATGCCTAATCGAATACAACAACTAATGATGGGTTGTCGGAGTAGGACAATAGAAGACATGGTAGGGTTTCTAACAATGATTGATTTCACACCAGGACCTAAAGAACCACCGGAGAAGATGCGGCGCATCGATCCTCCAAGATGTCAAACGATGATGACTAGTAGGTCGCCTAGATGGGAATCCCGAAATCAAACGAGAGTAAAAGAACCCTATAGACCCCAGACGTCGTTAAACCACAGGGGACCCCGTTAGTCAGTTCCTCCTACCGGAGTCCAGTGGATAAAGAAGGGAACATAGCGATGGCGGATTCCATCATATCTGTAATCATTGATTTAGATGAAACCCAGCCAGAAGTTCCACTTAAACCATGTCCTATAGTGCAAGTAAGAGCTGGCGAAATGAAAGTATGTGCATTATTGGATACAGGTAGCCAAGTGTCATTCGTGTCAAAAGAATGGCTGACCGAGGTGCAAAAACAGATGCCTGATATACCGACGTTGCCGATGAAAGCATTGGCCATAATCCTAGCAGACGGTCGAAAGACCAAGACCGAAAGACAGCAAGTATGGTTGGAGTTGGAGTGGGGTCAAACTACTCTAGGCCACACATTTTTAGTTATGGCTAAGTTAATATATAGTTTGGTAGTAGGGAGTGATTTTTTGAATCAGCACAGTTGTCGGATTGATTTGGGAAATAATAGGTTTTTTATATACCAAGAGCAAATTGCGTTGGAAGAGGACTTGCAGGGAATACAGAAGAAGGACCAGGAATGGGGAGAATCACTTGCTATTTCGAAGGAGACTAGCAAAAATGAAAAAAATGTCAAATTTACACAGGAAGTGGTGGAGGAGAGTGATAGGAATAAGAAGGAACCTCCAGACGTTTCGCACGCTGAGATCCAAGTGGAGAATGCTACAATGGAATTGGGACCAGAAATAAGAGAACTTTATGCCATGTGCAACGACCCAGATGGTCGAGATTCTAAGTTAAAGGAAAATGAGCTCGGACTAAGCCATGAAATACCTTACGAAGGAAGTGAGTTTGCACGGAGTCTAGAAATGCACCCAGCACAACCGACTCTGAGATGGGAAGATGAGTATGAGGGATATGGATGGACATCAGATGAAGAGGATGACATTATATTCGGGTGCTGTTTTATGTCAGATAAAGAAGAGTTAATTAATGTACCACCAGATCCTATTTAGATAAAAATATATATATATTTTGTTGTTACGATCTACCCTTCCTTATCATTATATAGTTTATAAATTATTATTATTATATATATATATAAAAAAAAAATTAACATCCCCATTGTATATTAATTAACGTATATCCAGTAGGATATAAAAGTTTGTTTAATGTAAATATTTGACAATATTCTATTTTGTGTGGTTTGCTTTTAAACTTTTAATTTAGTCGTATTTTTTTTTTGTAATAATTGATTGTCTAATATGTATGAAATTCCTCGGTATAGAATGTAGCAGGCAATTGGGTTTATATGTTTTCATCTCTATGTGGTAGCTTAATTGATTTAATATTACTGAGTAAAAAAAAAAAAAAAGCGTCAAATTATTTAATAGCCAACTGTAAGTAAATTCCTTTTTTTTTTGTTATTTTTTTTGTCCCAAGTATTCGGATATGAAACGGAAATCTCCAATCCCTTTCCGTTTCACCATCAAACCTAATGACACTCTCATCTGTGCTAAGTTCGAACCTATTTAAATGTTAATAAATTTAAAATTCGTTCATGTCTGTATAAAACAGTATTATATATTTACGTGCGAACCAACGCTATAATTAGATAGGATTAGTAAAATTATAGCGTACTAAAGTTATTTAAGATTTCTAAAAATGGTTATTATATTATTTAAGTTAAGAGTAAATTATTAATTTTGTTGTTTAATATTGTAATTTCGTATGTGGATATATAATCTGTGCTATATAGAAGAAAGACATGATTTAAAATATGTAAAAGCCGTTATCTAAAAATACTATTAAATGTTTCTTTAAAATTGTTAAAAGATTTCTTGTTTTAAATATATTTCAGGGAAAAGTTTCTCGAAAATATATTTAAAAGCTATATCAAAATATATTTGTAAATTATTTTTAATAAATATGTTAAAAATGTTTTCGTTTTAAAAAAATGTTAAAAGGTTGTTTTTAAATAGAAAGAGTTTCTATGTAAGATTAAAAATAAAAGCTGGTCAAGTAATTAAAAGATTTTTGGTTGTAAACAAGTGTCATTAACGACCACACCTGGAATTCGTAAAAAGTAAAACTAGTTCAAAATTTACTAATTAAAATCCCCTTAGATAAGATTTAAGTTATTTTAAAATCTAAATTGGACAATTGTTTGCAACGAAAAATCTTAATTATAATAATAGCTTATGGAATGTTTCTAACATAAGTTATCTAAGATCTGAATTATAAATTGAAAAACACTTAATTAAATTCCTGAGTTTAGTGAGTCTTGAGGCGGGAGATTCCGATAAGGAAAACATATAAATACTCTGTATTTTTAACAAGAGATAGACAGCCATATTGTTAGTGAGAGTTGTAGCCAGTATTCACAATTGTTAATTTGAACATGTCCGGCTAAAAGCGGGCATCTTGTTGCTGTTACTCCGCGGGAGAACGGGGTTTCTCTCGTCGAAATGCCTAAACCACCATCATGCCGATAGAAGAGACGAGCCTAACATAATGGGAAAGATGATGCCGCCCAGTCAAACTAAACCAAACCAACAGCCAAGAACTTGCAGATAAATCATACCGGTACCGTTTTATTTTTCAAACCGCAGAGCTCTGTGTAATTCTGTGTAATTCTAAATGTAAATAATATCTATATAAGTTAGCTAACTTTCTTTTAAAATAATGATAAAGCTAAATGTAATCAAAACTTAAAATCCATTTAATATTTTAAATATGTCAATTGCTATCCAAAATTTAATGTGTTAAAGTTTAAATAATCTGACTTATTTATATTTTCCTTTCATTTAAAGTACATTATAAGTGTTTAGTTTAAAGTTATATCACTGCGGTTGTGTCTATATTTCTTTGCTTATTTTATTTTAAATGCTTATTATATTTTATATGCCAATATTTCGAAACAGTGAGCACTTAATTTCATGTATGTTTTAAGAAGATATTATTTGAAAATCTTCGCGTAATTTATTTATAGCATCAACTTTCTGCGCTGTTTCGAAATCCTATTTTTTTTATTATTTAAATGATTTAATATGTGAAATGTGGCTCTTTTATAATCAACCAGTTAAAAACTTAACCTTATAGTTTTATTTAGAATTAAATTTAGCCTTGATCATATTTATAAGTATATTTGACATTTAAATTCTTAAGTCCATAGAAATATACTTTTCCTCCTTAAATATTTATTATCTATAAGTAACTTAATAGATCGAACATGTCAAAGTACAGATGTAATAATATTCCCTTTAGTAGCATAGACATTTATTATCAGGCTACGCAAGAGTTGGTCCCAATTTGATAGAGCTAATATGCTATTAACTCGTATTTCATAGTATGAAATATACTATTCTTTGCTTGGCGGATGTGATCTTATTTTATAAAATTATTCTCGTTTTGCTGCTATACGTAATATACGTATCTTAAGATGGAGCCACGGCGTTGCCAGCACATCTTCTCTTATAGGGTAGAGCAGTAGCGAAGCCTGAGCCAAGGCCAGGTTAGCACGTAAGACCCCCGCCATTCCTGAACACAATGTTCCTTTTCACGCAGCATTGCGATCGGTTACAGGGTACCGGCGTTTGTCGCAAGAACCCTGAAGTTATTTCATCCATCCGCAGAGCGACTTTTCCTATTATTGTTTACCTGTGCCATAGCGCATTGGTAAAATCTTATTTCAGCCAACTCTCCCACCTTTATATAACGCTTTCAGCATTCTGAAATTTTCTCTCGAAAGCCATGTTCGATCGATCATTACTTGAGCTGGTTTATGCGCTCGTTATTAAATTATATATGGGTATTTTAGTAAATAAATTCATGATCAAAGTTTAATATAATTATTTATATACCAGCCACAAATGTAATAGGATTTGGCTCATCGAGATTTATAGACATAACGTAGTGATTAATTATGTATTAATTGAAAAGCAACTCATAAGATGGGCACATGTTAAACCCATTTATGAAAATTAAATGAAAGTATTTATATAAAGCTATTTTGAATTGTATAAAAATTATTTATATAAAGCTATTTTGAATTGTATATAAAATGAGAATGTGTTCTCTTATCCACCCAATGTTTGTACATTCGATGCTGAAATGTGTAAAACTAATCAATTTCATGCCAATTGTAAATAAATATATAATTAATTTAATGTATTTCGTTCTCTGTTTCGTTATTGATCTAATTCAATCCAATTCTAATTATCATTTATAGCCTATATATGTGAAAACTATGCATTAAGTTAAATTAAATTTAGTGATATTTTAGTCAATTAAGAACCTTTCTTTTATTCATCAGAGTCTCATTGCTTCTCCGTGACCTATGTCGGCCGTGTGGAAAGAGGTATACTACGTGTAATTTCAAGGTGGTCATTCGTAGGGTCTTGAGTCTTGGAATCCTGGCTTACGAGTTGGAAGTGTGGTCGGACTCGGGAGGTCACAGTCCTAGTCTGGTCAGCTTCGGTCTCTTTTGCTTGGATTCTGAAGTCTGTTACACGAATGTACAAACTTGACTGTTACACTATATGTGTAAATCTCTGCAGCTAAAATTAATAGTGTTAAGTGCTATATATCACCCATATAGTTAAATCAGTAGTGACCTTAAGTCTCATGCTTCTCATGCTTCACCCTGTCCTATGCCAGCTTGCGGTTAAATGAGGACTGAGTGTAGCCTCAGAAATGTCACTCATAAGGTGTTAAATTTGGAGTACTGGCAGATGAGTTGAAGTTTGGTCGGACTAGAGATCTCAACCACCTCACTCCGGTCAGCTTTGATGTATTTTTCTTGGGCTCTGGATTTTGTTGCATGAGTGTACAAATCTGACCATTACATTATGTTGATTTAATTAGAGATTTAAATTCCCTCCTTTTTCAGCATATGCAGGTTTGCTACTGTAAAATGAATTTAACAGTTTGGCCACTTGCTCAATTGTATGCATGTCAGTGCCAATCAACAACCTTTCAATATGGCTTGGGAAGCTGTCAATTCTGAGAAAGGACCTGCAGTGAGTGCTCTCAATTTCTCTACTTGATTTCTAAAAAATGGAATGTAAAGCTCACCAGGACCCTTTTTTTTTGAGTAAATAGTGAATCCCACCATGCTTGAGATGCACCTTGAAGATGGCTACAGCTATTGCTATCGTTGCCTCTTCAGTAATGACCTTAATGCTGAAATATATTTCCAGACTTTTGAAGAATTTAATGGGTGCCTCATGAGTATTTCCTAAAAAAAGTCCTTATTTTAAGAAACTGGTTTAAAATTACAGGCATTTGGTTTGTATATTGACTCTCTATCTTTACTTCCTCTATCTTTGTATTTTCAATCTCTTTTTTAATGTATACACAACATTTTTGCTTTTTTGACCATCTTGTATATGGTCACTCTCCAATTGTTTTACTATTTCTCACATTCTATCACCATCACTGACTTGCAAAAATTTAATTTGATTAGCCAGATCCCCTATATCCGCTTTTATCAATTCCAGGCTTTCACTGACTTTCATTATTCAGATTCTATGAGCACTTGGTTAATTTTATTATCAATTACATCTTGTATTTAATTTTCATATCCTGTTCTTTGCTTATCTCATTTGATTCAGAACTTTAATTTGTTTGATTCGGTCTACTATTTCATTAGCCGTACTTTTACTATTTTCATCAATTTTCTGTAGCATATCTACTTTTATTTCTTTTAACATTTATTCGGTTATTTTTCTATTTTCAGTGTCTCTTTGTTGATACTTTATATTATCCTATTCTCTTGTTGCTCTCTTTATTCTCTCCTTCTCTTTGTTTATTATCATCTTCTCTTTGTTGGTCTCTCCTTTTTTCCCCATTGGTTGCAGATCTTCTTTTGGATCATGTTTTTCCATCTTTTTCACTTCTCCTCTTGTAAGCATATGTTTCTATTATAGATTTTTATTCTTAAAAAAAACTGTACTGAATTATTTTTGTACAAGGACTATAAATCTGAACTATTA
This sequence comes from Epiperipatus broadwayi, assembly GCA_028023455.1. NCBI lineage: Eukaryota > Metazoa > Onychophora > Udeonychophora > Euonychophora > Peripatidae > Epiperipatus > Epiperipatus broadwayi. The sequence goes on from JAQFVV010006246.1 coordinate 7,586,946, forward strand.
AAAAAATATTTTATAAAATAAGCTTGATATCACTCCTCTTCCGTGCATCAATATTTCACCTTAACTAACATGACTACTATATTATTATAACCATTACCTTTATTCTGCCTTTCCTTCAACCTTATTGTCTCAATACCTGGCTTTATTTCATTAATTTATTTCCTCTGCTTTATTCTCCAATTCTATCCGGTTCATGTGTGTGTGATCAATTTTCATTTCTATTGTATTATTATTATAAATACATATGCATGTAAAAACATAAGTTCATGACAAGAACCATTTATCAAAACCTTTGTTAGAGATCTGATAAGCTTGCAATTTTGGGATAGATACGGAATCCAATCACTGGACTATAAGAATACACTGCAACATGAACTCCCAGAGATCTATCTCAATTTAGACACTATAAGCTAACACAAAGCCTTGATATAAAATTAAAAAATGCAAAAATCTTTGCAAAGTCCTTCTAATTTGAGTCTTAGGGGTGGAAAAATATAAACTACGCCTTGCTCTCTTCTTGGAGGCTGAGGATCATAGCAGGACTAAGTTAACTGGATCATGATAAACAATCAAAAAAAATCTAAAAATCTGAGGGTTGGGGGAATGCCTGAGAAAAAACACTCCACAGAGTTGTGTGGAAAGCACTGCATTCTCAAGCCAACAACAAAACACTCCACCCATCACCAAAACTGACAGTACATTTACACAAATTTCAACAGTCAAAAATTCAATCCAATCTTCAAAATAATGCCTTAATTATCTGCTTAACTTTAAATATGAACACCTTAGTTAAACATTAACATTTCTATTTTGTAATTTATAATTGAATTATAACACTCATTCCCTATATTCATGTCACATTTTACAGTGATCGATATATATATATATATTCAAGTTATGTTGTCATTGACTATCAGAAGATCATCATCAAGCCCACAGTTGGGTTACCATTTGTAATGCTATAAGCAAATACAGGATTCCCTGGGATAATGGTTTAAATAATTGCCCAAGCTGGCAAGTTAGCCTGGTCTACAGGAGACCCATTTAAATTCCAGTCACAAGATTAACTGTTGATTTATTTTGATTGATCATTTATGATTACTTTTGGGCAATATGGATGAAATTATAGTTAGTTATGCTGATCTCTCAGAGTGATTTATTATGCTTATCCCTTTTGAGATTAAATTTTTTTTTTTAACTTGAAGATAAAAATACAATTCCCCAGATCCCTCAGGGATTAAACCCCAATTGTCTGTAGAGTTACAAATTGCTAAACAATTTAGGACAGTTGATGATCACAGTGATGGCCTTCACCTTAGGTACAATCTCATATTTTCCCATAGCATTACAATATATAAATTATTGTTATATGTAACTTAAGATTATATGAAGCCAATAAATAACACTATTTTATTCATATTTATTTTTAGTACTAAAGTTATATTATTTATCTACACATTTAACATTCAAACAATCACTACAACATACTTTTATAGTGTACACATTATAACCAATATCTGATAATGCTTCTAAGAAAAGTATTATTTTAGATTATAATTATGGTTCCAAATTTGACTTTTTAAAAAATATATAAGCATTATTTACAATAATTATTATAATATTTAAATACAAGTATAGTATATTTTGAAATGGATACATTATCTGCTTAAAAGGCAAACATTGGGAAATCAAAAATAAAATGAATAGTTATACAGATTTTAAAAAAAATTGTAATTAAAATTTTGTATTTTGCTTATTTTATTAGGAGTACATGCTATAGCTCACATACTCAATCATATTTTCCAAATTATGTAATTTTAAATTGAAAAGACTTTTAATTAAGTTAATTATTTTCTTTTGCATTTTGATTTTAATCTATTTTAAAAACTGAGACTTGTTTTCTCATGTACTTAGATTTAATTAATGTTTGAAAAAAAGAGCCCTGGTTAGATTTTGTTTTTAATTAAGATTATGTGTGAGATAAAGAGATTAACCCTAATTAAAACTTTTAATTAAGATCTGGTGGGAGATAACCATTGCATATAAAAGTTCTGTTATTATTGTGATTATAACTTTTATATTCATTAAAGGTGGACTGCTGTGGATATAACTTTTTTATTCACTAATTGCAGAATGCTGATGTAAAGAGAAGTTAGATTTTGCTTACTGCTAATAGATTGTGCCAATAGTATTTACTGATTGCTGTGCTACGAAAGAATTGCTATGCTAATCGCTAATAGAAGAAGTGAATATGCTAAAGGATTGGAAACAACAATCCTCCATCCAAAATTCAGAAACTACCTACATATCTTGAAGAACCAGGTTAAAAAATATGCAGTGCTAAACCATCTAAAGCTGAACCCCAGAGCTCTAAATTGTGTCACCATGAACACATCCTAATGTCCTAGTTCAGAAATGATCCTGAATATTGCCTTCATCCTCCTGACCAGATCACAGGAGATCCAAACCTTTATAATGAACTCCAAACAGAAATAAACTTTGTGCACCCCACTGGAAGAAATTCGCAAGACAACATTATGCCTTGAAAGCAAACATTTTTATATCATAACCAGGGTTTAAATCTCTTTGCTTAAGTCTCAGCTGAATACAGAAAAAAATATGGCCCTATAATAAATTATTTGTAACCATTTAAATATTATTAATTATTTTATAAATACTTTTGTTTATTATATGTATTAGAGAATTAGCTTAAGATGTTTTATTTTAAACTTCTTTGTCATAGAGTATAGTACATTAATATTTTATGCTCAGTTTATTTCTTTATTATTTTTATAAATTGATGTTGAAAGCTTTGGTAGATACTAGTAGTTTTCTTTTTAACTCACCTGCTTTTTATTTTTCATTATAATTAATGTATGTGTATCTCCTGCAGATCATAAATCTTTTGGCTAATGATTTATCAGTTATATAGTTCTGTTTTTCTTAAATGGTAGAGATTTTGTTTTCCTATTTTTTAGATTATGGCAATGATTTATCAGTTATATAGTTCTGTTTTTCTTAAACCATAGAGATTTTGTTTTCCTATTTTTTTAGATTATGTAAAATCGTAATCTTTTCTTTGTGCTTGTATGGAGTTAACTTTAAGAGTCATATTGTAATAATTTTCTTACGAGTGTTTGCAGGCATATGACATTCCTATTATATCCAAATGTTTTACAGGCTTTTAGGGAAATATTGATCTGCGCTGTTCATTGACTTCCATACAAGATCTTTTTTTTTAATCTCTAAATAAAGGAAAGTCGATTTATTAGATAAATCACTGGCAGGAAGAAATTATAAATCTCTTTAATGCTTAGGTGAGAAAACATCTGCTGAAGTGTTTAATGCCACAATACTCTCATGCACTCTCAGACAAAGAAAGTTAAGTAATTTATTTAGATCAAACTTTTATATTTTGTTTGACTAGTATTATTTTTTTTTTGAATTTAATAAAACTTTATAATTCTTTTTAGCTAATGTTTGTGTCTGTGTCCTGTCCCTCAATTGTCTGAATAATGTTAAAGATCTCTTTCTCTCTCTGGTCTAGCTGTATTGATATCATCATCATTAACTTCTTGATCACTGTAAATTAAATTTTCTAGGTCAACAGAGGCCTAGTGGTGCCCTCGGTGTTGAAAAGAAATAGAATGACTGTTAAAAATATACTTAACATAAATGTAATTAGAGAGGATTTGACCCCAGACTCTTTAGTCCTTTCAGTCATCCACTCCACCATATACAACCAATACACAAGACCACATAAATGTGAAAAAGATAAATGATCTCTAATGTACATATTCTGCGCTAAACATTTTTATAAGAAAATTAAAAATATATAATCATAAAACAAAAATCCCCCTTGAAGATACATTCTTTGTTTTCTGTTAAAATCGATCTTCAAAAGCATAAACAAACTTCTGCTCATAAAAATTACTTAAACGCATTAATCAACTTTGTATTTCTGCTTTTTAAAAAGGATTTGGAAAGTATTGCACATGTGCAGTTGATTCAGCTAATGGCATTCATTATAATATTTGTGCTCATTGACAGTTTTACAGCTTTTTTTGTTTCTAAATTTTTTTTCATGACAATATTAACCATTTTTCTAACACTGATTTTCATGCTTATGGCTATAATTATTATATATTAGTATCAGATAAATTTTTAAAAACTATTTTCATCATTAAAGGTCAAAATAATCAGATAAGCTAACTAAATTGATAGTTTAATTTACAAAATCATGACAATAATAATATGACTGCCAGTACATTATTTGCTTTCATTATATAAATAAATCTAAATCTTAATCTATTAGAAAAAATGTTTGTTGTGCAATTTTTTCATAGTACAAACATTTGTTTTAGCAGACTTTATTGTGTTTATAATCCCCATCTAATTGATTTTTAAATAGTAATATGAATTTATTTAAAATAAAAATGTTTTACTTATTGGGAAATAATTTTTATTTAAAACTGGGAAATAATTTTTATTTAAAACAATTGTTTGCTGAAAATACTCATTTGGAATTTTTTTTAAAATTTCATATTAATGTTGTTTTTCAAAAAGTATGAATATAAATAGATTTAGCAAACTCTTATAGAATGGATAATTTGATCAAAACTATGTGTGTGCAGATTATATATATAAAGTTAGATTTCTAATTAAGATGTAACAAAATAAAAAAAAACTCTTTCCCATCAAGAAGGATATAAAAAAATATTTCCTAGATTGACCAATTGTAAGATAGGGGAGTGTGTAGTACATAATTATTCTAAGTATTTTTTTTTTTTAAAAAAACAAAACAAAACAATATAGATATAAACAAACACACACTTATAAATAAAGTTTTAATGGAGAACATATAAGATAATTAATATTAATAATAGGTTTAACGTTTTCGAGGATTTGATTACATATCAACGGGCAGTAAAACTGTATTTATTAAATATAGATATAAGTAATTTCCCAGCAATGCTAAAACAAACTAACAATATATATGTATAGGATGCCTCATTAAAAAATTCTATCCTAAAAAGTATTCTCTTAGTAATTCTAGCCGATCACAATTTACAGTCAAAAAAAAAAAAAAAAACTCTAGGGAAATTTGGAAACCTTTATTTCTTGCCAGTTTAAGTAAAAAGGAGAAGACTAGACATCATGATTTATAACAGTTTGAATTCTAATTTCGCACTAACACACAAATACAATCCATTATCTCCATCCTTCCAAAGCAATCAAGTTTAGTGGGTGAAGAAACAGATAGTCTTGTAAAATAGTCAGCAAAATTTTACAAACACAGAAAGAAAAAATTAAAACATTCAAGATTAATTTCAAAGCATTTCACTCCACCTAAAAATAATTGTAAGCCATTAATATTAAAATTTAGCTTCTAACTTAAAGGCAAGAAATATTATTTTAAAATGTATTGTATATGATGATGCTAATGCATACAATGATCACCTGCTAATTCTTCTATATGATTAATAATGCCTTTCATCTTCTTTTTTTTTTTTTTTTTTTAAAAAATCATCTAAATACTTACACAAAGTGCATAAACATATAAGAAATGGAAATGAAAAATTGATTGGAATATAGTAATGTTTCACAAAATCTGGCTAGGTAGAAACCACAGATATGGCTAATAGACCATGATAATAAAAAGATCAATGCCATGAGGAAATCTTGAATGACTTCATTGTTCAACAAAACAGTTAATTATCACATTTCCAGTGATATGTGTGCAGACTACTAATAAAGTTTGCCATAGTATTGAACATGTATATCAATAAGGAATCATACTTTTGTAGTGTAATTTTCATTATAACATTCCTACACATATGTTTATGATTACACTCACAATTTTAAAAGTGATTGTGTGAGAGTAGTATAGAGAAAATTACACTACAGAAGCATTATTCCTTAAGTGAATAATCTTTAATTTAATGAATGATTAAAAAAAATTATTAATATATAGCAGTAACTTTTGTGTAAATCTCTCCATTCATTTCCTTTGATATCTAACTTCGATGTGGGACAAGTTGTTAATGTAATGATATTTTAATCATTATATATTGTGTTATTCTACATAACAATATGTGTATGATAAGATGCTCATAACATTTGTTTTTTGTTTTTTCTTCAGCTGAGAATCAATCTTGGAACCTTATATAGATGTGTATAATATTTTTGAACAGACTTAAGTAACATTTTAAAATTGTCATTTAAGGTATTAAAACAAAAAATCTGGTAGCTAAATTTGGAACTGGTAACAGAAATTAAAAAAGACATAGACTGTGAAGATTGTAGATGAAAAAACTCCCAAAAAATGAAGATAGAGCAGAATTAGTTTATAATTTTAACTAACAAAAAATATATTTCAAGATTAAATATACTAAAATATTCATTATGTTAATTAATTGTTTAGTGAAATATGAAAAATGTATTAATGCAAAACTTAAAAATCAAAAACTATTATTAAAAAATTTGTAATAACAGTTAATATATCTAATCTTATGAAATAGATAGCAGTATTCGGAAAATAGTTTACAAACATTTTAAATGCTAAATACTTTATAAATCACCCAGACTTGAATGAGATGAATAAAAAGCAAACAACCCCCCCCCAGATAATTTATTAAAAAGACAAGTACAATAGGAATAATAATAAAAAAAGAAGAAAATAACTAAAAATGAATGTGTCGATGTAAAATATTGTGAAAGTTAGTTAAGGCAATAGAAAATATAATTATGAATAAATACGAATAAAAATATCAATGAAATAAAATTTATCTTGATATTAACAGTACAGTAAAATAAACAATAAGAAAAAAACAGATGACATGGTTACTAAAACAGAGATGATACTCTGAAGCATGTGAAAAGAATAATTATATAAAAATAAAATAACTCATACATTAACATCAGTTGAAATGGACATATTCTAAATTAAAAAGATAAGCAAACTATTAAATTTACACAAATAATAATAAAAAAAACTATAGATATTTACAATGTTATACATAAAATGTACTAGTGATATAACAAAAAATGGAAGATTGGAAGCAACAATGATATTGATATTTAAAAAAAGTGAAAAATATTTTAAGAATAAGGCATAAATCAGTTCTCGATCAGCTTATTATTATGTATAGGATAATTATTTAGATAATTATAATCATATTATTTATTCTATTCCAAATCTGTTTATTGTAAAATTCAGTAATAAATGGATTATATTTTGACTAATAAAAGTATGTATTTCAACACTGTGACATGTTTGATAAATTCAATATAGTAAATGATAATCAATTAAAAGAAAATACGAATTTGAACTTTAAAAAAGTTGTTAATAAATGCTTTTTTTTTTGGTTTAAATCAAAGTATACTTATGTAGATATAAAACTTAGGCATTTAATAAAAAAAAACAGTATACAGATTTGAATCCATGTAGAAAAGTATGGAAAGATGTATACTGGAATTAATAAGGTGGAATTCACAGTGAAATATATGAAGACAGAAAAACATTTGAAATCTTAAAACTAAACTTCAAAAGATTGTGCTTAAAAAAACCTATATATGAGATGGCCAAATAAGACAGGATGTTTGATGGAATGATGCAAAGAAAAAAAAGTTATAGTTAAAAGAAGCAAAATAAAATATGGAGTATTTGATAATGGTTGAAAATGACAAACTGATTTCATTCATTTCATAGATAATGAATGCTATCTATGATATCAATAATTTTGAAATCCAATACATAAATCAGCTCATATTTGATGATTGTGTTATTTCAAATATAATTATGATTGAATTATTGGAAATTTTAGATATAATTAAACATAGGTAATTCCTCATTCCACTGCACAAGATCAATTGTTTAAATTTATCTCATGTACAACTTACTTATTGTGTTATGCAGTTTTAGAAAAAACAATTATCAATGGACTGTTAAAATTTTGGCCTAAAACATGCAGTCATGAAGAGATGTTATTGGAAAAACTTGAAAAAAATTTGGTTGTGACAGAACTTTTTAAATTTGTAAAAAATTCAGAAACTCATCTTTAAACAAATATTAAATCTATGTCAAGCCTCCAATTTTAAGTTGCAGAACAAGCATTCTACTTTTTGAATAATTAATATATTTAACAAACAAATTCTAATGCAATTTTTATCCATTATGTTTCCAACATTATTACATTTCTAAAAAATAATGGAATCAAATAATTGTATCCCTGTTTATCATATGCTCTAAACTTTTATGGAAATGAATAGTAAATTATTTAATGAAATAATGGCTTCTTATAAAACAGAGAAGAAGAAAAAAAGAACAAGATGATTTATGGAAAAACCTGTCCCAATTAGAGATAATCATAAAGCCTAAAAAGTCAGTTGAACTATATTTTAGAATTGCTGGTATTTATACATATCCAGAAAAAAATATGTTTTATTTTACCAAATAAAAGAAAACTGACTATGTTCTGTTGCTGCAGAACAAGATCTGGTTACATATGAGGGAATTCTATCCAAACAAATCAATTTTTTATTGTGGCATATTAAACAAACACAAAAATACAGCATAAAAAGTTAATTGAAATTAATTATTTGGTACTAAATATTCATATCAGAGCTGCACTATTTCCTTTACTATCTTTATGTATACAATTTTGTATAGCTAATTCATTTAAGAATTGCTCTTTAATACTTTTTATATATAAATGCAAAGATGACTTTAAATACAAGCCTTTGAAGGTATATAAAACCCAAAATTCTTATGAATAAAAACAAAAAATGGATCTATATGCCAGTGAACTGGAGATGGAACAGGAAAGCTTAAATAACATCTAAAAGATTCTGAGATCAGTTTAACTTACTTTCAGAAGTACAATTGATAAAAGATTTTGTACTGATTTTCACTTGTGAGGAGCTTAAAAATATTCTATGAAAGAACTTATTTTCATGATCCCAAATATAACTTTTCTGATCTAGCCATTAGCTCCATAATCATCAAAGCTTTTGAAAATTATTATACCCAAGATTTACAATGGAATACAACCACGATCTGTAAGAAAACCTAAAAAACAACATTATAAAAGATTTTCAAAATTTGTCATATTATTGATTCAATATAATCTGGTAAACTGGATTATAAGCTATAATCATTGCTAAAAAAATTTACTTCAATTATGACACAGACTTTGAAGGCTTTTCTACAACCTGTAACTACAAATCAAAAATATGCAAACAATTACTTATGCAGAATGATATGCAAGAGAAAGGCATATTAATGGAGTGGATTATAGGGCTTAATAATAAAAAGTGAATACAATGGTGCAACGAGCAAGGTAATAATGAGGATCAATAGCAAACTGACTTTGTACATGATCTCCTGTTATGATAACTAAAATTAAGAGTTGGAAGTCAATGTGAAGCAGCTATATATAAATAGGAGAAAAATCTGATCTTATGATAAAATAAAGCCTCAAATTCAAATATCACAATACAATATTTTTTCCTTACCAAAAAGTGCATGAAAGATTTGATGTTGAGAATAAAAGAAATCTACAGAAATAAAACTTCCAATTAGTCTGCATGAAAAAAAATCAACCACATTTTCAACTAGTCATAGAAAAATAAAATATTGAGATAATTTATATGCAATTGCTAAACTGTCATTCACCTTGCCATCCTACCATCCATCCCGCTGGAAGCCCAAAACCTCTCCTTTGGTTTTTTTAGAGAATGATCAAGGTTGACAGGTTCACAATATAATACAACTCCCTCTAATGCTAAAAACTCAATATGAAAGATAATATTAAAGTTAGAGAAATTTTATTTACAATTTTAAATATTTGATATATTTTCAATATCTTTTCTCTGAGGATTTTTTAATAAAAACTGTGTATTTACATGAGTAAAAAAGGTAGTAAGTGCATTGGTCAATGCATATTGTCTCACAAAAAAAATTTTTTTATCATATAGTTACAAAAAAAAAAAAATACATAAAAAACACACAATATAATAAAGAAATTGGTTTTATTATAAAAAGTGTGCCTATTCATAAGTATGTGATGGTGGATATCATAAATATATAATGTTTTTTTTATTTTATGTAAAGTAATATCTTTATTAACAGAAACGAAAAAATATTTACTTTTTTCTCTCTATATATATATAATTATTTACATACAATTTTTGATTTGCATTTCACTTTTTCAATACTCTTCTCATACTCATTATCTTATATGTTTTTCACTTCTTGGATGACTATTCTTAACTAAATAAGAATTTCATTCCCATATCTCACATAATGTGCATCCTGTGTTTGCCAAAATCATTTCCATCACTCCTTTTGATAGGTTTAAACCTTAAGCATTGGTTAAAATATTTATTCCATTAATTTTTCTAGTTTCCTTTGACAGTTATACTTTTCATTGTCAAGTATTATACCACATATTATTGACTACATTGTCTTTAAAATGAGTACCAAAACCATTACATTATGCAGATGACAATTTTTTAATATCCTGTAGCATTAATCTTTTCAAATTTGTAATCTGAATTATGAAATACTTTTTTTCTTATCTGTTAAAATGCATTGCATTCTTAGAATAAATGTAAATAAGTTTTCTCTTTGGCCCTATAAAATATACACAAAGCCTCCAAGTTCATGTTTAGTCATCTATTTAAGTATGTTGTTGTTGGTAGTATGCCATTCAATAATTTGAAAATAAATTTCATATAAATTGAGGAGCATAGACCACCAAACTCATGGCTATGAATCTCTGATTCAGATGTAAATGAAACTAAAAATTAACTATGCCAATGTGGAGATAGTATTAATAATGATAACTTTCTCAATGTTATATATTATATACATACACACACAGATATCTATTTCTAACTTTCTGTGCCTGTTACATTTTAATAAAAAATAAAAAAAATTCTCATGATTAAATATTTTATTTAAACTAAAATTAACATCAATTTAATTTACATTTGAATATTTATTTTTAATAAAAAATCAATTTTTTAAAAAGTCTTTTTAAAATCTACTTGCTATCAATCATACTAATTAAAAACTAAATTTACATTCTGCAATTAGTGTTCTAAAATGCAATCAGTCATTTTTCAAGAACAAAGCTAATTAAGAATTAATAGAAGAATGGAATAACGGTAAATGTTTACCAAGCAATAAATAGTAGACTAAAAAATAAATGAATAATCATAATATGTAAGTAAATGAAAACAGATTTTTTTATGAGGAATATCTAGCTGTGATACTAGATGATTTTAATTGCCGTATTGCTAAAATAATTAAGAAGAGAGGAAATCTGAAATAATAATCTAATAAAATATTAAAGTTACAGCACTTGAACAAAAACAAAAACCTCGGAATTAAAAAAATAATAAAATTTTTGTTAAGTATTTTTTAAATAAATGTTTAAAAAGATTTAAAAATACTTTTGGTACAATTGTTTTAAGAAAATGAAAAAAGCCATTTCTATGAATTTATGTGCATATTTTCTATTAAATAAATAATCCAATCGTTTATTATCTGGAAATCTGTAAGTTCAAGCTCCTGGAATAGCTGCAGTTATGATCCAAGGTCCTTTATTTCCTGAAAATGCCATTATACCACTGAACTAAACCTAGCAGGGCTAATCTCCAATGATATAAATACATGGTAATGGCATAAATGGGACAAATAGGGTGTAATGCCCAAGAGAGAGAGACTCTTAACGAAACCAAATTAAATTCAGAGTTATAAAGAAAGTTAGTGCAAATTAAAAGAGAAGACTTTATAGAATGATGAAGAATGCTAACTCTCTCATGGTTATAAATTTAAAGATAGTGACTTAAATATTAATTAGTTAAGATGGACATGAAATAATAATTTTTAAACCATATGCTAGTTAAAGTTCATTTATCTATATTCCTTCCAATATAATTTATAGTTATTCTATTTAAATAATTGAAGTAAGTGAAATTCAGGACTTCCAATTTAAAAAGTAGTGATAATTTATTTACACCAAGTAATAATAAGTAACAAGCAAAATTAATGACATACTAAAGAATGTAAACTTAATGTATAATAATTACTTAAATGTTTATACCTATGGTGATGCTAAACAACTTATTTTCAGAACAAGAGGAAAATATGTGTTTATGTTAATTTTATCAAAGGAATACAAAATTTATAAGGAATCCATAATTTATTATGATTAATTACTGTGACTATATTAAGAAATTTAAATAAGGTATTCATATGACATTTAATTGTTATTTAAAATTGTGACTAATTATGGATGATTTTCCGCTAATTATGCATGTTTACTCATTTATTTTTTAATAAATAAACATATATTTTAAGAAAGCTTCCAAATACATATATAACAAAATTTAAGGTGAAATTGAACAATCTACAATGATGGTGAGACATGAAATATCCATAATTCAATTGCACATTAGATTTCATGAGTCGTTAAAATATCTACTATCTATGGAATAACAACAATACTGAAGTAATATTTAAAATGTATTCCATTTAAGTTACCAATATGATTTTATCAAAAGGATATTTGGACATATTAATCCATTTTAGATGATTATCACACAATACACTATTATGGAGTATAATTTCCATTAGCATATATACATACACATATACATATAGCAGTCACTTGTAAATGATATAGCCATTTCAAGGAAAGAAAAACTGCTCTGGAAATGAGTTTTGCGAAAGCTATACATATTAATTATTGTTAATATATTCTCCTTTACTTTTTTTTGCATTTCTCATATTAAAAAAAAATTATCATCTCCTCTTATACACTTTAATGCAATTTTTTTATATACTTCCTTCTTTATTTTACTTAACAGTTTTGACTGTCCTGCGGTCTTCATCAGAGCTCTCTAACTTTTACTTTTCTCTCTCTAAACTGTAGAAATAGAAGTGAAAGTTATATAGAGCTTTGATGAAGACTGTAGGACAGTCAAAACTGTAAGCAAAATAAAGAAGAAAGTATATAAAAAAAGAATGCATTAAAATGTATAAGAAAAGATGATAAAAAAAAAAATTACTATACAAATTACTTTGTGAACCATGAATACATCTACATTTAGAATAATCTGGTCCATTTTTTTAATTGTTTCATATTGTGTAAAGCAGTCTTTTAATTTCTTTCACAGAAAATTTTTACTTCTGAAATACTTCAATACCATATCTAATTGTAGCTCTCAAATGTATTTTATTCTCTGCCATAAGTTCACAATGGAAACAATATTTTTATAATGTAGAAATACTTGTTTTTGTTTTTAATCAATTCAAATTAAAAATTCCATTTTGGAACCTGGCTAACATTTTTTCATAAAAATTTAAAACAATAATGGAGCAAAGAAATATTCTAGTTTAACACCATTTTATATTTCAAATACTTCAGATTTTCCACTTATAGTAATAATACATCTTGTAATTTTGGTGGGACAATCAATTAACTTAAAACAAAGCCATAAACATGTTAGATTAAATGAATCAAAAGCTTTGACCAAATCAATAAAGCTAATGTATATAACATCATTTCATTCCAGACAATTTTCATGCATAAATCTGCCACAAAAATAGTATCTATAATGCTCCTTGATTCTTTAAAACCACATTAAGACTAGTAATTATTCACTATGATTAAAGCAATCTATTCAACAAATGCTTAAAAGTACCTTTGTTGCAATGAATAATTATCTGCTACGATAATAACTATAATCTTATCTATTTCCTTTATTATTAAAAAATTGGAACAATAGAAGCATCTATAACAATTTCCATTAAAGTTCTAACATTGTGAATGTAGAAGTCTGATTACCATCTTTTTTTTTTTTCAAAATATATCATAGCTTTGGAAGAATATCTATCCATACATTATTTCTCATCTTGTTTTCATTTCTTTATCAATAGTTCATCCATAAAAATTTCTATTGTAGTCCTAACATTGTGGATGTAGAAGTCTGAGTACCATCTTTTTTTCAAAATATATCATAGAATTTGGAAGAATGTCTATCCATACATTATTTCTTATCTTGTTTCCATGTCTTTATCAATAGTTGCCTTCTCTTGACTATACTTCCTATTTCCAAAAAGATTTTTTTGTTATTTTGTCTATTTACCTTATTTATTTCATCTTTGACTTCTTTGCTTTGCATAACAGATTATTTGTTCATTATCTTTTCTCTGAACTGCATCATAATTTCTTGTTGATCATCTTCAACAATATTGAGCAAATCAATTTTGTTTTTCGGGGTTATTATTTCTAGTTCAATACTTATATTCATTGAGTTAAATTGTGTAAAGCATTACAATGTGATTTACAATTGTCAAAATTTTTATATTCATGACTTGATACCAAGCAAGTTAAATAAATCCACAAATGATTATTATTAATAATTTGTTAAATAAGAGATTATATTCTTCCCAGACATAATTTTAACTCTCAGTTAAAGACTAATATACTGCATTTACATAAACCTGACATATATTCCTGTTTAATGCTATAAATGATTCTACTGTATCATTTTTCAATGAGTTGTACAGATCCCTGTCATTTGTTTATCTTCTTTTCTATTTCTTTGCCAACTGTTCCTTATAACTGTTTAAATTTTCTGTCTAATTCTAATTATATTCACTTATGAGATTCTGTTAATTTGTTCTCTATGTTTTATTTTTTACATAGCGCCTAAAGATTATTAAAATAAAATTTTCTGTTTAATCATGGATATCTAACTCTTTTTTTAAAGAAAAAAAACCATTAATAATTATAAAAATAAAATATATTTTAAATTTATTAATAAAAATATCATTGAACTAAATGAAAATATATTTAAAATAAAAAAACAAGCTTCTAAAATAAAATTGCACCTTTTATCTTCACAAACAAAATAGAAAAAAATCCTAAAGTTTTGAGCAATGTATAAGTAAAATTAGAATTACTATTTGCTGATTATACTTCCACTTTGATACAAAAAGGAAAGTGTAAATCTATTTCATTATCATTAAATATAATTCATTAAATGGGATAAATCATGCTGAAAGAATAATTAATACAAAGTGATGCTAATCTAAAAAAGAATTCTTGTAAATAAAATAATGCAGGCAGTGTCAAATTAGTACAGGACTAAAATGGATAACTCGGCTTTTAAGAATTATAAAATATCTTGCAAATAGAAAATATAGATCCTATATTAACCAATAGCATTTTTAATAAGTGATAGTTTTTCAGCAATTTTTGTTTGAATTTTTTTTTTTTTCAGGATAATGTTAATCAATTTTCTAACTCATTATTTGTATGAGGAAAAAAAAAAAAGTTAATGATGCAACAAACAGGTAAGTAAACTAAATTGGCGATTTAACCCTTATATGACAAACATATGTGCCATTTTAGTGTTCTTTGTATATATTTGCATTTGTTCTATAAATCTTAATTTAGAGAGAAGGTTTGTATGTACAATATGTTAGCTCTATAAGCCTTTGTTATAGATATTTCACTGTATTCACACACAAAAAAATATTTACTTGGAATAAATTTACTCTCCAAATGATCTCTGAAAATGTTAAGATTTTTGTAAACGGCTTACTTTTAAACAAAAGGAAACAGTTGCAGGCAAACAAAGCAAAGATGTCTCTTTAAAAAATGAGCAAAAATAATTAAAAATTGGGGAAAGTTAATCATTTCTTATTTTAAAAAATGGTAAAACAGTAATCTTTGAATTATAAAAATTAAAAAAAAAAATGTGTTACAATTTTTTAAATAAAATAATAAAAAGGCCACTTCAAAATAATAAAAAAATCTGTCCATATGGACAATATTGTGTTTAGCCTGTCATTTGTCAATCATAGATGTGAAAAAACAATACTTTGAAAATGTATTTATAAAAAATTAAAAAAAAGACCATATTTTTCTATAATACTAATTTCAGAATCAGAGGAAGCAGATATTGTATACACAAAAATCAAGTAGGCATATATATGATGGATTAAAATTTCATATATAAAATATATATATATTACCATTACAAAATTTCAAACCAATTACTTAATTTTTAATTAAAATGCAATTATGTTCAAAATAATTTTAATATTAGTTCTCATGAAAACAGCACAGAAGCAATTATAGAATATTACATATTCTCTAACTAAAATTGAATAGGGCAAAAAAATGTGAAAACACATTGAAAGAAAATTGAATACATTTAAATAATATATATCAATTAAACACTTTTATAAAATATAACTTTTTATATAAATTAGAACTTAAAATATTCAATTCTAAATACACTACCAAATTATATAATATACAAATTTTGATTAATCATATTTTAATACACTTGAATCCTAGAAAATATATTTATCAGTAATATTATACATTAACAATATTATATAAGGTAGACAAAATTATAGATCAAAAGGTATTTACATTTTTATTATTATCCATAGTACAGATATTATCAAAATTAATAACAAAGTACAATGCAGCAGATTTACAATTTCTAAAACAAATTCTGTTCAAGTTTTTTTTTTCTGCTTATCTTATTTTTTACTTAATAAATTTTTGTTTTAAGAATGGTAATATATTTGCAGCCTTGAAATAACTCACTGTTGCACTTCAGAATAGCTCATTCCACATTACAGAGAAACAATAAGAAAAAAATCCTTTATCCAGGTTAATCAATTTCTTGGCTAACTTTATCAATTTTTCTTCATTTTATCCTCCAGCTAAAAACCGGTATCTCTATTTATTGACCAATAGTTATAGTATTAATATTGTACTGGTCAAAACATGTAGATACATCTAACATGAGTTGGAACTAAAAAAATTGTATTTCAAACCCAGTCAATCCAGAGATTTAGGTCAATGACCAATCTGGTTTGAACCCATTCCCTATGGCCCAGATCAAACACCTAATGAATAACATAATGATTGCGCACAAGAATTTATTCTTAAGTCCAGCCCACTAGCAGAGCAAAAAAGACAATGATACTTATATATTAACTACATTATAACTGAACTAAAATAAGCATATGCATGGCTGTATGTGTGGAAGTGGAGAAAAGGGAATTCAAATGACTCAATTAAGTTAGACAATAAAAAATAGTTTAATATATTGAATTAATTATATACATTAATGTGTGTGTAAATGAGTGGTCTACCAAATGGTAGATAATTACATATTTGGATTCATGCTGATGATTCTCATATGCTCTTTTATTAACAAAATAGTACATATACATTAATACACATCTTTGGTGGGTACAGTATTAAGATGCCAATCATTTATTAAATAGATTACATAAGATTGCTATTAATGTTTTGGTTTACGTTTCTGAAACACAGTGACTAACATTATTTCCGAGATTCATTACATCTATATAAAAAACTATTTTCACGACATGTCGGTCATCAAAATAAATAAAATACATTTGAAAAATGATATTTGATTATATGACAAAATATTTATTGAAAATTCTTTTAATTAGCACTGTTAAGAAGAACATTTTATTTCCCCAAGGCATATACTCTTAAATACAGAAATAATAAATTACGACTGTGGGACTGTATAGTAAGACTGAAATAACATTATTAATTAATAAAATTAGTAATATTCGACATTTACAGATATTTTTAGGCAGAGTGCAATTTTAACATTAACACTAGGAAATGAAGCAAAAAAAATAATAAAATAAGAGATGGCGGTACTGATATGATAGCGAAGAAATAAAAAGGAAAGGTCGTGCTTCCGGACAAAAAAAATGAAGGGCAGTGCTTAGAGAAATGTAGTTGGGCATGATGTTGGGGTAGGTCCCAGTAAGCTCAACTATCCGCAGAACAGAACATAAGGATAAATCCATGGGATTGATCTTGTCACAACCACCAGATTGGAAGCACATATATATATTCATAAAAATAAGCTGAATGTCAGTAATGCAGTATGGATAAATGTCACTAATGACATTAAATAGGATTTACTGTTTTAAAATAAATGCTTCCTTGTTTTAATGCTATAATTTATACAAACGATACACTATACCACTATAATATATATATAGAGAGAGAGATTTCCTTTAATAAAAAAATACATTAAGATTTTTCCCCTCCTTTTCTGCTATTTAAAATAATTCAATCCCACCTTCGTGAACTTTGATAATAACTAGAATATTTAAATATGTAATATTTTAAGAGTATGAAAAATAAAAAAAAATTAGCAGTTGTGTAGAAAACAACTAATAGGTCACCCTTTCAGAATTTAAATAACTAACATTTTAAAATATTTCAAATTGCTAATTAGCTTGAGTGATGGATTTACCCCATGTAGAATTACTTCATTCTATTTGGAATTGAACAAATAACAATTTTTATAATAAAAATTAACATAAAATGTTGACTTGTAAAAACAATCTAGCAGGCGTATTAATTAATCATACATTATGGTTTGAAGGGACATTAATAACTTTAATTCGTGGAGGTTTAACTAAAAAGAGGAAAGAAAAATTTTAAGAAATTCTACTTATCAGGTTGCTTGAGATTGGCATCTTAATAATAACAAAAGCATAAATATAAAACCAAGTAATAAATACATATAAATAAATAAAAGCACCAAAGTTAAAAAAAGTTGGAGCATATGAGATAGGATTAGATTTATAAAAATCATTTGAGAGCACTTTACATTTACATATTAGAAAGAAATAAAGTTAAAAAATACATTAGGAGAAATATTGATAGCAGGATTTGAGATTAGTTAGACTAGCTTTACTTTTAGGTTGGGGCATGAAAATACTGATTTACCTTGCTCAATTCTAAGAGTCCATTTTAAAAAGTCCAGCTTGTGCATGGCAGTTCAGGGATCCATGTGAGTTCTTAGGTAACAGCAAGCTACTGATCAGCATTCCAAAGTTTTCAGGTTAGGTTTTTCCTTCATTCTAGGGCAGCAGGATAGGACGGCAATGGAAGATGACCACACCAGTGTCAGGAAGGGTGATTGGCTTTGTCTACTCGATCATCATTTTAAGTTTCACACCAGCATGGATTATGTTAACAACATGATTTTCTCAATAGTAGCTAACCATTGGTGTTTGAAATAAGCCCATTTTATAACCCGCTCAGGTATTTGTGGAATGCTTTTAACTTTTTATTTCTAGCCCAAACTCTAATCTTCGATCTAACAAAATCTTACATTTTCTTTATTAATTGTTCTTGAAAATGCAATCGTTAGATAATATTCCAAAAATATATTCAAATCTATTTCCAGATTGGAAATAGATTTGAGAAAAATGTTTAGAACAAAAGTACAATCCATTAGTCTTATTCCCCATTTTATTTGCAGTAAAAACTTTAATTAAAAATTCCTTCCCAAGATTAAAACAATATTATATCCCTCCCCCTTTAATTATTTTTGAACAATTAATGGTTGCATTTTCCATCTTGGATTTTACAAAAATATACAGTTTAATTAAATAATAATAATTTAAAAAGTTTTATAAACAATGTATTCTAAAATTAATATTTTGTTAGTATGTTTACTCCTGTAATACACCTGGGTCTTGTTTTACGTGGATTTATTAACATGATTTTGAAGCTATGCGATTCATGTTTCTTCGGAAGTCGAACTCCGATAATGCGCTATTACTTTAAATAATAAATTTCGTGCACTTACGTCACATTGAAAGTAATAGCACATTATTGGAATTCGACTTTCATATTAGTAATTTCAATATTTTTAGTGCTTTATAATAGTAAGATTTTATGCAATAATGAAATTAAAATCATGATTTCCACATTTTATGTATACCCACATTAAATTTTACAAGATTATAATGTAAATTTGTTCAAACATTGTGCGTGTTAATTTTGCATTTTAAATCACATTCTGATTTTTGCTTTTTAAAAAAGAACATAATCAATTATTAATCATTTAGTGTCTGCAAGTTTATTTTTAATTATTTTCTTATTAATGACACTGCTCATGAACGTGCTCTTAAATTCCAACAAGAGCTAAATGGTTGTATGTCTGGATATCACGAGCTTCATAAACAATAAAATCATTGTCTCAAAGATTAATTATTAATTACGTTGTCACCAGAAAACCATTAACACAACATGAGAGTGAGGTTGGCGCTAGTTGTATTTCCTCTTGTGAAGAATCTGATTTTTTACCAGTTTGCAAACGAACCTATTTATCGGCAAGTAGCGATAATAATTAAAACATGTATAAAAAAATGTCAATTACTGTACTACAAATTATGCATAAAAATATATTGTTTTGAATAAAATTAAATATTATAGTTAAAAAAACTTTGTCTTGTATCAATTTTTTTCAAATTTGAAATTTTTTATTAGTCATATTTTATTTCCTTATTTTTTTTTTGCATGAATTTTAAAGTAATTTTACGTTGGTGCTTTAATTTTATGCGTTTTTGAAAAATCACAGTCCGTATCCCCCCTTTTTCAAGGTAAGTTACGTCTATTTTTGCACAATTTCTTTTGCGCATGTTTTCTGAGGAACCTATCTATCGCGTAAAACAAGACTCAGGTGTATATATATATCTGAGCCAGACCTATGTATTTTAAATGTGAAGAAAAAAAATTAATGATAAAAAAAATATTGAAAAGCTAACTATATAAATTTTTGGCGCGCTTCTCAGAAATATATACATGAAAAATACATACATAAATAAAGGTGTGAGATGGGACATAAGGTTTGAATAACGATTAGTAGTTGGTGAGTGGATAGAACCATGAAGCTCAATCTTGGGCTAAGATTGGCTGCTTCAGTATGAAACAATGACTTGATTGGGATCTGATTTGAACCCAGGTCATTGCCTGTCAAATATATGCTAATAAAATCCTTTAGTATATAAACTTTTACATTACTAAAGAAAAAAAGAACAGACAGACACGAAGGAAGGGAGGGAGGGGGATAGATGGATGGATGGAATGATGAACAGATAGACGAAAGGAAAAAAAGAAAGAGTGAACAAATATTGTTTGTTTAAATTATTTTAAAAAATAAGATTTTATATGAATTGTCTAATCATTTGTGATTGTTTTATTTTTCTTTGCTTTTTTTGATCACTTCAAAAATATAAATCGCAAATATGAGTAGTCAATTGTTTGGCTAATTAAGATATTTAATATACTTAGTTTAAGTATCATATGACTCTATTTAGAATATATACATATTAATAGTTTTGGATAATTTTGTAAAGAAATTTAACCTAGAAAATAGAATAAAAGATAAAATGAAATAATATAAAAATTTATTTGCTTCTTTGTATTTTTAATTCAAACTAAGTATATTAAATATCTTAATTAGCCAAACAATTGACTACTCATATTTGCCGATTTATATTTTTGAAGTGACCAAAAAAAGCAAAAAAAAAATAAAACAATCACAAATGAATAGACAATTCATATAAAATCTTTTATAAACAATCAACCATACATATTACATTCTTCGTAAATAAAAATATCTTCCAGCTTAATAACTTCATTTTATTATCCTTTTTTCCTTCCAATCTTTTTACCTCTGTAAATCTTTAAATGAGATTTAAATATGGAATTACTACTAGTACATGTTCATATTTAATATTGTTCTTTTGTTCTTTCTCACAACTGTGCTCCTATGGCATACTCATCTATATTTGAATTAACAAAGAGTTTTAAAAGGTTTTTAATAGTTAGCAGACCATAATGTTGATTAAAATGACATAATTTTAATTAATTTTTTATTAGCAAATAAAATAATTTTATCTGATAAGTTTTTTATTTTTGAAATATAATAACAATTTTTTCTTCCCTTGAAAATAAACTTAAACTGTAGATGAATATATTATATATGAAGATAAATATATATATATGAAAAGAAAGTTTCTGTTAACACTAACTGAAATAATTATAGAAAATATACAAACCATTATACAATTACAAATATCCAGTAACGCCCTCTGTTTAAAGATCTATATCTCAATAATATAATAATATAGATCTTTAAACAGAGGGCGTTACTGGATATTTGTAATTGTATAATGGTTTGTATATTATATATATATATATATTCAGAAGGGATTTGAACTATGACTTTAAAACTACTTGCAGCAACCAACACCATCTCACACATCTGATACCCATGACCACTTGTATATAAAAAGATAAATGATCTCCAATATACATATTTCATACTGAACCAGCACTCATCAATTGGTCCAGATCATCTCCCCACACATATATATAAAACCAGTGCTCAGTTTATATTAATGTGGCAAATCTTCAATCTTATATATATATGAAGGGGTGGGTGGGATGATAATCTGAACTGACTGATGAGTGCTGGTTCAGTACAAGATATATAGGAGATAATTTATCTTTTTCACATTACGAGATCATGTGTATAAGTTTTATAACATGGAGTGGATAGCTTGAAAGTCTGAATTTAAATGCTCTCTAATTACATTAAGTTCAGTATAGACAATATACTTATATTTAAATATTAAATATATACAATAATCTATTTTAATTTGATAGAATTGGGCAACCTACATGTAAATCACCCAAAGGCAATCTACATGTGCATTCCACATTCTGACATCACAGACTAATAATTTTTTAGTCAAAATAAGTCAGAGATCACATGACCCTATTCTCTTAAGATTGTAAGTTATAAACAATGAGGATTGCCAATTCCTCAACAAGCTTTATGATAAATGCTTAGCTAGAGAAAGCATTTAAAATATCTCTGTCAGGACCCCCCTAAACCTCTGACCATGGTTTTGTGCTTTGGCACTCCTCAGAGGTGCTAGGACAGGTTCAGACACAAGATCTAAAAATATTTTTTTCTTTTACAGGCCACTGAGGTCAAGAAAAAACAAAAAACTCTTAATTATTTTATGAAAGTTATTGACAGCAAATAATGATGACAAAGTACCAAAAATAATGATGCAAATGATTTATTTACATATACACAAAATAACACATACATTAGTGTAATTTTAGTTAATTGACATAAGTTTTGAGATTCTTTATGATGAATAAACCTTTCTAAATTTTATTAGTATTACTTTAAATTATGCATAGATATAGTATACAGTATAATTAAATGTTTCAAACAAAGTGATACCCACTATTTTAGAGTATTATTAACATTAATTGTTTAATTCCAATCTACTTCATAGACATCTAACCACTTTCACCTCTCATTATCCCTCTATTAAGACTGAACAAACCCTGCTAAAAGAATACACGATTATAAACTAAGAGTAATCTTACAATTGATTGCTAGGATCAATTTCAGGCTCTGATATTAGCAAGGAAATAAAAATAATCACTAATTGTATAATACATGAAATAATATCTATACTACAATAATTTATACATAAAACCAAATACATGTGTAAATTATACACATACAATAGAAATAAACTTGTACCACATACTTGTGGACTGGCAGTTGCAAACGTATCACTATCGGACTGGCATATGATCTATGACAAGAACTTTTCATCTACCAGAAAATACTGCACTAAATGAATAAATGAAGATAAGTGCCCAATAGTCCACAAATGCTTTTACAATCATTTAATATTAATGCATTACATAAGAATGAGTTTCAGGTGTAAGAAACATAACCTTAATTGATGGTTAACAGCCATCCATTTCTATTAATTATTTCCACTTTGGAACCAAAGAATAGTTTGCTCAAACTAATATCTATTTAATATAACCTAAATCTAGCTTGTCTATGCAACATGATTGAATCACTCATAATTTATAAATTTACTACTATCTTTACCACTTTCTCCCTCAAAAATTTAATTTTTCCCCAACAGGTCTTGACCCCTATCCCTACATCAGGGTCATCTTCCCTCGTGATTAATTTGATGGCATTTTCTAGAGAGTCTTATTCTCTATCCTGGCAGTTTTCAGAGTCTTATTCTCTATCCTACCTCTCAAATTAAACTTCTTCCATTTGAATTTCTCCCTAGGTTCTTTTCGTCTATGAGATATTGCTTGTCCCATTTACACTTGGTCTCAGGAGCCATAATTCTCCCAAGCTCTGGTTTTCACACAAGGCCTCTGTATTCTTCCTTCAGGGTATACTCCTGTCCCTGTTTCCACTCTACCTCATTGTTTAGACCTACTGAGCCTAAATCATCGCATCCAATGCAACTCCCCAACTTCACTGGATGAGTTTCTTCTGGTTTCAAGCCATCTTTTCTCTCTATCTCCATATGGATCTCTGTGTCTTCTTTCACCAGTTCTGACTCATCCTGTCCAACACTATCTTATAAATTTTCTACTCCAATCTCTCCTGCATCTTCTTTTCCTTCACCTTTTTCCTCATAGCTTCCTCCCTTATCCAGTCTCTCTCTATCCTTATGACTTGCTCTATGACCATTTCTCTCTATCCCTATCACTTGCTCAATGATTGTTTCTTCCCTCCTTAATCTTTGCTCAGATGGGTCTTCCCTCATCTCTACTATATCCTGGTCGACCTGATCTTCATTGAAGATCTCCTGTTTTGTCTCTCTTACTTTTAAAGTATTCCCCTCATCTCGACCTTTCATTTCCACTCCATCCTGTTCCATCCCTTGTACCTCTAAGGCTATACCTTCCTCCATTTTTATGACACTTCATTCTCCTACCTCCTGCATCTTTAAACTATCAACTTCCTCCCAATCCTTGATCCCCATGCTACCCTGATCCTTCTTCCCATGTTTTTGTTTCTCTGACCCTTGCCAAGGTGAAGCTTCCATTCTTTTTTCTATCTGGTCCAATATTTCCTTCATTGTTTATCAAGTCTTCTTCTATGCCTGTATTCTTCCTCCATGTCTAAAATTTTTCTTCGATATCTGTCTCCATTTCTAAAAGTTCTTTTTCTCCTTTACCCCAGTAACACAAAGTCTATCTGTGGTCTGATGATGTCCATCTCTTTTGCATTGTTAGCAATCCTTCTCGGGATGCAATCCCATATCTCTTCATATCTTCACTCATGATCTTTATTTCCCCGACTTCTCCCTCTTTCCTTTCTTTCTCCCATTTCTCTAACCCCATATCTTTTCATATCCTCACCTACGATCTTTATTTCCCAGAACTCTCCCTCTTTCCTTTCTTTTTCCCATTTCTCTAACTCCACTACTCCATATTACTTTCCATCTATGGTTTTGATCTTGATCTCCTATGTAATTTTGTGCTATTAATATGTTGAAAAGAAATTTACTGATATTATGGTCCCTTCCTCTACCAGCCTAAACCCACTATAGATTCACTAACTCATTTTATCTCCTGTCTTTCTGATCAGTAGTGCCAAACATATTTATCTACTTCATATATATGCAAAAACAAAGGAAAGTTGCGCTAAATAATGGTAATAACAAGGTGTTGCCCAACATTTTATATATATACTTAAAATAAAATTTACATAATAAAATTTTATGAAAAATGGAATCTTACCCAAAGTGCCTGTTTCCTTCCTATTTTAAGCTGCATTTGTTTCTAAAAACAACTTACCCAAAGTGCCTGTTTCCTTCCTATTTTAAGCTGCATTTGTTTCTAAAAACAACTTATATTACTATGCCATTATTTGAGTACACATACACTAATCTTGTCCACTGATCTTATCTCACTCATTTCATTGACCACATCCAACTCGATGCAGGTAAAATATAACTTAAAAAAAAAAACACTGGGTCCTCCCTTATTTTTTTTAATTCTTTTACCACTCCTGATGACAATTTTTTATAAGGGCAACTCATAGCCATCCCTAGGCACCACTCATCAGTGAGCAAGGAAAATTACACACATGCATAATACATACATCATACATTTAAATTTTCAAATTAATATTTGTTATAAGACCAGTTTATGTATAATTACCAAATGTTTCACATTAATTACCATATGGGTATATATCAAATCTGTTTCAACAAAAAAAAAAACTTTGAAATCTAAGGTGTATGCCCCCCCCCCTAAAAAATTTACATATATAGTAGAATACAAAATCTTGTATCCATATACTATATTTTATAACTCTAACGTATAACCAACAGGATTTACATTTTCAAATAAGTGAGAGGAAAAAATTTTTTATACTACATATAATTTATCCCATGTCATCATACTACATGTATTGTAGCATGATATCATTAGAGAAATAATGAAATATGGTGGGAAGGAATGAGCATCTCCTCCATGATCAATAATAAACCTCACCAACAGACAGGAATGAGCTACTGCCCAATTGGTGATGCAAGAATGAAATTATTTGAAATATATACGAGCTCTGTAAATGTGGATAGCGGTCTTTGCTGGCTTACTGTCCCAATCAGAGAGTAACAAAATCAGTAGCATAAGAAATACTCTATGACTATAAACAAATGTGATGGCTGCAATTTTGGTCATAAGCTCAGGTGGGTATTATGCCCTGTATGCTAACGCATACAACGGAATGTGTATCTAATGCACCTACTCAGATTACATTGATATAAAACATCCTACATCTATCCACCAGCATCGATTTAACTATGAAACAATTAGCCCAAAATTAACACACTTAACATAATCTTTCGAATCTATGCAGCCATTTACGCTTATTTTAAATTATTAATTTAAAAAAAATTATGAGAATGGAGATGATATTAAGCATGTATATATATACAAAATATAAATAATTTAAAATTTTAGTCAAATGAAAGATTTCTTTTAAAGTTAAAATGTTGTTTAAAAGTACTACTTGAAAAGTTTGTATTATATAATTAATGTTCATCTTTCATTTAAAACAAAAGTTTATATTTTCCAAAGCTGTAGGTAAAGTCCGTCTTTGCAATCCTTGATACAATTCAAAGTTATTTCCATTTCACATTGTTGTAGGTACAGACAAACCCATTGCTGGCCAGTTTCTGGGAATCATCACACTCTGGAGACTGCCGCAGCTGGTGCAAACATGGGAAATGTGAATTATTGCTGAGTCCTACATTTTAGTGATCTGCAATACACTTATAAACATATTTAAAGAGCAATCCAAAATCTGAATCTCAACTTCAAAGTTTACTTTTTATATCTTTGTGAATTCTTATTAGCAAATTCCAGGATTGATCTTGCCTGGCTTCACTTTTCTCTGTGGACTATGCATTTATTTCCATCATTATCCGTCAACTTTCTTTAGAGCAGGAACTGAAAATTTTATCACTAGTATTTTTTTAATTTATCTCTTATCTGACTTTATGCCCAAAGGCCTGTTTGCTATTACGTTAATATAAAAAATCATTTCCATGCTAAAATTAAAAATAACTAATTTACAGCATTTTTTAAAAAATTCTTTTATATTAAAACAACTTTGTTTTTAGATTTTAAACTTTAAAGATTTATATAATTCATTTGCCATCTGTGCATTACATATATTAATTTAAATAAAATTATTAAATTCTCTTTATAAATGTATATTTCTACTTGAGGGTGATTAGAATGGCATATACTTATTCGTTAACAGTATATATAACAACAATTATGGCATACATTAACTGAATCAGGGAATAAAAACATATATACATATATATTTATTCAGGGTGTGAAGAATAATCATAGCCCAAATGTTGGATCTCCAAAATCTGGGGAAAAAAATTTACAATATTTTTCATACCAACATGGTCAGTTCAGGACCATGGAAATGATTATCGAGCCCCATGCTTGGGTGTCCAGAATCAAAAGGGAAAACCCTATGTAACAGTAAGATTTATACAACCACACAACAAAATCCAGAGTATAGGTAAAATGTATTAAAGCTGATGGAATCTAAATGGTGAGACCCAGAGTTCGACCAACATTCAATCTGTTCACCCTTACTCCATGATTTAATACTCTATGAATGACCTTTCCCAAGTTACACATGAGTTCAACTGAGGGTTGGCAATAGCAAAGGGTAGAGCAAAAGACTAAAGAATTGAAATAATGGCTAGATGAACTAACAATATATTAATAACTAAGTTTAATAGAGTGGTATTTATATATAAAATGATGCACAAATAAATAACTATGGAGATGGATATGAATTGGTTTACACGCAATAAACAAATAGAAACAAGTTACATTTTAAATAATTTAATTAATAAAATAAAAATCATAAATAAAACACACGATAGTTAAATAATTGGTCCATGGAATATTATGCTAATGAGATTGGTAGTTACATATTTTCTCATATATATTTAACAAAATGATATGCGGTATTCATGTTTATGTTTATTTTATATGGCAAATTCTAACTACTTTGTAGTTTGCCAAGTCACACGGAACATATCACCGAAAGTTATAACTAAACATACAGTACTTCAATGGCATCTGTCTATATGAAAAAGTTTAAGAGGGGAACACATAATCAGGCTTGAAAATATACAGATTATCATGATAATCTAGATTAGGGTTCAGCTTAAGGCAGAATAATCATTTAAAATAACAGAGAGAGCTGGTTTACTCTAGGTCTATTACACAGATTATGGACTTTTAAAATATTACTAGATAATTAGGATATGACAGGGTAATTATTCACAGGCTTCAGCATCGAATACTCAGTGCCCTAGGACCGAATGACTTGCTACAAATATGAGAACATTAATAGTTCAGGGAGTCAAACAAGCTATTAATAATAATCTGGACCATTGTGTTCAAGTTCTAAAATACATTGCTTTACCCAAACTAGAAGTATGAAGGTTACCTCCACCAGAACTCATAAGAAAAACATGCAGCAAGCAGTTACTGTACTATATGTACTTTGTAAGGACACAGTCACAACCTATACATATATAAAACAAAGACATTTCACTAACTTAACATGCCTTAAAATTAGATAGCATTTATTCACATTATGTATATAACCAACTTCTCAAGACAAGTATCTCAAATATATTATACTTAGGGACTAAATATATTAGTAACCAAGCTTAAGCAGCCACCTGCATCTTTAATATATATATATAATATAAATCTAGGGAGAAGAAAGCATATTCAACAGGCAATTACTAATAAAACATTATAAATATGCTTTAATAGTATCCCTATGGCTAGTTCCTATGATATACAGATTATATATATAGAAAGTTATAATCCATAACTATAGTTAAGCAATCTACAATTTTATCTAGGAAGTAACTGATTACTATTTAATTAATAACAAAATCTCAAACAGTGAGTTGGGAGTAATAATTCAAATATTTAATATTTATTAAAATGAAGATATGAAAATATCTTCACAAATAAGACAAATTATCTTTACAAATAAGACAAATTATATATGTATACTCACAGTTTTGAGTTATTTAGCATATTAAATACATACAACAATAAAATGATAAAATTAAAATTGAATAGGCATAAAAGACCATAGTAAGTTATAGCTTAGATTTTAAGATAATTAAAAAAAATGATTTTAAAGAATTTTAAAAGAATGATTTTCAAATTATAAATTTTGATTTCAGACAAGATTGAATTTTACATTAATTTAATAATTTATCAGGTTTTTTAACAGAATTTAGAAAACAGATTTTAAATGGTGATTTATTATATAGCTAGCTTAGATAGATTTTAAAAAGTTATTAGTTTATAAATAGAGCTCTGTGGCAATTAGAAATGTTACCAGTTTTCTTCATTACAGCTTCAGGCAAACTGGCAATGTTGGCTACTCTTACAACAGGCTGCAGGCTGGGACACTATTCCTTGCATTTTAAAAGGACCACAGACTACCACCTCCCACAGGAAAAGTGGTAAGTCTATGCCTTATACTCTTCCATGTTAAAGTTTCAATGAGTGTGGATTCATTTGACTATTTTGACATTAACAATATAGTATATCTATTGGTTATCAAAAATTGAACTATTTATACTAGTTTCACTCTTGACCATCTGGTTGTTTATAAGTTTTTACGCAGGTAGAGAATCCATTAGCCCACTTCGAGATTTAACAAATTTAATTCCCAAATTATAGCTTTTCTTTGTTCCAATGTTCAAATCTCTATTGGTATTGTCAAATAGTGCCGGTTGAGTGCACAATGTTGACAACTTTGTTAAATCTAAGAAAAGTTATCACAAATTTAAGACTTTAAAACTAGACTCATGCTATATCAGGACAGCTGCGGTGGTCTAATTAAAATTGTTTACTACTAATTTAATAATAAACATAATTTATAATCAGTATAAAACTAATTCATCTACTATATATGTAGGATGGTAGTATCTGGAATATATATATATGACTCCAGCAAAATAAAATATAAAATAGACTAATATTTTTGATTAAATCATTTTTTAACTATGTGACTTTTAAAATAAACATATACTTGTAATATATACATATGTCAATTCAATTACAGATTTAACACTCACATATATCTGTGATCATACATAATATAATTGTTTAAAGTTATTCATGTAGGTAATCTGAGAGGGTTTAAATCTAGCATATGTATGAGGCACATAGGTGAAACAGGCAAGCGATTAAAATTGACTGTTTCAATATATAGTTTCACATCTCCAAAGTGTGCCAAAAAAAAAAAAAACATTTAAAAAAAAAAGATTTTACTTGGTTAGTAAATTATTTACATACATTTAAAAAATAGTTTACAAAAAAAAAATACATAACTTACAAATTTTTGACTCATTTATATTTTACATTTCTGGCCAAGTATTATTTGGGTCTTGATTATGTTTTTTTTAACTAATTGATTGGTCTTATCTGATGGTTCTTTCACTCATTTTGCTACTCTAACCTGGTAGCATTTTATCAACATGCCCGGATCCCTATGCCATCCTTCTAAAAGTACTTTAATAATCTTATATGACATTATGTTTTTACCTGTCTGGATCTAACTATACTTGTAATTTTTTATCCACCTTGATGGAATTATGAAGCAAATATCCCCCTCAGTGTTATATATTTTATCTCATTATCACAGTCAATACTATAGGAACGAATCTGCAAATTTTTCTAATTTTTGCATCCCACAGTCGTCAAGCATTACCTATTCATCTATTCAAGGTTTCATTAATGCTATAAAATTTTATATTTTTCTTTTCCTTTATATAGATGTCAGTATTATAATAAAAGAAATTGTGAAAATAACTGACAAATTTTCAACCTTGCCACTCTTTGTAAATCACAATTTCCACTCTTGTGTATATCACAAATTTTTTCTCTATGAACCAGAGTTCCTTATTCATTTCTAAGTTGGACTGAAACCCCCTATCATACTATAATTTCTTTATTGTCTGCTTTTATCTCTTCTCTCATATCACTTATAACCAGATCATGTTTTGTGATTTTTATATTATCACTCCTATACTCTTCTTTAATCTCACTAACATTTTCTTTCCCTTCTTTTACCTCTTGTTCTATTACTCATATCTTCTCTCATTTCACTAATTTCTCCTTTAATCAGGCCAATTTTCTGCTTTACCTTATACTTTTACTTGAGTCCTTCTTATTTAACATTTTCATCATTAGCCTCATCATCATTTGCATCTATCTTGACTCATTTGTATCCATCTTGGCATGAAAAATAACATACAAAAATATAACACCTCTATTTTCTAAACCAAATTCTACTCTATAAAAAAAATATTAATTATTAATTCATTTTTATTAAATATTGACCTCACTGTCTTATTTAGCTGAGCACATGCCAGATGCCCATCGAAGTCCTTCACATACTGTTATGTCCTATTTACTTTCAAACATTCTAACATCAAATTAAACAAAAAAACTTTTATATATATAATGCAGGATGTGTTTATATTCTTATTGCCAAAACAAATTTCATAAAACAAAAATAATTTTTATTATGCTCCGTGTATATGTATATACATTTTATTATCCTTATTGGCACTACTTGTCAAACAACTTTTTTCTTCAATAAATCTATTTTTGCAATCAATAAACTTACTTTTATTAATTTAAAACAAACTACTTCAAAAACTTCTCTATCTTCTATAACCTGTCAAATTTATTTTTTTTTAAAATGAAACAAACGTATTCTATTTAAACTTTTCTTTTTATCATTAAAATCTATAGGGTATCTCAAGAATATATAGTTAATCATGCTTCACATTGCAAGCACTACATTATATATATATATATGTGTATCTCTGAGGTATGTAGGTGATTCCTTGTGCCCTAAATTGTAGGCATCATGTTATTAAAAAATATATATGTAACTCAGGGATACATGGTCAGTGTGATCCAGACCCCTATGTTGGGCACCATATTATGAAAAAGTATATACTATAAGTGACAGAATTGTACAACTCACATTTAAATCACCAAAGGGCGATCCATATGTGCATTCCACATTCTGATATCACAGACTAATAATTTTTTTTCTTTTACAGCCCTCTAAGGTCAGGGAGAAACAAGACATTCTTAATTATTTTACATAAGTTATTGATTTTAATATATGAAT
Source organism: Epiperipatus broadwayi (assembly GCA_028023455.1). Taxonomy (NCBI): domain Eukaryota; kingdom Metazoa; phylum Onychophora; class Udeonychophora; order Euonychophora; family Peripatidae; genus Epiperipatus; species Epiperipatus broadwayi. The sequence continues at coordinate 7,619,427 of JAQFVV010006246.1, forward strand.
TTTTTCTACAGTACAGGCTTTTTCATACCTGCACTCCAATATGTAATATATATGGGTTTTGAACTCAGACTTTCACATAACCTTCAACTATCCACACCAACTCATACTGCTGACACATGTCAAAATGCAAATACAATTTATTTACATATATACAAAACATACACTGGCATAACTTTATTTAATTAGCTTACCCACTTTGAATTTCTTTATGGTGAATAAACATTTCTAAATCTTATTAGTATTACTTTAAATTATTCATAAATATAGTATATGGTGTAATTAAATGTTTGAAACAATTGATATTTGATAGCCACTATATTAAAGCACTATTAGTGTTAATTGTTTGCATGGATTCCAATCTACTACATAGACATGTAATTGCTCTCACCTCTCATTATCCCCATTCTAAAACTGAACGACCCTGCCAAAAGAAAAAAAATACAAGATTATAAACAAAAAATAACTTACTAATTGACTACTGTGATCAATTTCAGGCTATGGTATTAGCAAGAAATAAAAATAATCAATATTTGTATAATACAAAAATAACATCTGTACTACAATAATTTATACATAAGAACAAATACATGTGTAAAATATACACATAAGGTAGGAATCAAACTTCTACCATGTACATGTGACTGGTAGTTGCAAACATATCACTGTCAGACATGTATGAAGACTGGAAGTTGCAAACATATCACTATCAGACATGTATGAAGACCAATAGTTGCAAATATATCACTATCAGACATATATGAAGACCAGAAGATGATCTGTAGTAGAAGCTTTTCATCTATCACAAATCACTGCATTAAATAAATAATGAAGTTAAGTGAGCAGCAGTTCACAAATGGTTTTTAAATTATTTAATACTAATGTGTTACATAAGAATGAGTTTCAAATGTAACAAGCATAACCTAAATTGATGGTTAACTTAAAGCCCCCATTTCTAACCATTATATAATCTCAAAACACAAGAATAATTTGCTCTTATCTATTTAATATAACCTAAATCTAGCTTGTCTATGCAGCATGATTGCACTCCATTCATAATTTATAAATTTACTGCTTTAATATATTATTATTAAATAAAGTGGAAATAAGTGATTTAATTAATATACAGCTTTTAATAACCTAGCAAGAGATACTATTATAACAAGCTAATTGCCTTTTATAAAATAATTTTATACATTTATCGCTGACTAAATTTTTGTGCAATAAATAGAAAACAAACTACAATCTCTTGCTATACTTGTTCATAAACAGATTAAATAAATAATTATTTACTAACATATTTCATTAGATAGGAAACAAGTAATAATTAACTAAAGATTAGTTTAAAATTCATACTTATTCTTTCAGCATCAAAAGTTCACATTTGATCTTTAGATATTGGGGAGTTTACTTTTAACAATAGCTTTGGTGGATGAAGGTTTAAATTATCATTCAAACTTTATTAGAATGATTTGGTAATAATTTTATCTTTGTTTATGGTTGGTTCTTCCTGTAACACTGGAAATCAAACTTTTACTCATCTTAGTGGATACATAATGGACAGATGTTCGGATGGTTTCTCCATTTGTTTAGTGGATACACAATGGACAGATGTTCAGATGGTTTCTCCATTTGTTAAGGGCTTCTTTTTCGAGACTCAGCAATGGGTTTTCAGCTTGCCCACTGCGAGTTTGACAGAGTAAAACAGATCATGGCTCCTCTATCTTGCATTGTAGATCTGATACAACAACATAATGATAATTCTTTTATTAACAGCAGATGTATGTAGAATAATGAAAACAGAATAGTAATCCTGAAATCAGACAAGAGTTCATTATTTCAATAAATTGTGAACATTATTTATATTCACTGCAGATAGCTTATCAGTAAAATTCTGATCCAACACTCATCTTTTAGACTCTTTGATCTATTGATTGTAGATAACTCCAGAGAATCTGCTGCAGTCTGGGGTTATTTGCCCAATACCATATTTGCAAGTTCTTATCTTTGAGTAGGAATAACAGCCTTTTTAATTAAATGATGTCCATTATTTATCTCCTAAATTTAATCTATAGATCTGTTTACAAGCATTTTAATCACTTTTTCCTAGAATGACATTTCTACTTTTAATTATTGTTAAAAGAAAACACATTTTGCTTTTGACATACTTTTAAACTAAATTTAGAATTAATTAGCTTTTACAACTTTTTAGAAAATATTTTATTTAACTTGACTTAATAAAATTACTTTATAATTACTGTACTGTATACATTTATCTGTGCATATAAAATATCTATTGAATTTTTATTTATTAAAACTTTTAAATTAAGTGAATTTTATCATTATCGACAGGAAGTATATATATGAATATATATATAGTTTCAATATCAATGCTAATATGTACGAATAATGAAAGATAACAGTTAAGAATAATGTAATATATAAAGACATCTAAGTTGCAATAAGATCAGTTCAAGATACCCTTGAACTAAAGTATCTGAAGAGTAAAATATTAAAGAAATAGAGGAACACTTTACTCAACACTTGTATTGCTGTACTATCAAATTCCACAATTTAAAAAAGCCTTTTATTTTTCATCAAATTTATTTTTGTCCCAATTAACAAAAAAAAAGAGAGAGAGAGATAAATGATTAATTTGGAACTATTGCAATCCTCCAATAGATTGATTCAGAAAACATGTAAATATTTTTCATAATTGAATTTAACATTTAAATGTGACACTGCAAATGATTCAGCTTATACTTGTATCAAATCAAAATCAATAATTTTTTTATTGTTATAGTTTAAATAAAATATTTTTATTCTATTAGAGAGGCAATATTTTGAAACCAAGACTTGTTAATATCGAAATTCAATATTACATTTACATAAATTTGAGTTTGGTTTATATATGTATTAAAAAAACATTGCTTCAGTCCTAAGAGATAATAGCTGTAACAACTTTCTATCTTAAAATTACATCAAAGAATAAATCTCAAAGATAATCAAGATTCACTGTGAATAATGGTAATCTATATATCATAGTAAAGTTAAAAAGAAAAACTAACACTGGTATTGATAATTCAAGATCTGAATTTTTAAATTGAGAATAATTTTTATTTTAAATTCAATATAAGAAAGTTCATATTTTGCAAGTGGTGAATGCACTTATTATATTATAATCTAAATTACAAATCGAAAGATTAATGAAGTATCTATATTTCATTATTCTTATACACTTTTAAATGTCAATGGCTTGACTCAATTTATATTAAAAAAATCAAAAAAATCTCGAGTTGAAACTGAGGAATAGTATGCTAATAAGCTACATTTCGCTCACTATATTATATACACATATTTTTAATCATTTATGTCCTGACCAAATCTCATGTGCTTTCTTCAAGTTATACATTAATTTTTATATCTAATGGGGGGAATTATAAATTTCTATGAGATTGCCTTTACCAAAAATTATTTTTAAAAAATGTAAAAAAAAAAATATTTGCTTGATCAATAATAAAATCATGGAGGTAATTTCTTAAATCCTGATTGAAATAATATTTGACTTGAATAGTTTTTAATGTTAGTTGCAAAAACCATTACAAGGATGTCTGTTAAGTATTTCGCATAGCAAAAAAGCAAGAATTTATGACTAATAAAAACTAAACTGTTGAATTTATATGGCAGTATCTAATTATTAATGCCACAAAGTCTTCAAAGTAATCATATCACTACTTGTATTATTTTGATATGTTTTGCTTGTAAAGATTATGTTTATATCCATACTTGATATTGTAAGATTTTATTGAAAAGCAGGAACATGCTTTATAGCTATAATAGAATTACGTTTGGAAAATAAAATCCCTATGTGGGATAAATAAGATCATATTTAATGATCGCAACACTCACTACTGATTTGGATATTTAAGCATTCCCCATATACAATTTTTATTGGCAGTGCATTATTAGATTAATGATATTTTTAGATGGACAGTAGTGTCCTTACATTAATTCTAATTCTGGGGGGGCTGACTTTAAGCTCACTCCATTCACTGTGCTCATTTTAATCCCCTCTCCCCTTCCTTATCATCATCATCATCATCATCAACCATTATCAATCCACTGCAGGATGAAGGTCTCTCCAAGTTTAATCCATCTTTTCCGATCTTTAGCTTCTCTTCTCCACATCACCCCTGCACACTTTCTTATTTCATCCATCCATCTCACATGTGGTCTCTTTCTGGGTCTTTTACAATCTCTTGGAATCCAGTTTAAAATTTCAATTGTCCATCTATTATCATCTCTTCTAGCAATATGTCCAGCCCAACTCCACTTCAATCTTTTAATTTTTTCAATGAGGTCAGTAACACCTGTTTGTTCTCTTACCCATACATTATGTTTTCGATCTCTTCTTGTTACTCCCAACATGCATCTCTCCATACTTCTTTGAGTGGTCTGAAGTCTCTGTATTGCTCTTCTATTAAGTGTCCAAGTCTCAGATCCATAAGTAAGAACTGGTAAAACACATTTGTTAAAAACCTTCCTTTTCAAACACATAGGCATATTTCCTTTTAGTATCAAGTTATTTATACTAAAAGCACTCCAACCAAGTTTAATTCTATGATTAATTTCTTCCATTATGTTTCCATCTGTATTAATAATCTGACCAAGGTATTTGTAACTGTTAACTTCTTCTAATTCATCATAATCAATCTTTATTTTCATATTTTGAGCAAATCGATTAAACATTACTTTAGTCTTTTTAACATTTATCTTTAGTCCTACTTTCATCTGATAATTCCTGCAGATCTGAAGCATTATTTGCAAAAACAACTACATCATCTGCGAAATCTAAATGACTTAAATAATCTCCATTTACTTTCACTCCTTTAGTTTCCCATTTTAATCCACAAAATACTTCTTGCAGCACTGCTGTAAAAAGTTTTGGAGATATGGAGTCACCTTGTCTTACACCTTTCTCAATGTTGACTTTCCCAGTATCATTATGTAATCTAATTGTTGCTGTTGCATTTTTATAAATATTCTTCAAAATATGACAATATCCTGGATCTATACCTTGATGATCCAATGCTTTAATCACTGAAGAAATGTTTATAGAATCAAATGCCTTTTCATAATCTACAAATCCAAAACATAATGACAACTCATATTCATTCGTCCTTTCTATAACTTCTCTCAACACTTGGATATGATCTACTGTCCTAAAACCACTTTTAAATCCAGCTTGTTCTCTTGGTTGGTGGAAATCCAATGTTCTCTGTAGACGAGTTGTAATTATCTTGGTAAAAATTTTATATAAAACTGATAAAAGGCTGATGGGTCTGTAATTTCTAATATCTTCTTTATCACCTTTTTTAAATATTAATATTATTACTGCATTCTTCCAATCACCGGTACATCTTTATCATTTAGACATTTGGTATATAACTTTGCTAAAAAAATTTCTATTTCTTCACCTGCTTCTTTTAATATATCAATTATAATTCCATCATTACCTGGAGCCTTTCCTTTCTTCATACATTTAATTGCGTATCTCACTTCTTCATTTAAAATTCTGGGCAATTCAGAAGATGTAATAGATATAGGAGGTACTTGTTCTTTATTACTATATAATTCTTGATAAAAATCTTCTACCAATTTCATGATGTCATCTCTCTTTTTAGTAACAATTCCCTCTTTTTTTCTTATTGCAGATATAAATTTCCTACCAATACCAAAATGTTGTTTTACACTCTTGAGACTTTTATTCTCTTCTACAGCTTTCCTTGCTAGTTCACAGTTATGCTTTCTTATATCATTTTCAACTCTTTTCCGCACCATTTTACAAAATTCGAGATATTCAATTCTTTTTAATGCATCATTTTTGTATATCTTCATATTCTTTCTTTTCTTCATAAATTCTCTAGTCTCAGTAGAAATTTTATTGGTCAATTGCTGCTTTTTTCTACCAGCTATTTTTGTTGCAGTTTTTAAGTGTATCAGTTATTTTCATATTAATTTCATTCAAATCTGAATCATGTTCAAAATCTACTAATACTTGAAATCGATTTGTAAGTTCTAATTTAAATTCATTAGAATGTTTCTGAAGATTAGAAATATCAACTGTAAATATTGTTTTTCTTAATAATTTTTGTCTCTCTAGTTTTACATTAACACGTATCTTACACCTTACTAATCGATGCTCACTTCCTGTGTTAAATTTATTAAGAACATTACAATCTTGAAATATGTATTTCCTGTTAGTCAAAATATAATCCAATTCTGCTGTACCTTCATTTGGATGCTTCCATGTCCATTTTCTTTTAACATTTTTCTCAAAAAATGAATTCATAATATAAAGTTTTTCTTTTTCTGCAAATTCCACAAGTCTATGTCCTCTCTCATTTCTATTACCATAAACAAAATTACCAACAGCACTTTCATCTTTCATTTGTTTACCAATTCTAGCATTAAAGTCTCCCATAACAATTTTAAAATGTTGTTTACTCTGATCAAAAGCCTTTTGTACATCCATATAAAAATCTTCTACTACTTCATCACTATGAGAACTTGTTGGGGCATAAACCTGAATTATCTGCATTTGGTATCTGCTATTAAGTTGTATAACTAATCTTGCCACTCTGTCCGATAAACCATCAATCTCCACAATATTGTCCTTCCACTTTTTATTTATAATGAATCCTACTCCACTTGTATTTCCAATATTTGTGCCTTTATAATAGAGTATATGTCCACTTTTTAAATCAATTGTCTCTTCACCTTTTCTTCTAACTTCACAAAGTCCAATAATGTCCCATTTAATATAAGAGAGTTCTTTTTCTAATTCTTGCAATCTTCCTTCACTTGAAAGTGATCTGCAGTTGTAAGTACCTAAATAAAAAGTCGTCATCAAATGGCAGCCTGGGTCCGCAATCAGGGGATTCTTAGTACCCTCTGCCTTCGGCCACCAACCGCTGCCTTGGTTGGTGACTTTACAGCCTCCTGGGAATAAGGGCCATGCTTTATTTTTGTCTGTCATAATTGTATGTATGTATTGGAAAAATATTTATCATTTACACAAACATTCATTCTGCCTTATCAGGCACTGAGAAGAAAGACCATGGTGTTTCTCGATCTTAAACTCAGAGGTAAAAAGCCAATAAACTCACCACGCTGGCTAATGCATGTTGGTGAGCAGCCCATCCATGTTCGTATACTATATGAATAATCACATAGTAATAACAACTGCAACGACAAGAACGTATGGAGTGGACATTAGGAATTTGCCCTGCTCGGTTCCTTTAAGGTCTCCAAGAGGAATCAAAGGGTCTCCTTTCAGTTAATAGCAAACTCCTTTCTGCAGCTTATAAGCATGCTTATCTAACTCATATGAGATTATGTTTTAGTTATTTTCATCTTTCGATTGTTTCCTAGAATTGAAAATAAGTACATAATATTTTCAGAGATTAGCTTAACATTAATACTCTGATCATTTAATTGTAATCCTAAATTTAATTTAATATTGGAAAAACAATTATTATTCGGAAACTTAAAAAATAATATAGATACTAATTAAATTCTTTTTAATTATTTCCTATTTCGAATATTCTATAGATTTCTATATTAGTTTCAAGTATTTTTTTTTTAATCAAACTCTATATTATCAATGCCAGAATTAAATTCTATTTTATAATTAGAAATTAATTGTTCACTTTATTAATATCTTAATCCAATGGGGGGGGGGGGCATTTTTTTGAACATTTATTCAATCCAAATTACGGTATTATACTACTCCCATCCCCAAACAAAAAAAATCAACCAATTCAGAATCTTGTTTATATTTTAAAATTTCAAGTACCTATCTTACATTTAATATCTTACATTTTTGGAACATTGGTAACTTGAGTGTAATTATCTCTAATAGATATGTAACTTAAATACTTCCAATCAAATTGACTAAACCAGACAATCACTATTTATTAGTAAATATACCAATTACATCATCATATTAAAAAAAACGATCAATCAATTTTTACAGAATAAACACATCTCTTCAGCTTCCTAAAAATTGACTGCTGGATTCTCAACATAATGTACAAAACATTAGCTAATTAGGCAGATAACAAGCAGTGATTTTTCTCCTAATCAAATTGTACTTCAAGAACTGATTGGCAGTTTCTTTTAGTAAAATGATATGGTTAGTAAGTAATAAACTGATTGGCTAGTATATTTAAATTTGCAATGATTTATGATAAATCTATAATATATAATTTACGGTACTTGTGTATAATTCAACCGATGACATATTACCCTGAAGGCATATCAGTCTAATCTTGCGATTTTTAAGATAACGTCTCCAAGTGATCTGCGGACACATGTAATCGCTAAAATGTGTCTGCAGATCACGTGAACACGGTACGATAAAAATTGCAAGATTAGACTGATATGCCTTCAGGGTAATACGTCATCGGTTGAATTATCCAGGTCACATGTTAAAAAATATTAAAAAATGAAAAATATCTGACGCAGGTCAGGCAAATACTAAAAAAAAAATGTACATGCATGCGTCAAAATATTATTCTCAATTTTAAAATACAGCAGCGCGTAGCGCTGGAATTGGCGGGGGGGCCTCCGGATGTTTTTGTCGGGCCGCAGGCCCAGCGTACACGTATATCAGACATTGTATTACTCTCATAGCTGTATGATATAATTCAGAAATTAAAAATAAAATTAAAACGTAATTCAATGTAAGTTTGAGAATTGTAGAAATATTAACAAAAACTTTTTGTAAATTTTAAATAAACACCTAAATAAAAAAGACGCGATCTAATGCAAATCTGGTATTAATGGCGCCGCACTTTTACATGCATTTGGTAATTTTAAAAACGTACTGCATATTGCAAAATTGATTTAAAAAATTATTTCAAATTATTTACACATTAAAAACGTAATGTAGAAATATTAACAAAAAGTTTTTGTAAATTTAAAATAAACAAATAAAATACTTTACCCGAATTAATGCAAATTTGGCATTAATGGCGTCCTTGTTATCACATGCATTTGGTAATGTATATTCCAAATTTGTTTTAAAAAATTATTGAAAATTATTTACACATTAAACGTAATTCAATGTAAGTTTGAGAATTGTAGAAATATTAAAAATATTTTTTGTAAATAAGTTTGAGAATTGTAGAAATATTAACAAAAACTTTTTGTAAATTTTAAATAAACACCTAAATAAAAAAGACGCGATCTAATGCAAATCTGGTATTAATGGCGTCCAGAAAACGCCGCACTTTTACATGCATTTGGTAATTTTTAAAACGTACTGCATATTGCAAAAGTGATTTAAAAAATTATTTCAAATTATTTACACATTAAAAACGTAATGTAGAAATATTAACAAAAAGTTTTTGTAAATTTAAAATAAATAAAACACTTTACCCGAATTAATGCGAATCTGGCATTAATGGCATCCTTGTTATCACATGCATTTGGTAATGTATATTCCAAATTTGTTTTAAAAAATTATTGAAAATTATTTACACATTAAACGTAATTCAATGTAAGTTTCAGAATTGTAGAAATATTAACTAAAAATTTTTGTAAATTTAAAATAAACAGATAAATAAAAAACACTTTACCGGAGAATAAATTATTTACACATTAAACGTAATTCAATGTAAGTTTCAGAATTGTAGAAATATTAACAAAAACTTTTTGTAAATTTAAAATAAACAGATAAATAAAAAACACTTTACCGGAGAATAAATTATTTACACATTAAACGTAATTCAATGTAAGTTTGAGAATTGTAGAAATATTAACAACAAAATTTTTGTAAATTTAAAATAAACAGATAAATAAAACACTTTACCCAAATTAACAGCTCAAAAAAGTAACTGTGATGCCATGGATAGCAAAATCGCAATAGACAGAAAAATCAAAAAATTTCCCAAACCTCTCTACGAATTTTAAATCTCACGGGTGAAAAAAAAAAAATTGACTCTCTGATGGATTAATCACGCCAGTCACTTGGTTACCATGACAACGTTGTCATGCAAAAAACGTCGATGTCTACCGGAAGGAAAATCGGTAAGTCAAAAACGTCATCGGTTGAATTATACACAAGTACCTAATTTACAAACTAACAATTTAAAATTCTTAATATAGAAAAAAATTTGGTATAAATTCAATTATTAAAACTTTTACAAAAATAATTTTGACCAAAACAGTACTACCATATACAAAGATAGGAATTTAGTTAACTTCTAGGATCAGCAAACATAAGTACAAATTAGCTCTTGGCAAAGTTATCACACCAAAAAACCTTTTAGTGCAGGGCTTAGAACTTCACTGAAATTCAAATGTGAAATGGAATTTGGAGATTTTATGCAAGTACCCCTTCCCCCAAAAAAACACACCTCTTTTTGGTAGTCAAATCATAGCCAGTGCAGCTATCTATCTAATATTAGCAGATAAGTATGTATTTGGCTATTGATAATTAAAGAGTAAAAGATCAGTTTCAAGACAATCTGGATTGATCTACAAAAAAAAAAAAAAAATGATTGAAATATAGTATAATCCTTATTACAAGGTAACATTTGCAAACCAAATAGATACTAGCCCATAATCTATTTTACTTTCTAAATATTAAAATAAATAAACACAACTGTGATATCATACAGATATTCCATAATCTATAGCAACTGAATATAAATTAAAAATTAAATTATCTCATTTTTAAAGATCTTTACGGTGAATGTAAAATTAAGCAGCTTACCAAATATTACTTTATCTCAAATTATTTTTCACAAAAAAATAAGTAATAAAAATTATAGTTATATCATATAGAAAACAGAATGTTAAAAATATATTAATTTAAAAAAATCTATGTAATTTTGAATGCACAAATTAACATAAGATCAATGTTACAAAACACTTGTAAATATAATCAATATTCTGTTCACTATTAATTTTCAAGTGTATGTTAAATGCTGAAATGGAATCATGTAATCAATTTACTTGATCCACATTGGTGATAATTTAACTCTGTTGAGTTTATCACAGAATATGAGTGGCAGATTTAACTGTTTACCAGCTTTTTTTTTAAAAAAAAAATTAAAAAAAAAAAAGTCTGGTTAACTGAACAGAATTGTGGCTATATCGTTTTAGTCTCCAATGTTACAGGAGCCTCCTGAACAAGTAATCATATGATTACATATATACCATTATTTCATTAATGCTTGACATTCTCACAACACAATTTATTCCACAAATTTCTTATTGAGCTTCGAAAAAAAAAAAATCAAAATTGAAGTTGAATCTCTCGTTTTCAACCATTACAGAAAAATGTCTAAAAATGTTTTTTTTTTATACTAAATATATATATTTACTACAATTCTAAATATTTTGTTGCAATTATATAGAATTTTGCATTTTTATTATTAATATCTAAAATTACCCTTTTTACAATCGTAAAATATATTCCAAGGTTTTATTAGTGTAATGAGATTGTTTAATCAGATATAAAATCATATTCGAGCTTTGTGAGCTGCTAGCACTCCTGGCTATTTTTCTCCATTTCAATAATCAATTATTATGTATAAGTGAGGTTTTTTTTTTTTTCAAATGCTATTAGACTTCTAGTTCTTCAAACATTAAGACTCCCAGCAAGTTAATTAGACTAATAAACAGAAAAGAGAATTGCTTCTAGCAAAAACTGTAGTTGCCACGAATGCATCTATAAAATAACAATGACCATTCTAGATTGTGTGCATTTGTACAACGAGCATGCATACACACACACAATTAAATTAGATGCATGTGCACTCAATTCCGATTATAATGGACTAATTAAAAAAGGAAGATGTCCATTATTACAGTAATTCCGCTTTATCCTCGCCCCAAAAGGGGGGAGGGCTAAAAATGTAGTCCATCAAAAGTAAAAAAAACGCAATAAACAAAATACAACAGTTTTAATAAATATATAAAGTCGTATTTTTACAAATACAAAAAAAAAAAATAATTCTAATGGTAGTGCTTAACTTTACACATTGAGTTATTCAGAAGATCAATGATGTTTAATTACCAAAATAGCGGACTAGTGGCAGCAATAATAATAAACACATAATTATTGTTGTTATTATTATTAGTAGTATTATTATGTTTCAAAGGGTAAACTATAGTGATACTAAAAAGGGGTATATAAATTACATTTGAAAACATGAGGTCTTAGATACAATTTGATTCTTGATATTACATAGATAATAACGGTTTACAAACTTGTTCGTGATAGAAAAAAAAAAATGATTTACAGTAATTGAAAAAAAAAAAAATACATAACAAGACACATATGCTAAATTAGGTTTACATAGAACTGTTAAATGTGATATTGAGAAAAATACATGGAAACACATGGTAGTATGAGTGAAAAAATACAGGAGAGATTGAAATTGGTGTAAAATTGACATATGGTCCCATAAAAATTGAGCTTATTTGGTGAGAATACTATAGTTTTTATAAATAAATCTTATTATTAATTTGTTACATAAGTTCCATGTGAAAAAAAAAAAAGGAAAAATCCTAGTTAACTTGAATTACATCTTAGAGGAAATGGAAAAATACTAGTTCAGCATGAATGGTATCTTGGGAGAATGAAAAATACTAGTTCAGCATGAATTGCATCAGGGAAAATGGAAAAATACTAGTTCGGCATGAACTGCATTTTGGGAAAATGGAAAAAACAACTAGTTCAGCATGAATTGCATCTTGGGAAAATTAAAAATACTAGTCAGCATAAATTGCATCTTAGAAAATGAAAAAATACTAGTTAAGCATGAATAACTTGGTAAAATACAAAAATACTACTCAGCTTGAAATTGTACCTTGTCGGGTTTAGGTTTTTAATACTTTATAAAGTAAAACATTGGAGCTTGTTACCTTGACTGTGAACAAGCAAACTGCTTGCTGTAGGATTATTGTGGAGATATCTGGTCATGTGACACCTCTGTTGCCATATTGTTTTAAAATTATAGTTTAATGATTTGATTTTCACAAAAAATTGAAAAAAGGGTAAATTATTCAGAATTGAGCAAAGTCTGTATAGGTAAGTTTTTTATCTTTTCATCTTTAGGTTTTTAGTACTTATAAGTATAAAATTCTAGAGCCTATTAACCATCATCTGCTGCCACCACTACTATTTCTATTACTACTACTTTTAAAAATGTTTTATTAAATTATTTGTACAATTAAGTTATTGTGTCAATTATGGTTTTACAGAAAATAAATTGTTCATATTAATTATTATGATGAATTACTTTTTAAGATGATTATAAAAATACAAGAAATTAAACAAAACTCCAAACTTGTAATAAGCAATATGTTAAATTTGACTATAATTATAATAAATGTCAAAGTATAATAATCGTATATGATGAAAATATAGCAACCTGTGTATTCATGTCGCCAGCCAGCAATTGCTAATATCCTCCAACATCAACACAAATGTATCTTGTTGCTTGTATCTGGATATACAAAATTGTAGGTGTGATTTACTTTGAAATGTTCTAATCCAGCATGGTGTAATTCTTCACTTTTATAATCCTTCCAACAGTCTGAATAAATGGTCGATGTATCAGTGATATTATCTTTAATGGGTCCATAAGAATAAGCACTTGCAATAAAGCACTTGTCTGTCTCTCTGCACAAATCACTAAATAACCATTGTTGTGAAAGTATATGTCCCTGTTGGTTTTTCTTTTGTGAAAAGACTTTCATTCAATAATTTTGTTAGGTTCTCCAATTTTGCATGATGGTTTAGCTAAAATGCTGGAGATAAACTTCATATAACTATTTATCAATAACAGTTTTGTCCGATAAATCATGTTGCTTTTTTCCCATTGTATGGTTATTAATTCTATGCACCAGTTATAAATAAATCTAAGTTCAGTAATGAACGATATTTTGGAGGGAACAGATACTCACTTAGAATGTTTTGATATTGCACTACCATTGAGTCTTACCTCACACATAAAGTTTCATATCATGTCCCTTAGAACATACTTTTTGCATAGGCACTATCTTGTAATTGTGAAAGTACTCAATTGCCTCTTCTTTCATCACTGGTAGATGCCACATTTTAATTATTTTTACACAAAATAATTACCAAAAATAATCAAATAACAGGTTGAATTTAAAACTATGGTAAATGCTAGAGATCACACAAAAATTATGACAATGGTGGCAATATGCTAAAGATTGAATGTTATAATATATCTAAACAAAAATAATTAATTAAATGTTCTGAATGGCATTTCTAAAAAAATTATTAAGTTAGTATTATTTTATATTCCATTTCTTAATATTTTTTTCAACTTAACAAATACCTTGTGTGAAATAAAAAAAACTTATCATATTGCTACCACTGCTGTGATTTTTGTGCATTTCCTAGCATTTTCTGCATTCACCATAGTTTTTAATTTAAGCTGTTGTTTGCTGATTTTTCTAATTATTTTGTGCAAAAATGACTAAAATTTGGCATCTACCAGTGACAGAAGAAGAAGCAGTCAAGTATTTTCAGAATTACAAGATAGTACCCGCATAAAGTGTTTGCTAATAGGCATGATGTGAAATTTTATGTGTAAACAGTGATAGTACAATATCAAAATGTCTTCTTAAGCAAGTATCCATTGGTAAAGGAACGTGGTTAGAAAGTTCCAAAATATCCTTTATGACTGCACATATTTATTTATAGCTGGTGTATGGAGATAATGACACAACAATGGGGAAACAACAACTGGATTTATTGGAACAATTACTTATGTGAAATTTGTATTTTCAGCCTTTTAGCTAAACCAGCATGCAAAATTGGAGGGCTTAACAAAATTGTTGAAATAGATGACTTTTCAGTAAAAAAAAAAAAAAAACCAACAAGAATGCCTGCTTCCATAACAATGGTTAATTGGTGGCTTGTGAAGCTGACGAGTGTTTAACTTAACTATTGCAAGCAGAACAGCACCGATTCTTAGGGATGCCATTACGGATAATAATGCTAACAGATCTACCATCTATTCAGATTGTTGGAAGGATTATAAAATACTTTTATTTACGTTTACTATACTTTGTTTTATTACAATTATATTAAAATTTAATTTTTAATTACAATTGTTTGGAGTTTTGTATAATTTCTCATGTTTTTCTGATCATCTTAAAAAAAAAAAAAAAAGCAGCCATATTGTTATGCCCCTGAAAATAGATTATTAATTTTAAAAATGCCTGTAAAGCTTTCCGCCAAGTGAGCAAAAGAATAATACATAAGTACCAAATAAATTAAACACACAAATATAATATAGTGATATACTTCATCCTAAGCTATGCAATTATATAAAAAATGTTTGTTTTGTTATTTATTCAATTTAACAAGAAACCATTTTACTGATATTTAAGTGATTATATTTTATTCATGTAGATTATTTTAAACAAGTTATACATATATTTCTTTTACTTCACAATGTTTATTTTAATTTTAAGCAATTCCAAACTACAAATAAATGCTCAAAAAGGAAACACTATTATCATTAACGTTTAATTAATCAAACTATACATGAGTTTAATTAAAGTTGTTAATATTTAATTGCTGAATGCTCTATTACTTGATTTTATAAAATATCAAATTTTTATTACTTGATTTTATAAAATATTAAATTTTTATTAATCTCTGAAAATTCTAAAATGCTAATTATAAGTATATATACGACTATACCAAAGTTTATATCAAATCATTAATTAACCCATTCTAGAATCTCTATAACAATGTTGTATTAAGCTATGAGACAAAAAGGATAACAAAACAGAATAATATAAATTAAAATTACTTACTTCAATTCTACTTCTTGAAGTGATAGCATTGAAAATATTCCTATTAAAAATTAGATGTTTTTTTAATAGCAGAATGTCTTGCTATGAACCCAAGTACAAAATAATCTAATGCTTTTGATCCTTCCGGGTATTGCCTATCATCATCATCAACCATTATCAATCCACTGCAGGATGGAGGTCTCTCCAAGTTCAATCCATCTTCTCCAATCTTTAGCTTCTCTTCTCCACATCACCCTTGCACACTTTCTTATTTCATCCATCTCTTTCTGGGTCTTTTACAATCTCTTGGAATTCAGTTTAAGATTTCAATTGTTCATCTATTACAATCTCTTCTACAAATATGTCCAGCCCAACTCCACTTCAGTCTTTGAATTTTTTCATAGAGATCAGTAACACCTGCTTGTTCTCTTACCCATATATTGCATTTTTGATCTTTCTTGTTACTCCCAACATGCATCTCTCCATATTTCTTTGAGTGGTCTAAAGTCTTTGTATTGCTCTTCTATTAAGTATCCAGGTCTCAGATCCATAAGTAAGAACTGGTAAAACACATTTATTAAAAGGCTTCCTTTTTAAACACATAGGCATTTCCTTTTAGTATCAAGTTATTTCTACCAAAAACACTTCAAACAAGTTTAGTTTTATGATTAATTTCATCCATTATGTTTCTATCTGTATTAATAATCTGACCATTGTATTTGTAATTGTTAACTTCTTCTAACTCATCATAATCAATCTTTATTTTCATATTTTGAAAAAATCCATTAAATATTAATCTTTTTAACATTTATCTTTAGTCCTACTTTTCTCTGATAATTGCAACATTTCCTGCAGCTCTAAAGCATTATTTGCAAATACGACTACATCATCTGCAAAATCTAAATGACTTAAATAATCTCCATTTACTTTCACTCTTTTAGCTTTCCATTTTAATCCACAAAATACTTCTTGCAGCACTGCTATAAAACGTTCTGGAGATATGGAGTAACCCTACAGCCTACACCCTTCTCAATGTTGACTTTCCCAGTATCATTATGTAATCTAATTGTTGTTGTTGCATTTTGCATTTTTATAAATATTATTTAAAACAGTGGTCTTTGGACTGGTAAAAATAAAGATAAGGTTTCGTGGACTGGCAAAAACAAGAATAAGGCTTTGCGGACCGGCAGAAGTCTATAGATAAATTTTCTTAAAGATATAAACTGCTTAGCCTTAGATGAGCATAATTGTTATAACTGATCAAAACAACAATGTTAAATATACAAGATGACGTTATATATATATATATATGGAGTTTGTATAATAAAAAATAAAAAAAAATTTTAATTTTGAATTTTTTTTAGAAAAGTAATAAAAAATTTAATTCTACCCCCCCCCCCCAATAAACATCTGTGATAACTAGAAAAATACATTAATATATGATTGATTAGATTTTGTTTTCATTCTGTTTCTTTTTTTTTAATTGGGTAAAAATGAGATGAAAAAATAAATAAAAATTGTTTATATTAAAAGTTTGAACTCATTATTTTGTCAAAACTTTCCTGCCAGTCTACCGCGGACCTGTAAAAAATGGTCTGTGGACCCAGGGTTGAAGACCACTGCTTTAGAATATGACAATATCCTGAATCTAAGCCTTGATGATCCAATGCTTTAATTACCGAAGAAATGTTTATAGATTCAAATGTTGTTTCATAATCTACAAATCTGAAGCATAACGGCAACTCATTCATTTGTCCTTTCTATAACTTCTCTCAATATCTGGATATAACCTACTGTACTAAAACCACTTTTAAATCCAGCTTGTTCTCTTGGTTGGTGAAAATCCAATGTTCTCTGTAGACGAGTTGTAATTATGCTGGTAAAAATTTTGTATAAAACTGATAAAAGGCTGATAGGTCTATATTAATATTTAAAAAAGGTGATAAGGATATTAGAAATTACAGACCTATCAGCCTTTTATCAGTTTTATGTAAAATTTTTACCAAGATAATTACAACTACATTCTTCCAATCATTTGGTACATCTTTATCATTTAAACATTAGGTATATAACTTTGCTAATTTTTTTTCTATTTCTTCACCTGCTT
This sequence comes from Epiperipatus broadwayi, assembly GCA_028023455.1. NCBI lineage: Eukaryota > Metazoa > Onychophora > Udeonychophora > Euonychophora > Peripatidae > Epiperipatus > Epiperipatus broadwayi. Next base: position 7,637,389 of record JAQFVV010006246.1, read on the forward strand.
CTTTTAATATAACAATTATAATTCCATCATTACCTGGAGCCTTTCCTTTCTTCATAAATTTAATTGCATGTTTCACTTCATTTAAAATTCTGGGCAATTTGGAAGATGTAATAGATATAGGAGGTACTAGTTCTTTATTACTATATAATTCTTAATAAAAGTCTTCTACACATTTCATGATGTCATCTCTCTTTTTAGTAATAATTCCATCTTTTTTTCTTATTGCAGATATAAATTTCATACCAATACCAAAATGTTGTTTTACACTCTTGAGACTTTTATTCTCTTCTACAGCTTTCCTTGCTAGTTCACAGTTATGCTTTCTTATATCATTTTCAACTCTTTTCCGCACCATTTTACAAAATTCGAGATATTCAATCCTTTTTAATGCATCATTTTTGTATATTTTCATATTCCTTCTTTTCTTCATAAATTCTCTAACCTCAGCTGAAATTTTATTGGTCAATTGCTACTTTTTTCTACCAGCTATCTTTGTTGCAGTTTTTAAAAGTGCACCAGTTATTTTCATATTAATTTCATTCAAATCTGAATCATTTTCAAAATCTACTAATACTTGAAACCGATTTGTAAGTTCAAATTTAAATTCATTAGAATGTTTCTGAAGATTAGAAATATCAACTGTAAATATTGTTTTTCTTAATAAATTTTTGCCTTTCTAGTTTTGCATTAACAAGTATTTTACATCTTACTAATTGATGATCATTTCCTGTATTAAATTTATTAAGAACATTATAATTTTGAAATATATATTTTCTGTTAGTCAAAATCAATAATAAAATTTTAGCTGTGATTTTTTTTATGCAAGCACATTTCTCTTTTTAGAATTTTCGGAGATGAAAGGTTTACTGGCCAGGTAAAAACATTCTAATAGTATCGTTTATTTATGTGCACACATAATAAAATGCATAAATGTATATATTATATAATTAATATATATTATATTTTTTTAATTTTAATTAAAAGAATAAATTAAAGGATTTTACTATTACATAAAATTTTGATATAAGGAGATTATTGTTTTAGATCCTGAAAAGCTTTAAATACAGCATTTATTTATCAAAACTTGTCTAGTTATTTTGTGAATTAAATATTACAAATTAAAATTGTTTCGAGAATCATGTCATCTGTGTTGATTACTATTTATCCTATTATAGTAAATAAAATTGAATGATTTTATCTTCTTATAAATTCGCATCATTTATTTATCTCACATTATTCACAGTCACATATTTTGTTTTGTAATTACCATTGTAAACCGTGAGATTATTTATCATTTGGTATTATTTATTTTAATTATATTTGAAGTTAATAAAATACCCTTTGACTAAAGATACATGTAAATGTTGAACCTCGTTCTGTAGTTAATATATAGGAAGGAATGCCATAGAATTTATAACTATCAACTTCATTTAATAAATTCAAACCGAATAATTAAAGAATAAATCCATCTTCCTGAAGGTCAGTTCCTGAATCTGAAGGACACGTCTTCATGCCCAGCATTGACCGTTATATATTTTGGGAGATCCAATTAATGGCAAGATTAAAATTTAGACTAGTGTTGATAGTAGGACGTTCATTGCAAATTTTTGGGTGCATTCAACTAACAGATTGAAAATAACTGTAAATAAGTTAATTTATAACATGTAACTGATGAATACACTATATATACTCCTCTCAGTAAGGTAAAACAAATAACCATAATTTAATTATTTATTTTTAATAGGCAGTGAAAGAAAAGAAGGCAAATCCTGGAATATTTTTGTGAGATTAATTATTATTAGATAATATTGTTTTAGTAATAAATTAATTATGAATAAAAGTGATCCAGATTTATCAGGTGGAACCAATCTAGGTTTACAAGAAATGTTTAATGTAATAAAAGCAGAGTTAAAAAATAACTCTCAGAAATTAGAAAAAAGATTAGAAGCAAAGTTACAAAATAACTCTCAGGATCTAAAGGAAAAAAAAGTTGGAATAAGTATGAGATTTTAAATATATTATCTTAAGGAAAGAAGCTAAGATTGAATCTATAGTTCTAAAAGGAAAGATTGAAGAGACAAGGGAAGAAGTAAAAATAGAGTCAAAAAATGAATAAAAAACAACAGAAATCTCAAGAAGAATATCAAGGTTTCAGAAACAAATTATGGAAGACAATAGAAGTTTAAAAGATGAACTGTTCATTCCAAACCTTATGCCAACAATGAGACGTGAAGTTAGAAAATATTGTTAAAATCCAAAAGGTTGAAATCATTAAGTTCACACAGGAATATTGCATACAAATTACCATGAAATGAAAGAAAAAGAATTAAAAAAAATACATGAAAGAATCCAAATGGCATCTGGTACAATTGCAAAGCAATTCTGTGGAATAGGATAGCAATTGGATGAACTGAATACTAAAAATAATGAAGTAGATAATATAATTATTCATGACAAATTAAAACAGATAATAGAAAAGGAATGCAGCAACATGATAAAATTGATAGTAATAGAATTGTGGCAGAGCATACAAAAAATAAATGGCAATGGAATCGAAATTCATAACCACCACATAACACAAACAATAAAGAAATAATGACGATTAATAATAAAATAGAAGAATTGAAGTCAACAATAAAAAATAAAGATAAATGCATAGATAAATTAGAAGGACAAATGGAAAGATATCACAATATTATGCTTACAGAAATTCAATATGGTGGAGGAACAAATATTACAGTCAAATTCATCTGCAGAAGAAAAATGGGAATGCAGACACCCAAAAGAAGACTATTAATGATAGTTCTACATTAAATCTGGTACAAAATGATAAGCAAATTCATCATGAAAATTCATATATTTCTTTGTCTAGTTAGCATAAAAATGTTTAAAGGAGAACATGAGGAAAACTCCATACAATACTTGACCACTTTAGAAGAACTATTTGTGTTAAATGAAATGACTAGAAAAAATAGCAATAGCCAGTCATCATTTAGACAGAGCTGCTAGAGCTTGATGGAAGTCATTATTTGAATTGCATAGAACTTATTCTGAATTTAAAGAAAACTTAATTACCCATTTTCAGGATGAAGATCGACAAGACTCTATACAATAGAGGATGACCCATGAAAAATATAACTTTAACAAAGGCAGCATGACTCAATTCTTTAGGCAACAAATTGCAAATTTAAAAGCCTTAACTGCCCTTCATTTGTTAGAAAGAGACAATCAGAATAATCATGTGAAATTACCATATTATATCGAAACAATATTAGTCAGAAATAATTATTCTACAATGAAAGAAATATCAGATATTTTGGGAATGTGAGAAGTAGGCAATAATCCAAATGAAAGAATGGCAAAATTAAAAAAGGAGAATTCTGATTATAGAATATCCAACATAAATTGGGGTGATAATGAACAAAAAGAAATACTGAAGTAGAAATGATTACCAGATAAAAAGCTAATTCATATAGAGTGTCCAATCAACATAGGCCATGCAGTCAGAGATCTCATCAAATGAATGAACTCCAAATAAACGAGTGTACAGATAAAAGGGGAAAAAATGTATTTATGGTTGATACTCCAGATGGACCTAAAGTTCCTATAATTTAAAAGGCTTTACCCCCAAAATAATGTTATGAAATACAATTTACCTTACTATAGATTTATTCAAGCTTAACCATCTACACCCAAAATAATGTTATGAAATACAATTTACTTACTATAGATTTATTCAAGCTTAACCAACAAATAATAATATTGTTATCAATTAAGGTGATTCATATGTCAAATTATTTAATTTAAAACTATACCATTAGTATAAATAATAAGGAAAATCTAGACAAGATTATAGGTTGATAATTACAAGTTTACTCAAAAAAACCTAAAATACATCAAAAAGTCTTGCTTCAAATAAAAGAAAGACAAATTCAAGATTTATTCAAGTTACTACAGAAAAATTAGATTAAGAAAATTTAAGCTATAAGGAATGTATAGTAAACATGTTTTTTCTAAGTGACAGGTATGTAGTAATATACCTATTCCTATGCATAATTATATTTTAAAATGTTTGTTTCATTATTTATTTTAATTTCATGAGAAACAATTTTATTGGTATCTAAATATCTAAATTTTATTCCTGTAGAGATTATTTTAAGCAAGTTATAGATATATTTCTTTTACTTCAGAATATTTATTTTAATTTTAAGGCATTCCAAACCTAAATAAATGCTCAAAAAGGAAAGTTTAATTAAACAAAACTAAATAACAATTATTTGACTTTATTAATTATTATAATTATTAAAATGGTGATAAAGTAGTAATACCTACACAAGGATGAAAACAGGTTCTAGAACTACTTCATAGTGGTCATCCAGAAATAGTGTGCACCAAAGCATTAGCCAGAAGTTACGTTTGGTGGCCAAGGTTAATCAATAGTAATTATAACACCTGCTTGAACTTTTTCTTTTGTTAATTAAATTAAACAATCAAGAACATGAACTGTAGAACGTTTTATCTAGTAGAAGAGTTTTTACTTAGAAAAACTTACTTAGTGTATAACTTATAGCTATGCATTATTTTTTGTGTTAAAGTTGTTAATAAACCTAGTTTTTGTTACCAAATCTGTTGGAGAATTAAATCAAGTTGACACATACATGTCAAATTGGCACAATCAGAGAGGATCTCTGAAGAACAGTTTCAAATGAAAAATGGCCACCATGATACAACTACGAATAGAATTCAATGTTGAAAATGCCTGTAATTGGCTGTTATATGTAAAACTGGTTGGAAAACACTTTTTGATAAACAGTTTTAAAGAAAATGACATTAAAATTTGCTACACTTCTCACAGGGATCAAGGTTTTAGAAATAGCTAACTGTTTATGTGAACCTGTTGAACCAGAAACTTTACAATACTACGATATGGTTGAAAGATTAACTTCAGAGTTCTGCCACTACTGTTGAGGCATATCGCTAGATTACACTTTCGTTTATGACATCAGACAAAAAATGAAACTTTCAAGGAATATGATTCAGCCCTGCATGAATTAGCTAAAGATTGTGTTTATGATCAATATTTAGAAGAAGCACTCCTTGAACAGTTGCTACTCAGATTATATGACATAAAATTTTGTGAACAATTACTTGCGGACTCGAACATTATATATAAAGAGGCCATTAAAAAGGGCATAGTCATGAACTCGTAATCGAGCAGGCAAAAGAATATATGAATAATGCATCACATCGTATCCTTTACCATCTGATTCAAAAAAATGCTGAACAAGATGAGGATTATAGCTATAACCGTGTATGTTTCTGCTGCAAAAAAATCAGACATTTTGAGCACATTTGTATGAAACATGAGGAACCCTAGCGTGTGATTTTGGAAAGAACTCAAAAGATTGATACAAGATCAAAACACTGAAAAATTCAGAATCAGAATTTAAACAAACTGTGTGCATTGAAGGAAAACATTGTAAAATGTAAATAGATAGCGGCTCCGGGGTTTCCTTCATGTCTCTAAAGGATTGGAAATCTATTTTTAAAGATAACAAGCCTCAAAAAAAATTGTGAATACTGTAGTTCACGCAACAGACATAAATGGAATCACGGTCAAAATCTTTGGAAAGGTTATGGTCAAAGTCAAGTTGAACTCTAACAAAGGAGCTCTGCCATTATATATATATATACATAAAAAGATAAAACCCTTATGTGGATATATATATATATATATATATATATATATACACACATAAAAAGATAAAACCCTTAATGGGCAGAAACTGGTTCCATCCTTTGGGAATTTGGATTAATGTAATAAAGAAAATAAATATCAGAAACAAAATACAGATTAAATTCCCATCACTATTCACTATAAATTAAGGACAAATGAAAACAAAGCCAATATAACTAGAGTTAAAAGAACATGCAATATCCATAATTTGCAAGACTAGGAAAGTACCATTTGCATAATGCATTAAAGTTGAAGAAGTCCTAAATGACCTATTACAAGAAGGCATAATAAGCCCAATTGAAAATTCAGACTGGGCTACACCAATTGTGGTAGTAAACAAACCAGATAGCAAAGTACTTATTTGCGTAGATTATCATGGAACAATAAGCAAAAATATTTGCAAAAGTGCATACTGAGTTCCAAATACAAGAGAGGTCCTAGCCTTTTTAAAGAAGGCATCACACTTTGCAAAACTTGACCTCCATTCCGCATTTCTGTGAGCATATTAACAATAACCACTCACTTAGGATTATTCAAATATAATCAATTTCCTTTCGGAATAACTGTTGCTCCAAACATTTTTCAAGCAAAGATGGATATCTTAGTTAAAGGTTTAACAGGAGTCATCATCCTCATCACTGTAAACTCAGAAGACGTCCTCAGGGATAGAGTTGCTCAAATGTGTCAAAGATTGGAAGAATTTGGAGCAACTCTTAATATTAACAAATAAATATGGAATACACAGAAACTAAAATTTCTAGGCCACATTACATCCAAACAAGGAAAAATCCCAGCACCTGAGAAAACCAAAGCAGTATATAATCCTCCAAAATCTACAAACATCAAGAATTACAAGCATTCTTAGGGTTTATTAATTATTTTTGATCTTTTCTAAAGGGGAAGATACATGTGGCCTAACCATTATTTGACCTTTTGAAGAAGAGTCAAGTCTGGAAGTGGACATCAGAGCATGAAGATGCCTTCAAGAAGGTTAAATCTCTTGATGTTTGAGAAACTTTCAGTACACTATGACCATGAAGCAGATTTATGCCTGACAACAGATGCATCAGAGTATGGAGTAGGTATGGTGCTAAGTCACCCAACCCCAAGTGGTGAGAGACTGATAGACTATGCTTCAAGGACCCTATCTAATGCCGAGAGAAACTACAGTCAGATAGATAAGGAAGCACTGGCAATGGCTTATGGAATTAAAAAGTTCCACCAATATGTATATGGGAAAAAATTTACCATAACTACAGACCACAAACCTTTATTGGGAATATTCATGAAAGTAAACCCTATTCCAGACCACCTTAGTCCACGAATGATACACTGAATATCAATACTCTCAGCCTACATCTATGATTTAAATTACAGAAGTGGAAAGTTGATCCACATGCTGATGCACTGTCTAGAATGCCTGATGTTTCAGAAAGAATGTGACCTACCATAGAAGTAAACTATATTGACCAGTGGAAGAATAAAACAAAGAACAGTTGGAGTGTATCAGATTGGACCAACAATGAACCGGCTTACCAAGTTCTGGATTAGGGAGGGCTGGCCTAACAGGAAATCAGATAATCTACCGTCTTTCTGGAATGCGTGTATGCAATTGTCGATCTGCAAGGGATGTATTCTCAATGGTGATAGAGTAGTAATACCTCCACTAGGATAAAAACAGGTTCTAGAACTACTTCATAGTGGCCATCCAGGAATAGTGCACACCAAAGCATTAGTCAAAAGTTATGTTTGGTGGCCTTAAATGAAGATATAGAAGCTTACATGAAAGGGTGTGCTGACTGCCAAATAAACAGCAGACTGAACAGAAAGAAATATAGCCTGTGTACACCAGCTACAAGGGCCTGGGAACACATACACATTGATCATGCAGGTCCCTTTACGAGATATATCTTTCTAGTTTTAGTCAATGCCTACTCACACTGAATTGAGTACAGACTTGTTAAAAATAATGGGATGAATGAAAAGATCAAATAATTGACCTCAATATTTGCAACACAAGGATATCCAGAGACTCAGGTTTCGGATAATGGTTCTGGTTTTTCTTCATATAAGTTCAAATAACTTCCTGATACACAGAGGCATCAGACACCTTCATACACTACCCATACCACCCAGAAAGCAATGGCCTGGCTGAAAATGCAGTGAACCAACTTAAAAATGCACTAAGAAAGCAAAAATCAAAGAGGATGCTAGAAGCTTTAAATCAGGTTTTTTTACAACAACATCCTATTCCAGCCTTTACTAGCGGAAAGACTCCTGCTGAACTTTTCCTGAAAAGAAAGCTCCGGACCAACCTAATTTTACTCCTGCTCAAACCGACAAGAGAAACTGTTGATAGGAAGTCAGGGAAGTTTCTTGTAGGTGAGAAGGTGTGGTTTAGAGATTGCCTACAACAGATTTGGAAAAATGGCGAAGTAATTGGCATAGCTTCCAAAAATATAGCTACAGAACAAACAGAAGATAATGTTAGGTACAAGAGACATTTTAATCATATCTGCCATCGCATCAATCCAAACTGGCAATTTAGATATACAGCTCAAATCAATGGTAATAAACCTTCAGAAAAAAAAACCTGATAACTCAGAGCCAAGTCCAGATTACCAGATATCAAAACCCCAGGAAAAGATTTCAGCAGAAGACCCAGAAATAGTCCAAGCAGAATCATCAAATACAGTAGATAATACAGAATATAAATACCCAAAGTGAGATAGGAAGCCACCCGCATATCTAAGTGACCTTGGAAGAGTGACTTTGGAAGATAGCTGTTTTCCTGTTATGGGTGGAGGAGTGTAATATCATCTGCCATTGTTAATTAAGTTAAGCAATCAAGAATGTGAACTGTAGAACATTTTATCTAGTAGAAGTTTTTAGTTAGAAAAACTTTTTTAGAGTATAACTTATAGCTATGCATTATTTTATTATTTTTTGTGTTAAAGTTGTTAATAAATCTAGTTTTTGTTATCAAATCTGTTGGAGAATTAAATTAAGTTGATGCCTACATATCAATTAAAGTTTAATTAAAAAACTGTATACATGACTTTAATTAAAGTTGTTAATATTTAATTGCTGAATGCTCTATTACTTGATTTTATAAAATATCAAATAAATTTATATTTTATTAATCTCTAAAAATTCTAAAACACTAATTGTAAGTTAGGTATACAACCATACCAAAGTTTATATCAAATCATCATTAATTAACCTATTCTAGAAACTCTATAACAATGTTATATTAAGCTATGAGATAAAAAGGATAGCAAAATAGAATAATATAGAATAAAATCGCTTACTAGCATTGAATATATTTCTATTAAAAATTATAGTAGTTTTTCGAATAGCAGTGTCTTGCCAGGAACCTAAGTAGAAAATGATCTAATGCCTTTGATCTTTCCCATTCCTGCCTATATATATATATATATATTTAATGATAGTTGCCAACATGCATTTAAAATTTCATCATTAGTTTTCTTGAAAAAAAAATCTCATCTATAAACATTCTTTTAAAACTCTAATTATAAAATATATTTTACGGAACCCAAAAAAAATTAGAAATTTATGTCATTTTAAAATAATGGCCATACCAGAATTCTTTTGGTAAATTGTTTAATTAAGACTTAAAGAATTAAAGAATTAAGTAAATTTCATTTGAAATTACAGCATCTTGCTATCTAAGAGATGGTCGACCTAATAAGAAATCACTGCTTAAAACTAATTCGTTCATTAAGAACGTAAGCTTCAATAATTATAGGATCTCAAAAAAACATGTTCAAAAACTTTTTTTAAAAAACGAGAGAACTTTCTCATCAATAATAAAATTTTACCTATTGTTTTTTTTATTTTATGCATGCACATTTCTCGTTTTAGAATTTTCGGAGATAAAAGGTTTCCTGGCCAGATAAAACCATTCTAATAATATCATTTATTTTTATATTTATATGCACACATAATACAATGCATGAATGTGTAAGTACTATATCATTAATATACACTATATTTTTTATATTTTAATTAAAAGAATAAACTAAACGATTTTACTACTATATAAAATTTTTATATAGGAAGATTATTATTTTCGTTTGGTCATTTACGTGAGGATTTTCTTTTAGATCCTGAAAAACTTTAATAAGCATTTATTTATCAAAACTTATATAGCTATTTCATGAATTAAATGTAACAAATTAATTATAGTTGTTTCAAGATTAATATTATCCATTTTCATTAATATTTATCATAGTATAGTAAATAAAATTGAATGATTTTATTTTCTTATAAATTCATATCATTTATTAATACATTTATCTCACATTAGTCCCAGTTATATATTTTGTTTTGTTATTACCATTATAAATCCTGCGATTATCGATCATTTGGTATTATTTATTTTAAATATATCTGAAGTTAATAAAATACCCTTTGACTTCAGATATACGTAAATGTTGAACCTCATTCATTCCTTAGCTAATATATACGAAGAATGCCACAAAGTTTATAACTACCAACTTCATTTAATAAATTCAAACCGAATAATTAAGAGTCTCAAAGAATAAATCCATCTTCTTGAAGATCAGTTGCTGAATATGAAAACCTCTTCATGCCCAGCATTTACTGTTACAATATATATATATATGATGGATTTAGTTATTTATATTGATAGGCAACATTTACATACATATTTCTATTAACAACGGTGATAATGGCCTAAAAATCCAGAAACTTACTCGTGCCAGGCAGTCAATGAAGCAAAAATATATTAATTAATTTGCAAGTAATCTAATAAATACGTGAGAATGCAGTAAGAACATTACACACACACAGACATATAATGGATAGATCTGTAAAGTTCCAATATATAAGCATTAAAAAAAGCAGGATAATAAATTACTTTTTGCAAGCTAATTGAATCCCCCCCCTCCAGTATTTTACAAACACATACAAATAAATTTTAAAAAGGATGATGACTCATAATCCCCTCTCCTCCAATTCAAACTTTTGTTTGAATACAAATATTATTAATGAATAAACACACTCGAACTTGCAACTTACTAATAAAGATTGATGACAATCATAACAATAATAAAATCATAGCAACAAATCTGGGAATCACTTAATTTTTTTTTTTTTTTTTACAAAATTGCTATAATTGAGATTTATTGTCCCATTTAGTTTCAGAAAGATGAGAAATAATCAAGCTGAGACATTTTAATAGAGAGATAGAAAATATATATATATATCAAAATTTTATTGCAAGCTTCGATATATAAATGAGGAATTATTTGCTAAGTATTCAAAAGATGATTAGCGTATGAAGAGAAATGAAGGACCAATTGTACAACCCCTTTAAATTATACAAATTATTTCAAAAAGAGAAATAAAACACAATTTGTTTTCTTGTTATATATTAAATATTCTTATTGATGAAATTGCATTTTAGACTTAATAGCAACATCTTAAAACTTACCACCAATTTCATTTTGCAGATGAAAAATGTATCTACTCATAGATACCTCTGGATGTTTGGTTAATATAATAAAAATGAAATAATTTTTAATTAAATTTGAATAATAAAAAAATTTGAATTATTTTAAAAGATTAAAATCAAAAACAATAATCACAGTTAGTTGTAAGAGATTATGTGATTTCAAGCACTCAACCAATGGATTGAGCATAATAACTCCATTAAATTGACTAAGGTTTAAGTTTTTTTTTAAATATTCACCTGAGATCAATTCAAAATCCTTTACCTCTTTAGTTAGTCACTTTACCCCTGCACAGATTTGACATAGTATTAAACCAGAAGATTAAAAATTGCAACTTTTTATTGCATTTCTTAAGAATATCTAAAAAATTTCCAATCATATTTACACAGATATATAATAAGCCTGTGTGGTTTAGTTATAATCAATTCTATAATGAATGGAAATTGTTTACAGAAAATATATTAACATCGTCCACATAGATTCATAAAAATTCAGATAAGTCAAAATCAAATCTTGAGTTTCTTTTATTATTCAGTAATAGATATATATCATGTAATAAAATCTAAATTCTCATCTATGATTTTTTAACAATACAAGTATTCATTCATTAATTTCTCAGTAAAAATATATAATTATTTTAATATGGTTGTCTTACAATTATCAACAAACAATTTGAAAAAAATGTTAAATAAAAAATGAGAAATTTGTAAATTTGAATTATAAAATTCTGTATTCATCCCCTTATATAAAGCGATGCCATAAATTTCATTGCCAATGTACTCTCAGAATGCATTCAGTCACGTGGTTACTAATCTCTCATTTGATTTATTATTTCTATTTTATAATTGCATTATTCTATTTCCTTTAATTATTTTTACTGATGTCTTAATGTGCATAATTATTATATTAAATTACATCATCGATATACTTATATATTTAAAATGTAAATTATATTAAAATGGTATTGTCTTTGGCTTCAGCTATCCATAAGAAAGATAAACCAAATGACAAGAGATATAAAGAGAAGGAAGCAAATGTAATTTCTTAATATGCTCATTAAACATATATATATATATATATATATATATATATATATATATATATATATATATATATATATTTAATGCTCTTCCGATCTTATATATATATTAATAATTTCCCAATACATGCTTCTTCAGTACTGTACCATTACTTTTTCATGAAATAAATTTATGATCTATTTTAGAGTCAAGTATTTAGTTACTAATTGCTTAACTACTATATAAATTTATAATCACTAGAATATTCTTAAATTTAATTATCAGGTTAATTATTTGAAAAATCAAATGACATTCAAGCCTTAAAATGGAATTATACCTTTTAATATTAAGTTATTTCTACAAGCACTTCAACCAAGTCTAATTCTATGATAAATTTCATCCATTATGTTTCCATAATAATCTGAACAAAGTATTTGTAAATGCTAACTTCTTTTAACTCAACAATGTTTATTTTCTTCTTTTAAGAAAGTACTTTGAAAATTACTTTACTCTTTTTAATGTTTACCTTTAGTCCTACTTTCTTACTTTCATCAGATAACTCTTACATTTCCTGGAGCTCTAAAGCATTATTTTCAAAAACAATTATATCATCTGCAAAAGCTAAATGATTTAAATAATCTCTACTTTTACTTCCTTACCTTCCAATTTTAATCCACAGAATACTTCTTATAAAACTACTGTAAAAAATTGTGAAGATATGGAATCATCCTGTCCCACATCTTTCTCAATGTTAATCTTCTTAGTATCATGATGTAATCTAATTGTTGCTGTTGAATTTTTTCAAATATTCATCAAAATATGACAGTATTCTGGATCTATATCTTGATGATCCAATGTTTTAATCACTAAAGAAATGCTTATAGAATCAAATGCTTTTTCATAATCTACAAATCCAAACATTAAGATATATGTATATATTAATTTATCTACAATATTTTTTGAAAGATGTGCTAAATAAAATACTAAGTACATTCTAATTCAAGTTAAAATAATAAAGACAGTGTCAAAAATTTACAAGGCCCTAAATATTTTGTTCAGAAAATAGAAGTATCGAGATTATAGAGAACTAGATTATCTTTCATCTGTTTATATTTAAGAGTTCACTAAGATAAAGATGGTCTTTTTCAACTCTTTATTTCCACTGTTTTCAAATATTTCACTATATAATATAAACAAATTTAATAACTTTTGATTTCATGTAAAAGTTATGATTAAAGTAAATATTTTTTTTATATATACAGTATAAATTACTTAACATATTAAATAAACAATGCTAAAATATAAATAATTTTCTTTGATTAAAAACTGGCAGTGCAACAAATAAAAATTAACATTTTTAAATATTTTTACAGCTTCTACCATTATTCTTACATTGGTACTGGAAAACATATGTTTCAAACATATCTTATGCATTGTGAAAGAACTTTTGCTTTCAGAAGCTCCTATGAATGTCAGAGGAAATATTTTAAAACGATTCTATAATTATTTGAATGTGAATCTATATATATATGATCAAACTGGAGCTTTTCTAGAATTGGAAAATGAACTAATGAAATCATTGTTACTGCAATATAAAAAATAAATCATTTGGAAAAAAAATCTTAAAATTGAATAATAAAAAATGGTATATGGTGAAAACAGATTTAATAAATATGAAAAATAAAAATCGGTTTCCTAAAAAAAAAAAAAAAAAATACTTTTAAAAATTCTTAATATAATTTTTAAAAATTAACAATAAGTGAATATACACAAAAATAAATGGAGAATATAATAATGATTTAATATGCATAAAAAAAGTTATTAAAAAACAAATGATGAATAATAAAAAAAAATTAAAAACTTAAAAAAATTAACCAGCAGAATATCATACATATAATTTGACATTGGAAAACTTTAAGATAAAATCAGTCAAGAGAAAATTTTCACAATATTGAAAAAAAAAAAGTTACAGAAAGCTCAAATGATATTGAAAGTTATTAAAAAGTTAAATCAACATAAAAGAAAAATGTATTAATTTAAAAAGAAATTAATAATGAATCTATTGAGATTGGATATAAAAATAGCAATAAAAATTAACATACATAAAAAATCAAATTCTGTATATAAGTGAAAAACAAACAGATTATTTTCAATGAGCAAATAGAAAATATATTATAATGGGATGGAGTAAGATTGGGGGGGGGGGTCAATCAACCCTAGTGTTATGGCAAACCATTGTCAACCCCAGCTCAAAAAAATAAATTTTTCAATTAATGAAATTTAATAAAAAGTATAAAAGATTATATTTAAGTAAGATATTAAAGTAATTATAATATCAACAAAAAATATAAGTAAAGATAATGATATTATAAAATATATAAGTAATTTTATCTATTATAAGAGCATGAGATCTCTAAAAGAGATCAGCCCAATTAACTCCTTAGAGTAACTATGATTAATCATAAATTCACCAGCATTATAAAATAAAAGTGTAAGTAATACTAAAAAAAAAACCATTCATCATGAATGATCAACAATCAATAAACTGGTCTACTATTGACCAGGCCAACTATTTAACCTTTGCCAGCTTGGGGCAATTATTTAAATCTTGATTTGGGTATACTAACTAAGTGCTCATCCATCTGAATATACAACCACAAAAATCATAATGCCAGGATATTAAAACATGCAGAACATCATCAATGCTCTGGCCACTTAGTACCATTAATGTACTCACCAACTGTAAACTTAAAATTTCTGACAATTTAAACTAAAATGTAGTGCATGGGTTTTGAAGAATATAATCCAAGTGCCAATCAGGACAATGTCATACCGGAATGCCCCTGCACCAAAATACACCCCCTTTTCATATAATAGACAGTTATGCTCAAATCTAGCATGGAGAACATAAGCTCTATTACTATACTGTAATCAAGAGATGATACAAATACATAATATAATCTAAAACTTGAGAATTAAGTCACTGGAATAATTTTAACAATGATATACAAGTTTATTAATGACAATAACAATAAAAAAATGATATGAAGGTCTTTAGAATAAGGCTATACACATCTAAGCTTTCTAATTTTGATTACTATATTAAATTCAAATCATTACATTGATTTTACAATATTTCTTAATGGGTTTATAGACAACATCTATATAGTTATGCACACAGTTGTGCATTTTATAGTATATAATGAATACATTTCAATTGACATTTAATAAATTTTTTAAAAAATGATCAATTTTACATATGTGTTGATTAACATAAAAATAAAATTCAATTTATTACATTGAGGTTCACATATATGTTCTAATAGGTTTACTTAAAATATTATATATATATATATATATATATATATATATATATATATATATATATATAAACCTATATATATATATACGCACAGATGTGCATTATAATTTTAAAATGGACATATATGAACTGTCATAAAATAATTTTAAAAATTTTAAGTTATATAAAAATACAATAATTGATAAATAAGTACATATTTGACTTGTTATAAAATAAACATTTTTAGTTATCACTGTTAAATGATATAAAGTACTGCAATGGGTTTTCATAAAACATATTTATATAATTGACTAACATATAAATGAAATTCATTTTTTTATCATAATTAAATTTATCAAAATAATAAAATTATTAAAAATACTTTTCATAATTAATTCCATTTGGAAAATATACATAAAATTCACATATATGTGTGGATATCAATAAAGATAAAGATGATATGAATGAGTTATCAAATTCAATCATAATAGTTTACAGTTTCCATTCTTTTAAAAACAAAACAAAAAGGACTATTCTATAATAGTCTTCCACCTGATAGTTCATTGTTGATTAAAATTTACAAATGTCTTTAAAAAAAACTCCAGCAAACTTCTTGATTTTTAATCCACACAAAACTATTTACTCATGTTATTATTCCTTTTTTCCCCTCTAGTCTAAAAGATTGTTAGATATCTTTACCTTTTAAAATATTATTGCCAATGAGTTGATTCTTGATTTTTTTACTTTTAATCCAAAAAAAGTTATTACATGAATCATCATCATCATCATCATCATCATCACTATTATTATTATTATTATTATTATTATAAATATAGATTTTAAGTGATTTAAAATTATTTTCTCTATATGTGTATCACTATCACAGGTTGCTTTTAATTAAAATGTCTTTAAATTAGTCTTAAAAGATTTTTAAAAGGTATTTTAAATGAATTATTTTTAAAAAAAACTTACTTTATGGAAATAAGATGTGACGCATTTATCTGTGATTCCCTGCATCTAGATACATTGGCACATGTATAACCTAATTCTTCAAGCTAAGCAATTCCTTGGTGAGCTTGCTGATGTTAATGAGATTGGTTTATAGTTACATTAGGAAAAGTATAATTCAGGTATGGTTGGCATTTTCCCTTCTATGATTTGAATATATTTCAGGCAAGCAAACTGCCTGCAGTGATCTCCCTTCTATCTATAATTGGATAGGCAAGCAAACTATCTTCTAGAACCCATTTGAACCAGCTAATTGATCCATTGAAAGTTGACCCTGACTTCATGTGAATCAAAATTCCCACATCGTGAGTAAACTGTAACATAGCTTTTTAGACTTGCCATCTTTGTCTTCCTTTAGATATTCACGAGAGCTCTCTCTAACTCTGGAAACCAATTCTCCTACCCAGCTACTAACTGCTACCACTCAAAATATTATTAGCCAATTCTTTCCCAAAAAACTACTAACTAGCCAAAACATATTGTAATCTTTTTATCAACTCTTTTTATATTAGTCTGATGAGGTGACAAAAAACACATCAATCAAAAACTTTTGTTTTATTTTTATGTTTAATCTCTTCAAATCACTTTTAATTAAAAGTATAATCTATAAAGA
The DNA here is from genome assembly GCA_028023455.1 of Epiperipatus broadwayi. Classification (NCBI taxonomy): domain Eukaryota; kingdom Metazoa; phylum Onychophora; class Udeonychophora; order Euonychophora; family Peripatidae; genus Epiperipatus; species Epiperipatus broadwayi. The sequence continues at coordinate 7,654,565 of JAQFVV010006246.1, forward strand.
TTTTTAAAAAAAATAGATAATAGAAATGTATACAAACATTAATTAAAAGATTTCAAAAATAGAAATTTTTATAATCATCACTTTAACATGCTTGTTTTAAATTTCAAAACCATAAATAAAAATATTTATCAAATCTTATTTAAATGTTTATTTATAACAAAATTTTCTTTTAAATCCAAAATTATTTAATCCTTTGTATTTATTATTCCCAGTGACATGTAAAAAATATCTACAAAATTTTTTGTCTGTATTTGTTTCTACTTTTCCTTTCAACTTTATATATATTTGTATACACACACTATGTTATTGTGTGCCATGAAACCCAACTGGTTACAATATATACATGTGTGTGCACATGTGCAGGAAAAAAAATTGTTAACAGCCAAATGTTTTCAGTAGAGTATACTAGATTCATAGTAGTGAATTGAAAGGAATTTAGTTAATTGCTATGAATGTGGTATAATGCACTGAAAATTTGCTTGTCTCTAAATAGTTTATTGTATATTGTAATGCTTTTTTACATTCAGTTAGGTTTGTTTTAGTTCTTCATTTACACACTATAAAGTACATGTTAATCAAGCTATGAAAAAGAAAATATATTCAGATCATTTACAAGTCTGAGTATCTCAAAACATAGTTATTTTTCCTAATTAACGAACCTAATTGCCAGCAGAATCAGTTTTTAACTTATATAGAGGGCGCCAGAGTCAATAGACAAACTAATTCTGCATGAAGCACCATAACTTACCAAGCAAATAATCAGGATTATGATTTCCCATCACTTAAATATTTTACTTTAAAAAAATATTTCTTCTGGGGCTTAATTAATAAAGCATATTGGCAAGCTAATTTATACTCTTCTCTAAAACTAAATAATAAAATCTAACACTCAAAATTAATAACATAACTAACTAAAAATTAAGCACATACAATAAAAGTTTTATATTAGTCATAATGGTATTATTATGACACATTAATCATTTAAACACTTTTAATAATAATAAAATTATAATATTGGAAAGAAACACATGTATGCATACTGAGATTATTATCTTAGCCATTGAATCCAAATATCTCACTTTGAAGTCTTAAATAACAAGTGTCTCTCTTTTCTTTTTGTCTACAGCGGCAGTTTATTATTTAAAATTCAGTTCAGAAATCTCTTTTTCTATAGATAGGACTTATAGCCATTAACTTACCAGTAAGCTTCTAGTGATTATGTAATGGTCGCTTATCCTAATAGTCCTGTTCCTTTTGATGAGTAATCTGCAGTGTTGGTTTATGGTTTCATTCTGGCATTATTTCCATATCTCTGATCCATATTTAGGTAAGATTAGATGAGGCTTCTTGTGACTTTTTTGAGAGGTGTCGGCAAACGAACTGGTTCTATTCATACATGGAGACTAGATTTAGTTTAGTAATAAGTGATAGCATTTTATTTTTACTTCAAAAATGCTGCTCATGGCAAGCTGCCAAAACACACAAGATGAAAACACCAATTCCAAACTTGTCTGCTTCTTTTATACCCACAATCATTTTTGAGATGTCCTGCACATTTTATTATCTTTTATTTCATTATTCTAGTCTTCTACATTTCTTGTTAGTTTTTAGTTAAAAAGTTTTTTTTATAAATTATTTCAGTCATGTTTAATTTGCATTAAGAACATCACTTTGCTTTGAATTACTTTCTTTTGTCTATTCCATTAGCAGTCTGTACATTTTTCCATTCTTTCCAATTTTAACATTTACTTTTAATTGTGAAACAAAAATAATTTTCATTGTATATTATCTAAAAATAATAATAATAATACTAACTCTAAAAAAACTAAATTATGTTCATTGATGATTTTTAAATTTTACTTCTTTTAACTCTTACTCAATGCCAATACAATTGTGTCATATATATGTAAATGGAACAATACCACTGGGGTCAGGGAGCAAGAACAAAATAGGGGTTTCAACTTATTCTCCATACATCAATCTTTATAGAGACCTTCTTCTAAATCATGTTTTGGTCTTATACAGTTACAATGGCATCCTAACATGAGGATTCCAAAAAACCACAACATGAGATAAGTCGTAATGGTGCAATAAATATTATAATGGCTACCCAACTCAAGGCTTCAGAAAAAAAACACTACCCAAGATATCAGTAATTCTTTAACCCTTATTATACAACTATAATATATAAATATATATTTTAATATGTCTATAAAAAAACACGATTGGGGCTGATGTAGATTTTATTCAGCGCTGAACAGGTAGACGGATACTAGAGAGGGGGAAAATCATAGCCCTGAGTCCTTATAGGCCAGTATGTAACATAAGACCATTCTTAAATGCCTGTCAGTCTAATAAGAGCAGGGTTCCAAGAAATGGGGAGGGTGCTGATAAGTCTCAAAAGAATGAGCAACACTTGTATGTGATTAGACTTGGGCTTCTTATCATTAGTCTTATGTGTGTGCGGATAGGACACAGGTGACGGTGGAAATATTTCTCATTCCCACCATGTTAGACTCTAAAATATGGGCTTTAAAGCCACATGTCACTTGTGAATAGTCTACAAAAATATATCAGTAATGCTAATACATTAAAAAAATTAGAAACACTAGAATACGGACTTAAAACTTAGTAAAAATAAAATAGGTTTAATCCCATATTTTAAAGGTTCAATCCCCTATTTTATTTTTGATTACTCAGCCCAAGGATATTGAACCATTTTACATATATATAGTTCAAATATATTGGCATTTGGTAAGATATTTAAAAGCTTAAAAAAGGTCAAATTTAACTCATTGGGTCTAAACCGCCATATAGAATTTTTTAAAATACTGGCATGAGACAATTTTCACAATAACTTCAGTTTTAATTATGTTAGAGTAAAAACAATTACATTGCTAGAAACTAGAAAAACTAAGGAAAACAATAAGCATAAAATAAATAGTGATGACTATATAAAAAAATAAGTAAAAAAAGAAAACTTCACATCTGAAATAATTATTAGTTTATTGTTTGTTCATAATTTGGAAATTAACATTAACTAAAATTCAAATTACATTTTCAGTGATAATTTCTTTGTATTCCGCACAAAAAAATCTTTCTAAACATATATAATAAGTCTGACCTGAGATAATCCATAGCTTTACAATCGCCAAAAGAAGTCAGATATGAATTCTTCATTTTTATCTTCTACCCCAACAATTCCAAATATCAAAGGCATCTATAAAGAAAAAGATTCATCCTAATAAAAGATACAAAAGAAATCATCATAGCAATTGGTTTCTTGTCTATCTAAAACTAGAAATTGTAGGCTACTGTCTATATCACTGATAAAACGAGTTTCATTTCTTCATTTTATATTTTTTTGTGTACATCAGTGATGTTTATATTCTTTATGGACACAGGTGATGTTTATATTCTTTATGCACACAAGTGATGCTATCTTGTTACATTGTATCACACGATTTATTTGCATATAGTCCATTTGTTAGCTATAGACTTGAAAACAATGTTATGAAACATACAGCAAAACCAGAGTGACTCCAAAGCATGAACAAGAATAAACAAAAACATAAACAAGAATCAGAATTTGATTATATGCCTGTGTATGTGTTCTTCATATACATTTGACTATTATTTTATAACTCATTACTTGTAAACACAAACATTATATAAATATAATTATAAATAATAAATTATTATACTTTTTGAAAATCATTGTTTTTATAAAATAAGTGGATTAGCATAGGTAGAACTTTAGAAAATTATGATAGATATGAATTCTATATGAGCATAAATAAATATATAACTACAAACTAACACACACTAATTACAAACTAAAATTATTAAAAAAGATAATTTTTTCAAAAAATTAAAAATAAATTTTAATATTATTTTTAAGAAAATTAAAATTTTATACTTACGAGTAATTATGTTGAAGCTCTATTGTAAGCCTTGTTTGTGAATAACATACAGCAAATGTTGGCTTGCATTCGGTAAACCATTTTTTTTCTTTTATTGCTTCGTGGTAATTACAAAAGTTATCAAAAAAGAAAAAAATTAAATACTGTGGTCGATTTAAACTGCTGCCAAAAATCCAAATTTCAACCAATTTTTTTGAGGTAAAGATCATTGGAAAGTGACGTGATTGAGCTATCAAATGTCCGTATTTTGGTTGACATCATGCTTATACTTTTTACATCAGTAAAGAAAGAAAACAACATGTCATCTGATGAGTGCTCAAAGAGCTCAAAAAGTTTAACATCATTCAAAAGACGCAATTTAATTTTTTTTTTAGTTAGTATAATTTATTTTTTAGACAATGTGCAATGAAACTTACTTTTATGCTTAATATTATCTGTTTAATTAAAAATAAAAGTTAAAGTTGGAAAGAATAAAAAAGACATATTACTAATCCAGATAAACAAAAAGAAAGAAATTCCAAACGTAAAAGATTATGATCAGAAAAATCTTTCTAACACTAATTAAAGATGGTGGAAGTAATTCATAAAAAAGTAAACTTTATACATCAAAAATAAGAAAGAATGTACAACATTACTAACACGTATTTTGATAACAAAACAAAAGATAATATATGTGCAGAAGTTTAAAAACTGAACTAAGGCTATAACAGGAAAGAAAATCTTCAAACTTGGTCTTATCTGTTTTTTTTCTTTTGGCTGGTCCTGGATTATGAAGGATCCAGGACCACTCTATGCTGAAATAATTTGTCATGCAGGAGTAGGCCGGAGTTTTTGCAGACATCGTTCATCATGAAGACATCAACCCAAAAAGCTTTTATGACTCGTCTTAGGATGCACCAAGAACAGTTTAAAACCAACAGCCATGAATTCATTCTATATCCCAAGAAAAATCATGCATGGTATAATCTACATACCACAAAACTTACCGGTAAGCTAAGATTATTCATTACCAATTTGTGACTAAATTTAGTGTTTGCAAACTAACCTAAACTATAAGCTTATAATATACTATCGATACAGACATATAGCCTTCTAGAAGAAACTTATGAAGTGAACATTAACTATTAAATTGTTTTAATTATTATACTTAACTATCTGGATTAGTATGTGTGTATTCTTTTCAATTATTTTAATAATTTATCATTAAATATTTTAATTTGTATTAATAAAATATTTATCTTTAATATTGACTTCATTGTGCATTATTAATGTTAGTTTAAAAGAATTTAAATGTATAATTTACTTTTGCCAATATTTATTAATTAAGTCCCATAAAAAATATTCTCTGAAAACAAATTAGGTTGTGGGAAATCATAATGCCGATCTTTTTAGTTATTTGCTTTGAAATTATGGAATATGAGGAAGATAGGAGTCTACAGATGATGATGCCCTATTTTATAAATTAAAACTAACTTCGTCGGCAATTCCAATCATAATACTAAGTAATATTAGGTTGAGTTGATCAGGACATATAACTATGTTTTTAAAAATATGAATGAAATATTTTTCTTCTTCATAGCTTGAATAACTCATGCATTCTAGTGTGTAAAAGAAAGCCTAAATTCAACCGTGAACTTTTAATCAAACTGAAAACGTTACAATATGTATTTCTCTTTTTCACAATAAGAATAACATGTTTGTTATATATATATATAATTTCTTAGGATTCCAGAATTAAATAAAATGACTGGGAGGAAAAGGTTTGAGTGACATATGTAGAAATATAATGAAAAATATTGTGCCATTGCAACTGCTCCCACCTGCATAACAATGACAATAATAATTCAATTCATTTATGTGTAAATAATAGCTATTGCCACAAGAATTTACAGTAGTAATATAATAATATACACATGTTTATCTATTAGTAGTTCCTGACATAATATCTTTAAGTTTATTTTTAAATTGTACTTGATTTAAATGGGAAATATCACCTCCTTGGTTTTATTGTTCTATTCCATGTATAATCTATAAATGAGTAAACAGGTCACCTTTTTTGACGTATACATATAAAATAAATCTTAATTTCTAAAATTAAAAGTTGGTATCATGAGAGAAATCTTATCATATATTCTGATATTTTGCCACGTACTAATTTCATTATGAATATATAATAATTATCTTGAATTTTTTGCAGGTTGTTGATGATTGAATGTTTGTAATTATTCCATATGATAGATCCACAGTATATAACTGGTTTTATCAGAATATTAAAAAGAAACTTGTAAGCTTCTAAACTGTTTAATATATAATCTCAAGATATGATCCATAATATTATAGGATTCATTTACTGCTATCTGAATGTGATTAAAGATAATGCCCAAATATTTCTGCATATTATTCCTACCTATTCTACTACCATTAATATAATAATAAGCAACATTACTCGTGATTTTCTTAGAATAAGATATTATATTACATTTATTTATGTTAATTTTCATGTTATTAGTTCCGTATCATTTACCAAAGTTATTGACATAACTTTACAATATTTTAAGATCAGTTGCATTTTTGATTTTTAAAAATATTTTTATATTATCAATGTAACATAGAATGTTTTTTTTTTCATTTGTCATAGATATCAATCAGATGTATAAATGGCAAGAAGAATAGGATTAAGGATATAATAATAAAGTAATAATGTTAACTGAATAAAATTATTGAAAATAAGTCAGAAAAAAAAAGAGAAGTTAAAAACATGATTAATATATATAAATAAAAAGCATTATTTATTTTCCAGAAATACAGATCTTGCATATTGATGCCATAACTTCTGCAAGCTCTTCTATTAAATGTTTTAACCATTGACCACCATTAAATATTCCACTACTTTAGATCATCACTTTCTTTCTTCTCCTATATTAACAAAGACATCTTTCCAACATATCCTTCAAAATTCTTTATCTTAATATATGGCAAATTCACTTTCTCTCCTTCATCATTTACTCTATAAATATTCTCTTTTTGACAGCTATTCAATACTTAAAAAGTGCAAACCTTATATTTCCAAATTATCTTTTTCACTTTTCTTCAATCTTAATGCTCAAGTCTATTTATTATCTTTTAAAACACTATTTTTAATTAACAAAGATTTTGCTGTACTTAAAATCTTGCTATAAAATAATTTCTAACCTTTATTAAAAGCTTGTTTAGCTATTACAATTTTCATTCTAATTCTTTATTGTTATTTCCATCACCAAACAAACTATTTTCTAAATATTTTTACACATATTCTTAATGTTATTCATATTTGTATTTATACTAACAATTTCAATTTAAAGATAACAACAAAATGCACTAATAAAATTAAAAATCTTTTTTAAAAACTTTTAATAACATTAATGTTTACTGTATAAAAAAGTTAACATTTCACAGTCTTTTAAATGTTTGAGGCAAACAATTCAATTAAATTAACAAAAAAAAAAAAAAAAAATCCAAATCTCAAAATTTATTAAATTTAGCTTTTTACACAACTAAATCAAATTTGTTTCAAAGCATGAATAAACTAAAAGAAAAAAATTAACTTATTCTTAGAATTTATTCAAATAATTGAATAAAAGGCATCTTAACTGCTATCCTACTGAATTATAAAACACGTTTTACGGTTAAAAATAATTAATAATTTAAATATTCTTTATGCTACAATTTGTTAGTAAATTAAATATATATGAACAAGTTAATGTACTATTAATGCATTAATTAAAACTATAAGTTATGAAACTGGAAGTGAGAACATTTATAAAACTTCATATATTCTAGCAATGTTTAAATGAAATAATTTTCAACTTCGAAATCTTTTTAATATTACTTCATATATTGTGCATAGCAATTTGAAATTCGAGCCGAAACTATTATTTATGTGTATCTAACCTGTACAAAAATTACAAATTAATTTTATAAAGCCTCTTCTTGTCAACTATTAATAACAAATTGGGTTATCAGTTGTCATTTTATAACTTACATTTATCCTCTGAATTTTTATCTACTAAAAAAAAAATCCCCACTGTTTTTATACTACTTTTTGGTCCAAAATACAAATTCTTTCTTCCTGAATTAATGCCAGAAGTAGAACTATATATAAATTAAAACTATGAAGTATGTAATCTATTTTTTTGTAGTGTTATCCCTTGGCCATAATATTTTATTACTTAGTTAGTTATTCAACATATTTCAGATAGAAAGTTTAACTTACATAAAAATATGTTGTTTTATTTATAATTAGTAAATAAATAATGAAAAAAAAACTCAATGATTGATTAGAGCATCAAGAAAAGTTCATAATATGAAACTTAGAAATTTTTTTAGGTAGTGAGAAATTATATGCAATCTTAAAATTTTTCTTTCAGGCATGCAGCCCATAATCAACATAATTAGCTATATAATTACTGATTGGGAAATAAATATTTATCTATTATTAGTTATCATCTATGAAAAGTAGTGATCAGGCCTTTGTCCTGTAGTATTAACTGTTGAAGACTATTTTTCTTTTAACCTATAATACAAAATGGAAAGTGTATATTAATTATGTAAGGTACCTACTATATTAATATTTTGTCAACATTAGTTATCTGATGAAAAGCACATTAGCCTAGCAATATCTATATTCTATTTTACAAGTGTTTTTTCATCGATCTCTAGGCATGTATTTTTTTTCTCTAGATGTACATCCTGAAATAAAGCAAAAACAATTCATTAAGTAGCAAATTTTGACTTTTATGAGCTACTTTGCTTCCTAATTTGCATAATATAGATAATGACCATGAAGATAACTTGATGCAGAAAAATATTTTGTATAGCATACTAATTCAAAAAATTTAATTAATAAAGAACATTAATTGTTGCATGAAAATATGTTATTTAAATCTACTGCAAATGTCATTTTAAAATCAGAAAATATTGTGCATTAATTGACAAGATCGATTTAATTAATAAAAAAAAAAAATTAATTGCTGCAATGATTGGAATAGCAATTACTTTTCTGTCCAGGTCTTTATCTAGAAAGGGCTTGCTTTTAATATAAGCTGCTTCACACAAGATGTTCCAGAGCTATTAATTCAAATTTTTTAAAAACTGGCATGAAAAATATCACCATAAAGAGAAAACTTAATAATGACTAAACTGCCTAGACAACATCCTATACTGTGAAATATTTTTATAAATCCCACATTGTAAATTTTTATAATCTTAAATTAAATTTAATACATTTTTCTAAAGCTAAATTTAAAAAATCAGTTATTTGTCAGCCTACTTCAATTAAAAATACTATCCAGAGGCTCCTAGTTTATTCATCTTTTCAAATACTGGTACCTAATCCCTTCTTTTATATTATCAATCAATTTCCTCAATTTCTTTCTAACATAGAACCTCCTAATATATACTGATGATAGCATTATAATAAAGTTATTTTAAATGAGGAATCTTTTTGTCTCACCCAATCAAAAAAGCTACTTTAAATTCATTAAATGAAAAGATCCAAAAAGCTAATTCCATTTTTTTTTTTCAAAATTGATTAGGTTTTTCTTTAAAAAACATAGCTCAGCTATTTAATAATATCCAATGTTTTTTAACTATGTAATTATCTAAAGCAGGTTTTCTTAACATGTTAGTAGTCGCAAAAAGCTTATAAATTTTTTCATATTTATTGCATATTTCTGACTATCTTTTAAATTATGATTAATCTTATTAAATTTATTATTAATTCAATTCTAAGATTTTGTTTTGTTTGTTAGTTGTTTTATTCATAGAATTCATAAAAAAAAAAAAACTAGGAAACAAAATATTACAAAAAATACAAAAAAGTTTTTATTTCCTAGTATCAGTCATCTCATAGTAAAAACACTGCTCCATTAACAAATTTGCACATGTGTACTTCATGTGCTGAAGTAGACTTTGGTATGTAGAAAAATAACCTAATAGTTGTCAGTTATATGCACTATGTAGCCAGCCGATCGGAATTGCGCTGGCATCCAGTGATAAAAATTACTATATAATAGGTGTCTACTATAAATTTAAAGTATATTAAGTATTTGATATTCACTTTTTTGATGAATTTTAGCAATTTAAAAATGAATAGGAACAAGAAAATATCAAAAACTACTGCAGACTTTTCCACAAAAATCAAGTAGAACTACTTTGAATGCTAATGAAAATATTATTTGTTCACAAAATAATTCACCTCAGGCAAAATGAAAATGTACTTTTGTTCATCAATTCAATCCTGATTATTTAAAACTTGAGTTTCATTTCTTCACCTAAATGAAAGAAAATTTAGCCAAACTTCAATGTGTTATTTGCAGACAAATTTTATCCAATGAATGTATGAACCCAGCAAAATTAATGTATCATTTACAGACCAAACATTCAAATCTATAAAATAAGCCACTGGGTTTTTTTAAATGTAAAAGTACTGAAATGAAAAAACAAAAATCATCTTTTAAAAAATTTCTTTCAGTTGATAAGTCTCTTGCAAATGCATCATATTTAGATGCTTTAAGGATTACTATATGCAAAAAGCAGTATTCTATTGCAAAAACTTAATTGAATCATGTTTAATAGATTTGTGTTCTGAAAATCTAGATAGTTGCTGGAGACAAAATGAAAACTTTGCCTTTTTCTAATGATCTATACAACCCAGATTTAATGGATTACAACAGATGTTGAAGATCAATTAATCAAAAAAGTAAGCGCAAATCATTGTTCTCAGTGCAAATAGACGAATCTACAGATGTTACCAATAAAGTCATACTTTTATGTTATATTCATTATTTTGATTATGAAATATATGATGTAAAAAAATAATTTTTTGTAATGTGAACTTTCTAATCTCACAACTAGTTGGGATATATTTAAAGCAATTGATAATTACATCAAAAAGAACTCATTTAATTGAAAAAATTGTGTTGGCTTTTGTAATGATAGAACAGAAACTGTGAACTTTTAGCTGCTAAAAAATTGTTTCCTGACATGAGCAAAGTTCTTACTTAATCGATAAAAATAATAAATAATAATAAATGTAACATTCTAAATAAAAAGACTATTTTCAAGTTTTTGCAATGAAATGAGATCTGGACATTAAAATTCACTACTTCATGCAGAAGTACAATGGTTGTTGAGAGAGTAAATATTAACAAGACTTTATGAATTAAGAAAAGAAGTTGAAACATTTCTAGAAACAAAAAAATCAAAATTGAGAAATATTTTCCATGACAATTGGATTGCTGTTTGACATATTTTCATTACTAAATAAAATAAATTTAACCTTGTAAAGAAATAGTACTACTTTTGATTTATGGAATAAAATTGAGAGATTAAAAAAAAAGTTAAAACTATGTGTGTAGAAACAATAAAAAGTTAAAACTATGGTCTTAGTGTGTAGAAGATAAAAACTATGACATATTTCATTCATTTTCAGAATTAATAAATGAAGTTGACATAAATATTGATGAAGTGAAAGGACTTTTTACGGACAATTAACAAGATTTTGCAGTACATTTGATCAATATTATCCATATGAAAACAGTATATAAAAAGGCAATATGTAAATTTTAATTCTGTTTATTAAACAAGAAAATAACTTAGCTGATTTGGAACAAAAAAATTAAAAGACTTATGTTGCAATGGTACATTAAAGTTATTATTTAATTCAACAACTATAACTCAATATTGGGTTAAATATTAAAGCTGAATACCAGAATTACAGGGAAAGCCTTAAGAATGTTATAGGAATTTTTTACAACATACTTATGTGAATTGATATTTTTGGAAAGATGGTCATAAAATCAAAAGAAAAAAATTCTTTACTAATAGATCTAGCTTTGTGCTTAGCAGTCACAAATATATCTCCAAGACTTGATAAGCTAATTTTGGAAAAGAATAAGCAACAATCGCATTAGTTTTTGGTTTTATACTTATGTTTCTCTCAGTTATTTAAGTATTATTCTTTCTTTGTTTTTTTCAGATTTTATTTATTATTAATTTATTATTTTGTTAATTAATTTATTTTTGTATAGTTTTGTCCATTATTCTATGTTTATCTGGTATTCTTTGAAAAAAATCTACATATATTAAATTTGTTGAACACTACAATAATTATATTTTACTATAAAAATACCCACTCTTTCTTCCATTTTTTTTTTGTTCAATACATTGTAGTAAAAAAATTCTTTTAATTTATTGATCCATGGTATGTAGTCATTTCCCACTGCACACATTTGCTCTATATTTTTAAAAACTCAAATTTAAATCTTAATGAATAGTGTTCTCAAACATAGCTTAGAGAAGCTCATATTTCACTTTTCACAAATTAAGTAAGACCCTACATAAACAATTTCATAAATCAAGATATTTCTCTTTCTTACTTTTGCAAATTCTTATTTAGTAACAGTAAATTATTGATCTTTCTATGTAGATTATGATTAGCATAGTTCTACTAACTATTTAACTAATCTTTCATTGTTTCTTGACATAAATCAATTCATCTTATTCTTTCTCAACACTTTTATATTAATATTACCTTAGCAAATATCAAACTGCTAAATATTATTCAAGTTCATTCGCATACTACTTTTATATGGAACTATTTAGAGGTTAATTTTAATAGATTCAAAACAATATGGAATGTTCAAAGGAAAATTGAGAGATTGAAATATCAATTATCATTTTTGAATAAGTGTAATAATAATGGAATAATGTCTATATCATGTAAGTTTCACATTAGTAACATAAAAATTAATAGGACCAAAGGATTGTGTAATATACTACAAATGATAGTTTTAAATTGGTTTTTGAGAGAAAAATATGTTGAGATAGATTATTGTATTAAAAAATATAATAGAAAAAAGTATATATTAAAGAAAAATATATCAATGAATATGTTTGAATATGTAAACCATGATTAATTGATTCATAATAATAATTTAAGGAGTAAACTTTGGAAAAAATATGATAATAAATGGAAACGGTTGCATTATAGGGATGTAAAATCAAATGAAAAGTATAATAATAAAGTAAATAATTGGAATGAAAAAGATTGTAATTTATCAATTTTTTGAATAGCAATTTTATCAATGTACAATCAAGAATTTTAAATAAAAAAGTTAAAAATATTCCATTTGTAAATAATGATGTTCAACAAAAAAAACAATGGTATGTGTGAAGGTAGCCGCAAGTGTAAAAAATGAATTAAAACTTAAATTACAATCAACAATTAATAGTGCTATAAATAAAAGTGTTAAGTATAATAATAAAAAATGGAAAAAAAGTGTTATAAAAAAAATTATTGAAAAAACAAGAATGGAAAAATTAATAATAATGAGTATAAAGATTCAAAATTTGTAATTTTAAATGAATTGAACTAAAGAAAAAATTATGAAGATAATGAATAAACAAAAATATAAGACGTTAAGAAAGGATCCTGGTAAAGGACTTAAAACAAGGTATAAAGTGTTATTAAATTATATGAAAATGAAAGATTAATTAATGAGAAGGAATATAAGAATTTATATCCATCACAGTTTGAACATCTATGTATATTTGGAAAAGTAAAGACTCGTAAAGAAAATATGCCAGTAAGAGTAATTTTAGATTTTAGTAATTATATATTTAAAGATATATGTGAAATAGTATATAAAATTGTAGAGGTAATAGGATTTGGAAAATATATTAAAAATTCTGAAGAAATTATTAATAAATAAAATGATTTAAATTAAATAAAAATAGAATAATAGCATCATTTGATATCAAAAAGATGTATCAAGTGTACCTAGAAAAGATAGTACTGATATTGTTATAAAAAATTATTAATATTTTATCAGAAGAATGGATATATATTATTTATGAAGCATTGTTAGATGAGACATTGTATTTTAAAGATAAGGAAAAAATTTAGAATATAAACAATGATTAGGTTATGAGATTAAGGAAAGTATAAGTAATAATGAGATCATACAATATTACAGATATGTTGATGATATTATTATTGTAGGAAATAGTAGAGATATTAATAAGGCTTTTAATGAATTAAATAAGAATAAATATGGTATTAGATTTATAATGAAGGAAGACGAAAATGGATTAAATATTTAAATATTTTTTTAAGAAGAGGAATAATGAATGAAATAAATGTTGAACATTATATTAAGAATAAAAAATATTAGGTTAATTGATCCAAAGTTGTATCAACCATGCAGTCAAAAGATGGGAGTTTTAAAGGGATTGAAATTAAAGAATGATAGAATAACATTAGATAAAAAAGAGGCATATGCACAGAAATTAAAGGTGGAAAATGATTATGTAAAAATAGATTACAAAAGGAAAGCAATTAGAATGATTTTTGGTAATAAAATAGAAAAAAATGTGAGAATAGTAGGAATAAGTATAAACATAATAAATGGATGTCTATTCCATATTCAGAAAAAGTATACAAAAGATTAATGAAAGACAGATTACCAAATAATGAAAAAATAGCTTGAAAAAATAATAAGACTTTGAGTAAATAGTTGTATATGCAAAAAAGTTAAATGATATTAATACTAAAGTAGGGCTAGTTTATAAAATTAGATGTGGAAAATGCAATAATGTGTGTATATGACAGATGGAAAGAACAGCAATTGAGAGAGCTAAGGAACATGATCAAGTCATTAATAGAAAAGATATGAGGTCAGGACTATTTTTACATTATTTAGATACAGGAGATAAAATGAACAGTGAAGAAAATATAAAGATTATAAAGTGTGTAAAAGATTACCTTAAGAGAGTATATTATGAAATGTTATATATTCAGGAAAATTTGGCTAAATATATAAATATAGTTATCAGTCCAGAAAAATTAGGGGGAAATTGGCTTTGTTAGATAGATAGAAGATATAGGAAATTATTGTAAATATTTAAATAGTATTTAAAAAAGATAAAATATTTTTTTAATTTATTTAATTAAATAAAGGAAACTGTATATATATATATATATATATGTGTGTGTGTGTGTAAGATATTAAAAATTGTTAAAATTGATTTGATTATAGTGTATAAATATATGATTTAAAGTACAATGGAATGGATAATGTTGGTTATGTGATTTGTATAATTAATATATATATATATCTTGAGATCTCAATGGAGATGAAAGCCAATATATTTGTAACGTATATAAATAAACGTTACAATATATCTTGAGATCTCAATGGAGATGAAAGCCAGTTTGATAAATATTAAAATATAGTTATCAATATTTGTTTATTTCAATCTTATTTAGATTGATTATTTAGTTTAAATCTCTTTCCTTCATATATTTTTCAAATCTTCAAAAACAATATTTAAAAATATCCTCTTTAATAAACAAGTTTAATTTAATTTAATTTATCAGTACTCATTATTCTTTTGATAACAGATTGTCATTTTTTATTAAGTTGCTTTCAATAAAAAAATTTCTTGAAATTATGTAAGTGCATGAAAATTTTATATGAACTTCCACAATAATTTAGACATATGGCTTCAAAATAATAAAGACCTATGTAAACGTTTATAGGGGGAAATAGTTTTTGCATTTTCTCAGCACAAAGAAAATAATTCATTGCTTCTTAAGATTGTATATGCCATGGGTGGTCAGACATTGAGGGTGACTTTTTTGGTGAAAGTGTATCTGAGGGGGACTACTTTTTCTTCAGGACTTTGAACCGGAACGCAGAAAAAATTTTGCACCATCTATCGGCCATTTTTGGTCATATTTTTGTTGTTTTACACTTATTTTATCCTAAATTCATAGCTTTATTGGTATTTAAATTTTAATTCCAAAAAAATCCACTATTGGCAATATTTTTTGCAAAAAATCAATTTCTGTTTGTGATCTATTGTATATAGTCCTGCCATTTTCCCCTTATAAAGTGCTGCAAAACATTGACTGTCAACTTCAGCAATTGTTCTCTAGGCGTTTCTAACTGTCAAAGTCAGAAATCAAATCTAAATGTTTTATGCTTTTGTAATAGATTTTGAATGTAAATAAATATATTTCTCATAATTTTTTACATTCACAATTACGTTTTTACAGGCTTAACACCTGCATTTATATATGTAATATATGCAGGGTTCAAACTCAGACTTTCACATGACCCACATGTGTCTCAGTGCCATCTTATATTGCTGACCCACCTGATCACACACATGTTGAAAAGGTAAATAATCACAAAGTACTGATTGTATATATGTGTGGAGATAGTAATCTGGATCAACTGATGAGTGCTGGCTTAGCATGAAATACGTATATTGATTATTTATCTTTTCAACATGTGTGTGATCAGGTGGGTCAGCAATATAAGATGGCACTGAGAGTTGTAGGTCATGTAAAAGTCTGAGTTTGAATCCCGTATAGATATTAATTTACCTAAATACAAACTTTGATTCAAAAATTTTAAAATTTTATAAGAATAATAATCAAGGAAAAGTGAATAGTGCTGGACCATAATTCAAGACAAGTGAATAACATTGACTTCCATTTGCATATCAATGACATTCAGTGATCGCTAGCAAAAAACTATTTTTCATAAATATTTATGGATTTTATTACTTTTTACACTATATTGACTAATAATGTGGATATATTTAGATTTTTATTTAAAATATTTGATTTTAGACAAAGATAAGACGACAGAAGTGAATAATCAGCTATCATGATTTCTATAACACAAGAGATTACCAGCGTTTTCACATAATGTTTGATTTAAACATTAATTCCTTTGCTTTCTGCAGTTTTTCTTCAGTTATTAACATTATTTTAAATTTTTAATTAAATTTAACCAATTTGAATGTAAAGTAATTCAACTTTTAGAAGCTAAATTAAAACAATTCTGATTATTGTACATTAATATATTTCAGAAAAGAAACTCACTAGATCCATATTTAATGAATCAAATCAAATTTTTATTCAATCAGGCCAATAAGAAAATTCATCAGATAAAAGGTTTAATTATTTCAGCTCCTGTACTATTATAATTTGTCCATGTCGCTTTATAAAATATTTATTAAATTACAATTTTAAATTACATATAAACAATTATTTTCTAATGCTGATCCAGAATTTTAAAAAAATTAAGAAAATATAAATTATTGTTTTAGAATTATAAGAAAATAAATTAGCTGCAAATTTTACAAAAAAAAAAAAAGAAATTATGCGGTAGATATCTTGGACACCCCTGATAAATAATATTAGATTTTTATAAATGATTCATCTTGCTCAAAGAAGACTTAAATATTATACAGAAAAAAGAAATTATTTCATTATGCAGACTTTGCAAATTTGAATTACAAATACAAATGAAAAGTCAATATTACATAATGAAATACATATCTGATGATTCCTTTTGCAATTTAAAAAAAAAAAACATTTTCCACCCACATAAATAATTTCCTTTTTCTACTTGAGATTCTGGTTATAATTTCAAATGAATGCTTTCAATATGATTATTTTCATAAAAGTGGTTAAAGATTTTGTTCTATGTTTTATTAATATAAATTTGCCATAAATTAACCTTAAATATATCTGAATATTATCTTTTAAAAAATTGTCTTATATTTTTGAATATATGTTTGATTATATATGATAGATGGCACAATTTGTTTTTTGTTTTTTATTTAGATAAGATGACTGAATTCTTAACAATTTGGACAACTTAAGCACTTAATACTCATTGCACATTGGAAGTTATATTGAAATGGCAACATTATTAAGAATATTATAAAATAACAATCAATATATATATATATATAGAATTTTAAAAAATCACTTCAAATTTATACATAGTATTAATAAACAATGGTAATATAGAAAAACTGAGTATCATACAAAGAAGAAATATAGAAGCTAGATAGATTAAATATGTTACTGTATTTTGCCAACAAAAACAATAAATATGTTAAAATACACAAAATAAAAACATCTTATATTAAATCCTTAATTCTAGTGAGTCATTGTAATATAATCATCATTTTCTAATTTGTTCTATACAAAGACAAATTGAATACATATATATGACCACTTTACTGTACCTTAATGCCTTCAACATTATCATAAATATATACATTATTTTTCTTGTCTACCTTTTTTCTACATCCCTTATACATTTTTTACAATAATCTTCAGAATTCCTTTTCCTCTATAACCAATTTTCTAAAAAATAGATATTTTTTTGATTCCATTTCTTTTTAATTATATTTCAAGCTTATTTGTTTCAGTCTTACCATTAACATCTTCATGATTTTTTGCTTAGTTTTTTTTTTTTTTTTTAAAGGCTGTTTCTTTTATATATGTTTGTATTTGTAAGTAAACAGTTTCCAAACAATTCACTGCAAAACAGATAAGGTGAATCCAGAATTTCTCTATAAGTAAACAATAAAGAAAAAAGCAATACTTAATCAAACTAATGAAATGCTAAGTGATGAGGATCTATGGTTTTCATTCCTTATTTTATCATTTACCAAAGAATGATTACATACCCAATTACTGGACAATAATTGGAGAGTAGCTGGATTGGCTCTTTTTATATATATATTTGAAATTATGTATAACTTTCTGCTAAACATGCAATTCAATATTTTTCAAAATATCACAAATTTCTAATGAATTTTGTTAAATATGAAAATAAAATACTAGAAATAAAAAAAATATAATATAGAATTTCTTAATGTAATTCAAAATGTTTATATTTTCCATTCACAATCCCTTGCAAAAAGAAACTAATTCTCACTTTAAGAAAAACTATTAAAAATACCATCCCATCCCATTTTTTCGTCACTAACTAAACCTGCCCAGTATCTACTTGTTAATATACAAATCTTTTTCAAGCAATCAAATGACTCTAGTGGGCTCTCTTCATTTATTAAAGGCATTATCCCAACGATGCTCTGGAGAGCTAGGTGATAGATAGGAGACACAAGACTACAATTAATCAACAACCAATTCCTGGGCCCTGCACATCACTGCTGAACAATTAACTTCAACAAGTTCTGCTCCATCAACATTTCCAAGCCTCAGCTGCTTACATAAGCTCCCCAAGACTTGGCATTAGTACAATTTCCAATTAAAAACAACCACTTGGGTTGTTCTTTCTTCTATTTTAACAGCAAAATCAATATGAAAAATTCTTCAATACTTGATGTTTTCTTTTATTTAAAAAAAAAAAAAAAAGTGAAAGAAATTTGTAAACTACATCTTGACTAACTACAATGATTTCTCATTAAATATTTATATTACTGAATAATCATACAGATAAAACTTTTAATAATAATATATAAAATAATGTAAAAATTAAGCACAGACTGACTTTATCAAAAATTTAACACTTTTACTGCTAGAGTTTGGAAAAAAAAAAAAGACATATATATGTTTACATTAAAATAGCTTGATTTTTGTGTGGATAATTAAGAGTTTTTAGAAAGCCAGTGCAGATTTTCTTATTGAAAGCCGCAGTGGAGAGAGGCGTTTGTGGTTAAGAGACTACTTTAAAAAAGTTTTTTAATAAATATAGTTTTAAATTTTTAATTTTTTTTAGAATGAAAATGACTTTTGAATAAACAATCATTGTGTGGGTCTGACATAAATAATGATCAAAATTCTCCCATGAAAAGTCATATATACATATTATACAGACCCAATATTTAAAAAATTAGATTATTTTAATCATAATTTTTGAAAAGTTAAGGTTATAGCTAAATATAAAAACAAATATTAGAACAATTTAGCAGACATCATTGACATTTTATGTCTTCTTGGATCATTTATCAACAAATTTAAATAAAAATCCAGCAATCAAGAGATTCAGTACAAATAAGCACTTGGACACAGAATAAGAAGATTAACATAAGTATTGATAATTTATTAACTGCAATGTTAGAGAAGACTTTAGAATTACCAAGTGCAATATGAAATCTGGAATCCGTCATTACAATAATAAAATGCAATTAAATAGCAAGAAATAATAAACAGACAGTAGGTCATTTTGGAAAATGATATTTGTATGATTACCAAAAGATGATGTCTACTTGATAAGTAATAATATATATGTACAGTTTTCTGTCCAAGGTGCACCGGTCAAAAATGTATGTCCATCCAACAAGACTTAGAATCTGAGCAAAATACTTGAGATACGCAGGTCAGAAGTAACTGTGAATGCTAACCTATTTGCCTATTCCCAAATCTAGGACAATATGAAAGAACACTTGCAGTGATACAACATAGATTCTTTAATTCCAGGCCTAGAGCTACAGCGTACAACACGAGATCCTATTTAATGATGATGATGAGTGAGCCCTTGAGTGAACCAGGAAGGCAGTTTGACACATACATATAAATATTGATAAGATTAAAATTAATGATTCAAACACTCTGGACTAAGTCATATATATATATTATTACCACAAATATGATTAAAATATGGTTATGCAATATTACCAACAGCACGCATATATATTTATTATTTATTTACAAGTGATTACATTCCATTGAGAAATTTCATCGAGAAATCAAATTATTTATAAACCTACATATATACAAAATACTGGGTTAAGTGCGGTATCCATATGCCAATTTACACTTAATAATCATTACTCATTTTATTTCTACAAAAGTTGTTTAATTGGGTGGTCGATGGATGTAATACAATAATTGAGCATTTATAAATATACAATGATTCTAGGTTGCTATCTTTCTTTAATTATTATGATTTGCCTTTGGCATTAGATGACACTGATTGACTGATGATGAGTACATGGATATACCAAATATCCTAAACGAACATTCTTAATTGCATGTTTGATAAAATGAGTATTTTATTATTAATTTTATAACTTTTAAACATTCTACAATTAGCGAATAATCGTATATATTGGACGGGTTTATAAAAAAAGGGGGGAGAGTAGATTCAGTGAAGCTGGAGATGAAAACCCAATGAATAAATATGTTATACATAGATGATTCACTAGGTCATATCATTAAGACTTATTTTATTAAACAGGCATAACTTTATAAGAGTTGCGGTACTAGCACAAATGATGAGAAAAGATGCGGACACTTTTGGCCGGTAGGGGGGGTTCATAGTGGATTTAAATGACGACTGTATGCCTGCGCTTCTGGAGGAGTGATACCTTATGAAAGATAGGTAGGAAGGTGTGATGGTCCAGAAGAATGGCAGCTCATGCAGAGCTACCACTACTCTAACTCGCTTGTTCCAGGGCGTAGCTGTATATCTCTGTTTTGAACAAGAATAAAAAGAATAAAAGGAAGGGGGGACTCCAAAAATCCAGACAATCCACGAATAATAAAGCATGAGAAGATGAAGTACATCAATATTGACCTTTGATAGCAATGCTACTGTAATGAGAGAAAATCATTTTACATAAGGAGAGAAAGCCTTAAATGGTTTAATAACTTGCATAATGATATGCTTAATAATAAACTACCCTTATCGAATAATAGATATAAAAATGGAATTATAATTAAAGAACATATTATTTCTCCATTTTCTTTCAATAACCGAGCCCATTTAATTTAAATAAAACATTGTAAGAAAAGGATCAGTGCACTTAAAAGCATTGCAAGTGAAATTAATTAATTGCAAACATTTTGATGATGATGATCACAATTGATATATAATATAGCACATAAAACAAAATGGACACCCGAATCCACCCAGATTGGAAGATTAATTTTACAATGCTTAACAACTTAACGATAACCTCCTCTCAATATATATTTTATTCTAAAAAGAACTCAACCTCACGAGCTATTTTGAAAAACTAAATCACGTAACTAATTACCCCCCCCGCCGCCTTTTTTTGTCCAGAGTGGGATTAAAACATAAATGAGCTCATGAGATTGTGGTGAATTGGCATATGCTATACATTTTATAAATAAAAAGTAAAACAAAAATAATAGTATTATAAGTTAATACCGCATTTAAACATACATATAATAATGAGCATGAGTTGGATGATTAAAATTACAAATGGTTATGAAGGGTTATGAGAATCAACACAAACAGGTTACACACTTATAGATAAATAACCATCGATGGTCAGAAAATTAAAGTAGTTCAAAATTTTGAATAAAAGGAACAAAATAGCATACATATGATTAGTCGAGTTATTAAATTTTAACGGAAGGTGATTTTAAAGCGATTTGGTGACATTACCTCATGATCCTCTGGAACGACAGTGTGGATGGATCCTATCTTGTGGTGGTATTCTTGGATTCTGGAGCAGGCATATTATAATTAGACAATAAACATTTCTTCTCGGCCATTGCACTTCCTTGATGATTCGGGCAGTCATGGATGGTAGGAGCTAAATTGCAGCATGGCGAGATGGTCTCCGAGAGATAGGGAAAGGTGGCTCGTTCCCCCCTACTCAAACAGCATTTCAAAATTTAGTCATGTGGAGTAAGTTAGCAACACAGTAGAATAATACATCTCTCTTCTCTAGAACTAAATTCAGCCACATTATACTCTGTCTAAAATATTTCAGGAATGCTTTTTGCTAGTTACCTGATGCAATATCCGAAAGTCTTTCTTAATACCATTGTTCTTAACAAAGCTATACATTGATGTTGAGTTTTGAGAAGATAATATGTATCAATATGGTCTGGAAATCTATTCTAGAAATTTCTATTAAACCATTTTAGATCAAAACAATGTAAAATCTCTATTAGCTGTTATTAATGGAAATTTTAAGTAATCTTAGTGAATGTAAAATATTTATATTAAAATGGGTATCTTCTGCAATTTTGAACTATTTCTAGAACCTTTTCGATAACCGAATCTTCCTTTCCACCATTATATTAAAAAAAAAAAATACATATATAAATTGAAATAGATATTATATACAAGTTTATAATTTTATTAAGTATAATATACTCACATCCCCACCTAACATATATACACCGCGCATACACCAGACTTGTTTTCCAATCTCTATCATTCGTACATACTACTGATATATATATATGTACATTACTTAAACAGAGTGGGGTAGATTCGAACCCTGTTGGTTGGTGGGTTGGTTGGACAGACGATGAAACTCAATCTGCATCATAGATTGACTGCTTCAATGGCAAGTAGAAAAATAACTAAATAAAGGACTAAATAATAATAATTGATCAAATCATAATAACAATAAATATATAAAATAAAAATTATGATTACAGTATTAATTTTTGATGGCAATTATTTTCATATAAAATATTGATTTAGTTTTGAATTTTTTGAAATATAAATATTTACATTTAAAAAGAATGTTTTTAATTTCATTCAATGAAGTACTGAATTGAGCTGATATATGTTTTAATTATTTATATATTCCATCCAAGATTATAGTTGTCATGTAAGATAAAATTATTATTTCTACCTTACTTGAAAATTTCAGATAAGATTTTAACCAATTACATATATTGTTAATATAATATTTTGCAAGGAATACATGCTTAATAACATTAGATGCTATATTTTTAAATATAAAGATCATCACTGTATTCATTTAAGAACAAACAGTTGTGTGTTTACATAACATAGCATTAAGACTTTTTGCTTAGCTGTCAACGTTTTTTTAAATAAAATCTAGATAGTAGAATGTTCTTGTTACTATGGTATAGTAGCTACAGTTTATATTTAAAATATTCATGTGTGTGTTATCATTAAATCTATTTATAGATTTATAAAACATTCATTAAATTCATATTTAAAAGATTATAAACTAATTGTCCGATTTAAAAGTTCAGACCAATATCTCTTATTATACATAAATTTCAGATATACATGTATAATCAGAATAATAATATACGACCTTCATATTTATGCATGTTAAATATTTTTGTTTTAAAATGCAAATAAATTCATAATCAAGTGCACTGACATATGAAAGTTGAATTGCTATTGTAACATTAAATACAGATAAGTTGCATTTATGATACATAAATATAAAGATTAGTGCTGTTTCAATGTAGAAATCATTATGCAAATCTTAGCTAACTTGACAATGATAGGTTTATATTTGAAATACATGAATAGTGAGAAAGGGATATATGAAACTAATAAGATTTACAGATTAAAAAGAATATAAACTATTGTCCAATATAAAAATTCACCAACATCTCATTATAAATTTTTACAATGGATAAAAGATTATAATCATATAACTTTGAATTTAATAAGTGCACTCATCATCAACCATTATCAATCCACTGCAGGATGAAGGTCTCTCCAAATTCAATTCATCTCCGATCTTTAGCTTCTGTTCTCCACATCACCCCTGCACACTTTCTTATTTCATCTATCCATCTCACATGTGGTCTCTTTCTGGGTCTTTTACAATCTCTTGGAATCCTGTTTAAGATTTCAACTGTCCATCTATTATCATCTCTTCTAGCAATATGTCCAGCCCAACTCCAGTCTTTTTAATTTTTTTCAATGTCAGTAACACCTGTTTGTTCTCTTACACATATATTGTGTTTTCGATCTCTTCTTGTTACTCCCAACATGCATCTCTCCATACTTCTTTGAGTGGTCTGAAGAATCTGTATTTCTCTTCTATGAAGTGTCCAAGTCTCAGATCGATAAGTAAGAACTGGTAAAACACATTTATTAAAAACTTCCTTTTCAAATACATAGGCATATTTCTTTTTAGTATCAACTTATTTCTACCAAAAGCACTCTAACCAAGTTTAAGTGCATTATCAATCAGTAAATCAATGACTAACAAATACATATATATCAAAACAAATTATCAAATGAATCTTCCTGCTTACATTAAAAATCTAAATTCAATTCTCTTACTGATAAAGGCCAATATCAGAAACTAATCTAGGGATTTGGTTAAAACTATTATTTGATAGCCATTGTCCTTAATTATGCTTTCTTAGATTATTCTATATTAGATTAATGTAAAATAAATTAATGCTATTAAGCAAACACGTATTTAACTTAAATGGAAGTGAAAAATTATTGAAATCCAAGAACTTCATGAAACTAATATTATATAGTGAAATTCCTGAATTAACTATATACTCCTATATATAGAACGCAATTTTTTTAAACATGTTTACACATGTATGATCCAATAATACAGAGAACATATAATATATTAGTGTGCGTATAATTTCAATCATCATTGTTATAAAAAGAGAAATATTTTTCTCTTCATTCTTTCACAAATGAATGATTTATTGTTTTTAAATAAAGAGACAATATTAGCATAAGATTTTTTTTTTCTTTTACTATTAAAGATAATTTTCATTTTAGTATTTAATGAAATTGCTTCAGAAGTTTTCTTAGGCTTTGCAGAATTTCTATAATTATTAGCTTCAAATTTAAAAGCCATTTCAAAGAAAATTGTTAATTTTTCAAAAAAAAAAAAAGGCAGACAAATGCACAAAACATAAGAAGTACTTATAATATAATAAGAAACCAGACCTTACATGATTAAAAAATGGCTGTCACAATGTACCATTAAATATATTACAAACTGGCCAAATTATATATTTCAAAGGGATTCACAAATTTCAATGTTTTTTTAATTTTTCTGGAACTGATGTTAATACAGTTGATGTGATCTTTACTGTATATTCATTTATTTTTAAAAAAAATTTAATAGATAATAATTGAGAATATCCACATGATCCATTAATTCTAGAAATAAAATATTATCACCATTTCCTAACAATCTCAGATATAAAACTAAACTCGTTTCATAAATGCATTATTTTTGATTAATAGAAAATAATTACCAGTACAATCAATACATGTTTGATAATAACTTTACATGAAGAAATGTATATATATTAAAACAAAATATATAATAGCTTTCTTCAGATAGTTTGCAAATTGAATTATTTTTTTTAGTCAACAGGGTATAATTTTATTTACAAAGTTTATCAATTTGTATGTATTTATTAAGCTTTCTTTCTAAAAAAAAGTTAAGATATTTACACATTAAATACTATAAATAAATAATAACTACTATCATCAGAGATACTTATTTTCACTACTCATCAACCATAAATACAATTTATTCTAATGTCTTATACTTATAGCTACATTAAAAACAGTCCTATGATATTTAGAGTAAAAATATAAAATATGTTTTAAATCACTGAGAATTTTAAAGCAATATCCATTATGAAAATAATTATTCCAATCATTAATTATAATCATAGTTTCATGTTGTGTATATATATGCTATTTCATTATACTCATGAAATAGTCATGTTGTTTTTCTGCATATTGTACATGAATTATTAATACAGATATAACTGAGTATGCTGATTGTGTGATCATCAAATAGCGAGATATAAAATATGTATTAATGTATGCAGGATTCGAACATAGACCTTCCACATGACCCGCAACTCTCCATGCCATCTCATGTTGAAAAGAAAAATAATCACGAATACATGTATTTTGTGCTAAACCAGCACTCATTAGTTGATCCAGATTATCATCTCCACACATATATACAATCAGTGCTCAGCTTTATATTACGATAGCCAATCTTCATACTTTAATGGACAGGTTTCACACTACTCCACCCTACAACTCTTTAGCTTTCCATTTCATTGAAATATGATGATGGAACATTCACAGCCCACGTTAGTGCCAAGGTTGTCATCCCACCCATGTTGACATTTAGTCACTCTGACTCCTCATGTACAGGAGAGTAATCTATTTTTATATACATATGCGAGGGATGGGTAGACCTTTGGTGCACTATATTCCAATATGTAAATTAATACACTATACAGGCTTAAACCTGCATATGTATATGTAATGTATGCAGGATTCGACCTCAGACTTTCACATGACCCTCAACTCTCCATGCCATTTCATATTGCTGAACTACACACATGATGAAAAGATAAATAATCACTAATATACATATTTCATGCTAAAATAGCACTCATCAGTTGGTCCAGATTACAATATCCACACATATATACAATCAGTGCTCAGCTTTATATTAAGATAGCCAATCTTCATACTTTAATGGACAGGCTTCAAACTACTCCAACTTGCAACTGTTCAGCCTTCCATTTCATTGAAAATCTGATGATGGAAGGTTGGAGTAGTTTGAAGCATATCCATTAAAGTATGAAGATTGGCTATCTTAATATAAAGCTGAGCACTGATTGTATATATGTGCAGAGATGGTAATATGAACCAACTGATGAGTGCTGTTTCAGCATGAAATATGTACACCTGGGTCTCGTTTTACGCGATAGATAGGTTCCTCAGAAAACACGAATAGACGTAACTTACCTTGAAAAAGGGGGAATACGGACTGTGATTTTTCAAAAGTCGCATAAAAGCAAAGCACCAATGTAAAATTACTTTAAAAATTTGTGCAAAAAAAAAATAAGGAAATAAAATATGACTAATAAAAAATTTCAAATTTGAAACAAAATTGATACAAGACAAATTTTTTTAACTATTTTTTAACTATAATAATTAATTTTATTCAAAACAATATGTATTTTTATGCATACATTTTTAATACACGTTTTAATTATTATCGCTATTTGCCGATAAACAGGTTCGTTTGCAAACTGGTAAAAAATCAGATTCTTCACAAGAGTAAATACAACTAGCGCCAACTTCACTCTCATGTTGTGATAATGGCTTTCTGGTGACAACGTAATTAGTAATTAATCTTTGAGATGATGATTTTATTAATTGTTTATGAACGCGATATCCAGACATACAACCATTTAGCTCTTGTTGGAATTTAAGAGCACGTTCGTGATTAGTGTCATTAATAAGAAAATAATTTGCCAACTGATTAGAAAGTTGAAGACCTTCTCGAATCATTTTTGCAGTGAAAGAAACAGGTTCCACTTCTGTTTCATTATCTTTTTCTACATTTTCTTCTGTATCTAAACTTTTATTTTTGTCTTTAATTTTTTAATTTTCAATTCCGTTTAAAAATCAAATTTCATTTCAAATCACATTAATTTCAGGTCACCTTAAGTAATTTTTAAATTGTTAATTACAATTAAAAATCAGATTTTAATTTTTAATTGTCAAATTTAATTGTGCCCACTGCTATTACTCACCTTTTAAAAATAAACTTGCAGACACTAAATGATTAATAATTGATTACGTTCTTTTTTAAAAAGCAAAAACAGAATGTGATTTAAAATGCAAAATTAACACGCACAATGTTTGAACAAATTTACATTATAATCTTGTAAAATTTAATGTGTGTATACATAAAATGTGGAAATCATGATTTTAATTTCATTATTGCATAAAATCTTACTATTATAAAGCACTGAAAATATTGAAATTACTAAGATGAAAGTCGAATTCCAATAATGTGCTATTACTTTCAATATGATGTAAGTGCGTGAAATTTATTATTTAAAGTAATAGCGCATTATCGGAGTTCGACTTCTGAAGAAACATGAATCGCGTAACTTCAAAATCGCGTTAAATACATTCGCGTAAAAAAAGACCCAGGTGTATAGTGGTGATTATTTATCTTTTCAACATGTGTGTGACAGATGGTTTAGCAGTATCAGATGGCATGGAGAGATGAGGGTCATGTGAAAGTCTGAATTCGAATCCCACATACATTACATATATATGCAAGTTTAAGCCTGTATAGGGTATTAACCCTTAAACCGCTAATTATATTATTGGTTGTATGAGATAAAATCAAAGCTTTTAATTGGCCAACTCACAAACTGAAGACAAAGCTAATTGTTAAAATATATTCAGCTATAATATTAAATTCACTTCAGATTCGTTTATAAAAAGTATATTAATAATTTGTCAGTTTATGAAAGTAAACGAAAGTTCTTTCAAAAATAAATTGCTATTTATTTATTATAAAATATTCAATTTCGGCAAGTTTAAAAGCGAACATATAAACAAAGAATTGCTGACGTAAATGCTTTTTTTCAGTTTTACGTTATGGAAAAGTAAATATTTTTTTTTGCTAAATCTTAAATATTTTTACTAAAATCTTCAATATTTTTCAAAAATAATTTTGTTTTTTTAGTATATTTTGTGAAAATGATTTTAATTTCTCAGAATATATTTTTTTAATACCTTAAATCATATTCGAAATGAAAATCTCAGTGTTTTTCTTTATTTTCTTTGATCAGGCGGTTTCTTTGTACTTTCCAGCCAATCAGAATGTCTTTGTCGGCTGAGAGGCAATCACCGACAAGCTTATTTCTTTGTTTAGCTTTAAACACCACTTTATTGATTTTTTACTTGTAAAATAATTCAGAAGAGGGCACCATCTTAAAAAACTTTTAAAAACATAATCAATAACTGTCAAACAAATATCCTAGCATTAAAAATAATGGAATTAGAGTGACGTCAACGAGAGGTCTCGTAAGAGGCGGGAAAAGGGTTAATTTACATATTGACACATAGTGTGTCAAAGGTCTGCCCATCCCTTGCATATGTATGTAAAAGTGGATTATTCTCCTGTACGATGGGTCAGAATGACTAAATGTCAACATGGGTAGGATGATAACACTGGGACTAATGTGGGCTTTGAACATTCCATCTTCAGATTTTCAATGAAGTGGAAGGCTGAAGAGTTGTAGGTTGGAGTAGTATGAAGTCTGTCCAGTAAAGTATGATGATTGGCTATCTTAATATAAAGCTGAGCGTTGATTGTATATATGTGTGGAGATGGTAATATGGACCAACTGATTAGTGCTGGTTTAGCACGAAATATGTATATTGGTGATTATTTATCTTTTCAACATGTGTGTGATCAGATAAGATGGCATGAAGCATTGAGGGTTGCGTGAAAGTCTGAGTTCGAATCCCACATACATTATATATATATATATATATGCAGGTTTAAGCATGTAAAGTGTATTAATTTAGATATGTATTAATACAAAACCAAAAAGATGAAAATTATTAAGAAAATCAGTATTAACAGATGATATTCATAATCTTCAGAAAGACTTCAATGAAATTAATGATATACTGCATATACTAATAAGATTTGCAACAAGCTGGTACAGAGAAGCAGCAATTTACCAATAAATTTTCTAATGACATAAAGGAATATACAAAAAAAAAAGGAATACAATTTTTTTTTAAAAATAATCTATTAAGAATTCAATATCTAATTTTGTAAAATGTTTTAAAGAGTTAGTAATATGGAAAAATATAATTGTGGATTAGCAAGAAAGGCTGTAGAAGAAAAATAAATCTCAAAATTGTAAAAAAAAAAAAACTCTCTGGAATTGGAAGTTATGTGTGCAATAAGAAAAAAAAGATGAAACTATTACTAAAACAGGTATGACATTATGAAATGCATGAAAGATTTCTTTAAATAATTATATAGTAATAATGAATAAGAACATAGTCCACAGTTATTATATCATCTGAATTAGCCTGTACAAATAGATCAGAAATGAATTAAATCTATGAAAAAAAAAAAAGTTCCAGGAAATGATAGAATTATTATTAATAAAAGGATAGCTGAAGGAAGCTTGAAAGTATGAGTTCAAATCCTCTTTAATTAGAATTATTGATATTTTATAAAAAAAAACAACAACACACACATGAAAAATAGAAATATTGTCAGCAAAATAGTCTACCAAATGTCTAAATGATAAAGCCTAAATCAGTGTTTCCCAAGGTGGGTAGTGCCGCCCCCAGTGGGTGGTGAAGACTTCTAAGAGGGGGGGGCAATAATAGATTCAGAAACTTTGGAGAGCATTCAGGTAGTCGAGCCTTTTCTGTAGATGCACTGATCATTGGCTTTCACTCGCTCTCAAACGGCTAATTCTTACGGTATTTTGCCAATTTTATGGTTATTTTATAAAATGTTTATGTGCAATAATATATAAAAAAAAATGAATAGTCAGAGTAATTGTAAATGTTTTGCACATTTTTCATGGGTTTTTTCCCCTCTATTATCAAGTTAAAAGAAATGCAGGTTATTATTGTGTGGCTAATTTTAAATTTTACTAATAGATAGAGGTGGTCAATCAGGGCATTACATTTATTGTTAAAAAAAAAATTAAGTAATTTAAGGCCAATTTCAGCTAAGATAATCTAAAAATTTGTCATATCTCAGATTTGTTTTGAATCTTTTGTAAAGATGGAAAAGGCTAAATATTCTGAACACATTGATACAAAATGGGTTGCATGTAAAAAGTACAGAAAGAAAGAGAATTTATGATTCTAGTTGTAAAACAGATATAAAAATGTTTAAGTAATTTTTAAGCACGCACTATAAAAGTCTTACATATAGTAAACCCAAAAATGATAGAATGTTTGATCATAAGGAAAATGCTATCCCTTATTATACTTATATACAAGATAACCAGCAAACAAAATAATAAAAGCATAAGAATCATATATGAAAAACTGAAAAAATAATTGAAAACAAAAATTCATCTGTGTAATAAGTTACTGGAATGCAGTGATAAATCACTGAATATAAGATAAGATTGTAAAATACTTGTTCAGAATTAAAAATGAAAATTAAAAACAAATATACATTTATATAAGGTAGATAACATAAGAGCAATGAATACATAATATAAAAATCACAAAAAAAGAATTGACAAATGGAAAGCTGCAAATAATAAGATTTCAATTAAAATATATATTAATTCAAATTAAATTCAGAAACAATGTGTATATTCATAGTGGAATCGAGAAAAATTCAGATCTTAATTTAGTAGTGGTTAACTCAGTTTTAAAAATATAAAAGTGCAAAATCGATATTAATATATATATATTGATGAATATAAAAGAGATGTGGGGGGGAGGGTCCTAATTTCTTGGATAGAAAAATAAGCATAAATAATAGCGAAAATAATTAGTATTAATAAATTTAAATGAAAAGTAACAAATATTTAAGCAAAATCTGAATGGAGCAGCACTATAAACCAAGAAAGCAGAAAAGAATAAATCCTGTACTAGATAAAAGTATATGTGGAAACATAATAGAGATGTATAACAAAGTTAGATTAATAAAGTTTGAAAAAAAATGTAGTAATATAAAATAATTTTTAAATTAATTATGGACAAAGTGATGATTATTAGAGACGACATGTGTTATAAAAATGATGAACAGAATATATAAACGTTTGTAGGAGGAATAATAATGTCT
This sequence comes from Epiperipatus broadwayi, assembly GCA_028023455.1. Lineage (NCBI taxonomy): Eukaryota > Metazoa > Onychophora > Udeonychophora > Euonychophora > Peripatidae > Epiperipatus > Epiperipatus broadwayi. Next base: position 7,686,676 of record JAQFVV010006246.1, read on the forward strand.
GATCTGTGATAATAAAAAAAAAAAATATTAAAATAAATGATAGAAATGTGATAGCAAAAAGTATATTCATGAAATTAGATGAAGCACAGCAAAATTATTAATATTCATAATATATGTTTCAAGTTAGTGTCCAGCACACTTTCTATTAACATTAGATTTCTATAGAAAAGAAAAAACATAATGCAGTAAATGTGAAGATTTTAGAATGTAACTTTAAACTTAAACAGATTTGTTTATAAATAAATTAGACAAGTTAATGGTGGGAAAACAATTAGATTACAAAAAATAAAAATAAAAGATGCAAAAGTAGTGATGATGATTTTTTCCAAAAATATCCAAAAAGAAATTAATATGTTTTATTATTCTAGAAAGTTTTTGATAGATTGGATTAGGTTACTTTGTAGAATATTTTGAAAAAGAAAATTATGTATTTAAAAACAAAATAACTATTACAAATATTTTTACAATTAACAGTTTTCTTACAAAATAGATAAATAAATAAGAAAGTTAATATTTATTTACATAACTGTAGGTTTTGAAAAGGATGCAATTATCATTGGAATTTATAAGATTTATTGCACAGGTTTCTCTGATGAAGTGTTTGTAAATATTGACAATTAATAAAATATTAATAAAAAATAATGAATCAAGTTTTTAGAAAATTTGGGATGAAAATCATTATATCCAAATCTAAAGCAATGATTATATGTGAAAATACAAAAGATTAAGAGTGATGATTGAGTTTTAATATAGATTTATACTTTAAAAGATTTGGAAAATTACTTGCCTGAAAATGAAAACAATAACAGTAATAAAATTAGAATATCAATAGATAAGCAGACTTCTATCTAATAAGGGTGAAAAGTTATTTTGTATTCCTTAAATTTGAAATTAAGAAAAATTTGTTAAATGTTTTATTGGAAGTAAGATTTTATATGAAGCAGAGATTTGAATGATTTGGGGGGGGGGGGTAAAAGCATTAAAGATTTTTGGATGAGAATAAAAAAATTTAAAGGCTAAGATTTGTAATATTGTTCACAGTAATTGAAATAAGATTATTATTGAGAAATTTACGAAGCTGACAAGAAATTAAGGTGGGATATATTTAAAGGCAGAGAGAAATAAATAAATATATATTGGAATGTCTAATAAAGAATTAACACAGACTACTTCTTCGATATATCCACATTGTAGTGTATTGTAGAAGAAGTAGTCTGTGTTGCAACATGTCAGATTCTTCTAGAGGGGCATTGATTTCATACTACATCTATCCCAGCTGATAAGTTAGCATTATTGGGTCATTCTTTGCACTGGCAGGGGTGGGCAATGCCAACTAAATAGTACGTATCTGCTCATTTTATAACCTGCTAGTGCGGAGAATGGCTCTTGCATACTTTTTCCAGACCAACGCCAGCAATGGATGAGCCAACATTAACAAAGTGTTTTTATTATGCATCTGTACAATTTTATAATGTCAATAAATATATTTTTTAAAATAAAAATATTGATAGTGAGGAGAACAAAATTTTTAAGTGTCTGAAGGTTAAAGGCTTTTAGATAATTGGGGAAATGATATGAAAACCAGATAATTAATTATGATGATCGATACCCTTTTATCTCCCAGAAAGAGATTTTTAACATTTTGTTCACACATTAATCTTTTTCTAAATTTTCTGTCCTAGAAATTTTCAATTACTTAAAAAAAATGTGTATTTATTTTTCTTTTTTCCTAATATTTGTTCTATTTCAATAGTCTTGAAAACAATATTCATAATTGTTAATCGATAACTGTAAGCAAAAAAAAAAAATTAATTAGTAAAAACTCAAGACAATTTACTAAGCTAAAATTCTAAAGTGTAAAAATATGTGACTTGATCTTTTAATTTAAGAAACGCCGTGTATACAATCGAAGAAAAATAAATTTCTATTAAATGTTTTTAGAAGACATTGCAGTCTAATAATAAGACTTATATAAATCTCACATCTTGTATTGATAAAAGACAGCTTTTCTAATTCCATGTCTGCAGGCAGATTTTAACAATCATCAGATTTACAATTGATCAATGCTACATTATTTATTACCACTTAAACATCATCTGCATTATTATAAAGATCGTTAATTTTTAAAAATAAAGTTTATATATATATATATATTTTTTTTTTGAAAAAAAAAAAAAAAAACCTGTAAATCTTAACTGACATAAATAAAAGATTCACACTAAATCAAAAAAAAAGCAGCATTTCTTTCAAACTAAAAAATTTACTGCATGGGCTCCATAAAAATACACAATGGAAATATGATATGAAGTAAAGTATGCTTAATTTAAAAGTTAAATAATCAAAATTAGTTTATTAATTTAAAAAAAGTTAATTTGCTGTGAACAGAGAGACATGGTGATCTTTTGCAAAATTCAAGCCATCTCTTTTTCTAAAAACATTAGATACAACAAACATTGTAATTCCTTCTTTCAATTCCCGGAATATAATAACAGGTTTAACATGACTAAAATAATTAACACACACACATATATATTGAAACAGTTTTAATTCAATGACTGTTTCAATATGATTTTTTATTTTAAAGTTACCATAATAAAATTGGGTTTAATAACTACTCTTTCTAATTGCATTGCCAAATATATACCAAATAATATTAAATCATCCATGCAAATTTACTACTGTTACACTTTATTTAGTATCCACTTTTACAGTTTATAGTTTCGATTGCCTCAGCAGAAGATTGCTGGGGCAATCCAACAAATATATATATATACACAGAACGCATTTTTATATCATTATATTTGAGCAAAAATATAAAAAAAAATTGCAGTAATTAGTTAATATGTGTAAAATGTTTTCATAAATATAGAAATATTGATATACGAGTGATCACGTGATATATAAGAGAAAAAATGAGTGCAATCAGTTATTAATATAAAACTAATAAAATAAATTTTGAATCCAAGATAATTCTATAAAATCATAATAATGACACACACACATATATATAAAGAAACAATTATACAAAATATATTTATTATAGTTTTATAAAAGATTAACTTCATTCTTTCTCTTAAGATGCTTATTATAAAAAGTTCTAAACACAGCATGAAAAAAAGAGAAAATATGAAATAAATTTTCAATGAAGAATATGATTGTTTTATTTTTTTTTTCCTGCAGTTTTCCTATTCTAAAATGGTTCAGAATTAAAATATGGGTTTCAGATTTATAAAAATTGTATTCTAAATTAAATATATGATTTCCTTTGATTCTCTTGAATATTAATTCAAGAATTTGATTATAATACAAAATGCAAGAGAAATAACATATTTTCTATTATAGTAAACTATAAATTATATTACACAGATGTATTTCCTTTCCAAATTTGATTTCTAAAAGATTCAAGAAAAATGAAAAGCATCACATATATAAGTTTTAGTTATCAACTATATAATACTAGAATGTAAGTTCTTTGTTTATCTAAAAATATTTCTTTATTATTAATTTCAACAGCATATAATTTTTATTACTGCTTGAATATGTAACATTTAGGATTATAATTATATCACAGAACATTGTCAGACTGAATGAATGGACATGATAAGTGATAAGTAAAATTGTATTTGCAAATTTATTAAAATGACTTATTATGATTCTGCTTACAAAATAGTTCTGAATAATATATTTGGAATGAGTGTTCTGTGCTATGAAATATTTCTTTATATAAAAATGTTATTGTCTAAGTAATCATTTGAAAATCTCCATTATGTATCAGTAAACATTAAAATGTGTAGATATACAAGCCAATGCACTAATGTGAAATAATGGCTGACCAAATAAAAAAAGATGTCAATCTTCAAAATCTCCATGAGAAATGGCAAAAATTTTAATAAACAGAACTCCAACTGTTGAAAAGAGAAGTAATCTGAAAACAATAATGAAAATTTTGCAAAAAAAAAACCAAAAACAACAGTGTTCTTCAAAAAGCAAAAATAGTAAAAAATTGAACTCTATAAGAAACAGACCACCACATGTGCACTCTTCTTAGAACAATTGGTAAATTCAAACTCATGCACAAACCTAAAAAGTTCCAATTAAAACTCAAATATGTGAACCCTAAGTGTGAATGTTTAGATTTATTTATTTTAAGCTTCATAACTTTTTCATTATTAACTATGATTATATTTAATGATGGTTTATTTCATTTATGTGTTGGATTATTTAATATTTAGTGTTGCTTGAATATTGAACATTTTTGTCTTATTTTATTAATACTTTTGAGGATTTAGTGGGATAACCTGCACTTTAATTTGAGGAGAGAGAATTAAAAAATAGGACTTGATTACTCATTATTCATTTCATTATAAGTTTGTGTATACATGTGGTCCTCTATTTTCATACCTAATTGGTTCCTTGAAATGTATATGAAAGTTGAAATGTATGAAAGTAGAGCAATGTAAAAAAAACATCAAAAAGGGTTTTCAAAATATTAACTTTTTATTGATTAGTATTTGGTGTTTTCTTTATAAATTTGTTAAGAGATAATTGAATTATACTCTTTTTTTTCTCCTTCTGTAATATGTTGTGTCTTCTCTATGCCCATTGTACATGAAATGTACACTCTCCATTGGGATCACCTTCTTCCATGAATGTCAATAGGATTAAATTATATGAATGACCAATTGAAGAAAACGATTTACAACTTTCAGAATGCCTAATTATATCTATTTTTGTCTCAATCATATGGAGGTTGCGTGACCTTGATTTCTTTTTGTCCATATCAATCTTGCGGTTTTTCATTTTTCATTCATATTTATGAATTAATAAGGGCAATTTTTTTTTATCAAAACAAAAATTTAAAAATGTAATGAATTTGTCTTAAACCACTGTAATTTATAAATATATGCACTTAAATGCTATCCTAAAAAACCTATTAATAAATGCGTACTTATTGACGCTTAGCAATTTCAAGGGTGAAATATGTCATCATATACATTCATTAATACCTTTCCTTAGGATAACATTTAAGTACAGATATTTATAATCCATATAAAAAAATTTCTACTACTTCATCACTATGAGAACTTGTTGGGGCATAAACCTGAATTGTCTGCATTTGGTCAGAGTACACAACATTTTAAAATTGTTATGGGAGACTTTAATGCTAGAATTGGTAAACAAATAAAAGATGAAACCATTGTAGGTAATTTTGATTATGGTAATAGAAATGAAAAAAAACATAGACTTGTGACGTTTATAAAAAAAAAGAAAAACTTTATATTATGAATTGTTTTTTTCTTTTTTTTAAGAAAAATGTTAAAAGGAAATGGATATGGAATCATCCAAATGAAGGTATAGCAGAATTGGATAATATTTTGACTAACAGAAAATACATATTTCAAGATTATAATGTTCTTAATAAATTTAACACAGGAAGTGAAAATCAATTAATGAGATGTAAGATACGTCTTAATGCAAAACTGGAGAGACAAAAATTATTAAAAAAAAATATTTACAGTTGATATTCCTAATCTTCAAAAACATTCTAATAAATTTAAATTAGAACTTACAAGTCGGTTTGAAGTAAAAGTAGATTTTGAACATGATTCAGAGGTGAATGAAATTAATATGAAAAAAACATACATTTTTAAAAACTGCAACAAAGATAGCTGGTAAAAAAAGCAGCAATTGATCAATACAATTTCCACTGAGACTAGAGAATTTATGAAGAAAAGAAGAAATATGTAGATATACAAAAATGATGCATTAACTAACAAGGATTGAATATCTCAAATTTTGTAAAATGGTGTGGAAAAGAGTTCAAAATGACATAAAAAAGTATAACTGTGAAATAGCAAGGAAAACTGTAGAAGAGAATAAGTCTCAAGAGTATAAAACAACATTTTGTTATTGGTAGAAAATTTATATCTACAATAACAAAAAAAGATGGAATTATTACTAAAAAGAGAGATGACATCATGAAATGGGTAGAAGACTTCTATCAAGAATTATATAGTAATAAAGAACAAGTACCTTCTATATCTATTATATCTTCCAAATTGAAACAGGTAACATTCTCCAATACAGTATTACCATTCAATGCAAGACAGAGTAATCATTGAATGCCAGAAGGCTTGTGCATAAAATCCCTATCTAGTGCCCACTCATCCAATATCCCCAGACAAGTTTCTGGCTTGTGGCCTTCGTTAGTGAGATGCATTGAGTGGCAATACTGTATGGAGAGTTTTGCCTGTTTTAATAATAGTTTATAAGCAAGCCTAAGAAATGGTGATCATGTGATGTTTATCTTCTGAATTGCCCAGAATTTTAAATGAAGAAGTGAGATATGCAATTAAATTTATGAAGAAAGGAAAGGCTCCATGCAATGATGGAATTATAATTGATATATTAAAAGAAAGTGAAGAAATAGAAATTTTTTTAGCAAAGTTATATACCAAATGTCTAAATGATAAAAGATGTACCAGATGATTGGAAGAATACAGTATTAATATTAACATTTTAAAAAGATGAATATGAGTTGCCATTATGCTTTGGATTTGTAGATTATGAAAAGACATTTGATTCTATAAACATTTCTTCAGTGATTAAAGCATTGGATCATCAAGACGTAGATTCAGGATATTGTCATATTTTAAAGAATATTTGTAAAAATGCAACAGCAACAATTAGATTACATAATGATACTGGAAAAATCAACATTGAGAAGGGTGTAAGACAAGGTGATTCCATATCTCCAAAACTTTTTACAGCAGTGCTGCAAGAAGTATTTTGTGGATTAAATTGGGACACTAAAGGAGTGAAAGTAAATGGACATTATTTATGTCATTTAGATTTTGTAGATGATGTAGTTGTTTTTGAAAATAGTGTTTTAGAGCTGCAGAAAATGTTGCAGGAGTTATTCGATGAAAGTAGGTAAGTAGAACTAAAGATAAATGTTAAAAAGATTAAAGTAATGTTTAATGGATTTTCTCAAAATATGAAAATAAAAATTGATTATGATAAGTTAGAAGAAGTTAACAGCTACAAATACCTTGGTCAGATTATTAATGCAGATGGAACATAATGGATGAAATAAATCATAGAATTAAACTTGGTTAGAGTGCTTTTGATAGAAATAACTTGATACTAAAAGGAAAGATGCCTATGTGTTTGAAAATAAAGGTTTTTAATAAATGTGTTTTACCAGTTCTTACTTATGGATCTGAAACTTGGACATTTAATATAAGAGCAATACAAAGACTTTCAGACCACTCAAAGAAGTATGGAGAGAAGCATGCTGGGAGTAACAAGAAGAGATTGAAAACGCAATATATGGGTAAGAGAACAAACAGGTGTTACCTCATTGAAAAAATTAAAAGACTGAAGTGGAGGTGGGTTGGACATATTGCTAGAAGAGATGATAATAGATGGACAATTGAAATTTTAAACTGGATTCCAAGAGATTGTAAAAGACCCAGAAAGAGACCACATGTGAGATGGATGGATGAAATAAGAAAGTGTGCAGGGATGATGTAGAGAAGAGAAGCTAAAGATTGAAAAAGATGGCTTGAACTTGGAGGGACCTTCATCCTGAATAATGATTGATGATGATTTATAAATCAAAATAAAAAGATACATAAAGTGATAGCATACATTCTAGCATAAACTGATAAGGCACAACTTATCAATACTCAGGACAACCCTACTCAAGACAATCTGTGATGCCAAAAATGGACATGATTAATGCCGGAGGGGACGACGACTAATAATCCTTGAGAAGGGGAGAATCCTCACAAGAAAGTAAGTGCATTTTGCCATATATATCGATAAAAATCGAAAGTACGAAATGTTTATGAAATACCAAATTTTATGTAAGTAGAGTGTATAAAAATAGAGAACCTCTTGTATCTAAAATCATTATGTCAGTACAGACTGTCTATCTTACAGAAAGTTAGAATTTTCATCTATATTTTGAGATCACATGCCATATCAGAAATATGAAATGTAGAAGAATTGGATGAGTGTATTTTAGTTTTAAGATTGGTACTGTCATTCCTGGCATGCATATGCCAATTATTAATTAGCTTGAGAAATACTTATTGGCATCTTGTTCAAACTCTATTTAATTAAATTATTTATTTTATGAAGTTTAAAGTTATCATAGTTCTTTATTTTCAATTCTATTCACTATTTGATGCATGCAATATTAATAAACGTATGTGGTAATCAAATACTAATGTCCATATTTTATAAAACTAGTATTATAGAAAATAATGGTCAGAATAAAATAATGATAGATTAGTTATGAGATTATTGTCCTATAACCAAGACTATAGGTAATAAGTTTATCATTAATAATAAATTCCAGCCATTACTTTGGGACCGATTAGATGATTCAAATTTTAAGATAAGTATAATCTTCAATTATAGTGATTATTTATCATTTATCGAGGCTATGCTATCTGACCACCTCATCAGGATAGTTCATTGAAGTGCTGAATATGAGATTAATTTTTTTACAAATGTAAGTTCATTCTAATTCATTTCCACTTTGATATGTCTCATATTGTTATATTTGTCATACAATGTAGTGGTTTGTGAGATTATTCAATTCCACTATAGTTACTATATTTATAGTATTAATGTGTAACCCAAGATGAATAGTTTTACTAGGATATTCTTATTCTCTATCTGATAAATCTCTACTGTTTACCATCCACTGAGAAACTTAATTAAAATATTACTTTTTTTTACATACTGTTACAATATATATGTATGTGTGCATGTTTATACATATTAAAGATGTAAGGGTGCATGAAATGTTTAAGGTGCTTTAACATTGAAATGCTAAAATAGATGTGTTAAGCAGATAATAAGCAATGGCAAACTATCATCAATGATAATTGAATAATTTCACTGGATCACAGTATTCTAATGTTTATTCTATGATTCCAGACAAATACATTAATATACATATATCTAATCATCATTAACAGCCATTTATAAATTAGCAATATCACTCTAACTCCAGAAAATAAGAATAAAAAAGATAGAATATAAAAATTAGAAGAAAACAAAATGTTGTCAGCTTTGCAGTATATGCAGTTAATAATGAAAATTTGGTTGAATAAATACACTATCCTATTGCCATGATTAGTACAAAAGATGCTTAATAACATGACAGTCTTATAAAGATTGAGACCTGTACTAACTTAAAAAAATGACCACTCTCAGATAATAATAAAAAAATGGAAAGAGAATATGAGAAAAAATATTAATTTGATTACAAATATTAATACTAATTATTAATAAAATAAAATAAATTAACAAATATTACCATAAAAGATTGTGCTACAGAAATCAACAATTATTTGCATATTTAATATATAAACATAAGAGAAAATTATCTTTTTCAGTGTATTTTCTTGTTTGGTGATTCTAATTTTTATTTTAATATAACTGATATCTTCTTCACATTTCTTTTTATATATAATATAGTTAATAAATAGAAATATTCAACTAATGCAAACAATGTAAGATAAATGAAACTAACAGTTTAACAATTTTTTTTTTTGTCAAAGAAATGTAAATTTTCATTAATTTATAAAAATATATAAAATTTTCAAGAATTCTAAAAATGATTAACTTTTCCAACATATTATATCATTTCATACTATGAATAAAGCAAGACAATCATAATCTGCTTATTTGTGCTTTAAATAAAAATCTAATATGATTATTTATAGATTTTTCTTGTTTTTCATAGTTTAAAAAAGTATCCAATATTTTTCATATTCTTTAATATCAATTTTTAAAACCATAAAACAATAAAAAATAAAATACCTTGAAAATTCTAATATTCACTTCTAGAGATATATCAAAATCTATGAGAAATCTCTGGACATAATTATCTTCTTTATAGTTAGATGTGATAAACTATTTTTTGACTGTCTTTTACTTAAACTCAGTAATGATAAATCATTACAAAACAAGACTGATAACTAGACACACTTCTTGTAATGTAAAACTGGGTAACAATACTTGGACTAATAAATATTTAAATGAGATTTATTTAGAGATTGTAGTAATGAAGAGATCAAGAACAGAATAAATGCTTGGTGTTATTGAAAATTGATATGTAATATGAAGGCGGGTCTTCATTTTGTCAGAAATCTCATATAAAATGTTGATAGGCACTACAGGCTTATGAAAATAATTATTTTTAGGGCAATAATATCCAACAAAATTTAAAAAAAAACACCAAACTTTCTAGATGTTCCAAAACTAACTGATATTATCAGTGAGATACAAATCCATAATATTATTTAGAAAAAAGTATTGATAAATTATATAATAAAATATCTATTTAAGATAGCTATTTTATATACATGTTGCATGTGTATACATATTTTATACATAATTAGCATAATTAGCTTACAATAATTTATTTTAGTATCTAATTTAAAATTAGCAATTATCTTTTAATGTTAAATATTTATAGAAAAATGCTAAGTATAAATTGATAAACTATTCCTCCCCCCCCCCCTTTTTTTTAATGTACTTACAATGGTACTATTTTTTTATTTTGAACATTTATTTTAATAATACAATATATATCAGTTGAATTTGTTACAATAAAACGTTTGATAAAATATAGATGCTTTTATTATAAAACAAAATGAAAATTATATTTATCAATCTTTTAATTTAAACTGACTAGGAGCATTTATATGGGAAATACGCCATAATGTCATTTATCATTTTAAAAATTAACTTATCATATGCATAAGTCAGTGGAAGGAAACCTATGGCACCTTGGCACACAAACAATTGACATATCATTTTCTATGGTTTAAATTATTCAATATTTTTTTGTTGTTGCTAAAATCTGTACTAATAAAAATAAATAAATATAATGCAATAAATTACAAAATTTGAAAAAAAAAAATTTACATATATATGTGGGAATGATATTTTAAACAAATAAAGTGGTACTGGTATACTGTGATATCATGTTCTATAAACCAGTCAAATGATTCCAATAAAACTAAAAAGTAAACTCAGAAAAATATTTTCACTTTGAAGTACATTTTTTCAAATCTAAAGTAAAAGTAATAAAATGTTTTTTTCTCCAAATCTTTTTTGATCTAAATGTGTTGACACCGAACAAAGGAACAGAAATGTGTAATTAACACCATCAAATGTTTTTTTTTTTTTTTTTGCTTGCAATTTTACTGTAAAAGTGAAATTTAAGAATAATAAAATATTTTAACATATAATAAAATTATTAAAGCTCATTTAAATTTACTTTTAAATAATTTTTTTAAAAACTGCAATAATTAAGTTATTTATATTTTGAATTAAAAACTATATGGCATGCCATCCATTCAATATATTTATTTTTTGGAAATTTTAGGCACACACATAAAAAGGTTCGCCACCACTGGCATAGGTTAATTAAAATTTTGATTTAAAACAAAATAAAATCTACTTTGAAGTAGTTGGTTCCAGGTTATAACTTATATTGCCTATGAGTTAAATTTATTGTAATAGACAATAAAATTCATTAAAACATCAACAAGCCTATTCATTTCTGAATTCATTTAGAATTGCAAATAATTGACAATAATTTTCATATAATGAATACTTTGTCAATCAACATGCAATCCTGTCACATTTTGTCAATAAATATAATATAACTTTTATAAGTATTTTCATGCGTCTATGACAAAACATACATCTGATTTAAATTGATATTTTATAATGCTTACATATTAGTTATTAATTATTTACAATATAATAGCAATGCTACAATAAAAGTTAATTAAAACAAATACAAATTCAGACTTAATCAATCAAATGTATAATTTCTGAAATCATTCAGAATTGCAAATATGTATCCATAAATCTGAATCCTTTTCCAACATCACAAAACCCAATCCAACTATGTTCTGGTACTCACATCATTGCTAGATGATGTAAAATATGTGACATTTTAAGATCTTAATTGCCACAATATCCTCTATTCTGTTTAAAATGTATTGATAACATCTTAAATAATAATATAGTGATATTTTCTTCAGATATTTTTCTAACCTTTTCCTTTTTCAGAATGATTTTGTGAATCCTTAGTAGTTCATGAAGCTAAAAAAAAATGTTTCCAAGTTTGTACAGAAAATTTTATATGCTTTCACTAAATGGATCTAGATTAGATGAAGATAACTGCTCTTTGAAAGCATACATAATAGCCTCTTAATCTCTTAAGTATTTAGAAAATAGATGTGAGAAGATTGCACTTTCCCATATCCATGATCCAAGATCAGTTATTACATCTGTAAAGTTTTAATAAAATGAGTGAAGAAAAAAATAATGTAGTTGTTTCAATATTTTATGCCATAACTCTAAATTTGAAATGATAGTATAAACTGTACTAATAAAAGATGTAAGTGGCCAACTACCACTTACATAATCCAATGTCTCAACTTACCTATGTGCATAAAATATATCATAAATACAAATTCTAATTTTGCGGATGAAAGCTATTGAATTTCTCCAACTAATGATTGATGAAATGTACATTAAATTTCTTAACTACATAAAACTTTGATAAATAAATAATCATTATATATTCTTTTGAAGATTAAAAATAATATACTATTTTTAGTTTTTCTCTAACAGTGTTCAAACATAAAAAAAAAAAAATCCATAATCATATATTTTATCTATAAATCTATTAATGGATATATATATATATTTCAATATAGCCTTAGGAATTAATAGAACAGCACTATCATGAATCAGAGCATGAAATTAAGAATTAGCAATCATTTTTTTGAATAACATCATGTTCAAGGTAACTTTATAAATGAAATCAAACAAAATTTCTAGTACAAAAAAAACTGAAAAAGAAAAATTAAATTTAGCTCTAGGTGTATCTCATAAAGAATATATGTAAACATATTTATGCATATATAAATATGTATTAGTGTGCATTTAAGCACATATATTCAAAACCATATATAATTAATGCATTCCTAAAAATATCTAAAGTGAACAAAGGATTACAAGTTATAAATGATATTTCATCATGAAACCCGAAGAACATACACTTTATATAAATCCTAATTATCATATAATTTTTCACTTTTTAATCCTGACAGTCAAAAGAATTAAATTTCAATTATTATATACATATATATATATATATTGTCATATCACTACCAATCAATTATTCTCTATAATAGTATATAGCTACATAATTGCTTGATGAACATACCAGTCTAAGCTAATATTTATATAGCTCTGTCAATCTGTATTGTACCTTTCTGTTATCTTTATGCATCTTTATGAACATTAATAATTTAGAACATAGGCCAAAAATTGTAAACAAATCTGCAATCACATTAATTGTTATCTTAGCATTGGATAGACAAGACAGTTCATAAACTTGTTAAAATTGAATCAATTATATAGGAATCATCATATTTTAAACATATTTTTAAAACTTTATTACTCTTATAAAAAATTTATAATAGAAAGTAAATTGGAAGAACTGTGAAATGCATTAAAAATGCAGATTTCTGAAAAATAAAGATTTTGAAAATTGATATACTTTTATAATTACATAATATTTGATTTATTTATGGCAAATAATAATCACACTTATCAGCCACAAATCTTTTTGTTTTAAAGCTTTTTCACACTATGCTAAATTTATTATCAAATTTTATATAATAAATGACAAATATAAAATATGAATGTTAAATTTTACATTTAAGAAAAATTATTTTTATTTGTTTTTTAAAGTTAATAATAAAAAAAATTATCTAAGAAATTTTATGACTCAAGACAAATGGTTTAATTTGTCATTACTGCCTATTCAACATAAACTATGTGAAATTTCAAATTATTGTGATATAATTATAACTAATATTTTGTACAACAAAAAACAAAATTAAAGTTTATAAAATAATTCTTAAGTCAATACATATTTTGAGATAAAAAACATGTCCTTATTTTTGTTAATACCTAATCAACTCATTATTGTTACCAGCATATGAAAATTTTTTTATTTTATTAGAATAGTCTTCACCAAATGAAAATTATGGAAAATAAAATAAAATGGAGAAGTGAAGTTCTCTGTATCCAATTAAATGTTTAAATATCAATTTTTGCCATAAATTCTATAAACTATACGTATGACTCTAATCACACTCCTGAAACAATCTGAATGCTAATGATCAAATCTTATAATTATTTATAGTTGCTGAATACACTGTAGAAAAGATGAAAGATTCAAACTGCATTGTTTCAATTAATATATATGAAACACAATCTGCTACAAGAGTTCATCAATCTCACTTTAGTTAACTTTAATGATTTGTAAATACCCTATCTATGGATTACCATATCCGCTACTTTTCATGCTATTACTTTATATCCTTTTGTGTAAAATAAGTACTAAGCTATACAGTGTGTGTGTTTATATATAATCAATGGCAATCACAGATAATAATCCTACAAAAAACAATTATATAAAACAAAATTTAAAAAAAGTTTCCAAACTGATTTCCAGATAAAAGATTATTATTGTTCAAAATTTAAAAATAATATCCTATTGTTGTTTTATTAAATATCCAAACAATAGTTTGAATGTAATTAGAATATTATTCACACAATTCTCACATTTAAAATAGTGACTGTTGTAATTTTAATATGCAATAGTAAATAAGTTATAAATAAATTGTCTTTTTAAATATGAATACTATTAAATTATACGATTAATAATAATTTTGTATGAAATAAAATGGGTAAGTAATTTTTTGATGAGTTAGCAGTCTATTTTTTTTTCCAAATACCACAAAATAAGTTTAAATTAATTTTAGATTGGAGAAAAAAAATAAACAACTACTAATAATGTGCTTTTGATATATAGCAAATGGAAATATATGCCCAAATTAACATATTTTTCAGCAAACAGAATTCTAAAAGGTAGTAAGAAAATTAGCATCAGTTTCACAAACTCCAAGAATGTGTCAGTTTTAAGTAAATTTTGAAAAATGAAATTGTTAGTATTCGATTTGATGAAAAATTAGTGTCAAAACTTAATGTTACAAAATTAAATGGCTTATAGATAAGGAATGTATTTGTTAAAAACAAAACCTGTGTATGTGCATATATACAATTCTTGCACACACATATGTGCACACATATATATTGAAAACAAAATATGCAAATGCAACATGAGTATCAAGAGTACAAATTTTATTTTATTTGTTTTTTTTTAGTAGTAAAAAGATCCAAACATACCACTGAATGTTATGTTAAACTCTCTAATAGTCAGGATGGGTATGTAGATAGTAGAAAACTGCTCCTGAGATAATAACCACATAAAATGTGAATAGGCATTTGCAAAAAATTATTCATGTAAGTTATGATATATAATCTTATAAAAAGTATTAAATACATTATCAAATCCTTTGTGGCCATTAAATACTTCATAAATCAGCAGTGCAAAGGTTGAAAAAATATAATTAAAATAATGAAGCTACAAAAAAAAATATCTAAGGATTAGAAAGCAATAAGTGATAATATATGCCTTGTTTGACTTTAGTATATCACAAAGTAATATTGTGAATATTATCCAGATCATTATTAACACTAAGAAATTAATTTCCAATAAGTAATTTTTTTAACCCTATTAATATATGGAAAGTTACAATTACATTTAAATTCAATTCCAATCACTGTCATTATTTATGAGTAGACTCATCAAAGTTTTAATTTTGTTAGATTGACTCATGTCAAATTCCAGGCCAATTGCAATAAACTTAACAAATAATTGCAGTAAAAGCTTAGAAGATCATTTACCAGTTTCACATGTAAATATTATCTTCAGTCAATTCCTATCATGCTCTTTTAATATCCAATCAATTAACACTTTTTTTTTCTAATAATAAAACAGAAATTGAAAGTGATATATCTGATGAACAAACCAACACTATTCTGTTCTGTAAATATGCATATTCAGTTCTCAACTATCTGACTGAAACTTATTCATGCAATTACTTTCATTCAATACTTATACAAGAGCCAACTGAAAGCATTAAATGAAAATAATCACTTCTCTATTCATAGCTGTCTCCTTACTGTTCAGAATCTGATAGCAAATCAAATAATCTGCTCATAAACAGACAACTTTCTACCATTTCAAAATTATATTAATCTCTCATATAAAATAAATGATAACATGTTACCTGATTGATAAATATTTGCAACAACAACAAAAATAAACTTCCAAATAATAATTCAAAACAAGAGAAAAGTTTGTCAAACTAGGAAGTTTTGCAAAGTGAAACTAATATAATATCCATCAAAATGTACACTTTATAATTATTAACAATCAACAATTAAAGTGTTGCTTTGCTAATTATGGGTCCATTTCTGATTTTACTTTTCATAAAATATTCCAATTTTAAATATTAAAAACATTCAGTAATTATTATAAAATCCGAGTACTTTTGAACAATCTATAAGTAAGGATGTGATCTTATTTAAAGAAGTCCATATTTTTAAATTTTTTGGTTCCAATTTTTTCCATTCAGATTTTGATTTTAGTTTGACTTATTACATTTTAAAATAACTTACAAAATATGATTTTATGGGACCAATCATCTCTAAGATCCTCTAACATTTTATGGTATATAATTAGTTACCAAATATCATAGCTGTGAATGGACAATTTCAATATATATATATATATTAATAAAAATACAAATAAAAATTTAAAAAAACTGTAAATATTACAATTATATTAATAACAGTTTTTTTTTCTTTACATATAAAAAATTATTTCATTCTTATCCTAACTTTATATGTATAGACTATCATTATACTCAACTGTATGTCTTGAATTCTAATTTCAAAGCACTTTCAGATCAACTACCATATGATTACAAAAGTACACCCAATGATTACACTTATTGTAGAAGCACTTATCAATAAAAAAGTTAAATTCTTAAAAATCATATCAAAATTTATTTATACATATAATAAATATTGACTCAAATTTATATGACATTGTAAGACCAAAAGAATTGCAATTCGATGCTAAAAGTTCAATGTCACATAAATGGAAGCAGTAAAAATAAGATAGACAAAATGTCAAGACTAAAAGAAAAAATACATGATTGGAATTTAATATCTATAACATATTTTTATAAAGAACTTATTCGTAAACTGTGTTAAATTTGCAACTTCATAAAATATGTATAAAAATAAAATAAATAAATGTGATTCTATGGTAAAAGTTCACTTACAACATAAAGAGAAACTGTACTGTTGCATTAACCAAAATAACAGTAGACAAACTTTAATATTCATAATATACTTTTATAAAGAATTGAAACTTAGCCTTAAGCTGAATAGAATTCATATGCTGGAATTCACTGATAGAGACTTGCACATTCTTCCATTATAGAGCTATTTCATCTTAGCATTTCATTGAATATACTGTGTTCCCCTTCATATTATGCTGGAAAAATTGTAATAAGTAGGATATTGATTACCATTTTTTTATCAAAGTTGGAAGACAGTGAATAAAATATCAAATTGTAGAACATATTATTCTAAAGTAAAATGTCTGATAACTCTAATGCAGGGGTGGGCAATTGTTTTGGCTCGAGGGCCGCAGAGGTTGGTGGAGGGCCACATCGGGGGCCACTTTGTAAAAGTGAAGGTTAGCGGAGGGCCACACCTTTTTTTCATGATGCAACAAACACACTGCTTTATTCCCTGTATTACCAAAGAAATATTTGTTTGTTCATTCTTCATTAAACACATGACATTCATCACCGATTTTTTTGGAGGGTTCATGGTTTCACTAAAATTGGAAATGTATATATTTGCTAATGCAAAGACAAAATTGAAATTAACTAGATCAACTGGAAAAGCCCTGCACATAGTATCTACACTGTGCATGTGTATTGATGTGGCCATCCTAGTGGAAAATAAGAGACGAATCTTCGGTCATGCACAGGAAGGAAATCTCAGTTCAAGATGGATTTTCCTGATTGTCTTGGAAAGCCGCATAAAAACTATTAGAGGGCCGCATGTGGCCCTCGGGCTGCTATTTGCCCACCCCTGCTCTAATGCAATTAATAATACAGTTATTAATTGCAACACATGCACTTGAATATATTATGTCTTATGTACACATACATTACAAGAATATATATAAGCAATCTCTCACCAAATATTTAAATTATCCACACAATCAATTATTAATCTATTACCACCTAATATCAAAATCCATCATATATAGATGAAAGAATAAATCTGCTTCACTTTGTAAATATAAACCATTATGAAAGGAGTTGCAATATTTTGATTGATTTGAAATTTGCTTTTATAATTGCCTAATCTACAGTTGATCTAAGAACTAAATAATGGACAAACAGTGGATTCATTTTTTAAACAGTACATGGTAGCTTTGTTATTAGGTGGTAATGAATTAATAATTGATTCGCTTAACTATTTAAATAATGTTTAGTAAATAATTTATTTATACAATTGTCAATTTAGCAATAGAATATTTGGTTTACTATATAATGTATTAGAGTAAATTAGTTTGTAAGATTATTAAAGTAATTAAAAAATTAATTCTACCATGTAAATTTAAATATTTGATTCGAGTAGAATCCCCTTTATGATTATCATTGTCTAGTCAGTAGTCTATTTGAGAACTTAGATGACAAAAGAAAATGGATTCACTTTTTCATCAATATATGGTGAACTTTATAACTTGATAGAAATGCATTAATAATGGATTGTTCATATAAATTAAATACATTTTAGAAGGTGATTTTTTTATGATTGTTAATTTAACAATAGCCTATTTGGTTTATATATATATACGCACACAGATAGGCATTTTGTAATAAATATACACATACATAAATTTATATATTTAAGATACATGTTTGTAATAAATTTTTACTCACTTAAAAAATGCACTTATTTGTTTTATAGATATAATTTTTAAAAATCAATATTTTAGTTATAAAAAGATCTAAAATAAAAATGAGGAGAGAAACACTGCAGACAGAGATTAAATATTCATTTGTAAAAAGAGAAATCTTCATATCAAAGAAAATGGAAAAATTTTGACTTTTTTTTTTTTTTTTAACATTTATATACATTACATTTGCATGTTTATATTAAAAAAAGGAATGGATATATTTAATTCAAAAATATTCCATAAACAAACATATATATCATTCTTATAAATTATTTACCAAAGGCAAGTTTAGCATATGAGCTGTCTCTTAGACTTTTTTCACTGGTGGTCTGATTCTTTTATTAAACCATCAATTATCTTTATTCTTCTACCTTTCTTTTTTTTAATATACATAAGACCTCCATTATTTGCAACTTCTAAATAAATACGACATTCAAATTCAAATATATATATAACATTACACATTCATATCTGCCCAATAAAAGTAATCAATATCGCATCTGTTTAATGCTTTTCAGATAAGCTTTATAACGTAAATAGGTTTCGTTCCTCCCACAAAAGTAATGTTCAAGTTTCAAGTTTACTTAATAATCAGTTCACCAATTTTACTTTTCATATTCAAACCAATAAAAATGAGTTCTTATACTAGCAGATTCGGTGTCAGAGTGTTAAATTACCTCTTATAGAATATGTACAAATTAATTTCGATACTGCTTCAAAGTTTCTTTAATTATTTACATTTAACACTTTGTCAATATTGATTTGCAAAATCCATATCTCAAATATTCACAATATGTTCACATTTTTCCTAATCAGCAAAGCTTCATTTTCAAATAAGATTATACCTCTTACCAAAACATCTAGAAAGCCTCTTCTTACGTCTCACTTCAATAAACTCCTAAATATTCATATATCACTATTAAAAGACTGTTTAGTCACTGCAATTCTTATTTTAATATCATTGACAATATTTTCATTACAATAAAACCAGCTATCTAAGTATTCAAAAGCACTAACTTTACAACTTTAGAGATCATTCTTTTATCACTTCTACTAAAATAATCGTTTTAGTTTTGGATGTACTGATTTTTATTCCATATTTTCTATAAATTTTATTAATCATAATTAATATTTTGTTAGGCTTAATCTCATTTTGCAAGCACTACCATATCATCAGCAAAACAGATCAATGAAGTTTTGTACATTCAATACTAATCTCCATTCTATTTAGCAATTGATCTAAATAAATAGTAAACAAAGCAAATGATATAAATTTCTGATTTATATTTCTATCGTTTTTATATAATCTTACAAATATCTTTTGACTCATGTACAAATTTTAAAATGATCTCTCTTTATAGCCTTGAAAATATAAGTCAATTACATTATTTCAAATGTGTTTCAAAGTTCAATAAAAGAATAGCAACATATTTTTCTCTTTCCATATATCTTTCACTAATAACATCATTACTATAACTTCATTTCTAATATATTCACTCTTTCTAAATCAAACTTCTAATTGAATATCAATATGTTTAATCTATTTGCAGATTAATATTATCAACACATGTAAGATTAATAGTATAAATTTAAATGCAGCATTAAGTATTTCTTTAAAGAAATGCTAAATGTTAAAATAAAATTTACTGGTAACTGTCCTGAATAGCAAATTAAATTTTAATCATCAACTAATTCTTTTAATTCCACTCCCACTTCATCCACAGCTTTTAGTAATTCATTTGAAATTAAATAATTTCTCACATCTTGACATTCTTCATCTCAACTTTGCTTCTTACAGTTTCATCTTTATTATCACAGAATCTATTTCAATAATTTACATTCTATTTCTAAGAAATTAAACATGAGTTTATTAATTCTATAATACGTATTACTTATTCATACAAATTCTTTCCAGTTTTTCTAATATATCTACCCACTTTACTAAATTATTTCTTCAACTTTTGCTTTATTCTATTATTTTATATCATTAACTGTATTTTCTATTTCATCTTAACCACAATTTAAAATTCCTATATAACTTTCTGCTTTTAATATTTATGTTTTTTAATCATCTCTCTATCATTTTACTGATTATTTCATTGTCAAATCAAGATTTATTTTTTAAAGATATTTAATAGATCTAATTCAGCTTTTTTAAAATTTAAATTGAATGTTTATTACATTTCACTTAAATTTACATTATTATTTATTTTATTATGATTTACATATATTTTTTTTCATCCAACAAATTTATTTTCCTTAATATTCCATTTATATTAGTTAGTAATTGTTACTTTTTTTCTAGGTTGAACATTTTTTAAATATTTAAGATTTAGTTTCAATTCTGACAAATAAGCATGGTTAAAAATGACGAAACATTATTAATGTTATCCTATGAATTAATACATAATCCAAAGGCAAGCTACTCTTACTTACTAACAATAATCTATAATATCTTACAATTTTATCTTGTAGTCCTAGCCAACAATAACTTTTCAAGTCCATTATTATTATTATATTACAATTATTATAATTCATTTTGCATTGTTCTTTCAAATTCTTTATATACTGTCTTTATTTTTGCATATTTGTTTAAAGAGTGAATGAGAAAAAAGAATTGAAGTGCAGAGAGACAAATTAATTGAATTTGGAAAGATTGCAAAAAATATTACTAATGTTTGGAGAGTGATGCGTACATTTTAAACAAAAAAAAAAAAAAATTTTTTTTTTGTATATTGTAAAAATAAGAAGTACATAGGATTAAGTTGGACTATAGGAGGTTTGCTATTAAATTTTTTTTCCATTTGAGAATGATTGATTTGAGAAAGTAATGTTGAGGTGTGAGTTCAGGGAAGCGCATGTTTCTTAGCCTCCATTATAAAAAAGAAATATATATATTTGAATAAAGAGGTTTGGAGAGTATTAGAAAAATCATAAATTTAAATATAGAGTAGTAAAATTGGAAAAATAAGAAAATGTAGATTGCATTTTTATCCCACAACGTATGTATGATGGTCAGAAGGAAACTAAGCATGCTTTGATCTGAAATACTTAAATAAGACTAGTAAGAATATGAAAGGTGTATGGATGTGTAGATTATGTATAAATGTGATAAAAGCGGTGAAAAAATGTATTTTAAATGAAGATAATTAAAGAGAAAGGAGAAATGGAGTAAAATGCAGATAAGGACAATAGAATGGAAAATATATTTAATAGAGTGACAAGAGAATAAGGATGACAAAATAAGTGGTGCAATGGGGATAGCTAGGCAAAGAATAAGTAAGTTAAGAGGTAAAGAATGTAAAATAGCTAGATATAAAGTGTTAGCAGATCAATGAATTAATGAATAGAAACGATAAGAAATAAATAGATAAGAAAGTTCAGATGGTTGAAGAGAATGTTACAGATAAATAAAGGAAATTAAACTATGAGACAGCCTTGATAGAGGACTCACTAATTAGAGGGTGGAGATGTAATTGCAAGGAAAAATAGAAATAGATATGTAAAAGTATGTTTGTCTGGACCAATATGGAATATTACAGATAAGGTAAATGAACAGCAAAGTAAAGATGTTTATGTTATAGTGGAGGAAAAGAATTTATCAGAGCGACCGCAGAGAGTAATGGATGAGTACAAGAATTGATTAGAAGTTTGAATAAGGTAAAACGAAGAGTAGTAGTAGGATTATGATTCAACAAAGGGCATGTTCTACAAATGTGAGATTGAAAAAATTATGTCACAGAAACAATGTTATGTTTGAGGATGTGTGGGATTTTTCAATTACTAAGAGGAGTTATACAATTAAAAAACGAGGAAGTGAAACATTAGGGAGTTTGATTTATGAAAAATATTATAGTTCGGGAAACTTATAAAGAGGGGTAGGGTTTTAAATTACAATATTATCAAAAAGAAGGTTAAGAATAAATGGGATGTAACAAGTAAACAAATGGTAGCTGATCCAGATATAAGTGTAGATATGAAAAGGGGATGTGTCTGTAAAACTAATGATAAACAAACTAATTGCAAATTTAATAGAGAAGAAAGAGGCAAAAGAATTTATAAAAGGATAGTAAAAAAGAGAAAAAAATTGTTAAAATTGAATATGTGAATTTGCAAGGTGGTAGAAGACCAGAAAAGTAGTTGGAATTAATTGAAGCAAATAAAAATGAAGGGCTTGAGATATTAGCAGTAGTGAAAACACATCAAAGAGAAGAATCTATATTAGAAAATTTGGTATGGCAGGGTATACATAGAAAAGAAAAATGAGGTGGAAGTATATGAATTATGTCAAAAAAAATATTTAAATACTGTAAAGTATCAAGAACATTTGTAGTTTGAGATGAAGTTAGGAAGACATGAATGGATGGTGGCTATAGTGTGTATGACCACTGTAAATAGTAAAACTATAATGGAGTGGAACAATACCATATATGAATGCCTATTTAAGGATATACAAAGTTTCAAAAAAAGATAAAAAAATAATGGTTATAGGGAAAATGAATGGGCATATTAAAGAAATTGATGACTTGGATAACAAAAATGGACAGCTTTTGAAAAAAATTTGTCAGAGTGAAATTTGAGCATTGAAAATTTATCAAACATTTAAGAGGGGCAATACACGTGGCCTACAAGTAATATATTTTAGACAATAGATTATGCATTAGTAGATAAATAGGGCATGAAGAAAGTATGGAAAATTAGAGTTTTTGATAATGAAAATTTCTTGATAATAGAAATGGTTAGTAATGTGATGGAAAATTATAATAAAATTAGAAAGGATAGTGAAAGATGTGGATGGAGAATGAATGATAAGAATAAATTAGAAAAATATAAAATAAAAGTAGAAGAAATCATGGAAGAGTTTGATAGGGATGAATATAAAGATTGGTGTGGTAAAGTAGAAAAAGTAACAAATTGGGTTTTAGATGAGAATATTCAAAAAATAAAAATAATAGTAAAGGTATAAAAGAAAGGGGGAAAGCATGCAGAGAATATAAACGTGCTATTAAAAACAAAGACAGTAAAAAAAATGTTAACATTAAGTAGAAAAATCAAAAGAAGTATGGTTAAAATAGATAATTATAGAAAGAGAATGAAGTTAAATAGTAAATTACTGGAGGATATTAATAAAAGTGGAAGAGATGGGAATAAAATAATTTGGAAATATCTTAAAAGAAAGAATGTAGGGGAGAGAGAATTAGTATTACTAAATGGTGAGGAGAAAAAATGTAGATGTACAGAAAAATTAGACAATCTTAAATTAGTATGCAATGGATATAGAAAAGATGTTAAATATAAAAGCACAACAATGAAAATATTAGTTTTACAGAAAATGAATTGAATGAGGCAGGGAAGAAGTTGAAAGTGGAAAGGCAAGAAGTTTAGATAGATGGGCAGCAGGGATGATGATGAATTTGGGACATAGGGCAAAATTAAATCTATTATCATGTTTTAATAAGATGGCATAGAACAAAGAATTTCCAGATAGCTGGAATAACACAAGAATGAGATTATTATTTAAAGGTAAGGGTAATGACCATAGAAAGATAAACAATTATAAACCAGTAACGTAACATCGGTCTTATATAAATTTTTTATATATAAGATGGTTGAAAAGATGGCAAAATGGATGGAAGAAAATAATATAGTGGGAGAAATACAAGAAAGTTTTAGAATGAATAGGCATATAGCAGTGAGTTTATTTATAGTCACATAATTTATAGATATGATTAGAAATACAGGTAGACAGATATATATGGTCTCTATAAATACAGAGAAAGAACATGATATAGTAAGTTTAGTAAATTTGTGAATGAATGAAGCTTTAGTTGATTTTATTAAGAGATTATATGAAAATAATTACTATGCATATATCAGTTAAGAAATATAGAATCAGTAAGAGTTAAAAATGAGGTGGTGGGACTTATTGCAAGGATGCCCTATGACACCTATTTTGTTTTTATTATATTTGAAAGAAATGGAGAGAGATAGAAAGACTAGGAAGATAGGTAGAGACACCATTAGTAGATGGTAAGGGAGATGGTACATTATTATGTCTTTTATTTGCTATTGACATTTTCTTGTGTACAGAAGAGGGAAGATATGGAAGTCATGTTGAGAACTTTTGCAAAGATGGGTAAAGAGATGGGGGTCAAATTTTGTGAAGGAAAATTGTAAGTGATATATGATAAATTCTGAGGAAAGATAAGAGAAACATTTTTTATTGAAGGATATAAAGTTAAATGTGTTGAATATGTATAACTATTTGGGAATCTTCTTAAATAATCAGAGGAATTACTTGAATTAATAGAACAAAAAAATGATAAATGAAGCAAAGAAAAGAGAGCTAGTGAGATGTTAACAGTGTTTTCATATAATAAATATGATATAGCAAAAATTATATGGAAGAGAGTGGCAGTAGCAGGGTTAACTTACGTTAATGATGCATTGCGTTAGTGAAAAGGTAATTACTACAAAGAGAAGTAGGAAGACACACATTAGATGCAGATGTGTGGACAGCAAAGAAGGCAATTCAAGGAGAAATAGGATAATCAAATTTTTATGAGAGATGCAAAAAGCAAAATGAACATGTGCAGTAAATTACAAGTTATGGATAGTAATAGAATAGCCAATATAGTATTTAAATGGTTAATGAGTAAAGGACAGGTGATAAAATAGGTGAGAAAGATAGTATGGTATGCAAAAGATTTGGATAAAGATTTTATATCAAGGTGGTATAATTGTGTTAGGAGAATTTTAGAGTGTTATGGTGGCAAAGAATGGGATAGAAGAATAGATACATTAATAAAAAAATGAAGAGCTGAAGAGATGGAAACTAGTAGGGAGAGTAAAAAGAGTCTAAATATATATATAGAAGTAAATAGAATATTGGTTATGAATTAATTTGCAATAATAGCAAGAAAAGTAGTCTGCTCTTCAAGGCTCGAACAGGATCATTAGTAACAAAAGGTAATATACACATAAAATGGAGAAATGTGATTTAGTCTGCAAGTTATGTAAGGAAGGTATGGAAAATATTAGGTATCTGCTAATTGAATGTAGAAAGGGTACAATAAATGATTATACAGAAAGTGGGTTCTTGGTACAAATAATGAAATTGTAGGATAATAAATAAACTAAGTGATTATACAGAAAGTGGGTTCTTGGTCATTATGCTGGATACAGAAAAAATAAGGGGTATCTACACATAAAGGCCACGAAGTGGAGAAAGATGATGTTGTGGAAATGGGATGGAGCAAAATAGAGAATATGGAAAAACTTAGGGTGCTGAATGGAAAGAGAAAGTAAGGTGGCTAACAGGTTTTTTGGGGCATGGTAACAGAGAGATTCCAGATCTCGATGAAGGAGTAGCCATATCACATCACAACCCTTTTAAAAAATAACTTTGACAAAAATTATATCAATACATTAGAGCTATTTAATTTAAGAGTAGAGTATATTAGAATGAAACTAATAGGAATATATTTTATCTATTAACTGAGAATAAAGATATTTTTAAAAACACTACAAAGTAATATTGTATTTATTGATCTAATTTCAGCTCTGTTTTATTTGGAAAAATGGTTTCCTAAAAGCCTCTAAAATTTTTAAATGCAGAAAAAATAATTGATGTAATGGAAATAGTATTTTAAAATCATTTAAAATGATATTCAATGCAATCAAAAAATTTTAAAGAATGGTCTTCCAGAGGATTCACTTCACTCATTTATTTTATATAATATAACCCATCAATGATCTTGCAGAATGCAGAATATTTATCTATGTTGATAACATTGCTGTAATATCACAAAATAGATTCTTTTCAATGATAGGAAATTCTCTTAACAAGTGTCAAAAACTTGGAAAATCTTTTATAAAAACTTGATTCTCATCCCTAAATTTACAAGAAATTGTGTTGCAACTTTCCATTTAGACTACTAGGAAACATCTCATAAGCTAAATATTATGCAATCACGGGTGAAACACAACCCTATCTTAACTATTCCAAAATAATCTTGGACTATAGCTTATTTTCATGATTTATTGAAGATGAGATCTAAAATAAATTTTCAGAAGAGTCTCCGTGAAAAACTCATTAGCAATTATTGGGGTTATGGTGCAAAAACTTAGTCTAGCATATTCTACTGTGAATAATGTTTCCCTGTTTGGGGTTAAAAAATGCTCATATTAAATTCTTGAATATAAAATCCATTCCTTCACAGTGACAAATCTATCTATGCTCATATTTCAAAAGCCACCACATATCAAAAAGCAAATTACAGAAAATGCACAAAAACCTTCTAAATAGATCAAACTTACTATTTACTTAAGACATTATTCAAAACAAGATTTCTTTTCTGGATGCTCAACAAAAAAATCCCAACAATTAAGAAAACTAGTGTAAGTAAACAGACTTCTTATGATACTTCAAACAAATTTTATTTCCAGAACCAACAATAAAGCAACTGAATTTGATTTAGCTAAAACATTACTGTTGTAGTCTCATCGACAGACTTGGGAATTATTACTGTATTTATATGCTTCAGAAATTGAGTTTAAGATGATTTGATTTACATAGTAGTGGCCAAAAACAAACCCTGAACTATATACAAATATCAAATATATGCATAAAATGATGCAATTGAAAGATTTAATATAATTAACTCTCAAAAAAAATGTGTTAAATAAATAAAACTGCCTTCAGGTAAAAACAACAACAACAACAACATAACTTCCATACTCTTGTCTTTTGTCATGCCACAACTAACTTCTCTTTGTTTCATGAAGACCTGATATTTCCATTTGTTCATTCTTGAAGTACTTTATAATAATCAGCATATTATTTTATATCATTAAAAAATACTAATAATACATAAAGGAATCTATGATTCACAGATCTTATAACAAATAAATATAATACTGCACAGAATGGTTATTAAAGTTTATTCTGCCATCTATTGCAAGCTTGAATAACCAATACATACTAAATGATAGTGTATATTAAATTGCTAACTAGTAGAATTATACTATCAAAAGCCTTTACTCTTTTTATTTATTTATTATACACTAGCAACCTGAAATTCAAAAATATCTAAATGTTTTGAATCTAAGCCAATCACAAACAAATAATAGATATGGTAGTAACTATGCAAGTAAATCTCAATGTACTAGAACCAGAGCCAGAAACTAATCTAGGAATATCTATTGATTACTGAAGTTCCCAATAGATGGTAGCACTTGAGTAGAATAAACAGAGACTGGCATCTAAAAACCATTGTGAAAAAAAATTGGGAACAAGATATTTTTGACAATTATTATGATTAATTATATAAACATTTATACAAATAATTAAAATTTTATACAATTAAAGAAATTTCTAATTATTTTAAAAAATAATACACAGTATCTGATTAGGTAAAATGTTTAAAAAGGAAAAAAAAATCTCACATTTAAATAAAGTGATTATCACAAATAAACATTATTCATAAATCTATAATATATTAAAATTCTAAAATTAAAAGTTGAAAAAAAATAATTCTAAAAAAATGAATTTATTTTAAAATAGAAAACAATTAATATATTAAAACATTTAATATTGAAAGATTTTAAAATATTGAAGATAAAATATTTTAAGAACTGTAATACTTGAAATGCTTCATTTATAATATGAATAATTACATTTAAAATTGCAATACAAAAATAAATATCTTGTATGATTTAACACATTTATAAAGTAACAAATTCAAAAGCTAAAGCTCCTGGATTGATTATTTAGCTAAATAAAATAAAAACAAATACATTTCAATTTGGATTTGGTCAATTGAATGAAATTATTATATTCACAAGTATTATTTAAATTTACTAATGCTACATGAACTCACAAGCAATTAAAGATATAATAATTATAATAAAATAAAATAGTAAATCATTCTATCTTCTAAATACTTTATTTAAAATACTTTAGTAAACTGAAAATAATTTGAAATGTCAAATTATATATATATATAATAGATTTGACTTTCTTAATGAATTTAATCAATATTAAACATATAATAAAATATGTAAAGATATAATGTAATTATAAACAGTGAGGACTGTCAATTCCTCTACAAGCTTTATGATAAATGCTTAGCCAGAGCCAGCATTCAAAATATCTCTGCCAGGAATCCCTCCCCAAACCCCTGACCATGGTTTCGTGCTTTAGCACTTCTCAGAGAGGTGTCAGGGTAGGTTCAGACACTAGATCTAAAAATACCAAGCCAAATCCAAGCACTTATCTAAAAGTTATCCATTTTATATAATGTAAATGTTTATATTTTTTGAGAAATATATAAATCTGGTGCATGAACGTAAATAAGTGTTGGGCTGTGGGTTTAAAAAATGTCTGTAAATTAATAAAAAAAATTAATAAATATAAAATTCTTTAATGTAAAATTAAAGTATATATCCATGTTAAAAATTATTTCTAAAATTAAAAATGTTTATTACTGATTAATAATGAAGTTATTTAAAAATAGGAATTATCTATGTATATGTTCCAATAAAGTGGTGCTTATAAAATAGGATTGATATAATAAAATGTATATGAATAATATAAATAAACACAACAATAATTAACTAAGTACTACAACACTATTTTAGAAGATCAGAATGTTAAAATTTAAAACAATATATAACAAATTTTTCATATCTAAAACACAATTAATAGTACAAAAAAATATTTAATTAAAACTGTCTACCAAAAAGTTTCATGGTATGCCTTTCAAACATTAAGAGAAATTTCATTACATATTCAATAAAAGTTCCACATGATCTTTTTTTTTATATAATTTTTAACTCCAAAATTGATGGATAAACAAATAAAACAAAACAATATTTCACTCAAACATAACATTAAAGAAAAGAAAATTATTGGTACTGCAGGGTACCCATACATTCCAAAAATTGCAGACAAATTAAGGAAAATCTGCAATCAGTATAACATCAGAACAGCTTTCCAGAGCCATACCACACTACGAGGCATTCTAACATCTACAAAGCCCCAACTTGAAATGCTGAAAAGCAAAAACTGCATCTATAAAATACCATGTGAATGTGGAAGAACATATATTGGTGAGACCAGCCATCCCATTCAAAGGGCTTACAAGAAATAAACTGATGATTAGAAAAGAGAAAACAGATGTGTCTAAGGTAGCAGACCATGCATGTACCAATGAACATATGTTCGATTGGGAAAATATAAAAATATTGGATAAAAAAGAAAAGGTACAAAGAAGAAAATTTAAAGAAGCTGCTCACATAACAATGGCAAAAAATCCCATAAGCCAACCTAGTGTGGCTATACATAATGTATGGAAACAACTAATCAACTTTGATCTGAGGAAAAAGTGGAGAAATCAGGAGGAACCTCATAGATAAGTATATGAAATTACTACATACAGTTGCCTTTGGTAGGATGGCTCAGTTGGTTAGAGCATTACCTTAAAATTCAAGAATCAAGAATCTAAAAACCCAGGTTTGAATCCCATGCTAGTACTGTCACTGGTCAGGCCAGTAACACCTGAAAAAGAGGGAAGAAAAATACCTCTTGAAACGTTGTGCATATACTAACCTGTTTGCTGTGACATTACTAACAGTTAGTGCTTATACTAACCTGTTTGCTGTGATATTACTAACAATTGGTGCATATACTAACTTGTTTGCTGTGATATTACTAACAGTTGAATGCATTTGGAATATTTAAATTAACATTAAACTTTTCTAAAGACATTCAACACACATATTAGATGATGGAAATAGTCCAATATAAAAATATAGCTAGAACACCATCATCGCAAATCTTCAGAAAAACAATAAGATTGATATAATTACTGTCAGTAATAAAGCATAACTATATTGTGTGTATGTACATTTTAATTTTTTTTTTTTTTAAATTGAAAGAAAATAGGTGCAGATCTGAGAAAGATATTCATAAAAGTATTAAGAATACATTTATCATTCAATATTATAAGACGGTTTATTCTTCCATTAAAGATATAGAAGACTACATTTTATAATTGTTACAGACTTAGTTTTTTTATTATTATCTGTTAATCAAATCAATGACAAAATAAATTGTATTAAATCATACTATCCTATTTGCCTAGTTAGCCCAATATTTGTTTGGGATAGATAACAAAAAATACATTGGCAAATTACTAAAGATTTATAAAAATTCAATGCTATACATATGGACACTTTAAACAACATTCATTACTCTAACCTCAATAGGTAAAGCTAGAAAAAAACTGGCTGGCAATAAAAATCAGTTAAAATCAAATATTACTATTTTAAAAATTGGATCTTAATGTCAATAGGCTTTTTTAATTTATCAAATAAATTATTTCTTTTATTATATTTCACTAATCATTCATGAAATAAAAATTTATCATATATAGATGATTTGTACATGAAATAAAAA
Organism: Epiperipatus broadwayi; assembly: GCA_028023455.1. Taxonomy (NCBI): domain Eukaryota; kingdom Metazoa; phylum Onychophora; class Udeonychophora; order Euonychophora; family Peripatidae; genus Epiperipatus; species Epiperipatus broadwayi. The sequence continues at coordinate 7,718,154 of JAQFVV010006246.1, forward strand.
CAAAAAGAAATGAAATTTTTGATTTCCATTTTCTCCTTTAACCATAAATTCGATATCCACTATCAATAATGAAGACCGCATTGTATGACAATCAAATTGTCTATTTTTAGTCAATACATTAATAAACATATAATCAAATAAGATTAACATTAAAATTTTATTCTCCAACTAAGAATAACTAGATACCTATTTAACAGTCATTATAAGATGCAGTTGATTTTATTGTTTAGTTTAATACATCATTGCAAAGAAAAATAATTCAAAACCTATTGTAAATAAATAGTTTAATAAGGGTTCCAGAAACTTTATACTTTCTATTAAAAAAGTTATTTCAAAAGCAAATTGTTCAAATAATTCTAATGTAATCATGCTATTATACTTTCAGAATTAGATAGGGTTTTTTTAATATAATCATGTGATATACTTATTTTTTAAATCAATTTTTTTAAAAAAAAATAAAACAATAAAATTTAATGCATTACATATTTGATAAAAAAAGACAATAAAATAAAAATGACTCTAGTCTATCATAAACGAATTTCAAACCCCCCATTTTCCATTATAATTCTACAATTTTGCCACAAAATTTATTTATCTGGCATTGCCCACTAAAATGTTTAAGAAATGGTTATTGATTCAATATATAGAAATTTCCTTTGAAAAGAAAAAAAAAAGTGAACAAAAATAAAGAACATATTCTCAATGAATGTTAATTCTATAAAGACTTGAAATAAAAAATTACTTTGTTTTAAGACACACTCTGGTAATCAAATATAAATTTAATCGCACAAATTATTATTTTATTATAAAACATCAAGATATTTAGTATATGCTAATGCAACATTTTTTTCTTTTAACTTTTAGCAATTTACACTAATGATATCTCACTTCCAATTCCAACAACTACAATATAATAATAATTAAAATTAATGATAACTAAATAGCAGTGTTACATATATTCCTAAAATTAATTTCCAACCTGTTTTTTCCCTGGTATTTTGTTTGAAAGCTTGAGAGGTCTGAACTTTCAATCTATTGATATGAATAAAAAGTATGAATAAAAGTTGATCCGTTTCCTCTGTACTCAACACAGCATCATTGAACTATTATAAAAATCATTAAGATGCATATATTAAAAAGATGAAATCCTTTCTCTTTAATTTTATATGATCTATGCACTTAAATCACTTTGTACATTACATAATTTCAATTACTTCATAATATTAAAATGTAGTAAATTGAAAGATTTTGCAAATGTTAGTGTATGTAAGAAAATAATGGATGTAAAAGTGAACAGAGTAGCATCTTCACTCTCTCAAACCAAGACACTACAGGTTGGCCTATATAAATCAGAATTTAGATTAAATGGCCACTCTTATCTTTATAAAGTCTCTATCATGGGTTTGGGTTTCAAAGTTTCCTCTGCACTCAACACAGCATCGTTGAGCTATTATAAAAATCAGTAAAGCACATAAGTTAAAAAGGTAAAATCACTTCTCTAATTTCATATGATCTATCTGCTTAATAAATAAATTTGAATGTTACTTAATAGAAAATAGTGAATACAGTATTTCTAGCAGAAGAGCAATTAATATGAAAAAAATAATGTCAATAATTGCTACCAAGTATTCATCAATTTTAATATCTTTCACATTATAGTTTCTAAAATTAAAAACAGATATTACTATTCTTAATTGATGTAAACTAGAAAAAAAGTCAAATATATAAGTGAACATTATCTTTTGCCAAAAAAATCAAATATGCCTATAGTTGCCTTAAAACAAAATTGTCTAAAATGTTGTCAATTTAGCATAAGACTTCTATAGCTACATGGTAGCTGGTTAAGATTCAAAATCAAATGATGGCCCCAATAAGAGAAAAATAGTCCAAATCTTAAACCTATAAATACTGAAAAGCCACTTAGGTGAAATATGTCATAAAAGACTAGTTAGCATTGTATTCAGGGCCTACTGATTTTACTCACAAATTCTAAGATGATTTCTGAAATTGAAATAAGTTCCTATTGGATGCTCTATAATGATTTCTCAAAATATGAATATACTCCTATCAAACTTCATATTAGAGTCATTATTTCAATCTCATTGTTGTGAAAAATTTTGATCATTTAAACACTGTTCTTAATAATTATAATGTCAATTTGGTAACATATATTTTGGAGATCATAGTCCTTCCCCTTTTCAATTATCAGGAGTTATATTCCTTTCATCACCAAATTTATAGTTTTCTTTATAATCATATGACCATTGCATTTTATAAAGAATTCATACTTTCATAATCATGCATAAATGAGCAATAATATTTTTGTCACTATTATGATAAATAAATAATACTAATAATAAAATTCAAACTTTTACTATTTTATTTAAAACTAATCCAGCTACAGTTGCTATAATTCTGACTACCAAATTCATATCAGAAATATGATCCTAATACATCTGTGTAAATATATACACACATGCACACATATGGTATCACTATTAGGCTAAAAGCATGTTAGAATAAAACAACTGTTTGCCAATAAAGTTTTCAAACTATATTTTCACTATTAATATTACAAAAGTCTATTAGAAACACAGACAAAAATACTATATATTCTCTCCAGATGATGATAGGTTACATCCAGCCAAAATATCACTGTAATAGTAATAATACTAGTACTAAAATGAATGAACATGAACATTGTATGACTGTTTCACAAAAAAAAAAAATTATAAAAACACTTTTAAAATGAAAATATATAAACAAAAAAATATATTCTACACAATTCTAATTTAATTATCAATTTCTACCTGGTAATATCAATATTTCTAATGATATCAAAGTGATCAATTATTTTGTGGAAAACATGTTCAAGTACTTTAATATTATCTTTTGAATTGTTTCAATAATATGATTTCAAAGATAAGTCACATCTTTATTTTTCTATGGTATACTTCAGACTTAATGAAAATTTAACTAAAAAAATCTGTCAAATCAGATGAGATTTACAATTGCAGAGAGTATTACATGAAGAAATTTAATTCTTTTGTAGGATACTCTTGAAGGACCATTCGTTTTTCAATAATCACAAGTACGATCTTTGTAAATTTGTTTCTGATTCACAAATAGTCATATTAGCAAAGCTGTTTTAACAACACTTTCAGAGTTTTCTCTAATTCCATCACACTTCATGCCTGTTATACTACATGTTACTATCTAATCCTGCATTTTCATTATCAATAATATGAATCTGAAAGGTAAAATTAAAAATGAACAAAGAAATTATGTAAAGCAATTGGGAATCTTTGGATTATGCAGATTTCTTTTATAAACACATATTATTAAGCCAATTATCAAAATGTTTAAAAATACCTGTGTTTTCATCAGGCTATGAATAGGAAAGATGCGTGTTACAAAATCTCTAAGAAATGGATCATTTAGAGCTGACGCATTTATTTTCAACTAATTTACATATATCAACATATTTTAGCATATACCAACACGCTATGCTTATTCTTTGTTGCCCATGATTATGAGAGCTAAGTTCTCTTGAAAGCGCTCGGGCATTATTCTTTAGATATTATAATTATTTTGAGTTTATAATATATTTTTATTTAATCCTGATGAAGCTCGGTTGTTGTGCGCGTATTTGCGCATTAAAATTATATACATATAATAAGCACCTGAGTTTAATAATTTCTTTTTACAATTTTCGTTAGTATGGAGCAAGCAAATAAAGATAAGCAAACATTAAAGGTTTGTATTTCTGTGTGTAAACTACAACAAAGACTCAATTTTTTGAAAAGATGCAGCGAATTTAAAATATTGCCGAACTTTTGTAATTTAAAAATAAACAAATCAATTTATAATCGATACAAGATTTGCAAACAAGTAAGTTTTTATCTGCTGAATTTGGTCAAAAGAGGATGTCAGAGTGCTCTGAGGAAACAGATTAAAAGGAAAAATAGAATGGTACAAGATGTATTAATACCTCAGTATATTAGGAATAAATGCGATAAATTAAATATCATAATGCAAAAGAAATTTGAAAAAAAGTTGACGTTTTTAGCTAATAAGCAAAATATCCAAATTGTAGAAAAGAAGAACAATGTTTTTGTTAATCTTACAGATAAAACACCAAACGAGGAAATAATGGAGGTACTACACAAAGGCCCTAGATTCGTTGGTAGCAATTGGAGTTTCCCGAAGTTTGAATTAATAGCTGATATTGAAGCAGGTTTGAATAACAACCCAAATAAAGATATGTACGTAATGCAGATTGCCAAGACCATACACCAGAATACACTCAAGATTAATACAAATAACTGGAATACAAAATTAGCGCACACTAAGAAATTTTTAGATACTGAACGAATAGTCTGCATGAAGGAAGATAAGGGCCAGAGATTTGTGCTTATGAGTAGAGAAAATTTTAACTTCAAAGTTAACCAGCAAATTGAAAAACTGCAATTCAAAAGAATAGCTAGTTTCAATAATAACTTGAACAGGGACAAATTTATTGCCTCTATTCTCAAGACACATTGTAACAAAGCTATATCAAAAACGGAGTATTATAAACTATATCCTTCTGCCACTATTCTACCACGGATTTTTGCAAATGCAAAAATGCACAAACTCAATGTTCCTTTACGCTTAATGCTGGATTTTGGGGGTGCACATTATTTTAGCACACAGCTAAATTAATAAATCGTTGGCTGATTGACAGCATCGGATTTGGAAGATATACTATCAAATCTTCATTTGAATTTGTAGCCAGAATTAAGGACAAAATTCTAAACCCAGAAACTAAAATTGCAGTGCTTGATGTCACTGAATTATACGGATCAATTAATAGAAATAGGTCCATTGATATAGTAAAAGAAGAGCTTATGAACAACGACGTGGATCAAAAAAAGATAGCTTTCATAATCGATTTCTTAAAATGGCTTAACAACAACATTGTGGCAACATTCAATAATCAATGTTACCAAATGAACGATGGATAGCCGATGGGATTACCCATGAGTGGTATCATCTCAAGTATCGTACTTAATTATTTTGAAAAAAGTATTATTCCTAAATACGAACAAACACTTAAGTTAATTGTATACACAAGATACGTTGACGACCTTTTCATCGCTGCTACTGAAGAAATTATAGATAAAATTAAACAGGACATACAAGACAGTACGCAGCTGAAGCTAAACACAGAAATGGAAGATCGTGAAGGGAAAACTAAATACTTGGATATGTATGTGCAAAGAGAAGATCAAAGACTAAATTATACAATGATTATAAAACCAATTGAAAAAAGAGGCAATATTCAACCTACTTCAAACACGCCTTCTATTCATAAATTAGCTGGTTTAGCGTCTTTCTTGCATAGAAATGAGCAACTTTGCAGATTTGAATTGGACAAAAGAGCAAACTTAATCTTATATAGAAACGATTTATTAGATTTCGACTTCAAGCATTACACAATTGATAGGAAGATTAGACAATTTTACAGTAAATTAAACAGCAATGTTATTAAGCAGCAGAAAAATAGAATTTTGTTACCATATATTGCAACTACCCATCGAAAATTTTACTCAGTGTTTAATAAAGAATTTCAACTAAGCTTTCATACACCCCCTAATACAAATAGAATTATTAATAACACCAAAGACATTATAACACCCAACAACACCTCTCAGGCCGTATATAATATTTCATGTCCAGAAAATAACTGCATGGCATCATACTATGGGGAAACGAAAGCAACTCTTTCTACAAGATTATCCCAGCACAGATATTCTTACAATAAGGCCCAAGTAGACCCAAATTGCAACTCAATATTTGCTATACATCAGAAATCAGCTGGTCATGCATGTGAACCTAAAAATGCAAGAATAGTTTGCAGGGAGAGAAATGACATTAAGAGAAAAGTTAAAGAAGCATGTTTTATTGCTATTGATGATAAGGCTATGAATAGGAAAGATGCGTGTTACAAAATCTCTAAGAAATGGATCATTTAGAGCTGATGCATTTATTTTCAACTAATTTACATATATCAGCATATTTTAGCATATACCAACACGCTATGCTTATTCTTTGTTGCCCATGATTATGAGAGCTAAGTTCTCTTGAAAGCGCTCGGGCATTATTCTTTAGATATTATAATTATTTTGAGTTTATAATATATTTTTATTTAATCCTGATGAAGCTCGGTTGTTGTGCGCGTATTTGCGCATTAAAATTATATATAGTCACTTTAGAAACATCATGTATGTATGACTTTGTGTAATGCGTGTGTGTGTGTGTGTACACATGAGCACATCTATCAATAAGTCAAGTTGCCAGAAAGCTGATGGAAATATATATATATATAGTTATAATATGAAGATTGCAGATATATATATATATATATAGTTACAATATGAAGATTATATATGTGCTGGAAAATATGTTAAGATAAAAAAAACTTATCAGAGCAAGTGGTAAAATAAAGCAAGTGAATAACATGATTACAATAAAAAACAGCAATGCCAAAAAAAAAAAAAAAAAACAGTATAATGAATCCTCTGGGTGTAGAAATGTATTTTCATTATAGAAATATTTATCTTTATAAACATTTATATAAAGAAATAACTCAAAATTAGAAAAAAATATACAAGTATATTATAGTTTTTTTTTTAAATGTTCAGACATGAAAAAAGTAAATACTCAATGACTTTATATATATTATCATCATTACCCTACCACATGACAGCAATAATCAATATAACTGAAGCAATAGTCAATCTAACTCTAGAGAAAAAAGACAAGATGAAAAAATCATTAAAAGATTGTTTTTGTGTGTGTGATAACCATCAAATCAATCTAATATATGAATTAGAACTATGGTTACATACTTTGCATGCTAAACTTTGTCTTCTTTTTTTTTTTTGACATCTTCTAATGCTGTCTTGCTATTTTTTACAGCAAATTTTTCATTTCAAAAGAGTGATTATCTTGATATAACTTTCCATTATATTCTATCATCAGCTATATCTCACAATAAAAATAATCAATACTGTAAACTTTTTAGAATGTCTTTAAGATTATAATATAAATGGGATCAGTACTTTCCATAAAACAATGCCCAAGTTTATCATAAAATAATCCAACATGCTCTTAAATTACAGATTCAATATTATCACATCCATCAAATCCAAAAGGGTAGTTCTTGGTCTTATGATCGTGTTATCATATTTTCACGAATATAAGAATCTCATTAAATATTTTTCTCTTTCCAGTGCCTTACGTTTCATTAATAGAAAATATATATTTTACTTCCAGATAATAAGTTAAAAAGAATACCAACCCTATATTCAACTAATTTATTTTTAAATAATTATATTATTTCAGTTTAATTAAATCATTTAGATATGGGACTTTAACTATGTTAAATTTATTGTATAGAGTAGAAACATAGAACTTCTATCAAGATAATTAGCTTTTAAAAAAAAATTATTTAAGAATGCTATACAATGTTTTTAAAATATATAACAAAATTATAAGATCAAATATGCTCTTTAGTTCACTGGACGTAATGAAATTTAACCTACAATTATAAAGCTATGTTTTCATTGAATTGGGTACATAAAATGGAGAAAAATTACCAGAATTCCTAAAAATAATATGATAATGCTAAGCATAATTTATACAGAAAAGACAAATTCTATTTCCTTTCATAAAAATAATAGAGATAAAAAAAAAATTTGAAATTAACTGCTTTTATTTGCAGTGCACTAAAGAGAAAAAAAATAATTGTTTCTTCAACATGACATTTTTAGATTTAACTTGAAAGAAATTAATCAAGTCAATCAATCCCTTGTTATAAAAAAATCTCTATACTGCTTTCTCATAAGCCTTAGTTAAAATATATTAAAGTTCTAAAAACAATTTTTACTTTGGTATCAAAATATTCAATATTTTCTCACCATCTGTTCTCTCTATAAAAAAACTAGGTGACCTACTAAAAAGGTTAGTATCCCATATGGATTTATGTGATATTTATTACTTACATACCATGATTGAAGCAAATCTATTGAATTTAAATCTATTAAACCTCAATTTTAAATTTTCATTCTAAATTAAAAGTAATTCAAAAATTTATAAACAACATACAGATTTTCCAATGTAAATATAATCATTTACTAATCTCAAATGATTTATATAAGTACAATAATGATTACTTTCACTGGAATGATGTGGTGTATAATATAATACAATCGAAAAATATAATTAGGTAAGGTATTGAGTGTTTTTCAGAAAAGTTTGCTACACAAGGGATTAAAAAACAGTCTCAAAAAATGCTAAACAAAAACACTTAAGAGCTAGTGCATGATAATTGTAAATTCAAGGATTAGTTTGTATAGTCAATGTTAAAACCATTTTTTTCCCCTGTCTTTTTTACCTACAACCAACAAAACCATATTCACTTATGGTTGTTAATATCACTTATGCTGAACTCAACATCTAACTTTGCCTTTCTATTAAATTTAAACTGATTACATTTTTAATGTGATAACCATTCAATATAAAAATTGCTAAAGATCTTCAATTACTCCTGAGATTATTTTAACATTAACTAATAAGCTAACTTTTCTTTAAGCTGCAGTCAGAGCATGGAGAATATTATGTACATTGTCCTTTGAAATAATAGAGAACAATAATTAGCATTCTGTAAATATAAAGGCAAAAAGACAAAATTCTTTTTAATTAATTCAAATTATAATTCCACTAATTACACTAATATTGCATTTTAATGCCTGCCCCATTAAACTATTTACCAAATCATTTTAGATACTGTTATGAAAATAAAAAACAGACATTGATATATTGTACATTCATGTTCAACATCAGTTTTTATTTCAAATGCTTCAGATTTTCCATCACTAACAGTAACACTTCCTCTTATATTTGTAATAAAATAGAAATAAACTTCAGAAAACAAACAATCATTTTTTAAATTGCCTAAAATCTTCTAAATTAAAATTAGAATAATTAAATGAAATAACTAAATTGATAAAAGTAATATATATAAATCACATCCTTTCCTGACAACATTTTCGGGCTTTTTCCTAGTAACAAAAATGTCAATTAGAACTTCCCTGTTTCACTAAAATCTTAACAAGTCTGTTGATGATTCCTATATCTACTTAATAAAGTTCATGAAAATACTACCGCTATAGAAAATGACAAAGACATTTGATAATATATACTGTAGTCATTTTTATTCCAGTAGCTTTAAAACAAAAATATCTCAATCATCATAATTTAAAACTTCTTCACTAAATCAGTTTTCCCATTGTGGAGACCACAGTGCCTTGTTTTTGATTTCATCAGATTGGTCAATATGCTTTTAATAATGAAATTTTATGAAATGTATTATTAAATTATAATAATTTAAAAAATATATAAAAAAAATATTTTTTCCTCTATCTACCATAGCATTCAAACGACATAAAAATCCAACTGAGTGTAAAAAGTGAAATAAAAATTTTCTTTTATTATACTAGCATCAAACTAAACTTGTTAATTTGAGAGCATTCATTATATATTTAAATTTCTGTTAAAAGAAATATAAGATTTCAAATAATACATATTTTATTAAAACATTTAATATTACATATATAGATACAGGTATATAATAAGCCTATGTGTTTCAGTTAAAACATTTAAGTGACATCTATAAAATCCAAATAATTCAAAATCAAGATGAATGTATTAAATGTGTACAAGGAAGTCTATCTACAATAGTATGCCATAGTGAGTCATGATAAAAATATAATGTCTTACAAGTAAAGAATGACTTCTATATGCAAACATATTTAATCACTGATATGAAAAAATTATTTCTGAAAGAATTTTAAAATTGTGATTTATCACAACTTCACTCCCCATACATAGTAATGTGAAAACTATACATAGTAATGCTGATTATATACAGTTTAAACTCCCATTTGTTTATTATTAAATTTATGTTCTAAATCAGCAAATAAGACTTGAAATAAAAAAGCAAAAGCAAATTCTTCAGTGGCTAATTGTAAAAGATGATTTAAATCGGCAAAAAATATGAAGTAGCACTGACATGTGGATATATGGTAAGTTAAATAAATAAAACAGCCTGATTCCTTAAAAACTAAATAATTAAAAAATAAAGTACCACTGTCAACAAATATAAAATTTTTATTTCTGCAAATGACAATGTAATTTATTTTTTTACTGTTAAACTAAACTTAGATTTTGTAATTGCAAAAAATTCTCTTTTATATGATGTATAATTTGATGGATAATACATAAAACTTCTTACATATCATTTCAACAACAAAAAAAAAAATTAATACAATATTTCATTAAGAATTCCAATAGATTATTAAAGAAATATTTAGTAAAAATTCATTGCATGAAAAGTTTATTCTAGAGCATTATATATATATATATCAATAGAGAAGAATTAATGAGATTTTATAACTTTCTAAAAAAGATTTTTTAAAAAAATGATACTGTTAATTAAATTAAAGCCAAAAATAAAATTATAAAATATCAAAATTCAATACCATCTTACTTTTTTTTTAATCAATAAAAATTTAGACATTAAAAAAAAAAATCAATTAATATAATTGAAAGATTATTTTCACTTCTTTTAACAAATGAAATTCAAAATGTAAGTTAATAAATTAAAAAAAAAAATTAAATTAAAGTTCTACTTGTAAATATGAATACATATAAAAATTGATTCTTTTTCTTACTCTTTAGCTAATTTTATATAAGCAACCTACACAAGATGATAGTATAACCACTGCTACTAATCGTGCTCACAACTTGCACAGAACTGGTTACAGAGAGAAAGAAAAAATTATTACTCAAATGCAGATTAAATAAAGTTTATAAAGACATAATAACTAATTTGATTGTTTTATGATAATCAATAGTCTTGACCTCCAGCAATTCATATATTTCTGTTTTTGCTATAACAAATTGTGGTAAAATATCACTCAAATATGTTCATTTTTTGCATGATACTAAGATGATCATGAATCATACTTACATAAATAGTAATATTTTATAGATCGCTAATTAGAATTCTACCCTCTATGATTATAGTGATACACACAAATAAAAATAAAACAATTTCAGAAAAAACATCACTAAAATAATAAAACTGATAAATGGAAAACGGAATGGATTTAATTTTCTTCCTTTCCAAGTCATCAAATATATTTGAGAATCATCTCAACATCAATCTTTATATCAGTTTACTAATAATTTTCTTTATTTCAGAATTAATGGGATCAAAATCCTAAAAATGATTAGAAAAACAACTATTAGTATGATTAAATGATGTATAAGAATGTCAGGGAAAGACAACATTTAGAATGTAGACATTAAAAAAAAATTATAAAATACCAAGAATCTGTACAATCACGTGCAATTAATAAATATTAGATCAGAAGTTCCAAATTACATTCTTCAAATCAAATCTCCCTTCAAAAAGATTCCAAGAAAACCACTGATATTTTTATTTTATGAGATTATATATGTGTGTGTAAAAACATATAATCATAATGGTGATTATGTGATGTTTTAGTAGTTTTAAATAAATAATTCTGCAGAAAAATTATTAAAACATTAAGTGTTTTAGTAATCACAGAGAAATAGCTACTGCAACTAAATTAGTTGTATATAGAGTTGTTGTTTTACCTAATTTAATGTATAGAAGTGAGACTTTGAGCCATTATTGCCACAATATAAAAACATTAAAAAAGTTTCATTTAAGGTTGTTTTGTAAAATTTTAAAAATACAATAGCAAGATCATAAAATCAACCAATAAATTCTTCAACTTGCTGGATGTGATATTGTAGTCTACTATTGTAAAATAAATTAAAAATGCAAGATTTTGTAAAACATTATTTATGATGAACTTGGGCATGCTTTTGGTGGGAGAGGTAGGATTTGTCTACATTATGAGAATTATCTAAAGAAATGCAAAATTTATTTCCATTGGAAAGATATATAGAGCAACAATTAGACGTAGTATTGAGGTATTTCAGAAATAAGTTTTTTGATAAAGAAATTACAAGACAACATTGTAAAACATTTTATTAAAAAAATGGATCTAACATGTCCTAAATGTAGATAGAAAAGTGTTTCACAGATTATTTAGTATAGTCATTGCAAAACAGTTTTTATAGCAATTGCTCTCTCTCTCTCTCTTCTTTTTTTGTTACTTTCTTTTCATCTCTCTATGGAGTTAAAATGGTCATATTTGTTTATAGCAATGTTTGTCTTTTTTTTAATTATATATTGTGACCTTATTACCCAATCCCATTGGGAATAGATCAATTGGCATTGTGTTTTTGAAAAAAAAAAATTTTTTTTTTATAAATTCAAAGTAAATTATATTAATATGCAATTGAAGAAAAAACCTGATTTTTTTTTTTCCTTTACATATGTCTGTTCAGAATATGTTATCTATATTTTCTTTAGCTTATCATATATTATTTTGACATTATAAATTGGTTATAATGATTGATGTTTTATTATGACATAATTTAAGTCATAGTTAATTGGATGAGTAAAAATTAGTTAGGGATTTTATGCACAATCTTCTTGCACTCATTGATTACTAAGGCTTAGAGACTGGTACACATTCATTGATTGCTAAGGCTTAGACTAGGTAGCACTACTGTATAAATAGTTTGCTACTATTATTAAAAGCTTGTGTAAGCATAAGAAATCATTATGCTTTAGATTTGTGAATTATGAAAAGTCATTTCATTATCTTACATAATCCATACTAGAAACATTATCATTGAGTAGGATATACGACAAATGTTTCCATATCTCCGAAACCCTTATAGCAGTTTTACAAAAAGTATTTTGGGGACTAAAATGAGAAGCAAAGAGAATAAACTAAATGGAGATTATTTATTTAAGTCATCTAGATTTTGTGGATAGTAAAATTATGATAGCTTGATTAAACAAAATTTAATATGCATTATGAAAAAAATGGAAAAGTCAATATTTCAATATTTTTTAATACATTGCAATATTTAAATGCCATCCAAATATATTTGATCAGTTAAGATGTTTATGAATATTAAATTTCACAAGAAAGACTTTTAAGATTTATTTTTGATTTTATAGGTAGTGTTTTTGAAGGAATTTCTAGATTCTGACTAATTTTTAAGAGTTTATCAATTTTGATAATTACACTGTTTCATTTGCTTTTGAGGCTTTTGATTAAGATTTAAAAAACCCTTTAAGATGGAAGGTATTGGGTTTATGTTTGTTTTGATATTTATTACTAGCTTGAACAATATAGACATTCTTATTTCTGTGATAGTTAAATTTGTCTGGAAATAAGTTTAAGATTCTTAAAACTGTATCTTTGTTATTGACACATTCTATGCATTTTACTTATAATGGTAAGTTCTACATAAAGTTACCAGGATAGTCCCATTTTAAAGTAGAGTTGTTCCATTGTCCCAATATGTTTCATTGGGATGGGTGTTTATAACAAGCAATAAAATTTTACATAATTTTTCATGTCTTCCAAAACTTTCAATATGTTTATAACAGATGATACGAACTGTCATCCTCTACGAATTGGCTTATAAAGTATAGTCATATTGACAATCAACCAATACACACTAGAACTAGTACAGTAAAGTAGTACAGTAATTTTTTATGTCTTAAACTGTCAAATAAATAAATAATTTATTAATATAAATACATATTTCAAGATTGTAATGTTATTAATAACTTTAACACAGAAAGAGATCATCGATTAATAAGACGTAAGATACATATTAATGTAAAACTGGAAAGACAAAAATTATTAAGAAAAACAATATTTACAGTTGATATTCCTTATCTTCAGAAACATTGTAATGAATTTAAATCAGAATTTACAAATCGGTTTCAAGTATTAATAGAGTTTGAACATGATTCAGATTTGAATGAAATTAATAAGAAAATAACTGATACATTTTTAAAAACTGGAATAAAGATAGCTGGTAGAAAAAAGCAGTAATTGACCAATAAAATTTCTACTGGGACTAGAGAATTTATGAAGAAAAAAAGGAATATGAAGATATACAAAAATGATGCATTAAAAAGAATTGAATACCTCGAATTTTGTAAAATGGTACAGAAAATAATTGAAAATGATATAAGAAAGCATAACTGTGAACTAGCAAAGAAAGTTATAGAAGAGAATAAAAATCTCAAGAATGTAAAACAACATTTTGGTATTGGTAGAAAATTTATATCAGCAATAAGAAAAAAAAATGGAATTATTACTAAAAAGAGAGATGACATCATGAAATGGGTAGAAGACTTCTATCAAGAATTATACAGTAATAAAAAACAAGTATCTCCTATATCTATTATATCTTCCGAATTATCTTGAATTTTAAATGAAGAAGTGAGACATGCAATTAAATTTATGAAGAAAGGAAAGGCTCCAGGTAATGATGGAATTATAATTGATATATTAAAAAAAGCAAATGAAGAAATAGAAATTTTTTTAACAAAGTTATATACCAAATGTCTAAATGATAAAGATGTATTAGATGATTGGAAGAATGCAATATTAATATTAATATTTTAAAAAGGTGATAAAGAAGATATTATAAATTACAGACCTATCAGCCTTTTATTAGTTTTATACAAAATTTTTACCAAGATAATTACAACTCGTCTACAGAGGACACTGGATTTCCACCAACAAAAGAAAAAGCTGGATTTAAAAGTGGTTTTAGTACAGTAGATCATATCCAGGTATTGATAGAAGTTATAGAAAAAACAAATGAATATGAGTTATCATTATGCTTTGGATTTGTAGATTATGAAAAGGCATTTGATTCTATAAACATTTCTCCAGTGATTAAAGTATTGGATCATCAATATATACATCCAGGATATTGTCATATTTTGGAAAATATTTATAAAAATGTAACAGCAACAATTAGATTACATAATGATGCTAGGAAAGTCAACTTGAGAAAGGTGTAAGACAAGGTGACTCCATATCTCTAAAACTGTTTACAGTAGTGCTGCTGCAAGGTATTTTGTGGATTAAAATGGGAAGCTAAAGAAGTGAAAGTAAATGGAGATTATTTAAGTCAATTACATTTTGCAGATGATGTAGTTGTTTTTGCAAATAATGCTTTAGAACTACAGGAAATGTTGCAGGAGTTATGAGATGAAAGTAGGACTAAAGATAAATGTTAAAAAGACTAAAGTAATGTTCAATGGATTTTCTCAAAATATGAAAATAAAGACTAATTGTGATGAATTAGAAGAAGTTAACAGCTACAAATATCTTGATCAGATTATTAATACAGATGGAAACCTAATGGATGAAATTAATCATAGAATTAAACTTGGTTGGAGTGCTTTTGGTAGAAATAACTTGATATTAAAAGGAAATATGACTATGTATTTGAAAAGGAGAGTTTTTAATAAATGTGTTTTACCAGTTCTTATTTATGGATCTGAGACTTGGGCACAATAGAAGACTTCAGACCACTCAAAAGAGTATGGAGAGATGCATGTTGGGAGTAACAAGAAGAGACAGAAAACACAATATATGTGTTAGAAAACAATTAGGTGTACTGACTTCATTGAAAAAATTAAAAGACTGAAATGGAGTTGGGATGGACATATTGCTAGAAAAAATGATAATAAATGGACAATTGAAATCTTCAACTGAATTCCAAGAGATTGTAAAAGACCCAGAAAGAGAGCACATGTGAGATGGATGAATGAAATAAGAAAGTGTGCAGGGGTGATGTGGAGAAGAGAAGCTAAAGATTAGAGATGGGTTGAACTTGGAGAGACCTTCATCCTGCAGTGGATTGATAATGGTTGATGATAAATACATGCTTAAAAAAATTGCACATTTAATGAAAAGTTAAAATCTAAATATTATTTTATTAAAAAAATAATTTATGATAGTAATGTGAAGTGTAATAAATGCAGAATTGACCAATAATTAAAGTTAAATAAACAAAAACTGCTGATATGATAGTCACATCCAGTAGTAAATGGATTATTTTTTTCAATCAACAGACTTGAAAATAGCTGCTGCTGAAAGTACGTGGGCATTTCACTGTGTAAAGAAAATAGTTTGAGATTGAATGATTACACTTCAAAAATAATTTAAAGATACTTTGAGTCAAAATATTGATGTGCTAGCAATTATTAAGAATGTTTTTTTTATTTTTTTCATTGAAAAACCTAACATTACAGTTAGAATTATGTAATAGCTTCACATTACTGACTGATGTACCAGACCACAGAAATTTGAAACTTTTCCCAGTTTTGATAAGGTTTTTTTCATCATATGAGGGAATAAAAATAAGAATATTAGATTTAAAATCCCTAACTGACAAAACATCTGATATAGTGGTACAATATTAATCTGATATATTATTTTCTAATATATAGCAACCAAAATTGTATCTTTTTCTGGGGGACAATACAAACATTAACTTTGGAGTCATCAATATGAGATACAAATAATATATTTTCCAAACTACAAACATATCTTAGCAAAGATTTAATTGATGTGGGATGTAATGCTCACATTGTCAACAAATAAAAACTGCTAGTGATTGTCTGCCAATTAATATTGAGTCCATAATTATAAATATATATTCATTTTTCTATATGTACACAATGGAAACTGAGACTTTAAAACATTTTGTGAGTCTGCTGAGGTTGAAAGTAAAAATAATCCTTGGTTAGAGAAACACTTGGTAGTTGTCACTTCAGCCTGCAACTGAAAAAAATCTTAGAATTGTTTAATGGCCTCAAGTTACATTTTCTAAGTCAAATATTCTAAAATTATTACAGACTTCTTAGAAAATCCAAGTACACTGATATAGCTACACTTTCTATATTCACAGGCTCCATGAAGCAGTTTTAAAAATGAAAGGTGACAAAGTTTTGGGGGCTGAAGTTATGACCATAATAATTCATCTTAAGAAGCAATTGTTAGCCAGAAAAAATATTATTTATACCAGCAAAAACTAAAAAGAAATTGAAAAATCAGAAAATAGTAATATAAAAATTGAAATGAAAAAATATATACATAATGTTTAAGACACTTGTGAATATTTCTATCGATGGACTAAGACATTATAAAGAATTAAAACTGGTGGAATAATGTTCATTGAAATCTAAAATAAGTTGGAATGAAGTGAAAGAAAGCATGAAATATGTAGCAAAAATTCATTTCTTCAATATAAATGATGGAAAATTATTTTCTGAATTTATCCTAGTAAATGAATACATTACTAACTACAACTGAATTACATTACTAACTACAACTGAATTACACTGGATATAGAAATTTCAAAAATAATAATTTAGAACATCAAAAAAAAATGATAAAAATTATTGAATATATACTATGTTTGCTAGGAACAAATGTAATGGTTGAAAGAGTATTTTTGCTAATTAATGAATATGGGTTCCAGAAAAAAATCCGATCAATGGTATCAACAAAAATTAACATTGAGATGGATTGTCTGAAATTTTACAATTTTTCTTAATAAGTGAAACAAATTTTGTCGCTTCGGAAAAATATTAATAAATTGTTTTCATTTTTTATTTGCTGGGTACTTATTACATTATAAATGGTTTTTTTCTATTTTTTTTTTTTTTTATGTTATGTCATTGTCATTAGCTCTTTTATGTTAGTTTACATAAAATATATTATTAATAAACAACTGTTATGCCCATTTTCATGTTATAAAAATGCATTTTAAAAATTTTGTCACTTTGGATTCAAAAATGTCCTGTTTTGGATCCAAATATTTATGATCACTATAGTGTCATAAGATTAAAGAAGGGTAACTAATAAATGATATTATTTCACTTTTAATTTGTTCAGTTTATATTAATTATTTCAAAGAGAAAATTATTAATTATAAAAGTGTCATTTAAAACTGCTGGTTAGATATGTTGATGGTTGATTGTTTGTAGTGGAAAAGGATATATCTAATGGTGTTGATCCGTTTAGAAAGAAAGTCGCCAGATCTTGTTTAATTAAAATTTTTAGATTTATTAGTAGTAAGAGATTTTAAAAATAATTAGTTGGTATATTGTCATCTGTTAAAAGATTTATGACCTAATATTAGACATGATAAAAGATAGCAGCTGCCTAAATTAATCAATATAGGATATTCTGACTAACCGATTAAGGGTATGTTGTTTACTATTAATTATAACGTTGAGAGTAATTTTAAAAATATAAATACAAAGGTAAAATATAATTTTATTTTTTCACTTTTTTTAATTTGTCTTCTTATAGGATTTTAAAAGAAGGATGAATTGTGTTATTCTAAATATTTTATTAATAATACAAAAGAAAAAATGATAGGAAGACTATGAAGTTGTTTAAATTATTTCTTATTTTTGTAAAAAAAAATTAGATCAAAAGAGTTCTAGATTAAAGGGAAAAGTAAAATTTCATATTAAAAAAAAAGTAAAAGCAGAAAAAAAAAGTCTTAAGACTATGGTTGAACAAAATAAGATTGTCTTTTTCCAAGAAAAAAAACTTTTAATAAAAATTTAAAATTCTAAAACTGTTAATTAATTTAAAAGTTTACTTTGATATTAAAAGTAAACTGAATGTGAGTTGGAATTATGGGAAAATATGGTACTATATATTTATTTTTTGTTGTGTTATTTTTACTTGAGAAGTCCGCCTTGACAGAAAAACAGTAATTGATTCTTGTTAGTGATTTAGTTGTAAATTGGTGAACTTATTTTAGAGAAGTATTAAAACATTTTTACAATAATCATATTACTTTAACAAGAAATTTATCAGCAACTATTTATATAAAAACTTGATGCTGTGAACTGAGTAATCAATGCCTAAAATAGAACATTCCAATGTTTAATTTTCTGAACTCATTATTTTGTTTCCATCTTTTCATGTCACCAAAGTTATCATATATACTATCTGCATAGAAACAAATATTTTCTTTAAAATCTGATTTAAAGCATTTTTCATTATAGAAGTTATACTTATAATATGCTTTAAACATATATAGGTGAAATTAATAAAAATTTTCACAAATATCAACATTTAGCTTAGCACTTTCAGAGTATGTTTACTCCATATTCATATCCATTATTATGTGTAAACGTAATGAGTGCAAATTTATGCAAATCATTATCCTGTCCATTTTTCGATATTGTAAAGCAGGTATTCCTTTGACTGATGTCGTTTGGAATGATGGCAATGAAATATGCTTCTTTTATTTTTCTTTTGGTGTCATTTTTTTCTTTGCAAACAATTTTGGAGCTAGAAAGTTCAAATATATGATTAAATGTTTTTTCGTATTCTGCAAATATTGAATTGTCTTCATTTTTGTTTACCACTATATTGTACATATATAAGTTGTGCTACTCTATTGTTTACTGTGGCCCAAGTTTCACCATAATGTTGCCTTACAGCCAGTTTGAGGGCGGGTAATCTTATATACAACTTGGGGCAGGGGGCTTGGTCTGGCTCTATATTGTCCTTTGCATTGTTGATCATTCTATTAGTGCTTGGTAGAGTTCTGAAGCCTAATATGAATTCATTAGATAAGTTTTTGACTAAATGTTTGGTCACTTTGGGAATATAAGGTGACTTAAATGGGTTTGTCTTCATTGGTATGCACCTGGGTTAACTTTTTATAGAAAAGCTCAATCCTATTGGCTATAGCTCTATAGTTGTATCCCACTTTTATTAAGTCTCTAATGTAATAAGTGATGTTGTTTTTTCTGTCAGCCTTAAACTTCCATAAATAATGATTCCTAAATAGAAAGCTGAAAGACCTGCCAATTTGTGAGACTTAGGTGATTTGAATGTTGATGTGTGTAATCCCTTATTTGTAATGGCTTAATTATCATACTGTAATTAAGGCTTGTTGTTTCCCTTTCTATTTTTAAATCTAGATATTTCAACTCATGCTGTTCATTTTTCCATGTGCAGTTTAAGGTTAAGTCTGTGTGAGCTTGCTGACGCTTCTGAATGCTTATAATTAGGTTTTCAAGTGCTACAATGAATAAATCATCTACGTATGTTTGTGTAAATTATTATGGGTAGTAAAGGATAGTACTTAGGAAGAACTTATGGTTCAAAATAATTTTAAAAAATATTTGATACAGTCCCACTAATTGGAAGTCCATTGCAAATGTCTCTATCTTAAAATTTGCAAGTTAAATTTAAATCTCTGAATGAGATGAAAAATATTGTGCAATTAAGATTAGTGTATTTTACCTTCAGTTTAAGTTTTGTATTGAAATCCAATTTCTGCTAGTCTTCCAAAAGTTCATTAAAAGTCAATAGTGATATTCATATCAATATTTTCTCTCTTGATCTTTCCAAAGAAAATTTTGAATTATATAAATGCTTAATTAACTTAGATAAACAATTCATTAATTTGAAACTAAATTCATATCATATGTTGAAATAGATTACATATACTCAGCAAACTTAACCTATGCAATACTATGTCAATATACTAGCAAGTTATACTAGCCTACTATGCCTTGGTTCACAAAATAGCTGCAATTAGTCATGTGATATCACAAAAAAAATAAGAATAAACAAAAAGTGATTATTCTGCTACTGAATGTTATAAATGTACTCAAAAAATAAAATATACATACTTTCATAGAAAAAAAAACAATGCTAAAAATTCCAATTTATATCTCAGGCAGATACTCAAACACTGAACATTTTTGACCTAATCCCAGACATTATGACAAACCTGCCGTGAAAAGATAAAATGTAAAAGTCTACTGAATTATTATAAGAAAGATCCTTATAGAGGTCTGTTAAATAATATTGGATTTTTTAGACATGAATGATGATGATTATGTATATTTTAGCATAATGATAAAAGTGGGGGAATTTTGTCAAAAGTTAATATTTTACAGATTGTTTCCAGATAAATAAATCAATCAAAAATTTCAATCTGTCGTATGAGTGGATTGCTAAACTTAATCATTCATTTTGGATTTTGAATATTGCATGATTTTCCAAACAAAAATTATATATATAAATAGTTAAATTAAATTAAATAGTCTTTTTACCATATATTGTAACCCTCATGTCTTGAGTTTACAGGCTTTGCTTTTATGTGAATATTTTTCTTTATTATATATTACAAAATATTAAAAGTCATGTATATAAAATTTAATGTCTTTTGAAAATGATAACAGTAAGTAAATGAGGCATATATTTATATAGCGCTATGTTTATAAATTGTAATAAACTAAAGATTAGCCTTTCAAGCTAATGTACATGCGCTTTTTATGAATGTTAATAATAATAAATGAATACTTTTGTAAATTCTGGATAATTCCGTTGATGTCATTCATTCAGACATAGTAAACAGTAATTTAAAGTGATTGATTTATCCTCACGCTTTCAGATCCAGTACTTAAGATTTGCCCATATATAAGCATTTGGGTTGAATGAATAAGTGGATTCATTTATTCGTTCACAAAGACTTTATCTTGTGTTGGAAATGAAAGTATTTATTTATTATCATTAACATTTGTAAAAAGCGCATGTACGTTAGCTTGAAAGGCTAATCTTTAGTTTATAACAGTAAGTGTAAAACTAAAATGTATTATAATTTTTTATTTTAAAATAATATTACAATTTTAAAATAAAGAACATTGCAAATGACTGGGGGAGAAAAAAACACTAAGTTAATCTGCTTTTCCAAGAAAGGAAAGGAAGGATTATTACTTCTTTATTGGTCACTTACTGAATAAAAGTCAATAAAGATGGTAATAATTATTTAAGAAAATATCATGCATTTTATGGGTTAAATCCTCCAGAATGCTTTTCCTAATCTTTTTAGCATTGTAGCTGAATATGAACCTGTAAACAAAGAAATGCCTTAAAATTAATTTTGATTCCGCAGGTTTATCATCTACTGTTTAAAACTAAAGCTAAAAAAAATCCATGACCCTTCCAATAAAAGGAACTTGCCTCTAATGCACTATAAAAGAGAATGTACTTCTATAATTAGTTTGTAAATCTACTTATGTCAATGCTTATAGAAGAATTACAATAAATCCTCATAGGAAAACTACTCTGAATTAAATCAAAAGAAATTAAATGTTAATATTGCTAGAAGATATTTAAAATTAATGATTTTAAGGGCCATAAATCACATTTACAGAGACAGAAATATACATGAACTTACAAAAATATCAAAGTAATTAACTGAATTTTCTATTAGATTTTCTCAATGAGTTATTATAAAGCTACAAAGATTTTTTCTTCTCACACTTGCTCGTCATATAATTTTTAAGTGTAGTATATAGATACATTTTGTTTATTATCATATAATTCTATTTGTTAATTAAAGTTACTGTTAACAATTTTGTTGTTTGTCATTTCTCATCCTAAGTCCCAGCTGATTATTTATTTTGTTAATGTAATAATAGTATTAGGTGGAGGGAGATAACAAATGGGAAATAGAATTGAATCTGCAGATTTGTTATTTATGTGTGTTCAATTTGATTGTTACTTGTGACAATTATAGATTTGTCAATTAACATAAGTGGTGTATAGTTACTCTACCTTGTACATGGTCACCCATTAATTGCCTTTAAATTCCCCTAAACTAAAATTAATTTGCAAATATTGTATTTTTCACTTTATTGTTAATTTTATTATTACCAATTGATAAAAAGACCGGTTGCTATTACATTTGGTAGCCTTGTTCCAGGATTATCTTGATTAAAACAAACAGCAATTGAACCTTAGTTTAGTGTTTTTTATTAGTATTCATAAAAATATAAATTAGTCATTGGAATATGGAATACAATTATCTGGTCGGATGAGAAATTTTGTTATAAACAAAACAAAAATCAATCCATAAATTCATAAATGTTTTAAACAGCAATAGTGATAGAAATAGATTGGTAGAGATTATATTATAGTAATAAGCAAATAAATAAAATAAGGCAAATTAAAGCACCTTGCAGTTATAGAAAGGCTATATGGGAAAAGAGGGGTGAGCATTTTAGTTATTAAATAAATAAAAGAATTATTAGAGTTTTATATATATTAATTCTTATACAAAAGTGGTCAGCTAGTTCTAAAGTTATATATATGATTACCCAAGATAAAGTGAAAATGGAAGCTCAGGAAAATAAAACTACGGTCTCTATGAGAGAATTTGAGAAAATGAGTATTAACATTGTACCGGTCAAAACAGTCTGCTCACTTAACAAGATTCAAATCCTAAACAAAAGTAACTCGAATCCGATCGTGCTCGTGATATACAGGTCTGGCAATCCTGAATTCTAACCTATTTGCCTATTATTAGAGTCTCTGACCCAATGAACAACAATCCTGATGATACAGCACAATTATTTTAATTCCAGGCCCAGAAGCAAAGCGGTAGAGCATAAGATCAGACTGATGATGATGATTGAGATAAGAGTAGCCCAGGAATTACATTTATTGAAGTTATATTTATTAATGCTAAGTTATTAGCCAAAGAAAATAATTCTAAATATCAATTAAAAAATAATAATTCAAAACAAACCAGGATTTACAAGAAGTATATATTTAATAAAATATTGAGAAAACATATATATATATTACAAAATTGTTTCACGCTTGGAATGATATTGTCTATTTACAAAACTTGGGGATTTGTTTTTATAAAATCCCCTTTACATTAATTATTTAACGAATATAATTTTATGGAGTGCAGAGTTAATATGCCAATTTAATAACATTTTACTTACAAAACGTTGTGGATGCCTAAAATAAATATAAAAGATTGTGACAGGTTTAGTAGTAAATGATTTGATAAACAGGCAAAATATATGATCTCAATCACTTATCTAACTTATGAAAATCATTATATATATTTTTATTGGCATTGTTTGGAAAAGATGTCTTTGGAACTTATACATAAGAAACAAACAATGTGCTACATTTACGAGAATACATGATACAATCATTAATATAAATTGATTTACGTCTAAGGGAATCGATAATGGTTTTTAAAAGAAAGCAGTTTTAAAATCAACATACTGACTAATTAGCATGTTGGCACATTTCATGAATGAGTCATTATTTCCAACACCTAACGAAAGGTCAAACAGGCATAAATCATTTAAATAAAGAAATACAGATCTTATGGTAGTTTGAATGCTTCATCATTTTAAGACATTTGATAATGAATGAGGGATGATACGTCTGCCATTTTGACGATATGATATCGAATGGAGAAGTTTGGTTTGAATGCCCAGAGCCAGCTGTCTGGAACTTCCGCAGCACAATCAAAACCATACCTCACATTCCACAGGGAGTAGCGTATATCCCTGATTACGAATGGTTTTGAGAAAGTAGAACGGGAGATTCGGATTTCCGAAGTCCCCAATTACAAAGCAATAAAGAAAATATATGTGGAAGTACCATAAGAGAAAGGAAAGGTGTGCCAACAGCATTATACATGTAGGATAAACTTAATATCTTATACTCTGAAGCCAGTAAATGGTTTGACTCCTGTGCAATGATACATTTAAATAAATAATCATTCAGAAAATTATAACGGAGAATAACTCATTTAACTATGACATTAAACTAATGAAATTTATATTTAATTTCGATTCCCATATATGTATTACTGATAAAATTAGTCCTCCAGGCAACAGCAAGAAAAGGTTCACAATCTTTTGAAATAAAAATTTAAAGACAAATTCACATAATAAAGTAAAATATGCATCCACAATAAAACATTTTAAATAAAAAATGTGAATAACAGATTTAAATATAAATTCAACCTAGCAAGCGATTTCTGTTACAAATGAATAAAACTTTACTAATAAATTTAACTGAAGCTCCTGCTTCTTTCCCCATTAAACAAAGAAAATAAACTCTTATTAGACTTGCGAGTTTGACTGATATTGGCATATTAAAGAAAATAAATTATATATATATTAAATAAAATAAGTTAAATATTTAATTGAGCTGTACAAAGCTATATAACATAAATTAGGCATGAAAGGGCATAGTGAGAACTATATTATACTAGGAAGGGATTACAGAGAGAGAGTTTAAGAGCAAAATTAGCAGAAACTTATAAATTAATATGCAAATTAGAAATTACAACATGAATTTACATATTAAGATAGCTCTACATTACATGAGGTTACCTCAGGAAAACACAGCATAGCGGCAGCAGTCAGAGGGTCATCTTACACGGCCAGTCAGATGGATGGAACATGGCAGCAGCAGGCAAACAGTGCTCCGAGAGGAGAGAAGGTTAAAGATTCCTCTACTCATGCTTCATCGTGCTGAACTTATGTTGACTTCTTAAAATTTGAAGGTCTGGAAGCACTTCTGAAAATTTATTTTACTGAAAGACATTCTCACAGAATTTTCTAAGTAACTCAAAGTAAAAACTGAAAGTAACTGACTGAAAAGTAACTAAGTTTAATGACTAACTCAAAGTAACTCAACTGAAAAGTAACTAAACTGACTTCTTTTATTCTATGGGCCCTTTTTATATGCCCTTTAATCCCCCCAAGATTGCAATTGTAGTTGCCCACAGCTATCTCTGTAATCTCTTGATTAAATAAAAAACACTTAATTAGTAAAATATTTTTAAAACAGATAAGTCTCGAAATACCATTTTAGATATTTTTAAAGATTTGCCAACAACTAACAAAAGAATTGCTTATGACTTTAATTAAGATTTATAATTTTAATTAATGAAAACAATCTGATTATAGATAAAGATAATTTCAGTATTTCGAGCCTTCCCCATTTTACCTTGTTTTTACATTCCAATACTTTAATTAAATACACATTTTCAGCAATAAATATTAATAGAATTATTGCTTCATCCATATATATATATGCATCACACACACTACCATTTTACTTTACTAAATAATTTTATTAATTCCTTGGATAATTATGCATACAGTGTGTGGGTGAATGGCATCTATATATGGCGAGGTCTGAATTGCGGGCCCCGCAGGAGGTTAGTGTAGATGGTGAAGCATGAAGCTCGATGATGATTAGACATCAACTGCTTCAACATGTTTAAATAGTTCATAGATGATATGAGAAAAGAGAATAAAGAACTGAAAGAAAAAATGATATATTTGTTTACAGAGCAAAAGATGATAAAACTTGCTAATAAAAGAGATTAAAAATAATAATAAAGAAAATGTTGAGATAACTGAGCAAATAGATAAAGCTAATTGTGATAAAATTTTAGAACCATCACAGGTAGATATATCTAAGCTAGATGAAACAGATAAAACTAATGATATATGCCTGACTGCATTACTTTAAAATGTTCAGTATATTGATAGTTTAAATAACATTAAAGTTAATGCAGAAGCTTTGGAAGGCGATGCTTGCATTGTAGTTGTTTTGTGTATCTGAATTCACACAATAAAGATAAGAGTAAAGAAATGTCGGATTTAAAAAACAAATTAAGTTATTTAAATATTAAAAAAATGAATGATCAAAAAGATCACTTTAATAAAGTCAAATATAAGTCATTTTGTTTGATAGGGTGTATAATAAAACTATTAAGAAAGCACCTAGATTATAATTTAAAGAACTACAAAAGAGAAATCCAGTGATAAGGCAAATAATTAAGCTAGGTAAAGGGGTCAATAAGAAATTAAATTCAAAAACTCATTATGTGAGAATAAAAATAAAGAATAAAGCTAGAAAGAGCAAAATAAAACATTCATTTTTTCTAAAGATGAATTAGAGTTACTATATGATAAATAAAAGGTATTACAGATCATTCCGAGTGAAAATATTTAGAGAGAAGCAAAGTTTAATCCTTCTATGAATAAGGATGGCCTCTTAGTTGATGACTCTGGACTTATTAATAGATACTTGAAATAGGAGATGGGACAAATAGTTTATATAATACACATTACAAAAGTAGATACTACTGAGTATTGAAAAAAAAAGACAAGTTTTTTTAAAAAAAGAATACTACTGTTCAAATATTAACAATAAGTGACAAAGAAGTCATGATATTAGGTATAATAACGCTATTTGTTAAAGCGTGTAAGACACTATATAACTGAAAGCTAAAATTAGTTTTATAAGTTTATCAATGGTTGATTGTGTTGTTTTCTGTAGTGATGATGAATGGAAAGTGTTTCATTGTTTTGAGGTTGTCATGTTTTATTGATACTATAGAGTTCTTGTCTCAGTATTGTTTCCAACCACATTGTATTTATATTTCTTAATCTCTTAAGTCTCAAATGTGAGACAGGCATGTTTTTATATCTGTCAGCCTCAAAGTCACAAGAATGAGCTACACATAGTCCTATAATTGTCAGTCTTTAAGCCTCAAAAGTGAGCCAGGCATATTTTTATATTTGTCAGTCTCTAAGTCTCATAGTAGAGCAAGGCTTTATTTAAATGTACTGTTTATTATATGGTTTAATTAATATTATATTTGTGCTTGGGATAGCTCTCTAGATGTTCATTTTCCATGATACACTTATTGTCAGTAGGAGATTTCTTTATTCATCTCAACATTTCAGGCTAGTGATCAAGACAAATAAATAATTGTAATAGAATTAATGAAACAATTTTTTTTATATGTATTCCAATGTAATGGATTTGTAAATGTTAACTAGATTAAGGATGACATTATTTGTTGTCATACTAGCCTGTAGTTCATTTTCAAAGAAATACGGCCAAGCGTGACATTATTGTAAAATTAAAAGAAAAAATTTTTTTTAGAGTAAAAATAAAATAGAGGAATGTTTATGACTAAATTGACTCTGTTTCATTCCTAAATGAAGGAGGGTCAAACATAATCCTCATGTCTGAGAATACAGGTATTGCTTTTATGTGAATATTTTTCTTTATTATATATTACAAAATATTAAGTCATGTATATTGAAACAGACAGTTTCATCCATCTGCCCGTTTCACTTATTCTACCCACACATCTATCCATATGCCAGGTTTAAACCCTCTCAGAGTACCCATTTAAATAACATTAAATTACTATATATGCAGAATCACTTATATATATGCGAGCACTATGTCTGTACTTTAATAGTATATGTATAGATTACAGATATGTATTCGTTTTATAAGTATTTCTAATTTAAGAAATATTTTAGTTTAAATTATTATGTTAATGGTATATATTATAGATATGTATATTCATTTTATAAATATTTCTAGTTTAAGAAATATTTTAGTTAAATTATTTAGCCAACTTTATTGCTTTATTATTGAAATCGCATATGTATATTTCCTGTTGTTCTGCACGTATGGTTATAAAATTAGTCTTCTACTAATTATGAAAGTAACTTTGTCAAAATAACATTTGATCTTGTAAACAGATTTTAAAGTAGGTCACGCATTGGTCCTAAAATAGCGTGGACTTGATTTGTAAACATAAAATGTTAATAACAAAATAACTCAGGAAAACAAAATCTCAATTACTGGTTATAATTAAAAATGTGTTTCTAAAATAAATAAATGGGTTTTTCTACTGGTTGTAGCTATTAAATATGTTTTGTTAAAATAAATAAATGGACTTTTCAGCTACGTACAAGGTTGTAAAAATTAACAAGTGGACAGAGTTTAAAAAGTATAAATACTTTAAGTTTTGTTGCCAAGGATGGATCATATATATAATAAGTGAGTTGTAAGCCGAACCTACGGCCGTTTTACCTTCAAAATGATCGAGTAGAATGGCAATAAATCACCCCTCTCCTTGACCAGGGATGGATAAGAACTGTGATCCAATGAAACCTAATGCCATAACCAGCAAAGCAGCCCATAGAAAATCTCTATTAACTTTAAATCATCGTCAAAAGTGTCAACTTAATATCCTCCCAAGTGCTCCAGAATTAACTGCAATGGAAACAACTGAATGGTAAATTTTCTCTCAGAGCTCTGTTTATAACTGTGACTTTCGATTCTTTCTTTTAAAAGCTAGCTATTTATTAAATCTGCCTTTCCCAAACACCTTTACTAAAATCTACAAAGAAGACCGTTAAATGCTAAGTCTTGCCTGATTGTAAAACTTGAATTCCCTTTTAAAATGTAAAACTTGAATTCTCTTTTAAAATGTAAAACTCTAATAATCTATTTTAAATTAAATGTATAATTTCCTGCGGTCTTTTATGCCTATTTCTAAAAATATTCAATTTATTCTATGATTTTATCATTTTAATATTATATGTATTTAATATGCCAAATGACTCGAAACCGCAAGTATTTATAAATATAATTTTAGCTTATCGATCTGCGAAGATAATTTCAAATCTTCGCTATAATAAATATTAAATAATTGAATTATTATTTTTCATTCTCACTCGCTGTTTCGAGATCATATTATTATTTTACTGATTAAGTTTTGGGTATTAATATTACAATAATCAGTTATCTAGTTAAAATTGTAGTTTGCTTAATTCTAGTTATGAATTATAACTATTTATATATGTAACTCATACATCATAGGAACTAGCCACAGAGATATTCTCAAAGCATATTTTAATGTTTTATTCATAATTACCCCACAAATATGCTTTGTCCTCCTTAGATTTATATATGTTGAGATGCAGGTGATAATATTAAACTAGGTTACTAATTAATTTAGTCCCTAAATAGTATATTTGAAATACTAAATTTGAGAACTGGATTGTATAGATATGCAAATAGATGCTATCTAATTTTAAGACACGATAATATAATTTTACGCATTTGCCTTACATATATGTATAAGTTGCGGATGTGTCCTTACAAAGTATGCAATGTACACTTATCTGCTTGCTGCATGATTCTTGATGAAGGGCTGGTGGAGGCCACACTCATCCACTTTAGTTCGGATAAAGCACACACTTTTAGAACTAGGGCACAAGGACCTAGATTATTCATAATGCTTATCTGATTCCCTGAACTACTAATGTTCTTATTTGTGGCAAGTTGAGCGGTTTTAGGGTAAACCGAGTCTTTGGAGACTGAAGCCCGTGAATAATGACCCATTCGCACCTTTTTGCTTTATTAATATTTTAATATGTGCTATAGAGTATATAGGTAAACCTATTATAAGCCAGTTTTCTCTCCTTTTATATTAAATGCTTATCTGGTATTAGTGTATATCCTAATCTAGGTTAACACGCTAACCTGCGTATCTCTGAGCCTAATTACATGCTCGATTTAACTCTGTATAGATAGACGCCATAGGAGCATTATTATAGTTAGTTATATAACTTTGGCTATAAAGTTCTGTATGATCTAGCAGACTACATGAAAGCTAGAAATTTGACATTATTAATATAGGCATAAACTCCAATACCGCATTACAATTTATTAAAAACTTATAATGAGATAGGTAACATTAATCTCATTAGTTATATAACGCCTGTGAGCATAATATCTCACGTTACCATCACATAATTTTGTATGTTTTGATTTATTATTTGTTATCGTTTTATTAAATTAATAATATTTAAAATTATAATTCATTTTCATATTTTTATTGTCCGTGAGTTCATTTTATCCAACTCTAGATTTAATTTACACATACATCATTATATCTATAGGTATATCATTCTGTTATATTTTATAGGCAGTCATTGATATATTAATTAATCACTTAGTCTTATGTGTGTATATCTGACCAAATCAGTGCTCAATTAGTTAATTTACGAGTCTTTCCGAGTGACTTCCAGACCGAGGTTAAATTAAGTGTCTGTGTAAGTTGAGAAATGTCCTCCATAGGTATTAGATCGTTGAGCAGAGGTGAAAAGATTGAATGTTGGTCGGATTCTGGATCCCAGCATCCGAATTTTATCAGCTTTAGTGTATTTTGCCTGTGTTCTAGATTTTGTTACGTGGAGGTACAATTCTTACCATTACAATATACAATAAATTTTAAAGTCTTTTGAAAATGATAACATTAAGTGTAAAACTAAAATGTATTATAATTTACTATTTTAAAATAAAGAACGCTGTAGAAACCAGTCGCAAATGACTGAGGGAGAAAAAAACACTAAGTTCATCTGCTTTTCCCAGAAAATGAGGGAAGATTATTACTTCTTCTTCATCAGTCACTTACTGAATAAAAGTCAGTAAAAATGATAATTATTTAAAGAAACAACATGCATTTTATGGGATAAAATTCTTCAGAATGCTTTCCCCGATCTTTCTAACATTGTCACTGAATATGGAGCTATAAGCAAAGAAATGCCTTAAAATTAATTTTGATACTTGCCAGTCCATTAATTACTGTTTAAAGCTAAAGCTAAAAACATCTATGACACTTCTAATATAAGAAACTTGCCTATAATGCACTACAAAAGAGGTATGTACTTCTACAATTGGTTTCTAAATCTACTTATTTCAATGCTCATAGAAGAACTCCTCATAGGTAAACTACCCTGGATTAAATCAAAAGAAGTTACATGCAAATATTACTAATAGATATTCAAAATTAATGATTTTAATGGCCATAAATCCCCACAGTTACAAAGACAGAAATAAACATGAGCTCAACTGAACTTTTTCCCCCTCTCACCTGGCAATATAATTTGTAAGTGTAAATATGTAGATACATTTTGTTTATTATCATATAATTTTATTTGTTAAATAAATTATTGTTACTGTTAATAATTTTGTTGTTTGTCATTTCTTATTCAAAGTCCAAGCTGATTATTTATTTTAATATAATATTAGGTGGGAGTTTAGCAATCAGAAAATATAATTGGATCTGCATAAAGATTTGTTTTTTGTTTTATGTATATTCAATTCAATCATTGCTTGTGAATATCATAGATTTGTCAATTAAAATATGTTATGTATAGTCACTCTACCTTGTATAAGGTTACCCATTTAAATCCCCTTGACTAAAATTTGCAAATATTGTATTTTCATTTTATTGTTAATTTTATTATTACCAATTGTTAAAAGAGCAGTTACTGTTACAATGCAAATGCTAAGTATATACGCTTCAATTTAAAAACTGGAACAAGAATCTAGGCAACAAGGTATTCTAACAAAATATATTTTATCCCCCACCCCTCTCTCTCTTTTTGGTCTGTAACTTATTTTATTTAAATGATTTCAGATGTTTAAAAATAAATTTGGAAATAATTTATAAATATATAAATCTTTCACATTTCTTTTTTCTTTAAAATATAATACAAATAAAAATCAAAACCAAGCTGAAATGCAGTATTTATTTTCCTTGTTAGCTAATAAATTAATAATCAAATATTAAATCATAGACAAAAAAAAAAAAAAAATCACTCTCCTAAAAGTGACCTGGGAAGAAAATGAAGTTGTAGCTAAATCAACTAATGAGAAAGTTAGAGATGAAAACTGTTAGGGTGTTTAAAGCATACTGATTAAACAAATCACCATCCGGTCTCTCCCTGATTACTTCCAGATTAGATTTCATTACATGATCTGAAATTCTGCTAAATGATGTGGAACAGCAGTAAGATAAGGGGGAGGAGACCTGACATCCTGAACGACTGCATTTATATTCATGAAGCAAATACACAAAAGCAATTTTATTTAGATGCCAAAGGTGTAACCTATCTGAAAGTTAATCTAAATTTAAAACTCTCAGATTCTATTATCTGTTCAAAATAAGCAGGTTCTGATTGTTGATGATGGTAGAGTTGAAAGAATTTTTTTTTCCTACTTTTTAAAATATATATATATATTTTTTCTTAAAAATTAATTTTATGAATTTTTAATCTAATGAAATATTCTTGAAATAACCACACACATGATATCACTATAAAAAAAATACCGGCAGCTATTTAAACAAAAGTTGAAAAAAGTTGTTCAATGGGCCAGTAGTGCCACAGACACTTCAGAGAAATTCAAGACTTTTAGTTTTATTCTTAAAATTTATATTAATAATGAATAAGTACAAAAAGAATAAATGATAATGACAATGTATGGCTTTAATCAACACTGCAAGATAGAGGCTGCCCAATGCCAATTCAGCTATCTATTGACTTAAGTAAATATCAAAGTGTACATCTAGACAGGTAATGGACTTACTGAATTCCAATTGATGCTAATGCTTCAACTCTAGAAATATACATATGATAAATACGTTAAATAACAGCAATATGTCGTGCACCACAATCCTAGCCTTTTTTAATATAATTTTTATAAAGATGTAAACTATCCACTCTAATATGGGCTTAATCAAATATACTGTAAAGAAAATCCAAAGTAACTTTATATCTGTCCAAATATATATAAACAAATTAAGAAGAAAAAAACTTTCAGTTTAGCTGTGATCAGATTCTTCCATCAAAAATGAGCATCCAAAATGAAATTTTTACAATAACAAATAACTTAATTTCTCTTTTTTCAGCTAGATTACTTGCTCTTGTAAAAAAAAATCGAAGTACAAATTATATTTAAGTTTTTCAAATGGCAGATAGTCAATTATAAGAGTTTTCCAAATTCTTCAATAAATAATTCTGATTAAAAAAAGTAGAAAACTTTTTTCCTTAGCTAGATTTTTGTACTTGTTTTCAGTTACAATAATCCTCACCTAACAAAAATGTCCATGAACGTTAAATTTATGGCAGCCATTTGCTTTATACATATATACAGAAATAATATTTATAAAGTAACAATTTTTAATTATGTGCATGATAAAAATCCTTTACAAATCAGACAAGTCATTTTACTAAAAACTTGCAAGTAACCCTCTCTTATCATTGCAATAAAAAAATGAATCCATTTTTGTCTCATGTCCAAGTTCTTATATAAGTAACAGATCAATCATTAATATTCTGGAGAGGTGAAATTTTTGGTTAGTTAGATGGAAGCTTTGCTAAGATTACTGATAGTTTATCATTTATTCCTACAAATTATCAATGACTGAGCAACTGCCCATATAAAAACTTATAGATCAGATAAAATTAGATTCATCTTCTATTTGATGATAGGATTACATTAGCATAAAAGGTAGTTATTTGCATATTTTATATTAAAGAGATTCTAGAAAGACTGATTAATAAAGGATTTATTTTAAAATGCATTTGAAGATTATTAATTCATATACATTAATATATATTCTTAGTGTTATGTATTTAATAGCTGTTGTTTATTTACCAGGCTGTTAAATTTAAGAGAATATTTATATATATGAACAAAAAAAATGACCTTCAAAAATATGCAATAAATTGTTTTAAATATATAGAAATACATAAATAAGAAATATCACTAAATTTATGATTTTCATCTTTTCCTAGAAAATATCAATCAATAACTTGACTCCCTAAATCTTTTAGAAAACATGTTGCTGTAATCAACTATGACTTTTTGAATAAATGCGGGATACTTATATTTTCTCTTTTTGCTATAATTACAACACACATCATTAGTTATTAAAGGTTAGAATTTAGATACTTTCTCTCTTATTAAATGGAATATAATAAATTACAACTAAAAGGCTGATATTTTTTTTATTACAAAATAGTTTTACTTTCAATATCTAATTAGCAAATAAACCTAGTTTAAATTAGTGTTTAGATTTAAAAAAAATACTAAAACCTTGGGTGTAACAATTAATAACACTGTTGATATGCAGGTATAATACCATTAATTCAATTTTTAATTTGCCCAAAAGTGGAAGATATTTCAATCTTCATTATTTTAGTATGAGTTATGATTTACTTAACAAAATGTTTTTATTTAATCATGAATACATACAAACAAATTTTAATAAATAAAAATGATAGACAGAATATTGAATAATTAACAGCTACAAATTTTAAAAAGAAATTAAAAAAAAACACACACACAATGTAAGAGATGCCTTACAACCAACCATTACACCTATCCCAGTTTTTTCACAATGTTTGAATTCAGGGCTAGTAGTAGGCAAATAATTTATCCTACATACCTGCTTATACACATGAAGTATATATGTATATAAACATACATATAAACTAATATGTTTGTCTATTTGTAGAAATTAACTTTTTTTTCTTCATTTAATATCATTAACTAAAATAATAATTAATTGACTTATAAGACAGACATAAGCAAAGGTCAAAATATATGAAGTCAAAATAGCTGCTAGATGATCGACTTTGAATAATAATAATAATAATAATAATAATAATAATAATAATAATAATAATAATAATAATAATAATAATAATAATAATAATAATAATAATAATAATAATAATAATAATAATAATAATAATAATAATAATAATAATAATAATAATAATAATAATAATAATAATAATAATAATAATAATAATAATAATAATAATAATAATAATAATAATAATAATAATAATAATAATAATAATAATAATAATAATAATAATAATAATAATAATAATAATAATAATAATAATAATAATAATAATAATAATAATAATAATAATAATAATAATAATAATAATAATAATAATAATAATAATAATAATAATAATAATAATAATAATAATAATAATAATAATAATTCAATTCATTTATTTTCAATTCATTTATTTACCGTACAAAACTACAGCATAAAGCCAATTACAGTATTGCACCATAATAGATATATAAATACATAAATGAGTTTAAATGACAAATTATTAATATAATTATGTGCCATATTTCAATAAAAGATAATTAATACATTTAAAAATCTAAAGTAAAATTAAATATCAGCATATATACAATTATTATTAAAACATTAATAATAACAAATAAATAAAAGGGATAAATATAAAGCACATAACAAAATAATAATAATAATAAAACAATTTAACATATATATATATAAACAAAATCAAGCTAAACCAATCAAATATGACATTTAAATTTAATAACATTACAAAATTGAATATAATCTAAATTGAAGTAATTATTATTACTACAAATCTGATTATATAAATATGGCAGTCTAAATAAAGGAGAAAATCTAAGAACATTGGAATGACAGGTTTTAATGTAACAAACAGAAGCAGACCGAGTATCATGCACATGAGATCTAATTACAACAGTAGAAATTGTGTCAGGTAAAAGAACTATTTTATTAACAAGTTTATAAAGATATTTAAGATCTCTATATTGTCTTCTAGAAGAAAGATGAACAAAAGTTTTATTTCCCAAAGAAACATATTTAAAAAACTTATTACTCACTGATTGTAATAAGTTACATCCCTGTTTAGAGCTAGGATTCCAAATGACTGAACAATATTCAATGATGGGAAGAACCAATGATAAAAATAATTTAAATTTTGTATCACCACTGAAATGATGACCAAACCTTAGAATAGTACCTATAATTTTTAAAGCTTTACCAATAATCATTTCCAAATGAGGAAGAAAGGATCCATTACTAGAAAATATAACTCCCAAATCTTTTTGGGATTCAACAGAAATAATTTTGTGACAATTAATAAAATAAGAAAAATGCAAAACTTCAGATTTTTTTAGAATACGAGACTAAGGAACATTTACTGAAATTAACAATCATATTATTTAAATCACACCAAGCACTAAAATTATCTATATCCTTTTGAAGAAGAGTGCAATCAAACACAGATGTGATTCTTCTAAAGATTTTACAGTCATCTGCATAGCACAAAAGATAAGAAGATTTTAAGCAATCCTTAAGGTCATTCATATAAATGTTAAAAAGCATAGGTGCTAAAATACTACCCTGAGGAACTCCAAAATTACATTTAAACTTAGATAAAATAGTATTATTAAATTTAATATATGCAGTACGACCATGAAGAAAGGATTGAAACCAATAAACAAGCTTAGTAGAAAAACCCATTTGATATAATTTGTGAAGAAGAATACTGTGGTCTACTTTATCAAAAGCTTTTGATAAATCAAAATAAACAACATCAAGTCTCTGCTGGTCCTCAATTGCATGAGCTATATGATCATAAATTGTTAGCAAATTAGTTTCTACGGATCTATTAGGTATAAAACCATGCTAATAATAATAATAATAATAATAATAATAATAATAATAATAATAATAATAATAATAATAATAATAATAATAATAATAATAATAATAATAATAATAATAATAATAATAATAATAATAATAATAATAATAATAATAATAATAATAATAATAATAATAATAATAATAATAATAATAATAATAATAATAATAATAATAATAATAATAATAATAATAATAATAATAATAATAATAATAATAATAATAATAATAATAATAATAATAATAATAATAATAATAATAATAATAATAATAATAATAATAATAATAATAATAATAATAATAATAATAATAATAATAATAATAGACATCCTGCAGCAAATCTCTGCTGAGGTAAGAAGCAATCCTTAAGTTCTCCGATGTAAGTATTTATTTTTTACTTTTGTTCCAACTTGTTATTCGAAAAACAAACATAATACAGGAAAAATCGAATTATATAATAGATTAATAGTGTTTTTTGAAAAATATC